>BSYO01000028.1:7442559-8142887 GCA_033239525.1 Nepenthes gracilis | reverse complement strand
TCTCGGACGAACCGTCAAAAGTAAAGATAGAAAAACGAGAGAAAAATACACGAGATTTTAACGTTGAAAGACCCTTCTCAACGAAGGGAAAAACCACCAAAGAATACACTATAAAGAATTGATTGTTTACAAGAATGTTAGCTACACAAAGTCGAAACAAAGAAAGACAATCACAATATATATCTCTCAATCTCTCTCTAAAAAGTGTCTCTCCCTATCTTTACAACAAGGCTTTCCCACAACTCTCTCAAAGTATGGTCCAAGTGATTGTCTCTCACACTTCACGGCACTCACACTCTCTAGTAAGGGCACAAGCCTATATATATACACATGAGGCCCAGTGGTCGGCCAGCCACCCTAGCAGTAGGGTGGCAGGACCACGCCTCCTAGGCCTACCATGGCAGGCGCACATCCGACGTGTCAGAGTGGCAGGCCTGACACCTTTGAAAGTTGTAGCCGCCTTAACCTCCAATCAGAGTGGGGTAACTGCCCACCTGCGAAACGCAGCTACAGCAGGCCTACGAAAAAAGAGAGTCAACGCCTAGGCTTTCAAAGTCCTCGACCATGTCCTCAGCTACCTCTCGGACATTTCTCATTCAACGAGTCCTCGTCCGTCTTGACAGGCTTCTTGGACCGCTCCAAAAGTCCGCGTCCATTTTTCCTCTTTTGAGTCCGCAGACAAAAATACCACGAAGGGAGTGACCCCAACATACACAAGTATAGGAAGCCGCAAATATCACAAGTATGCAATCTCAATGAGCCACAGCCGTCTTTTAATTGTGAATACAAATCCTAAAAGGTACTTCAGCATCATTTTACTGAAGGCAGATGCATACTATATCAGTATTAGAGACTAATAAATAAAAATATAATTTACAATATGTATAAGATAATATATAACTTGGCGAGTACTCACACGAAAGCACCATTTTCATGTTTACATCAACAATGTTTCCATTCTTTCTTCTCTTAAATATCTTTAGATTTCAATATTGTCTCTCCTGCATGTCAAATCAAAGTAAGTTGAAAATAATTTCATAAAATAAATTATTTCACTAGGACAATTAGGACCACTATCGAAAGCTTAAACTCTAATACTATCCGCGAAAATTTAGATTAAAAATTTGACCTTAGCACCTGATCCGTAACCCTAAAACTTGGGAAACTAAGATTAACAGTGTAGCAAGGTCTAAAATATGGTACGTATGAATTCAAAAGTTTTGAGTATCAAGAATGCGTACCTCGGCAATTTAACAAGTACTCTTCGGGTAAATAAAAATTCGCATAGAGTGCTCCTATAATGTTATTGTCACCTACAAATTAAAAATTACCATCTTACAGTACCAAAAATTCGGTATACATACTTGCTTTTGAAGAAACTTGAAAAGCTTCTTCAAGGATGTCCTTGCCAAATCAAAGTAAGCTATGTACATGTATACCTGTCTCTGCATATAATATTTCCAACAATATCATTATTTCGCTACATTTTATACTAAAGTCTAAATAGGTTCTAAACGTTACAATTATAATGGAAAGCTTACTGTTCCTTATTTTGAATATCATTTTCAAGATGGATGCTCCATATCTTCACTAAAATCAGAGAATAATGTACCTGCAAGATTACAATTAAAGGCATGTCATTTGAGGTTATACAAATAGATATTCATAAAGTCGGGTAATTTATCGCACCCCACCATGCATTCTCACCACCATAAGATTTTATTCAAAATTTTCAAATGTAAATAATGTCTGGACTCCTTTCCACCTTTCCTTTTATAACCTTCCAAATGTTATTTCCTAGGCAAAGTTTAATATTGTTAATAGCGTATGAGCAAAAAAATATTACTATATTCATCAGCAAATTAGGACATATACCTATATTTTCTAAATCAATTCACGAGTCATCTTAAACCATTCATCTGTCGAATCCACACCCACATCCTGTAAATGGGATTCACACCTAAAGTTTAGAATTGAAATCGACACTAAATTCGAGATTAGATAACGGAATATACAAGTATTAGAAGTCGCAGATATCAAAAGTATGTAACTTTGATGAGCCACAACTTTCTTTTAATTGTCAGTACAAATCCTAAAGGTTACCTTGGCATCATTTCACTGAAGGCAGATGCATGCAATATCAGTATTAGAGTCTAACAAATAAAAATATAATTTACAAAATGTATAAGATAACATAAAACTTGGCAGGTACTCACACGGAAGTACCATTTCAACAGTCTCCTTGGTAATTTTTTCATCAATAATTTTTCTATTCTTTCCCCTCTTAATGCCTTCAGATCTCAATATTGTCTCTCCTGTATGTCAAATCAATGTAAGTTGAAGATAATTCCATAAAACATGTTATTTCACTAAGACAATTACGACCACTATCGAAAGCTTAAATATTAATCATCATGGAAACCTAAACCTAGAACTTAACCTAACACATGACTCGTAACTCTAAGACCTGGGGAACTAGGACTAACAAAGCAACATGGTTAAAAATATGGCATGTATGAATTCAAAAGTTGCGAGTATCAAAAATGCGTACATTGAAAATTTAGCAAGTGCTGCACTTCTCAATAAAAATTTACGTAAAGTGTTCTGCTACCATCAACTGCAAATTGAAAAGTACCATCTTATAGTAGAAAATCTTCGGTATACATACCTGCTTTTCGAGAAAACTCAAGATGCTTCTTCAAAGATATTACTACCAAATCTAAGTAAGCAATGCACATGTTTACTTATCTCTGCATGTAATGTTTTCAACAATATCACTATTTCGTTACATTTTACTCTAAAGTCTAAGCGGCCCATAAAGATTGTAATTATAATGGATAGCTTACTGCACTTTCACATGAATATCATGTTCATGATAGTTTCTCTATCTTTTCACTAAAGTTGGCGAATAATATGTCCGCTGGATTACAATTAGAGGCATGTCATTTAAGGTCATATAAATAAATTTCCATAAAGTCGGATAATTTCTCGCACACCACCATACATTCTCACCTCCCTAAGATTATCTTCAAAAATTTCAAATGGTAAATAATGTTCGGTCTCCTTCTTTTTTTTTCTTCTACGATCTTCGAAATATTGTTTCCTCGACAATGTTTTATATTGTTAACAGTATACCAGAAAATTATATTATTATATTCATCAGCAAATTAGGACACATACCGATGTTTTTAAAATCAATTCGTGACCCTTCTTGAACTATCCATATCCTTATCTTGTAAAAGGAGTCCATATATAAACTTTAGAACTAAAATCCGTATTAAATTCGAAATTACATAACGGAATGTACAAATATTGGATGTCATAGATATCAAGAATATGCAACCTTGATGAGCCATAAACTTGTTTCAATTGTGTGTAGAAATCCTACAGGGTACTTCACCATCTTTTCATTAAATGCGAATACAAGCTACATCAGTATTAAAGTCTAACAAATAAAAATGTAATTTACAAGACATATAAGATAACATATAACTTGGTGAGTACTCACACAAAAACACCTTTTAACTGTCTCATTGGCAATTTTTTCATTTTTCTGTCAGCATTTTCTCCACTCTTTCTCCTCGAAGGTGTCTCCAGATCTTAATATTGTTTCTCCTTCATGTCAAATCAATATAAGTTAAAAATAATTCTATAAAACATATTATTTCACTAGAAAAATTAGGAGCACTGTCGAAAGCTTAAACTCTAATTCTGTCCGTGGAAATTTAGACCAAAAATTAAACGCTAGCAGTTGACCAAAAACCCAAAGACCAGGGAAACTAAGACTAGCAGTGCAGCATACTTAAAATATCGTCAGCATAAATTCAAAAGTCACGATTATCAAGAATGCATACCTTGGCAATTTAACAAGTGCTCTACGTCTCAATAAAAATTTACGTAGAGTGCCTTCTTCTGTTATCGTCATCTACAAATTGAAAATTACCATCCTACACTAGCAAATATTCGGTATACATACATGCTTTTGAAGAGAACTCAAGACACTTCTTCAAAGATGTCACCGCCAAATCCAAGTAAGTAATGTGCATGTATGCTTGTCTCTACATGTAATGTTAGGAACAATGTCACTATTTTGTTACATTTTACATTAAAGTCTAAGCAGGCTCTAGCGGTTGCAATTATAATAAATTACTTACTTTTCTTTCTTATGAATATCATTTTCGGGATAGTTGCTCTATTTCTTCACTAAAGTCGAAGAATAATGTGCCTGCAATATTATAATTAAAGACATGTCATTTAAGGTCATATAAATAGATTTTCATAAAGTCGGATAATTTCTCGCATACCACCATATATTCTCACCTCCCTAAGATTTTTATCAAAAATTCTGAACCGCAAATAATGTCCAGACTCCTTCCTTCTTTTTTATGTACGGCCTTCTGAATGTCTTTTCCTAGACGATGTTTTATATTGTTAATAGTGTACCACAAAAAACTTTTACTATATTCAACAACAAATTAGGAAACATACCTGTATTTTCTAAATAAATTCGCGACCCTTCTTTAACCATTAATCTGTCAAATCCACATGCTTATCTAGTAAACAGGGTTCGTACCTAAAGTTTAGAACTAAAGTCAGTACTAAATTTGAAATTATATAACGGAATGCACAACGATTGGAAGTCGCAAATATCAAGAGTATACAGCCTTGATGAGCCACAACCTTTTTTCAATTGTGACTAGAAAATCTAAAGGGTACTTCGTCATCTTTTCACTGAAGGCGGATGCATGCTCCACTAATGTTAGAACCTAGCAAATAAAAATATAATTTACAAGACATATAAGATAACATATAATTTGGTGAGTACTCACAGGAAATCAACTTTTCAACAGTCTCCATGGCAATTTTTTCATCTTTCCGTCAACAATTTTTCCGTTATTTCTCCTCTTAAATCCCTTCAAATCCCAATGTTGTCTCTCTAGCATGTCAAATTAATATAAGGTGAATATGATCCTACAAAGCATATTATTTCACTAGGAAAATTAGGACTACTGTCGAAAGCCTAAACTTTAATCCTATCTATAGAAACCTAAACTAAGAACTAAACTCTAACACCTGACCCGTAATCCTAAGACCTAGGAAACTAAGACTAGCAGTGTAGTAAGGTTTATAATATCGTCTCTATAAATTCAAAAGTCACGAGTATCAAGAATGCGTACTTTAATAATTTAACAAATGCCTTACGTTTCAATAAAAAGTTACATAGAGTGCTCCTTTTTTGTTACCGTCTCCTGCAAATTGAAAATTTCCATCCTATAATAGCAAATATTTGGCATACATACCTGCTTCCGGAGAGAACTAGAGACACTTCTTCAAAGATGTTACTGCTAAATCTAAATGGGCAATGCACATGTATACTTTTCTCTACATGTAATGTTTTAAACAATGTCAATGTTTCGTTAAATTTTACGCTAAAGTTTAAGCGAATTCTGAATGATGCAATTATAATAGTAACTTATCTTTCTTTTATGTGAATATCATTATCGAGATAGCTTCTCAATCTCTTCACTAAAGTCAGAGAACAATGTGCCTGCAAGATTACAATTAAAGGCATGTCATTTAGGGTCATATAAATAGATTTCCGTAAAGTCAGGTAATTTCTCGCACACCACCTTACATTCTCTCCTTCCCAATATTTTCTTCAAAAATTTCAAACCTTAAATATGCATTCTCACAAATATATTTGTTATTAAATTACCGTATCATAAATTTGAATTGTTTTTAAGAGAATGTCACTCCAAAAAATATCTTACTTTGAACATACACTATAATATGATCATACTCTATAGCGTCATCGTTTATAGATAATGTGTTTATGTATGGGTTGAAACAGTGTATTTTCAAGGGCAAAGCAACAAGCACGATGCTTTGTGCTTCAGCGCTTCTTCCCGATGATTTTATTGAAAATGCTTCAGTAAATTTCCATGGTTGTGCTACTGGTGGTAGGATGGGTGATGTAGCTGGGGGATATTCAGGCGAAAAAATGTTCAATAAACGCTCCTCATTGTTTGAAGGTGTGGTTATCTTTGTCAACCATCAAACTACTATGGTAGTATGAAGTCCACAGATAACTACACAAAGTCCAAGTACTATTTGTCTACATTTTTATGCTAGTATTCGCATATTCTTTGTTCACCTCATGTTGAAACCACAAGTACTGTTTATAGATATAACCGACTCCTACCTTGAAGATCTATACTCAATTTTCTAAGCTAGAGTACTGCTTGGAAATGCACGACATATTGACATAGTTCCTCCATAGGTTTGTGACGGTGGAATTCTATAAATTTATTGATTTTGGTAACTAAAATAATTTCTGCTCACAGAAAATATGCATGCGAAAGTGTTTGAAAAGATTTCACAACTTGCTATTGCATGATATCGGAATGTTCAGATTGCAAATTTATTAAAGTTGGAGCTGAAAGTCTATTGCAAGTGGACTCTTGATAGTGCAACAATTGGCTTGATATGGTTGAATGGTCAGGTTTTTGACTCTTGGTTCTGCCGACTCCTATTTAAATTAGAGACACATACAACTACATTGTTATATACGTGATTGCTTCTTTCATTGTATTATATTTTGAAGTACTGGCAAAATACTACAAAAAATATTTATTGATATTTTTGAAGTTTTTTAAAATTAAAATAGACGGTGGAGATTACGTATATTTTATTTTATAAAAACTTGAAAAACAAATAACAGAATAAAATAGAAACGAAAATAAGCCTTAAAAACAAAAATTCTTGACGCACTGTCAATAAATTTAATCCGATGGCAAAAGAGAAGTAAGATGCGGCGTAGCGTTTCCCAACCCAAAGACGGCCTCCCTCAATCTCAAAAGGCTCATTTGATTTTAGAAATACATATTTTTATTATTAAAAAAATAACAATAAAAAAAAAAAAAAAAAAAAAAGAGATGTATTTCGATAAATTCAGGAGAGTACCTGGAATAGCTGATGAGCTTACTATCATGAGGAAAGCAATGGGAGAAGGACCTCGGGACAAGCTAAGCAACGATGGAAAGGCCACCGGCGGCGAAGCCAGCAATGCTAGGAGATGTCTCCGTGCCACCAAGAAGGGCGGCTGTCAGCTTCGGCTGCCCCGAAAAGATTACCTTTTATCGGGGCCAAATTCTGCGCAAAGATGAAAGTTTTCGTCGCCACACAGAAAGTCGAATCGCCCTATGAAACTCGATAGCCACAAGTGGCGATATTGTAGAATGATCTGGGCGTGCGTATGCAGTTCAGATTGTCGCACCGGATGCTTCTGAAGGTTCTCGACCGGCTCGGATCGAACAAAGGCGGCGCGGAGAAGAGAATACCGCATGCAGACAGAGAGAGGAAGCGGAAAAGGGAGGAAAACATGCCTTAAACTTTCAGTTTGAGGTGGGTGAAATTCTGGACTGGAGCTGCGTTAACATTCTTAAATATTTGAACAAGTTTTTGAAGCAGGAATGTGTCAAAAGCTAAGGAGTATTTGAACAAGTACATGAAGGTTGGGAAGAAAAACTCAATTGGGAATTTTGACAAACAGATGATGGACGAGACGAGGACAAATTTTCTACTCATAGAAGGTCATTCTCTGGAGCAATCAAAAGGCATTGTGGAGCTAAGAGTCCATCATCTCCATCTTCATCAAATAGCTCCTCTTCTTCTTCTTATTCACTTAAATCAAATCGATTTTATGAATTGAACTTGCTCGAGAGAAGCAACAGTACCGATTCAGATATTGAGACAACCGTTGAGGGGGCAATTGCTCATCGTAAGAAGTTTCTACAGCAACAAAATAGCTCCACAAAAACTGAAAGTGAAGCCGTCACTTGCTTACTCACTGCTTCAACAGTTGCATCTTATGGGAGCACTGGGAGATCAGAGCTTTGCAGAATATGATACTTCAATTCAACAAGAAGATGATCGAAGCATTCATTCTCGGAAGAGCAGCCTGTCTAATAAAACATTATCAAATAAAAGGTTCTTCCTGTAACGGTACACCGGCGGAGAGCGAGAAGACAGTGCGGGGAGACTGAGACTTGAGGAGGAAGGAAATCAAACGGAATCCTCAGTCAAAGATTATGAAAACCAAGTACTGATTTCGCATTAAAAATCAGATACGTAAAGATTTTTTAATTAATTTAACTTTTAAATTATTTTTAAAATTTAAAGCTGATTAATAAAACAATGACAAAAATATAATATATTATTAAAATAAAAATTAAATTTTTATTTTTTATTAATAAATTTAAATTATTAAAATGATAAAAAAGTTAAATAAATTTTTAAAATATAAAATAAATTTTAATTTTTTATCAATTAATTAAGATAAAAAAATTAATTATAAAAGGATTATTATATCAGCTTTTACTCATTAGTTTTTCTTATTATATTTTAAAAACTTCTATCAATGTTTTATGGATATTACTGAAAATATTTTTCAACAGTTTTTATTATTTTTTTTAATTGTTTCTAATTTTTAAATATTTACTAATTCTTTTCAATTTTGATCAAAATTTTATAATCAAAAAATTATCATTTTTTATAATTCCGATAACAGTGAAAATCTTGCTTCCTATTCACAAACCAAGAGGAAGGGCCATCTCTGTGGGAGGATTCCACTATCTTTTTATTGGTTTTTTTCATTATATTTACCTGTTAATTTATATTTTAGTCTAATTTTAATAGTTACTTTTAGTCTTTACTTTATTTATTTTTAATACTTGCCTAACAAATTTGACGTATATCATATAAATTAATCAATAAAGATAGATATTTAATAATTATTGACAGCGATAATTTTTTATTAGTGATACTTTTTGACAGTTGTGATGCTCCGTGCTTAGAAAATTTTAATTTTTTAATATAGTAATTTTTAAATTGGTAGTAAGGTCAAAACATTGGCAATTGATGGTAAGTGATGAAATTGATATTTGTAGCTAATGGTCAACAACAGAGTTGACGCCAAGTTAGTGGCAATAACAATTATGGTCAATGCTCTGTTGAGTCAAATGAGTCATTTTCAACAGTGGTCTAACTTTTGGGTAAAAACTTTTACGTTACTAATAAATAATTATTGATGTGTTGCGTAAAAGAACTCATTTTGACCAAAAAAATCAAATATCAAGATTAAGGTTAAATAATTTGTTAATTAAGGAAACATTTCCATGGATTTATTTCCTATATGCGATAAACATAAAACAATAATTACCTGAAATATATTTTTCAATAAATTACTTTTCGATAAATCAATGAAACCTAAAACTGAGCTTTTAACTTTTTCATAAAAAAATAAAACAATGCCCATTAAAATCTACCATATATTTTTATCTCATTTGCACATGAAAACGGCAAAAATCTCATCAAATACCAATTCACCAATTAGATTTATAACAAAGCTTCAAAATCTATTAGACTAATTTATAATACTCATCGTCAAATATATCAAGATAAACTTATCTCCATTAGAGATAAATAATAGCTCCCAGAAACACAATGTGTAAATCATACCGCTAAACTCCTTTATATGCAACCATCTAACAAAGAACATTTATAATTTTCACTCAATTATTTACAATTCTATTTAAAAAATGTAACCTTTCCATATTATATTCTTATTATCTACTTTCTTTTTAGTAGTCTCCAAACATAATATTAATTGTACTATTCCATTGCAACCGCTATCTTTCATTTCAATAATGAAAGTGCCTATGCTAATTTCTCTGTATAAAATTTTAGCAACAAAGGGAAGGACAAGGCCAATAGTTGTGACCTTTACAGCTAGACAATCCCGTGTTCGGAGCTCAAGCTATTAAAATATGTGTCTCTCATGATGAAGCAAATAGCCACAGTGCATCAGCAAAAGTAACAAAGGCAGCATCCTATAATTTCTATTTGCACAACAAACGTGCATCTATCGGCGTAAAAGGGGCAGTCGGATAGAATGCACAGAATCACACACACATTAAAGTGAATGAAGAAGAATAAGAATTGAATACATAAGATTTTACATGAAAAATCCTTTTCAATTAAGGAAAAAAATTACGGGACACTTAATCCAGAAATAAGGATCCACTGTATGAGATTGATTACACAAACCGCACGACTACATAAGTCCAAGAGATAAAGTCGAAGATAAGAGCACAAGAAATATAAAGAATCTAACACTTTGTATTTTTACTCACTACTCTCTTTTCTTCTCTGTTTTTCACTCTCACTCTCTCTCATATATTACAGATACACGCCCCTACTTTGCTCTCTAAGTATACTGCACATATATACTCTTCCAATAGAATGAGCAACCACCAACTCGGTATCGTTGCTATGTGCACAGCTTCCAAAGTCTGCAATGGTGGTGCACGCTCTATCCTATAGCAGGTGGCGTATGCATGCTTCTGCAAATTAACTTGTCAACTTTTCAAGAATTACGTATCCTAACTACCAAATCATGAAGGTCAACTGCACGTCATTTAGAAAAGACAGCTGTTCAATATTTTAATTCTCCACTGGTCAACCGCCCGTTGACCGTCTTTTACTCTTGGTCGGTCAACGCCTCGTTGACAGTCTTCTTTACTTGGCCGGTCAACGCCCACGTTGGTCGTCTTCTACTCTTAGCCGGTCAATGCCTACGTTGACCGGTCGAAAGTCCTTCTACAATCCTTGGGCAAAACGCAGCAGGTCCATATTTCTTCAACCGATCAACATTATGTTGACCGGATTCCCAACCAAACGTTTGGTCAACAATGTTGATCGAGATTCCTTGTGCACAGCCTGTAGATATTTAGCGCACAAGTCCGTGAACCTTAATAGCGCACAAGATCCTCGTACTCCGTCTAAATCCTCCGGCCATCAAGACATCCACACGGGAGTGACCCCCAACAAACTTTTCCTCACGACTGCGAGAAATTATAGTCTATCAGCCCAATCAAATTGCAATAAGCTTCATTCTTATCTTTCGATAAAATTTTGGTCAACATGTCCACGCCATTTTCTTCGGTCCTAACATTCTCCAATAACAACAAATCTGCTTTAATAACATCTCTCACATAATAGTACCAAACATTAATATGCTTCGATTTAAAATAGAATGAGGAGTTTTTCTAAAGATGTATGACACTTTGACTATCACAGAGTATCTCATACTTTCTTTGTTTGAGTCCCAGTTCTTGGATGAATTTCTTCATCCACAATATCTCTTTCCAAGCTTCTATCATTACGATGTACTCGGCCTCAATAGTGGAAAGGGTGACGCACTTATACCGTTTTGACTGCCAGGAAATTACACCTCTAGCAAATTTTACCAAGTATCCTGAAATGGACTTATGAGAGTCAATGTCCTCAGTCATATCTGCATACGAGTATCCCACCAATTGAGGCTTGTCACATCCAAGACACAGGCACCTCTAGGACGTTCCTTGGATATATTTCGTTATTTGTTTGACCGCGGACCAATACTCCCATCCTAGGTTTGACAGAAAACGGTTGACGATGCCAACTATGTGCGCTATATCCAGCCCTGTACATACCAAGGTGTACATCAAGCTTCCTACAACTGATGAGTAAGGCACGCCTTTTATATACACTTTCTTAGCATCTGAGGACGGACACTGGCGACTGCTCAGTCTGCATTGGTTCGCCAGAGGAGTGCTCAGAGACTTGGACTCGTCCATGGTGAAATGTTGGAGCACTTTTTCAATGTAACTTTCTTGGGATTGTCACAATTTTTCTGTCTCTCAATTGTGAATAATTTTGACACCAAAAATCTGTTTTGCTGAACTAAGGTCCTTCATGGCAAATGACTGCCTACGTTGTTTTTTCAGCTCATTTATTCGAGTACCATTGCGTCCAACGATCAACATGTCATCCACTTATGTCATCCACATAAATGAAAAGGATGACAAAGTCCTCCTTGAAAAAACTGTGTAAATACACAGCGATCACGAGTAGTCTCTAGTATCCCTGACTAATCGTGACCAACTCAAACTTCTTGTACCACTACCTAGGAGCCTGTTTAAGTCCACACAGGCTCTTCTTCAGACAACGGACAAGTCGTTCCTTCTAATTAACCTTGAATCATTCAGGCTATTCCATGTAAATTTTCTCCTCAAGTTTTGTATGGAGGAAGGCTGTAACATCTCGAATATTTTTCTCTAATTTAAATAGAGATTATTTATTATTTGGATAATTTGAGTGTGATAAAAAATAATTAAATATTATAAAATTTTGGAGAATATTTAGATTTTTGGACCAGCACCCAAAGTGATACAGTTCAATTGTCCGAATATCAATTTAGATTTTAGAATAAAGAAAATAATATATAATAACATTAATAATAATAATAATAATAATAATAATCAATATAAAAAGAAGAAGGGGAGAGGGGTTGCGGGTAGGAAGATTTGCTGGTTAGACACAGGCTAGTGAAGAAATGCTCCTCTAGGTATCTGATCGTCTACAACGACTCGAAATTGATTGTCAACTAGGTTGTCAAAAATTTTGAGGTATCTAGCCCATTGCTCGTAAGGTACCTTACTAGAGCGAAGGGTCTCACCAAGTTGTTGGATAGAATGGAAATACTTTATATCCCGAGAGAAGAACATTAGAACACAGATTAGCTAGTGAATGCGGCGACAATCGAAAATCCAAAGCAATATGCTCGAGACATCTGAGAAGTTCTTACAACCTTAAGAATAGAAGTCCCAGAACAAGGGATTCTTCAAATCTCATACAGTGAAAATTGGAGGACTCCGTACAGAAGATTCCTCATTAAAGGCCTTCTCCAGGAGAACCCAAATGATGCCAGGTGTATTAAGAAGACAACATCTGGTACACCGTCATGGACGAGAGACTATACTAGCGAGGTTACTCAATCCCCTACATGCGATGTCTCATACCAAAAGAAGTTGATTATACGTTAAGCGAGGTATATCTCAAAATCTGCAGATCGCACATTGCGGCCAATAACCAAGCATTCCAGGTCATGCGACAGGGTTTCTACTGGCTGACAATGAAGAGAGACGCTGTAGAGTTCGTGAAGAAATGTGAAAACTGTCATATCCACTGCAACATTCCCTACCAACTATACACAGAGTTACAGGCCCTACAGTCACCTTAGTCATTCGCACAGTAGGGGCTCGACAAATTAGGCTCATTGTCGATTCCGTAGAAGGCCACCGAGTTCATTCAATAGAACATTATATGCAGATTTTGGATTCTTAATGTCATAATGATTGACAAAGGAACTCAATTCATTGGCAAAAGATTTACCAAGTATTGTACGAGTTTGGAACTCCGACTGGTTCACACTTTCATCGTCTATTCACAAGTGAACGGCAAAGTGGAAACTACAAATCAAACACGGCTAAACGAGTTGAAGACGAGGCTAGACGAAGCAAGGGGCTCCTAGGCAAGCAAGTTAGCTTCCATGATGTTGTCCTACAGGACAACGTTGAGGGAACCTAATTGAGAGAAACCCATCATTTTATGGTATAGGAAAGAAGCAGTCATCCCGGTAGAAATCGGTCTGCCACCAAAAACTTTGACCTACAGGACAATTCCCAACATCTCAGGGAGCATCTCGACTTGCTCAAAGAAGCACGTGACACAGCAAGGCTACGCACGGCAACATGTCATCAACAGATCACTCGGTACAACAATAAGAAGTTAAAAGCACGCTAATTCGAGGTGGGGGGGCCTAGTTCTATGGAGTATAGAGGCAACAACAAAAATTGTCAACAAGAACAAACTGTCCCTGAATTGAGAGGAGTCATTCCAAATACTACCGATTCTCCGAAATAAGGCGTATAAGTTATGCACCCAGAATGAAAAATTGGCCTCAAGGACATAGAACGCCATCCACCTCAAGAAGTACCACTAATGAGTTCTCGCCAAGTATAAGTATACTTTGCATTTATCATACGAACTGCTTGTATAATGTAACATATTTCAATTAATAAAGTAGTCATTTATCTCATTTTGTTGCCCATGTTCATGTGAGTGCTTGTATGTAATCGCATAAATTCAATGGTTTAGACTACCCCCAAATTGGGAGAATTCTTCACCTATAAACCAACCTGCAAATGCAGAGTCAAAACCCTGATCCTATAAACCAAGCGGCATGAACGAGGTTGAATGCAACGGCCCGGGGGCTTCAAGACAGAAGTCAAAACCCCTTTTTAGCAGCTAAAACAAAATAAAACCTTAGGGG
This sequence comes from Nepenthes gracilis, assembly GCA_033239525.1. Classification (NCBI taxonomy): domain Eukaryota; kingdom Viridiplantae; phylum Streptophyta; class Magnoliopsida; order Caryophyllales; family Nepenthaceae; genus Nepenthes; species Nepenthes gracilis. The sequence goes on along the minus strand of BSYO01000028.1, from coordinate 8,128,672 downwards.
GCTTTTCAACATGTGTGCGACGACTTCCTATTATAGAAAATAGCACCATCAGTCGGCAATAGTCGGTGGACAAGAACCCGAAGCACAAGTGCAACAACTCCCTCTAATAGAAATGAGCACTACCAAATAAGTGCAGGAGAAGGGCTAGACTCCGTCAAAGTCCGACAGCTATGGCAATAAAACCTAGTGGGCCTCTAAGGCAGCTTCCCTAATGCTACAATGTCCTTAAGCAAGAGTGAGTGCAATCGAACACATACGACCAATCAAGTCTGGCAATAATAGTAACAACACTTAGTCGGCAAGCAATACAAGTATTAGGCAAAAAAGTTCAACAAAAACTTGAAAACATCAATGACAATGATATGAACAATCTAACTAATTTATCGAAGATTCAATATAAACAACGCGGAGTGCTCATCAGGAGAATTACAAGATGCTACCCTATACGTACAACTCGAATGGACGACTATCCTAAGGCCAGGAGCCCCCCATTGAATGTTTCGAATGCTCCCCTATTGTCTCAGAGAAATCAAGCAACTTTGATCGACAAAAATTTCTGGCAATTCTTAGATCAAGGAAGCTAAGGGGAAAGTCATGAGAAACCAAGGATACAATCCGTTTGAAATGATTGATACCATTGCAAAATTTGTCATCCAACGCATAGCAAACTTCTTTCAGACAAAAGCGAGTCCTTAGTTTTCCTTCAAGTTTAGCACACTTACATCGGAGATCGGCGAGTCACTCCTCACCCTCCAAAAGCCTGTCCTCAAGTAAAGCGATCTGATTTAGAGCTTGAGATTTTTGGTCTTAAAGCTCTTAGGATCTTGCTTCGGACATGGTTTGCTATCGGTCCAGGAAGTCGGCCCATTCTCAACTCTGTTGAGCCTCAACATGGCAACATCCATCCTAATCCACATATTTTTGAATACAGTAGGTAGGCATACGTTTGAGTCCTGCAAGAGATCTCTGCATCTCAACGGAACAAAGCCTCTGCCATCCCGTGAAGCATTTCCTACGACTGTCAAACAAAGGGAAATGGCCAACAATGAACGAAATAAAGAATAAAAATGCAAAGATGAGGAGTTCTGTAAGTGAAACCTCAAGAAGAAATGGATCCTCTTGAAAAGACAGACCGGGAGAATCTCAGTGCGGACAAAAGGCAGAGGCCTCAAACACGTTTGAGGCGCGCCCCGTGATGCGGCAAAGCAAAAAAAACCCGAAAGGGGAGGAGATGTCTTGGAAGCTTCCGAAGCTTAGGTGTAGGTGCCTCCTAATAAGGCACTTCTTCAACGACCACAACCTCTAAGTTATTTACAATTATTTAAGTCGGCCACCAAATCATTATTAACATCCTCCACAACAAAAACTATGGGAGGTAAGTCGACAGGTGTGTCAAGTGATGAGGCAACCGAAATTGGAACCCCTCACTCAATTGGAGGGTCAATCGGTGCACCCAATCCACTTGCCAAAGGGTCATTTAAGCAAAACGAATAGGGGGCTCATCACCCTCAGATAATCCGGTCGCCTCTTTCAAAATTAGATGACCCATGGATGAATGAACAAAGCCGGGCCTCCTTGACAACTCGCTGGCATGCAAAGCAGATCCCTCTTCACAAGCATTGTCAATGGCCTAACTAAGCTCAGAAGTGGAAGTAGAGGGAAACACTGCCTCACATGGCGCTCTTTTAGGAGAGTCACGAATGAATAGCTCTCTCGGCTTCCCCTTAGGACGGTAAGCGGCATGGCAGTGACGTCGTTCCCTTCCACCCAAATCTCCCACTAGACCTCGACAAATGCTTTCTGAGTGAGCTAGTGATCCATACGACGTAGCAAGGAAACATTCTCCCCAATTAGTTTTGTCAGAGGTTGAGCCATTTGATGTAACCTCTCAAGAACATTCACGGAGTACACATCATTAATTTTGCCCCAATTAAAGTATCCAATTGGAGGGAACCACCACATAGAAGAAATGGTCCTTCAAACCCTTTACAGAATCTAGATTACCCCTACTTATTTTGAAATCATTGTGTGGATGAAGGAAATCTAGTCGGCGTCCTAATTGAACCGGAAGATTACCTTCATGGCTCAAGCATTTAGGAAAAGTTTCTTAGAATAAAAGAATATGAACAAAGAAATAAGGTATTGAACTGCGTTAGGATGGAGGCAAGCCATGGGGATCTCGGAGCGAGGCAAAATCTCCTCTGACTCTCTCAAAAACAAGACGAATGCCCACTTTCAGATAGGCCTCATAAATGATAATGAATCCCTACCGAGAAGAGCAAGCCCTATCCTTATCTCTGGACATTATATACAAGATGGCGCTGGAAATATTATACTTCACATACAAAGCCTCTACTTCCTTACCAGAAATGACCGACTGGATCCCCGCGACACCCTGTGGAGCACTTCGAGAAGCCATTGAATCAAGATGGGATGAAAAACAAACTAGGGCAAAGCGATTCAAGAAATGGAGAACTACGTAAATAGCAAATGACTCCCCTCGGAGCTGCAGAGCATAAAATGACACTCAATACTGCAGAATCGAAACGCCTAAGGACACCTAAACCAATAGAAAAGCATAATCGTAGCACCTCTATAAGTCCGCCTTTTCCTCCACAGAAAAGCACCCCCTGTTTTGGACAAAAACTCTTTTGGGCATACGAGCACACCAACAAAAAGGCCGCTCTCACAACGGGTGCATTCCTCTCTCGAAGCCACTCCCTCTCTCGACCGCACCCATAAGAGCAAGCCTTCTAACTCACACTCGCTCACGTCTTTGGGCACGCCGTTCGGGGCCTGGCCCTCCAATGAACATTCACCCGTTCACACTTGCATCCATGCATTTTCATCCTCCTCTCTTCCCTTCATCGTAGAAATATTACTTACTTGAGTGTCGAAAGATATATTAAAAAGTGCGTCCTATATGACCTCTTTTTTTTATTATGATGTATAGAATTCAGGTTCAACTCAACGAAGACAGGACCTAATACAAGTAAGGCTCCCTGAATTGGCCAGCTCCTTAATTTGTTGATAACCGGATCAGGATGATGTGACAAAATCCATATGCACATCCTATAAACGGGGTTCACACCTATAGTTTAGAATTAACGTCGGTACTAAATTCAAAATTACATAACAAAATACACAAGTTTTGAAAGTCACAGATATCAATAGTATACTACCTTGATGAGCCACAGTCTTGTTTCAATTATGAGTAGCATCCTAAAGGGTAATTCGCCATCTTTTTAATGAAAATGGATACATGGTACATCAGAATTGCAACTAACAAATGAAAATACAATTTCCAAAACATAAAAGATAACAAAAAACTTGACGAGTACTCACATGGAAGTACCTTTTCAACGGTTTCCTTGGGAAATTTTTTCATCTTTTCATCAACATTTTCTCCGCTCTTTCTCCCCTTAGATGCCTTCAGATTTGAATATTCTCTTGTGCAAGTCAAATCAATATAAGTTGATGATGATTCCATAAAACCTATTATTTCACTAGGATAATTAGGACTACTATCAAAAGTTTAAACCCTAATCCAGTCTGCAGAAACCTAAATCAAGAACTTAACCCTAACACCAGACTAATAACCCAAAGACCTCGGAAACTAAGATTAACAGAGCAACATGGTTCAAAATATGGCATGTATGAATTCAAAAGTTATGAGTATTAAGAATGTGTACCTTAAAAATTTAACAAGTGCAATTCGAGTAAATAAATATTCACATAGAGTGCTCCTATTCTGTTATTGTCACCTGCAAATTGAAAATTACAACTCTACAATGCCAAATATTCAATATACATACTAGCTTTTGGAAAAACTTGAAATGCTTCTTCAAGGATATCCCTGCCAAAATCTAAGAAAGCAATGCACATGTATACTTGTCTCTGCATAAAATGCTTCCAATAATATCACTATTTTGCTATATTTTACGCTAAAGTTTAAATGGGCTCTAAAGGTTATAATTATATTAGATAGCTTGCTTTTCCTTCTTTTGAATATCATTTTCGAGATGGCTACTCCATATTTTTGCTAAAGTAGGAGAATAATATGCCTGCAAGATTACAATTAAAGGCATGTCATTTGAGGTTATACAAATAGATATCCATAAAGTCGGGTAATTTCTTGCACACCACCATACATTTTCACCTCCACAAGATTTGATTCAAAAATTCCAGACGTAAATAATGTTTGTACTCCTTTCCACCGTTTCTTCTATAACCTTTCGAATATTGTTTTCTAGATAATGTTTTATATTGTTAATAGTATATGAGAAAACAATATTACTATATTCATCGGCAAATTAGGACACATATCTATATTTTCTAAATCAATTCGCAAGTCATCTTAAACCATTCATCTGTCGAACCCACGTCCACATCCTGTAAATGGAGTTTATACCTAAAGTTTAGAATTGAAGTCAATACTAAATTTGAAATTACGTCACAAAAAATAAAAGTATTGGTAGTCGCAAATATCAAAACTATGCAACCCAGATGAGCCACAGCCTTGTTTTAATTGTGAGTACAAATCCTAAACGGTACCTTGGCATCATTTCACTGAAAGCAGCTGCATACTGTATTAATATTAGAGCCTAACAAAAATCATATATAATTTACAATATATATATATGATAACATATAACTTGATGAGTACAAATACGAAAGTACCATGTCAATGGTCTCCTTGGAAATTTTTTTATCTTTTCGTTAATAATTTTTTCATTCTTTCTCCTCTTAGATGTCTTCAAATCTCAATATTGTCTCTCCTGCATGTCAAATCAACATAAATTGAAGATAATTCTAGAAAACATATTATTTCACAACGACAATTAGCACCACTATCGAAAGCTTAAACCCTAATCCTGACTGTAAAAATCTAGATCAAGAACTTGACCATAACACCTGATCCGTAACACTAAGACTAGAGAAACTAAGACTTATAGTACAACACAGTTTCAAATATGATATGTATGAATTCAAAAGTTAGGAGCATCACGAATGCGTACCTTGGCAATTTAACAAGTGCTCTTCGGGTAAATAAAAATTCACGTATAGTGCTCCTATTCTGTTATTGTCATTTGCAAATTGACAATTACCATCGTACAATACCAAATATTCAGTATACATACCTGCTTTTGAAGGAACTCAAAATGCTTCTTCTAGAATATCTCTGCCAAATCAAAGTAAGCAATGTGCATCTATATTTCTCTCTGCATATAATGTTTCCAACAATATCACTAATTCGCTACATTTTACACTAATGTCTAAATTGACTACAAAGGTTGCAATTATAATTGATAGCTTACTTTTCCTTGCTATGAATATCATTTTCAGAATGGCTTCTTTATATCTTCGCTAAAGTCGGATAATAACATACCTGCAAGATCACAATTAAAGGCATGTCATTTGAGGTTATACAAATAGGTACCCGTAAAGTCGGGTAATTTCTTGCATACCACCATGCATTCTCACCTCCACAAGATTTTATTCAAAATTTTCGGGCAAAGATAATATCTGGACTCCTTTCCTTTTTTTTGTTCTGTAATCTTCCGAATGTTGTTTCCTAGACAACGTTTTATATTGTTAGTAGTATATGAGAAAAACATATTACTATATTTATCAGCAAATTAGGATACATACCTATATTTTCTAAATCAATTAGCGAGTTAAATCAAGCATTCATCTGTCGAATCCATGTCCACATCCTGTAAATGGGGTTCACACCTAAAGTTTAGAATTGAAGTCGATACAAAATTCAAAATTACGTAACGGAATTTACAAACACAAGAAGTCGTAGATAACAAGAGTATGCAACCTCGATGAGTCACAACCTTCTTTTAATTGTGAGTACAAATCCTAAAGGGTACTTCGACAACATTTCACTGAAGGTAGTTACATGTTATATCAATATTAGAGCCTAACAAATCAAATATAATTTTTAATGTATATAAGATAAAATATAACTTTGGCAAGTACTTATACGAAAGCACCATTTTAATGGTCTCCTTGGCAATTTTTCCATCTTTTAAATCGATAATTTTTCGTTCTTTCTCCTCTTAGATGCTTTGAGATCTCAATATTAACTCTCCTACATGTCAAATTAACATAAGTTTAAGATAATTCCATAAATCATATTATCTCACTAGGACAATTAGGACTACTATCGAAAGTTTAAACCCAAATCTTGTCTGCGGAAAACTAGACCAAGAACTTGACCCTAACACCAGACTTGTAACCCTAAGACATGAGAAACTAAGACTAACGGAGCAATATGGTTTAAAATATGGCATGTATGAATCCCAAAGTTGCAAGCATCAAGAATGCGTACCTTAAAAATTTAACAAGTGCAATTCGGGGAAATAAAATTTCATGTAGAGTGCTCCTATTCTGTTATTGTTACCTGCAAAATCAAAAATTTCCAATCTACAATACCAAATATTCGATATACATACTAGCTTTTGGAAAACTTGAAACACTTCTTCAAGGATGTCCCGCTAAATCTAAGAAAGCAATGTGCATATATGCTTGTCTTTGCATATAGTATTTTCAATAATATCACTATTTTGCTACATTTTATGCTAAAATCTAAATGAGCTCTAAAGGTTGCAATTATAATTGATAACTTACTTTTCCTTCTAGTGAATACTATTTGAGATGGCTGCTTCATATCTTTACTAAAGTAGAAGAATAATGTGCCTACAATATCACAATTAAAGGCAAGTCATTGGAGGTTATACAAATAGATATCCTTAAAGTCGGATAATTTATCGCATACTACCATACATTTTCGCCTCCACAAGATTTTATTCAAAAATTTTGGACGTAGATAATATTTGGACTCCTTTTCACCTTTTCTTCTATAACCTTCCAAATGTTATTTTCTAGATAATGTTTTATATTGTTAGTAGTGTATGAGAAAAAAATATTACTATATTCATCAGCAAATTATGACAGATACCTATATTTTCTAAATCAGTTTGCAAGTCATTTTGAACCATTCATTTGTCAAATCCACATCTACATCCTGTAAGTTGGGTTCACATCTAAATTTTAGAATTGAAGTCGGTACTAAATTTGAAATTACATAACATAATTTACAAGTCTTGGATCGCAAATATCAATGAATATGAAACCTTGATGAGCCTGACCTTGTTTTAATTGTGAGTACAAATCCTAAAGGGTACCTTGGCATTATTTCACTGAAGGCATATGCATGCTATATTAATATTAAAACCTAACAAATAAAAATATAATTTACAATGTATATAGGTTAACATATAACATGGTGAGTACTCAACTGAAAGTACCATTTCAATGGTCTCCTCGACAATTTTTTTATCGTTTCGTCGGCAATATTTTCATTCTTTCTCTTCTTAGATGCCTTCAGATCTCAATATTGTCTCTCTTGCATGTTAAATCAACTTAAGTTGAAGATAATTGTATAAAACATATTATTTCACTAGGACAATTAAGACCACTATCGAAAAGTTAAACCCTAATCCACATTGTAAAAACCTAGACCAAAAATTTAATCATAACACTTGATCCGTAACCCTAAGAACTTGAGAAGCTAAGACTAAGAATACAGTACAATTTAAAATATGGTATGTATGACTTCAAAAGTAAGTATCAAGAATATGTACCTCGGCAATTTAACAAGTGCTCTTCGGGTTAATAAAAATTCACATAAAGTGCTCCTATTCTATTATTGTCATTTGCAAATTGAAAATTACCATCCTATAGTACCACGGTATACGATATACATACCTTTTGGAGGAACTCAAAATGCTTCTTCAATGATGTTCTGCCAAATCTAATAAGCAATGAGCATGTATGCATCCTCTGCATAAAATGTTTCCAACAATATCACTATTTTGCTACATTTTACACTAAAGTCTAAATTGGCTCTAAATGTTGCAATTATAATAGATAGCTTACTTTTCCTTCCTATGAATATCATTTTTGAGATGGCTTCTTCATATCTTCGCAAAAGTCGGAGAATAATGTGCTGCAAGATCACAATTAAAGGAATATTATTTGAGGTTATACAAATATATATCCGTAAAGTTGGATAATTTCTTGCATACCACCATGTATTCTCACCTCCTGCAAGATTTTATTCAAAAATTTTGGGCGTAAATAATGTTCAGACTCATTTCCTCCTTGTCTTCTATAACCTTCCAAATATTGTTTCCTAGACAGCATATTATATTGTTAATAGTGTATGAGAAAAAAATATTACTATATTCATCAGCAAATTATGACACATACCTATATTTTCTAAATTAGTTCGCAAGTTATCTTGAATCATTCATCTGTCAAATTCACGTCCACATCCTGTAAATTGGGTTCGCACCTAAAGTTTAGAATTGAAGTCGATACAAAATTCAAAATTACGTAACGGAATTTACAAACACAAGAAGTCGTAGATAACAAGAGTATGCAACCTCGATGAGTCACAACCTTCTTTTAATTGTGAGTACAAATCCTAAAGGGTACTTCGACAACATTTCACTGAAGGTAGTTACATGTTATATCAATATTAGAGCCTAACAAATCAAATATAATTTTTAATGTATATAAGATAAAATATAACCTGGCAAGTACTTATACGAAAGCACCATTTTAATGGTCTCCTTGGCAATTTTTCCATCTTTTCGTCAATAATTTTTTCGTTCTTTCTCCTCTTAGATGCTTTCAGATCTCAATATTAACTCTCCTACATGTCAAATTAACATAAGTTTAAGATAATTCCATAAATCATATTATCTCACTAGGACAATTAGGACTACTATCAAAGTTTAAACCCCAAATCTTATGCGGAAAACTAGACCAAGAACTTGCAGCCTAACACCAGACTTGTAACCTAAGACATGAGAAACTAAGACTAATCTGAAGCAATATGGTTTAAAATATGGCATGTATGAATCCCAAAGTTGCAAGCATCAAGAATGCGTACCTTAAAAATTTAACAAGTGCAATTCGGAAATAAAATTTCATGTAGAGTGCTCCTATTCATTATTGTTACACCGCAAAATCAAAAATTTCAATCTACAATACCAAATATTCGATATACATACACGCTTTTGGACAAACTCGAAACACTTCTTCAAGGATGTCCCCGCTAAATCTAAGTAAGCAATGTGCATATATGCTTGTCTTTGCATATAGTATTTTCAACAATATCACTATTTCGCTACATTTTATGCTAAAATCTAAATGAGCTCTAAAGGTTGCAATTATAATTGATAACTTACTTTTCCTTCTAGTGAATACTATTTCGAGATGGCTGCTTCATATCTTTACTAAAGTCGAAGAATAATGTGCCTACAATATCACAATTAAAGGCAAGTCATTGGAGGTTATACAAATAGATATCCTTAAAGTCGATAATTTATCGCATACTACCATACATTCTCGCCCGCAAGATTTTATTCAAAAATTTTGGACGTAGATAATATTTGGACTCCTTTTCACCTTTTCTTCTATAACCTTCCAAATGTTATTTTCTAGACAAGTTTTATATTGTTAGTAGTGTATGAGAAAAAAATATTACTATATTCATCAGCAAATTATGACAGATACCTATATTTTCTAAATCAGTTTGCAAGTCATTTTGAACCATTCATTTGTCAAATCCACATCTACATCCTGTAAGTTGGGTTCACATCTAAATTTTAGAATTGAAGTCGGTACTAAATTCGAAATTACATAACATAATTTACAAGTCTTGGATGTCGCAGATATCATGAATATGAAACCTTGATGAGCCACAACCTTGTTTTAATTGTGAGTACAAATCCTAAAGGGTACTTCGGCATTATTTCACTGAAGGCATATGCATGCTATATCAGTATTAAAACCTAACAAATAAAAATATAATTTGCAATGTATATAGGTTAACATATAACATGGTGAGTACTCACACGAAAGCTCAATTTCAACGGTCTCCTCGACAATTTTTTCATCGTTCCGTCAGCAATATTTTCATTCTTTCTCTTCTTAGATGCCTTCAGATCTCAATATTGTCTCTCTTGCATGTTAAATCAACTTAAGTTGAAGATAATTGTATAAAACATATTATTTCACTAGGACAATTAAGACCACTATCGAAAAGTTAAACCCTAATCCTGTTCGCAGAAACCTAGACCAAAAATTTAATCTTAACACTTGACCCAGAACCCTAAGAACTTGGAAGCTAAGACTAAGAATACAGTACAATTTAAAATATGGTATGTATGACTTCAAAAGTAAGTATCAAGAATATGTACCTCAGTAACCTGACAAGTGCTCTTCGGGTTAATAAAAATTCACATAAAGTGCTCCTATTCTATTATTGTCACCTGCGAATTGAAAATTACCATCCTATAGTACCACGGTATACATAGCTGCTTTCGGAGGAACTCGAAATGCTTCTTCAATGATGTTCCTGCCAAATCTAATTGAACAATGAGCATGTATGCATATCCCTGCATAAAATGTTTCCAACAATATCACTATTTTGCTACATTTTACACTAAAGTCTAAGCGGGCTCTAAATGTTGCAATTATAATAGATAGCTTACTTTTCCTTCCTATGAATATCATTTTTGAGATGGCTGCTTCATATCTTCGCAAAAGACGGAGAATAATGTGCCTGCAAGATCACAATGAAAGGAATATTATTTGAGGTTATACAAATATATATCCGTAAAGTTGGATAATTTCTCGCACACCACCATGTATTCTCACCATCGCAAGATTTTATTCAAAAATTTTGGACGTAAATAATGTTCAGACTCATTTCCTCCTTGTCTTCTATAACCTTCCAAATATTGTTTCCTAGACAGCATATTATATTGTTAATAGTGTATGAGAAAAAAATATTACTATATTCATCAGCAAATTATGACACATACCTATATTTTCTAAATTAGTTCGCAAGTTATCTTGAATCATTCATCTGTCAAATTCACGTCCACATCCTGTAAATTGGGTTCGCACCTAAAGTTTAGAATTGAAGTCGATACTAAATTCGAAATTACATAACGAAATATACAAGTATTGGAAGCCGTAGATATCACAAGTATGCAACCTCAATAAGCCACAGCCATCTTTTAATTGTGAATACAAATCCTAAAGGTACTTCGGCATCATTTTACTAAAGGCAGATGTATACTATATCAGTATTAGAGACTAATAAATAAAAATATAATTTACAATATATATAAGACAATATATAGCTTGGCGAGTACTCACACGAAAGGAGTATTAAATACTCCATCATTTACCAATTTTTTAATTCTATCAATGGATATATGATGTAATCTCCTATGCCACAACATAGAGAAATATTCATTCATAACACATCTTTTAATTCCAGTATTAGTATGCACAATATTGAAAGAAGTATTATTTTATAAATTTAAACAATAAAGACCATCAGATAGTATACAATTCTCAACAATATCAGACTTATAATATAAACTGAAGAATGAGTCTGAAAATGTTATGGAATATCCATAGGTACAAGTCTTGAAATAGAAATCAAATTTCTAGAGAAATTTAAAATATAAAAGGTTTTTTCAAGTCTGAAAATGTTATGGAATATCCATAGGTACAAGTCTTGAAATAGAAATCAAATTTCTAGAGAAATTTAAAATATAAAAGGTTTTTTCAAGTGTCAAAATAAAATCACTACTCAAAATTAAATTATATGTGCCACTGGCCTCCACATGTGAACGCATCTTGTTTCCGGAGAAGATGCATTATTCACTGCCCACTGGTTTCCTTAGATTTTACAAGCCCTATAAGGAATTTGAAATATGGATTGTAGAACTAGAGTCAATCCACCGTGTGTTATGTGCAACATTAACCATATTATATTCATAACATACAAAAAAGAATGGATTACCTTTCTTTTCAAGGCAATTCTGATACTTAATACAGTCTTTCTTTACGTGTCCCTTCTTTTTACAGAAAAAGCACTTGGACTCCTTCTTGATATAAGATTGGGGAGGTACTTTACCTTTCCCCTTTGGTTTGGCCTGCGTCTTGAACCTTCCATCCTTAACCATGTAGATGCTCTCACTTTGCTCCATTATGAGCATTCATTCCTCTTGAACACACATGATCGTGAGTTCATTTATTGACCATTTATCCTTATGTGTGTTATAAGAGATTTTAAAAGGTCCATATTGCGGTGGAAGCGAATTCAGAATATAATGTACAAGGAAAGGTTCAGACATTTCCACCTCTAAACTTTTTAATTGAGTTGAAGATCCCTCATCTGCATTATGTGCTCACGCACACCCTTAACACTGGTGAGCCTAATAGATAAAAACTTCATTATTAGGGTGCTTACAAGTGCTTTATCTGAAATTACAAATTGCACATCGATTGCCTTCAGTAAATCTTACACTTTATTATGTTGGTCGACAAAACCACGAATATCAGCAAAAATTTTAGTTTTTTTATGAACATTAAACTGAGTCGATTAGATTGCTCCCAGCGTTCATAAAGAGTTACCTCGTCCGAAATGCTGGTAAGTGTAAGAGCAGGTGGTTCGTCTTTACAGATAGTATAATCGATATCCAGCCACCCTAAATGAAGAAGAATTATCTCTTTCCACACTTTATAGTTGTCACCTTTCAATTCAAAAATTTCACACATAATATCGAAAAAATTTATAAATTGAATAGCTGCATAAAAATAAATACATACTTAATATCCAACAAATGAGGTTTACAAATTACAGAATTATGTTTTACCAATGTAAAACATACATTATGAATCAATAGATAAAAAAATTATCTGTGGACTAAATTTTAATTTCAATAAATTCATATTCAGTTTTATGATAAAACTATCAAATTATATTCAATTTTTAATCCCTGTGGATAAATTAAGAAAAATAATTGGACATTTTATCCCGATTAATTAATTTAATATAATAAAATTTTCTGTGGGATAAATTTTATTATATGAAAATAATTATTCACAATTTATGTCTTTATACCACACATGATAATAAAAAAATAATTTTATTAATTAAGGGTGTTGTGGCTAATCCCTAATTAATTAAATTATTTTAATCATAAAATATTATTTATATATATATACAATTATATTCTGAATATTATATTTTATTTTTTATATATAATAATATAATTATATATATAATAATAACATATATATATATATATATATATAAACAGAGTAAATGTATAAAAGAAATTTAATGAGCCAAATGAATGCAAAGGCGCTCACAACCATAGCAGTAGAAGCCACTCCTCTTCCCACGACGCGTCGAGTTCGATTCCCACATCCAATTTTATTTTCCGTCATCGCTACGGTAATGGGCGAGCGATTCTGGATCGCCGATCAATTGGGCCGTGAACGAAATCGGCCCAACAAAACCGATAATTGTTTTTATAAAAAATACTGTAGCAGAACAACATCGTTTTATAACCGAATACGTTTCCACGAAACGATGTCGTTCAGGAAACCCAAAACCGAAGCCAAAACGACGATATTTATTACTGTCGTAACAGAAAACGACGTCGTTCAAGTCGTCGCCTTCCTTCGTCGGTTTCTCCCGAACCCGACAACGACGGACTCTACCCGAATAACAGACCCGATTCAAACAGCACTATATGAACACCATAAATGATAAAAAAATATATGAAAATTTTGAAAATTAAATTTTCCATCGATTTTCAGTGCTCGTTTAAACCGAATGTTTACAAAAATGAGGACTTTAGGTTTTTTCAATTTTGAAAAAAACCAAAAAAACACAGAGCAGCAAAGGCAGAGTTGAAACCTTTCTCTAATACCAAATGTTAGACATTAATGTAGGGTCCCACGTCAGATGGAGAGGGGAACGAAACGTGCCTTATAAAGGGCGTGGATACCTCTTCCATTGTGGACGTGTTTTAGGGCGATGTAGGCCCGCCAGGGAACAAACCGTGCGGGGCTGCGTGTTGGCACAGGGGACGCCGTAAGTTCCCCCACCCCAAAGTGGACAATATCCACGGTGTGCGGATCTGGGATGTTCGAGATGGTATCAGGAGCTCTAATCCCGGTCCGTGTGCGGCCGAGGGCCTGGGTTCCCGAGGGGGTGGGCGTAGGGTCCCACATCGGATGGAGAGGGGAACGAAGCGTGCCTTATAAAGGGCGTGGATACCTCTTCCATTGTGGACGCGTTTTGGGGGCGGCTGGGCCGTCTGTTAGGAACAAAACCGTGCGGGCTGCGTGTTGGCTTGGGACGCCGTAAGTTCCCCCAGCCCAAAGCGGACAATATCTACAGTGCGGATGTGCCGAGGACGTTACATTAATGTGGCTAAAGCAACCACTAAAGCGGAATATAGAATCGATTTTTATACCTCCCGCCATTTGCGTGCTCTGTTTTCGAACGTGAGATTCGGACCAGTTTCGAGCTTCTAGACACTACTTCACTCATTTAGATAGGGAAATACTTGAGTTGGGTGCCAAGGACAAAGTCAGAAGGCTCAATTTGTAGGCGAAACTATCATTCACCTCAAACGAACATTTCGTACTCAAATCGGCCAAGAATTGATAATTGACTTAATGGGAGAGTTATCATCACTAAATGGACCACTAATGCTTCAACAATTAATTGAGTAAAACGGAAAATGGTGATGAATCAGTCGAGGAAGATGAAACGAACAAAACCCTTCTGCGGCTTAGATTCGGCTCGAAAACGGCTTGATAAAGCCGACTTTACGGCTCGGTTTGGTGGCTCGCTTAGCTAACGGGCCAAACTCAGTTAATTGGTCCGGATGCTGAAGCCTATACATAATTCCTCCATAGGTTTGAAACAGTGGAACTCTGAAAATTTGTTAATATTGGTGACTAAAATGTTTTCCGCTTATAGAAAACATGCATGTGAAAGTGTCTGAAAAGATTTCACTACTTGCTATTGCATGGTAACGGAAGGTTCAGGTTGTAAATTTATTGAAGTCGGAGCTGAAAGTCCATTACAAGTGGACTCTTGATAGTGCAGCAATGGGCTTGATATGGTTGAATGTTTAGGTTTTTGACTCTCCGTTCTGCCGACTCCTATTCAAATTAGATACATATAGAATTATATTGTTGTATATATGACTGTTTCTTTCATTGTATTACATTTTAAAGTACTGACAAAATTTAAGAAACTATAAAAAAAAAATATTTGTTGATATTTTTTAAGTTTTTTAAAATTAGAATAGACGGTGGAGATTACGTATATTTTATTTTATATAAAAATTAAAAAACAAATAACACAAAAAAAATACAAATGAAAATAAGCCTTAAAAACAAAAAAATATTGAGGCACTGTCAATAAATTTAATCTGATGGCAAAAGAGAAGCAAGATGCGGAGTAGCGTTTCCCAACCCAAAGACCGCCTGCCTCAATCTCAAAAGGCTCATTTGTTTTTAAAAATATATATTCTTATTATTAAAACAATAACAATAAATATTCAAAAAAACAAAAATAAAAGGAGATCTATTTCGATAAATTCAAAAGAGTACCTGACATAGCTGATAAGCTTACTATCATGAGGAAAGCAGCAGGGGAAGGACCTCAGGACAAGCCAAGCAACGATGGAAAGGCCATCGGCGGCGAAGCCAGCAAAGCCAGGAGGGCCGTCTCCGCGCCACCAAGAAGGGCGGCTGTCAGCTTCGGCTGCCCCGAAAAGAATACCTTCTATCGGGGCCAAATTCTGCGCAAATATGAAAGTTTCTGTCGCCACACAGTAAGTCGAATAGCCATATGAAACTCGATAGCCACAAGTGGCGATATTATAGAATGATCTGGGCGTGCATATGCAGTTCGGATTGTCACACCGGCTGCTTCTAAAGGTTCTCGATCGGCTCGGATTGAACAAAGGCGGCGCAGAGAAGAGAATAACGCACGCAGACAGAGAGAGAAACCGGAAAGGGGAGGGAAAACATGCCTTAAACTTTCAGTTTGAGGTGGGTGAAATTCTGGACTGGAGCTGCGTTAACATTCTTAAATATTTGAACAAGTTTTTGAAGCAGGAATGTGTCAAAAGCTAAGGAGTATTTGAACAAGTACATGAAGGTTGGGAAGAAAAACTCAATTGGGAATTTTGACAAAAAGATGATGGACGAGGCGGGGACAAATTTTCTAGTCATAGAAGGTCATTCTCTGGAGCAATCAAAAGGCATTGTGGAGCTAAGAGTCCATCATCTCCATCTTCGTCAAATAGCTCTTCTTCTTCTTCTTATTCACTTAAATCAAATCGATTTTATGAATTGAACTTGCTCGAGAGAAGCAACAGTACCGATTCAGATATTGAGACAGCCGTTGAGGGGGCAATTGCTCATCGTAAGAAGTTTCTACAGCAACAAAATAGCTCCACAAAAATTGAAAGTGAAGTCGTCACTTGCTTACTCACTGCTTCAACAGTTGCATCTTATGAGAGCACTGGGAGATCAGAGCTTTGCAGAATATGATACTTCAATTCAACAAGAAGATGATCGAAGCATTCATTCTCGGAAGAGCAGCCTGTCTAATAAAACATTATCAAATAAAAGGTTCTTCCTGTAACGGCACACTGGCGGAGAGAGAGAAGAAAGTGCGGGGAGACTGGGACTTGAGGAGGAAAGAAATCAAACGAAATCCTCAGTCAAAGATTATGAAAACCAAGTACTGATTTCGCATTAAAAATCAGATACGTAAAGATTTTTTAATTAATTTAATTTTTAAATTATTTTAAAATTTTAAAGCTGATTAATAAAAAGAAAATGACAAAAATATAATCTATCATTAAAATATAAATTAAATTTTTATTTTTAATTAATAAATTTAAATTATTGAAATGTCGATGAAGCCAAACAAATTATTAAAATATAAAATAAATTTTAATTTTTTATTAATTAATTGAGATAAAAAAGATTAATTATAAAAGAATTATTATATGAGGCTTTACTCATTAGTCCCTCTTACTATATTTCAAAGACTTCTATCACATTTTTAGGGATGTTACCGAAAATATTTTCCAACAGTTTTTATAATTTTTTTAATTATTTATAGTTTTTAAATTTTTACTAATACTTTTTAATTTGATCATAATTTTGTAATTAAAAAATTATAAAATTAACTTTTTATTAATTTTACAACGACCAAGGTTTATATATTCTTGTTCCCAAATTAATAAGCTACTTAAGGGAATACGAGCATTGATAAAAGAGCCAACTCTATCCGAAGTTGGACCAAGTAGGACTAAGTCCAAGGACCCTTCGATCACTTTGAGTAGGAATGCCTCCAATACCTCTTAAAGAGGCAAAAGTAAGAATAAGTCTACTACTGCTCTTAATTCTCCATTATAGTTTGAGGATGATAGGGTTAAATGAGAGCAGTGTCAAGACAGCAAATGCCCAGTGAATGGGAGTATTCCATCTAATCCTTCAGCAAGCGATGGGCCTTCTCATAAAGGTCATATGTCAAACTCTGCTCATAAAAGATAAAAAGGGGCGAAAAGAAAGCCTTTCAATCCACCCATTCCCCATGATTAGTATTGCTTGTTAGAATGTACAATGACTGAATGGAAAGGTCATGAGACATGAAACTTGTCATTTTATTATGTCTTCTAGATGTGATGTCGTTAGTTTGGTTGAAACAAAGGTTAGAGAGCGGAATGCCGCTATAATTGCCAACAACATTAAGCCTTCTTGAATGGGATATAAACTACTCCGACACCGCAACTGGGCAAATTTGGATAGGCTGGAATCTGTGTGACAGATCGGATTATTTTTCTTAAATAACCTCCGCCAAGGATAAAATAGACTAAAATTCTTAATTAAATTTATTAATTTCTATAAAAAATTGGGTAAATTTTCGTTTGTAAATCGAGCATTTGCCAAAATATAAACACCTACGAAACAACCCTGCACAGCAATCTACAACCATCCACAATTCTACAAATCTTATTGTTCAACACACCACATAGGATTTAATCGCCGCATCAGTCGAGACGGCTAGTAGTTACATTCATTTAGTCCACTTGGATAAAGGAAGCATGTAAGAAGAGGGAGTATCGGGAATTATTTAGTCCACATGTTTGTTCTAGTTACATTCATTCACTTTTATTACTTTCATCATTCTTTGCAAACCCGAGCTATCAGTTCGTACTAACCAACGATGTGAGAGGACGAGAAAAGAAATGTGTCTGCCATACATTCTAAGGCCGACTACATTTTAGGTCTGCAACACTCGAATATCGACTACAATTTAGATCTGCAGCACTCAACCATTGGCTATACTTTAGGTCTGCAGCACTCGATCATCGGCTATATTATAGATCTGAAGCACTCGACTATTTCAGTCGCCCCATATCCCCCGGGGACTAGGGCAATCCCTGTTCTTTCACAGCGGCATCCTAAAGTGTGCCCTACACATCATCCACCCCCAGGAGCGGCCGAAGTATTCATTGGGTTTCCACCGTGATGTACATAGTAAGCTAGATGATACTACCCCTATGATCCGTGGTCCTAATTTCAAGATTAATTTAATCCTCAAAGGGGAATCCATCGTTGCCATATATATTCTCAAACCGAGAAGTCACATTCCCATCACATGTCTCCAACCGGGAGACCAAATCTATCACTTACACTTTGTGGATTCCTTTCCATTCACTCGTTCGGTTCCTTTCTTTCATTTGGAGCTTAGATCTTTCAATCAATAAGTTCAACTCGTAAAAGAGTTTGATTATACTTTTCTTTGTGGGTCAAACACCACCTTAGAAGCCCCCGGGACGTATCCCCTTGCTCTCTTAGAAGCCACCTTAGAGCTTACAATTTAACATAGCATTCAGTCATAGGTTTCATCACAATTGAAGAGAGTTAAAGCATATATACTTACCTTCCGATTTCGAATAAACCTTGTTAGGCCACTTTTAGAGGGCTCGGACGCCACGAACGGGTCAAATTTTACAAAATCTTTCGTCCGATCAACACATACTTTTGGGATGTGGGAATTCATATTCTAGAGTCAATTCAACATTTTATGAAGATAAAAACATGCAATTTTCACTTATGTCTTGGGTGAACAGTGTCAGCGCCCATTTAGAGGACTCGGATGCCGCAAACGGGTCAAGACGTGCGAAATCGATCGCTCGGCCAACATATATACACATTTAGGACATGGAGATTAACATTTTTGGGTCAATTTAACGAAACTAGGTGCCAAAATGGAAAACCCTAATTTTCTGTAGGTTTGGGTCTGACGATACTCCACCGGTCGAATCGGTGAGTAAATCAGACAATAAATTACATAATTCTTGGTCTCAAGTCACGGGTATCACATTTTCCATGGTTCAGGTGGGTATCGAGAAGAAAATACCCGATATGAACTGAAAAATATCAAAAGAGAAAAGTTAGTGAGTATGAAAACACTTACCTCAATGTGTGCTATCACTTTCGTAACTGGCTCCCCGGCGAATTCGGACTCTATGGCTCGATCTCCTCCTTTCTCTCTCTAAAGTCGGCGCTCTTCCTCACTCCTTTTCAAAAACCCTCTGAAAAATGAAAAGGTGGAAGAAACGCGAAGCAGGTCACGTTTTTATACCAATCGGGGCACTCGAACGCGGGCGATGGAGCTACTGGATTTTACCGCTCGAGAGCAGGTGTGGCCTGCTGCTTGCGCCACTACTTTTTGCGCTCGAGCCTGCGCTCCAGCGTACAGCAAGCGTGGTCTGCTGGCAGCATTCAACAATTTACAACCCAATTTTCATTCCGATATGCATACATATACATTCAATGGGTCTAGTATTAATTATTATCATGTTGATTTCCTCGTATTTAGTATATTTATAGACCTGAAACCTCACAACTCTCCCCCACTTATAGAAATTTCGTCCCGAAATTTAACGAATCCAAAACTTGAATGAACTACATACCTCGTAATAGATGGGGATACTTTTTTCGAATTTCGTCCTCTACTTCCCATGTCGCGTCCTCGGAAGAGTGGTTCCTCTATAAAATTTTCACGACAGGAATCATCTTGGAGCGCAAAATTTTGTCCTCTCGGTCTAAGATCTCCATCGGTTCCTCTACATAAGCCAAATCATCATCGATAGCCAAAAGACCAAAATCAATCTCGTGGGATGGATCATACACGTACTTCCTCAACATGGAAACATGGAAGACGTTGTACACCTCGGCAAAACTCGGTGGCAAGGCTAGACAATACGCCACCACGCCAACTCATTCAAGAATCTCAAACGGTCCAATGAAACATGCCTTTAGTTTCCCTTTTACACCAAATCTGAAAATCCCCTTCCACGGCAAGACCTTAAGGAAGACGAAATCTCCGACCCCGAATCTGAATTCGGATCTCCTTTGATCAGCATAACTTTTCTGTCGACTCTGGGCGACTTTCAACTTCTCCACAACCACTGCTATCTTTTCCAACGTCTCCCAAATAACATCGGAGCCCAACAACCACCTATCCCCGGTCTCCTCCCAATGAATGGGATATCAATACTTCCTATCATAAAGTACCTCAAAGGAAGGCATTCCAATACTCGCTTGGAAACTGTTGTTATAAGCGAACTCGGCCAGCGCTAGAAATCATCCCAATTTCCATGGAACTCCAATATCGAAGCTCGAAGTATATCCTCTAGTATTTGGATTATCCGCTCGGACTGGCCATCCGTCTGAGGATGATACGCAGTACTAAACTTCAAGTTCGTCCTTAACTCCCGATACAAGCTCTCCCAAAATTTAAAGACGAGCCGTGGATCGCGATCGGACACAAACAATGCCGGCACGCCATGAAATCTCACGATCTCGTTGATGTACAACTGTGCCAAACGATCGCGGGAGTATGTAATCCGAATAGCTATGAAATGAGCAGACTTCGTCAACCGGTCAACAATAACCCAGATCGCATCATGATTCATTGGAGTCCTAGGCAATCCCGACACGAAGTCCATCGAGATGTCCTCCCACTTCCAGCTGGGGTTGGGTAGAGGCTATAATAATCCATAAGGCTTTCTCCTCTCAGCCTTCAACTGCTGACAAACGAGACATCGATTAACAAAAGCTACAATCTCTCCAGATGTTCCACTACTAGAACATTTTTCTCAAATCCTGATACATCTTGTTTATACCGGGGTGAATCGTGTACCGAGTCCTGTGTGCCTCCGTCATTATTTCTTCTTTCAGTTTTTTAAATTTGGGACAGAAAGCCGCTCTCGAAATATCAAAACTCTATCGGCACGCACACTAAAATCAACTCAGGAGTCTCTACTGAGATCACCTACAATATCCATCAGAAAGGTGTCACTCACCTGCCCTTCCTTGATCCTCTGAAGGATCTCGGGCTAAACCTGCAGAAAGGATAACATAATCCAGTTACCCTTAGCGTAGCGCTGGATATGACAAGACTTCAAACAGTCTAACAACTCCATCTACTTAATCTGCATGGTCGCCACCAAAGAGGTTCGACAACTCAAGGCATTCGCGACTACATTCGCTTTCCCCGGTCGATACTGGATGTCACAATCGTAGTCCTTTAGAAACTCAATCCACCGTCGCTGCCTCATATTTAGCTCCTTCTGTGAGAACAAATATTTGAGGCTCTTGTGGTCGGAGTACACCAGGAATTTCGTGCCATAAAGATAATGCCTCCAGATTTTTAAAGCAAAAACCACTGCGGCCAACTCTAAGTCATGGGTCGGATAGTTTTTCTCATGATTCTTCAACTGTCGAGACCCATAAGCCACTACTTTTTCCCCTTGCATAAGAACACATCCGAGTCTCACTTTAGACGCATTGCAATACACCTCGAACCCAACGAAATTATCAGGAAGAGTTATAATCGAGGCAATTGTCAACCGATCCTTCAGCTCTTGGAAGCTTTTGTCACCCTCCTCGGTCCAGGTGAAACTTATCTCCTTATTTGTCAGGCGAGTGAGGGGCAAGGCTATCCGAGAAAAATTCTCCACAAAACATCAATAATAGCTAGTCATCCCCAAAAAACTTCAAACTTCTGACACGGTAGTCAGCCGACTCCAATTGACCACCGCTTTAATTTTTTACAGGTCCACTGAGATGCCTCCATGAGAAATTACATGGCCTAAGAACACCACCCTGTCAAGCCAAAACTCACACTTCTTCAACTTCACGAATAACTGATGTTCCCGAAGAGTCTGCAGCACAATTCTCAAGTGCTCTTCATGCTCGACGCGATCCTTGGAGTAAATCAGAATATCATCAATGAAAACCACAACAAATTTATCCAAAAATGGTTGGAAGACCCGGTTCATCAAGTCCATAAACACGGCTGGAGCATTAGTCAGCCCGAACGGCATCAACAAAAATTTATAGTGCCCATACCTCATTCAGAAAGTCGTCTTCGCAATATCCTCCTACTTAATACGAAGTTTATGATATCCCGACTGAAGATCAATCTTGGAATACACTAAGGATCCCTGTAACTGGTCAAAGAGGTCATTGATCTGCGGCAATGGATACTTATTCTTAATTGTAATTTTATTCAACTTACGGTAATCTATACATAAGCTCAAGACTACATCCTTCTTCTTAACGAATAGGACTGGAGTGCCTCACGGCGATACACTAGGTATAATGAAACCCGTATCAAGCAGGTCCTGCACCTGTTGTTTCAACTACTTTAACTCAACAGGAGCCATACGGTAATGGGCTTTTGATATGGGTGCCGATCCCGATACGAGATCAATCCCAAATTCAATCTCACGATGTGGTGGCAGGGCGGATTACTGTCGGGAAACATGTCCTCGAATTCACACACCACCGGAATGTCCTTTACGGACAAGTCTCGACTTTCTACCACACTAATATAAGCCAAAAAGACCTCACACCCGTTATTCAATAAATAGCAAACCTGTAGAGCAAAGATAAAACTAGATGGCTCACTCTCCGAACTCCTTGAATATGGAAGGGTTCGCAATTCAAAATAGCAAAGTCCACCCTTTTGTGGAAACAATCAATAGTGGCGTGATACTTAGATAGCCAATTCATACCCAAGATAATATCAAAATCAAGCATATCTAGAAGAATCAAATCAACGGCCAAAAGAAGTCCCTTCACCTCCACAATACACCCGGGGTAGGACACATCAGTTACAATGGAAGACACCATGGCCGTGGATACAACCAAAGAAAAATTAAGGGTCACGGGAGAGGGTGTAATACAACAAGTCAGTCGAGGGAAAACAAAGGAGTGCGTGGACCCATAGTCAAAAAGTACTGAGCAAAAAATACCACAAACTGAAAGTATACCTTTCACCACCTCATCTGATACTCTGACCTCGCTGGCAGTCACCGCAAAAGCTTTACCCTACACGGTTGGCTTCGGAGCCCTAAACCTCGATGCCTGAGGGCACTCCCTAGCTCTATGCCCCACTTGGCCACAAGTGATGGAAGCACCCGTCAACCTGGGACACGGTCTACCCTCATGCATTCTTCCACAGTGCTGACATGAACCCATCGAAGCCTGGGAAGACGATGAAATCTAGCCACTCCTATGACCACTCTGTCCAGAAACCGATTGTCTTAGCTTCTTGTACGGTCTCCCCGAACTAGTCCCGGTGCTGGCACTTGTCTCGCTTTTACTAGCCGACCTCTTTCTGAAAAACTCTTCCTTTGCATGTTCTTGCTCATGAATCAAAGCCCGATTCAGTACATCAGTATAGGTGGCCAATTTAAGTGTCCCTAGCTGCTTGCGAATGTCATCCCGCAAGCCCATTAAGAACTTCTTAATCCTCCTTTCTTCATCTTCGATCATCTGGGGGGAAAACCGTGACAATTCTGAAAACTTGGCGTCGTACACAGCCACCGTCCGGTTCCCTTGCCTTAGCTCGAGAAACTCCTCTTTCTAAACACGGAGGCTAAATGGAAAGTACTTCTCTAGAAACGCATCCTCAAACATCTTCCAGGTAATTTTAGCCTCCGGTACCCCCAATGCTCTTTTTCTCATCTGCTACCAATGGTGAGCCTCACCCTCCAGTCAGTAAGACGTGAACAGCACCCGATCTTCCGCTAGGTATCAAATCACTGCAAATAACCTCTTAAGGCTCTCCAACCACGAATCTGCCTTAAGGTGGTCAGGCTCTCCCGTAAACGCCAGCACTCGCTACTGAACAAAGCGATCATAAGCAGATGGCTCCGAATTAGCAGGAGCCTGAATAGGAGCCGGAACAGGAACAGGGGCTAGATGTCGCTGCTCCATATTCTCAATGATATTCGTGAGACGGCCCAACAAATTCAAATACTCAGCCTCTCAATCTCAGGGCGGCTCATCCCTTTGCGAGCCTTGACGTCTAGGCGGCATCGTCAACTTTAGAAGTCACAACTGAAAAGGAAACAACAAAGGTTAACCAAAGGTTTAACCGTTCCAACGACATTACTAGATACAATAATATTCTAGCAATTAAAGAGAACGTTCGAAATGAGGGTGTTTAATTATTCTAATTTTTCCACGTTCACTCATTCGGCCTTAACCCACACTATCCTAGGTTTCCGTATAAATTCATATTCATCCTAAGGCATCACTTCTCTGGTACCAACTGTGACGAACCGGATTATTTCCTTAAATAACTTTCGTCAAAGATAAAATAAACTAGAAGTCTTAATTAAATTTATTAATTTTTATAGAAAATTGGGCAAAGTTCCGTTTATAAATCGAGCATTTGCCAAAATACAAACACCTGCGAAACAACCCTGCACAGCAATCTACAACCATCCACAATTCTACAAATCTTATTGTTCAACACACCATACAGGATCTAATCGCCGCATCAGTCGAGATGGCTAGTAGTTACATTCATTTAGTCCACTTGGATAAAGGAAGCATGTAAGAAGAGGGAGTATCGGGAATCATTTACTCCACATGTTTGTTCTAGTCACATTCATTCACTTTTATTACTTTCATCATTCAAACGAAACCCGAGCTACTTGATTCGTACTCAACCAACGATGTGAGAGGACGAGAAAACGAATGTGTCTGCCACACATTCTAAGGCCGGCTACATTTTAGGTCTGCAACACTCGAATATCGACTACAGTTT
Source organism: Nepenthes gracilis (assembly GCA_033239525.1). Classification (NCBI taxonomy): domain Eukaryota; kingdom Viridiplantae; phylum Streptophyta; class Magnoliopsida; order Caryophyllales; family Nepenthaceae; genus Nepenthes; species Nepenthes gracilis. The sequence continues at coordinate 8,103,600 of BSYO01000028.1, read as the reverse complement.
AGATCTGCATCACTCAACCATCGACTATACTTTAGGTCTGCAGCACTCGATCATCGGCTATATTTTAGATCTGAAGCACTCAACTATTTCAGTCGCCCCATATCCCCCGGGACCAGGGCAATCCCCGTTCTTTCACAGCAGCATCCAAAAGTGTGCCCTACACATCATCCACCCCCAGGAGCGGCCGAAGTATTCATTGGGTTCCCACTGTGATGTACATAGTAAGCTAGATAATACTACCCCTATAATCCGTGGTCCTAGTTTCAAGATTAGTTTACTCCTCGAAGGGGAATCCATCGTTGCCATATATATTCTCAAACCGGGAAGTCACATTCCTATCACATGTCTCCAACCGGGAGACCAAATCTATCACTTACACTTTGTGGATTCCCTTCCATTTACTCATTTGGTTCCTTTCTTTTATTTGAAACTTAGATCTTTCAATCAATAAGTTCAACTCGTAAAAGAGTTTGATTACACTTACCGGGAGACCAAATCTATCACTTATACTTTGTAGATTTCCTTCCATTTACTCGTTCGGTTCCTTTCTTTCATTTGAAACTTAGATCTTTCAATCAATAAGTTCAACTCGCAAGAGAGTTTGATTACACATACCTCTGTCAGTCAAACATTACCTTAGAAGCCCCTGGGACGCATTCGCTTGCTCCCGGTGCACAATTACACATTTTAGAGCTTACAATTTAACATAGCATTCAGTCATAAGTTTCATCATAATTGAAGAGAGTCAAAGCATGTATACTTACCTTTCAATTTCGGATAAACCTTGCTAGGCCACTTTTAGAGGGCTCGGACACCACGAATGGGTCAAATTTTGTGAAATCGGTCGTCCAGTCAACACATACTTTTGGGATGCGGGGATTTATATTCTAGAATCAATTCAACATTTTATGAAGGTAAAAACATGCAATTTTCACTTTATGTCTCAGGTGAACAGTGTCGGCGCCGATTTAGAGGGCCCGGACACCGCAAATGGGTCGAGAAGTGGGAAATCAATAGCGCGGCCAACATATATACACATTTGGGACGTGGGGATTCACATTTTGGGATCAATTTAACGAAACAAGGTGCAAAAATGAAAAACCCCCAATTTTCCGTAGGTTAGGGTTTGACGATTCTCCACCGGACGAATCGGTGAGTAAATTGGACAATAAATTATATAATTCTTGGTCTCAAGTCATGGTTATCACATTTTTTATGGTTTGGGTAGGTATCGAGACGAAAATACCCGACATTCACCGAAAAATATCGAAAGAGGAAAGTTAGTGAGTATGAGAACACTTGCCTCGACACGTGCTATCACTTTCATAGCTGGCTCTCAGGCGAATTCGGACTCTACGGCTCGATCTCCTCCTTTCTCTCTCTAAAATCGGCCCTCTTCCTCTCTCCTCCTCTACAAAAACCCTCTAGAAATGAAAAAGTGAAAGAAATGCGAAGCAAGTCGCGTTTTTATACCAGTCGTGGCGCTCGAGCAATGGGCGAGCGAGCGGCGATTGCGGCCTCTTTGCCGGCCCGAGCTCAGGCGTACAAAGGTGCTCAGCGGGCGGGGGGGAGCTACTGGATTTTACCGCTCGAGCACTCAGCGGGTGGGAAAGCTACATGATTTTACCGCTCGAGTGCTTGCGCCACTACTTTTTGCGCTCGAGCCTACGTTCGAGCGCGCAGCAGGCGCAGTCTACTGGCATCATTCAACAATTTACAACCTGATTTTCCTTCCGATACGCATACATATACATTCAATGGGTCTAGTATTAATTATTATCACGTTAATTTTCTCATATTTAGTATATTTTTAGACCCGAAACCTCACAATCTAGATCAAGTCGACTTGGATATTATCTCAAAGGAAGATCAAGCTATCCACTGCAAAGCTGCTTACAGACCTGATGGAAAGGCAAGGGAAATTTCTATTATTTACAGTGCTAAATTGGAATCCTAGCGGCACGATCTTTGGAAAGCATTCGGAGGATGAGTAATCTAGCCCACGACCTGCCATGGGCAACCCTTGGGGAATTTAATGCCATTCGGGCGCCTTCTGAAGGGTTGGGAGGTATTTGGCATGCTCACAACAGTATGGACCTAAACTCTTGCCTTACTGACAGTGATCTCATTGATGTTTGCCATGAGGGTCTCTATTACACATAGCATGATGGCCAGGATGCATCTATCCATATCTACAGGAAGCTTGATCGTGTGTTAGTGAATGGCAATTGGCTCATAAACTATACTTAGTATAAAGCCAATTTCCTTCCAGCTAGATTATCCAATCATTCTCCTTGTCGTCTGCAATTGGAGGACACACATCAAAATAGGAAGGGTATGTTCCGATTTAACAACTTTCTCACCTCTCACCCATGATTTCTCCACACTATTAGTGAAGCTTGGCAGGTGGATAGCAATGGGTATCCAATGTTGAAACTCATGGTGTGGTGAAGCTGAAATATACTAAATGGCTCCTCAAAGATCTTAACTCATCTGCTAGGAGTGTTTTCAAGAAAGTGGCTAAAACGCGCAAAGCATTGGAGGAAGTTTAGAGGGCTTAGCTTAGCCCTTCTAATGGATGTATATCCAGTGAGGTTGAATGGTCACGCAAGGCAGATAACGTTCGAGCAATGGCAAAGGAGCTTGATTTCTTACACCAAAAGGCTAAGATTCACTGGCTTAAAGATGGGGATCAATGTACGAGATATTTTTTTCACTCCATCAATGGCAAATCCAACCACAACTGAATCCTTTCTCTTACTAAAGATGACGGAGAGATTACCAAGAGTAAGGAAGACGTTCAGAAGCTGATTATTAACCATTTCAAGAGGCTTTTGGGGACGGGCCGAGACACTGCAATGGCAGGATTGGAGAGGCTTCGTCCGTATATTCACCACACTCTTCCTTCTTTGGTCAAAGAGGCTCTTTGTAACCCGGTGAAACAGGAAGAGATTCATAGGGCCCTCCTCTCCATTGGTGACTCCAAAGCTCCAGGCACCAATAGTTTCTCATCAAAATTTTACAAGGAATCATGGCACATTGTTGGCCCCTTTGGTGGTAGAAGTTGTTCAAGATTTCTTCACCAATGGGAAGCCCTTAAAACAGGTGAACGCTACTATCATTAGCCTTATCCCAAAGGTGACTTCCCCTGCAAAGGTGACTAATTACCGGCCAATTTCTTGCTGTAATGTGACTTACAAGATCATATCGAAGGTTATAGCCAACCGAATTCGAGGTACATTGCCTGTTTTGGTTGATAAATGCCATATGGTGTTTGTTACTGGACGTTAAAATAGCGATAATATCCTATTAATTCAGGAGCTTCTCCATAGTTATCATTCGGGCAAAGGAGAGCCCATGTGTGCGATGAAAGTTGATCTGATGAAGACGTATGACTCTGTTCATGGGGACTTTATTCTTGCTACCCTACATCTGATGGGTTTCAGTAACCAAATGATCACCAAGATCCAACAATGTATTACAACAACATCGTTCTCCATGAACATTAATGGCGAATTGGTTGGTTTTTTCAAAGGTACCAAAGGCCTACGGCAGGGTGACCCCCTCTGGCCATATCTCTTTGTCTTGGCAATGGAAGTCCTCAACGGTATAATTGAGATGAAAGCTTAACGTAGTAAGTTTTTTCAATTCCATTGGAAATGTAGGGACAAACGAACGGTGATGCTTGCATTCGCAAATGACCTGTTACTCTTTTCTAAGGAGAACCCCATATCTGCTAGAATTTTACATGATTGCCTTCAGGAATTTCAGATTCTATCCGGCCTTACGACGAACAAAGATAAGAGTGAGTTATTCGTGTACACAAAAAATCCCAATCACGCAAATGAAATCATAAGCATCATTGGATATAAAAAGGACGGCTTCTAGTTAGATATTTGGGAGTGCTACTTATTACTACTCGGCTGACAATCAAGGACTTCCATCCCCTTATCGACAGAATCAAGAAAAGGGTTGCATCCTGGAAGAACATATAGCTCTCATTTGGCGAGTGCTTACAGCTTATAACCGCTATCTTGTCGTCCATTCATCTTTACTAGGTTTCCATCTTTATACTCCTAAAAGCTCTTCTGAATGAGATTGAAAGTATCCTTCAGGGATTCCTATGGCATGGGAACGTTGATGGGAAGACATCGGCCAAAGTGGCGTGAGACGGGGTCTCCTCCCCTAGGACAGATGGAGATTTGGGAATTAAAAACCTGCAAGTGTCAAATAAGGCTTTTATATGCCAACTCCGATGGAGAATTATCACCAATAATCCTAATTCCACATGAGCTTCCTGGGCTCACAAATATCGGTTAAAGGATCGTTGTATCTTAACTATTACAGTCCCGAACTCCGCGTCTTGGAGTTGGAAGAAGATCATGATGCTTCGTTCTGAATTGCAGCACTGTGTTCGCTACATTTTTGGAAACAGATCACAGACGTACCTATGGCTTGACAATTGGCACCCAGTGGGTCCACTTTGAGATAGATTTGAGACAAGGGTAAGGACTGTCACAGGCATTCCCATTGATACAATGGTCTAGGTTTTCATTAGAGATGGTGAGTGCAGATGGCCGAATGATAAAGACATGGAGGTGAACAGCATAATCGAACAAATGCTTGATTACAAACCAAATTCGGATAAGCAGGACACGATCAGTTTGAGTTTGATCAAAGATGGCAGTTTTTCGATCTACTCTGCATATGACCACTTTCAAGGTTCCAAGGGGAAGGTGGCATGGGCCTCGCTGGTTTCGAGACCTCACAACATCCCAGCTCATGCCTTGTTCTTTGGCTATGTGTTCGTCATCGCCTACGTACGCTGGACCGCATCAGCAGATTCACCAATATATCGGCTAAATGTCCCTTTTGTAAAGTAATGGTAGAAAATCACAATCACCTCTTCTTTAACTGTGAATTCATAAAGCCGGTTTGGAGGAAGATGTGGGCACCCGAGCCTGAATACTCAATCACGTGGCTCGAGCCGCTCACGCGGACTAAAAATTTAAAACCCAAATTAACATAAATTTCACATATCCAACATCTCATTCATTTCAATGACTACATCATGATCAGCTCAACAAAAATAAAATACATAATTGCAATAACGAAATAAATTCCATCCTTCTGCTAGTGGAACCATCTGCTCATGCATATCATCCGAGCTAAAATGCAGCCAACATAATCTGGAGCCAAGAAAACACAAGGGTGAGCCAAAGCTCAGCAAGTGATATAATCAAAAACGCTAACAACAATAACGATCTCGGATACCATCTATCAAGGTCTCAACATACTCTGTCAACCTACTATATCCGAGACAGATTGCAACACGTCGTAAACACGACTCTAGGCAAATGAGTCCCACAAGACCCGAACATCCAAAAATAACAAGAGTGCCAATAAACAGTCGTAATCCCCTGGAATCCGATATCAACGACAGTTGGGGATTTCCCCGGTCCATATGTCAGCGAGAACGACCAGCATGATCATGACCACAACACAATATGGATTCCACTGAATCCGAGTATCACAGGATCCACACAAGGATACTGCCACCACAACAAATGAGGTACTCACAATCATAGAATATCTCAAGAAATCACCCGGATCTTATTCCGCCACTGTGATCCAAAGGCTGCGTATATTCCCCGACAGCTGGGTACTTGCACGGGCTACCCGATGCTCGCAAGTTTGACCTCCGACCAAATCCATGGTCCACAGAGACTCTGCCCCACAAAGTACAGACATCTCCCGAGCATGCTCACATCATGCTCCTCTTCCGACTCTACCAGTACGGAAGGCAACTCACACGTCAAACCCAGCATCTCCCGCCATGATATCCTCGATATCATGATCTACGATGATCATAGGGCCATAAGCATCCCGCCATACTAGGCAACGTACCTCAATCCACCAAGATACAGAAATCAGTATTGGATAAGTGTAGACCATATTAAAGTACCAAAGCCTCCCATTCGACCAGATACTTTAATGTTTTCACACACTCTCCTCAACATTAACCGTAGGAAGCCAATAAATTCCGATACTCACACTCTGAGTATAACGCAAAGAAGTTTTGCAACATCAACAACAGAACGTCATTCGGTGCTGACCAGACCGTACTCACGCAATCAAATCCAACACAAAGGAACGTGTCTCAGAACGTTCAAAAGGAATACAAAGGTCGAGATATGATCGACTCCATTATTTCACTATTTTTTTATTTTATCTCAGAGCGACGCCTACGACTAAGGCCAACAATATTTTTATTTCAATTCTCAACCCCAATTAATTTAATAAGCTCCGTCAATTAATTTAGCATTATTTATTTCTCCGCATAAATAGTATAATTCCGAACACGGCAATTACCTCTTTTACACAAAATGTAAACGTTCTCTATATTCTTTACCGTACACACACGTGTACCCATATATTAATATATATATATTTTTATATATATATATATCTAAATATATATATATATTCATGCACATAACACATATACCTGCTCACCATTTTCAATTTCCAGCCCAACAATGGCCCACTAATATACCCACTTAACTCAAGTCTACTATCATTCTATAACAGCACACTGGGCCCAGCCCACCACACATAATACCTATTCTGGCTCAGCCCAAATTTATATTAAGCACATAATGGGCCCAATTCTGCCCAGCCCAATACACTAACACACACATCCACTTACACACATATACATACACACTTGGGCCCAGCCCAACACTCTCACTTACACACACACTTATATTGGGCTCACGGCCCATTACACAACCCACAACACACACACATTTTAACACACACATGTTGGGCTCACAGCCCAACACACTCAAAGACACACACACACTTGCACTACCCTGGGCCCAGCCCAGTACACACATCCAACCCAAACACACCACACATACTCACATACACACTTGGGCCTATGGCCCAACACACTTAACACACACACCTCACTCCCACTCACACACACACACACACACACATTTGCACTACCCTGGGCCCAGCCCAGTACACACATCCAACCCAACACACACACACTTGGGCCCACCAACACACAACCTAGGCCCACAGCCCAACACCCTCACTTACACACACTCTTAGCCATGCTGAGCCCAGCCCAGCTCACACACACACATTGGGCTCAACCCAACACACTCACTCAACACACACACACACACACACATTGGGCTCGAGGCCCAATCACACACAACTCACACACTCCAACACACACACATACTTGGGCCCAGCCCAACACACACCAAACACATTCTGGCCCACTAAACACACACACACTCACTCAAGCCCACCAACACACACGCACACGCACACGCACACGCACACGCGCACACACAAACCCACACACAGCTAAGCCCACGGCCCATCCTGCCGTTCAGCAAACCCAGCATCGCACTTCACCCACACACTCCACCGATCACCACCGCCGACCAACTCCACCGAACACACCGGCCGTCCACCACGCCGGCCATTACGCACGGCTCCAGCTGCTTCCCACGCACACACACACGGCCACACAGCAGCTCTGCTGCTTCGTACACCACACAAACCGAACACGACCCACACACGCACACACAGCAGCTCAGCTGCTTTTCGAACCTACAGCACACACAAAGCACACCCATGCCAGACACAGATATGGACCTACACTGCTTCAATTAACCAAATCACATACCGAATCAAACTATATATATACGCGTACAAAATATACCGCCAATTTACTCTCGGACTCCATGAACCCTTCACTTTCCGTCTGCTGCCAGAAAACAGAGCCCGAAGCTCTGTTTCCTCGACCCACAAAACCGGTCACGAAACAGGTTTATTAACCCTTCTCCCCCATCAATTTCTCACTGACCATACACACAACCCGAAATCACCGCTGGTGAAATTAGAGAGAGAGGGAAAACAGATTCGAGCAGCACAACCCAAAATACAGAGGAAGGAAGAGGGATTTGAGGATTCACTTGAAATTTGAATAAAATTGACAGCAGAGGAACGCTTGCAAACAGAGGAGAAAGGATCGTAGAGGATCACTTGCCTGGAGAGACGGCTAGGGTTTCCGATGGCAACTTTGGCTTCGGCTCAACAGCAACGTCAATGGCGGCCTCTGCGAATGGCGGCGACGGCTTCAACTCAGGGTTGGTTGTTCGGCTTCGGCAACGAAATCGGCACGGGTACGACGACCACGCTGACGACGATAGCAACAATCGACCCCGGCGATGAAAGAAGACGCCTCAGAAATGGCTTCCCGAAGCACCAATCTCTCTTAGCTCACCCTCACAGCATCACTTCTCTGCCTTTCCACTCGTCCGCATACACACACCAGCGCTCGGATTATATAGACCATGCAGACGAAACGGTGAGGGAGCAAAAGGAATCAGCGACGGGTAGGGGATTCGGCCAAGCTGGAGGCCGTTGCGGGCGAGAGAGAGAGAGAGAGAGAGAGAAAGAGAAAACAGAGAAGAGAACGAGAGAGACGAGAGAGACGAGATGAAGAGAGAAAGGGGGTGGGGACGAGGCAGAGGAGAGGCTTCGAGAAGATGGTGAGGTGGCGTGGGGAGGGTTTGTTATTATTATTATTATTATTATTATTATTATTATTATTATTATTACGTTATATATATATATATATATATATACACACATATATATTATTTTATTTTATAAAATTAGTCTAATTTTACCCAAATTAAATTTTAATATTCTTTATAAAATATCCGAACATTACAGAAGATGCGCCAAAAGGCTGAGATGCAGTAGCCATACAATTACTTGAATTCGAACATCTTATGGTCAGCCAGCAGATGGAAGGGAATTAATTCCAAAGCCCTCTCCTTCCGTCTTACATTGGTAGCTTCGATTTACCTTATTTGGAAGGAGCGAAACCAACAGATTTTCAACAACTCCAGCAGAAGAACTGATGCTCAGCTGGTAAATTAGATTACGAATACTATGCACCACAAATTGGACCTTTCAGTACCCAGGAGAGATAACGGCTTCAAACATATTATGGACCGTTGGAGCCTTTCCCATCAGGAAAGGCTTGGTTGGAGCTTATAGGAAGCCTCTGCGCCTTGCACATTGGGCCCAAAAGGGCTCTTCTACAATAATGGGCCTGGCTCACTCAGGCCCAAAGCCCATCTGGAGGCTGACGACGGGCACCTTTCATAAGGGCGGCCAACACGCACGCCGACGATCAACCCGAGCGTTGACCGTCCACGCTTTACATGTTGGGCCCCAAGAAGCCTTTCAACAGTAACGAGCCTGACCCGTTTAGGCCCACCAATCATAAAAAGGCCAACCACGATCCTCCAAGGATATTCCACGATCTCAAAAGGAATATCAGTAAGATTGGCGCTCTTCAAAGAAAGAAAGCGCCAGATCTTCCCAACTCCTTGCCAGCCAAGGAACTCCAACGGTAACATACTAAGGAGGAAAGAAACCAACTTGGAAAGTAGTTGGCTGCCTCAGAAGGAAACAATCCTCCACAATTGGGCAACAAGCATCAACCTCCAAGAGGAAGGCCGGCAGCAGATCATAGAGACGATCACTCCTTCCAAAGGAGGAGGATCGCCATCTTTGCCATAAAAAAGGCCCTGGATTCACCATCCAGGGCATGCTTTGATTGAGGCTCTCATTCAGACGCTGCATTAACTAAAAAACCCTAAGTGCTCTGAAAAACAATCTCTCTCTCTCTCCGGTAGCAAAGCTCTCGGACACGATCAAACTCCAAGGCAACGAACGAGTCACTCCAACCGTTCTCTGCCTTCCCACCATCCAGATACGAGAAATGCTCTGCGTTTCTCTGACATCTGGAACAAGACACTCTCCTCCCCTCTCCCATTGCTCTCTACTTTCAGTTCCTTTCATTGAAGGCTGTTTTACTTGATTTGAGCGTCGGAGTGTTTTCGGTGGGATTACATCCTGCCGTTAACGCTGACCTCTTGTTCGCTTTAGTGGTGTGCAGGATTCGTACTCAATGAACGGAGCCGGTTCAAGCCATCCAGAAGAATCCGAATCTGTTCGAAGTCGAATCCTGGTACGCATCACAATGAAATCTAAAACAGAGCTTTCACCTTTTTCATAAAAAAATAAAACAAAGCCCATTAAGGTCTACCATACATTTTTTATCTCACTTGCACATGAAAATAGTAAAAATCTTATCGTATATCAATTTGCCAATTAGAATTATAACAAAGCTTCAAAATGTATTAGACCAGCTTATAATACTCATCGTCAAATATATCAAGATAAAATTATCACCGTTAGAGATAAATAACAGTTCCCAGGAACACAATATGAGAATCATACCGCTAAACTCCTCCATCCACAATCATCCAACAAAGAACATTTATAATATCTATTCCTTCATTTACACTTCTGTATAAAAAATGTAATCTTTCTATATTACATTCTTGTAATCCACTTTCTTTATAGTAGTCTCCAAACATATTAGTAATTGTACTATTCCATTGCAACGACCATCTTTCCTTTCAATAATGAAATTGCCTACTCTAATTTCCCTGTACAAAATTTCAGCAACAGAGGGAAGGACAAGGCCAATTGCTATGACCGTCACAGCCAGACAATCCCACGTTCGGAGCTCAAGCTGTTAAAATATGTGTTTCTCATGATGAAGCAAATAGCCACAGTGCATCAGCAAAAGAAACAAAGACAGCATCCTGTAATTTCTATTTGCACAGCAAATGTGCATCAGCAAATCAGAAGAAACACATCATTCATCAGTTGTCACTAAGCAAAGCAAAGTGTTTCAGTGAATAGCAGAATATAGCCACTGTGAAATAAATCAACAACATTGATATCACGTAATTCAGTATATACAGCATCTGTTAATATCACAGCATCAGTTCAACAATAGAGCCATGGTAGAAGATCAGCAATTAGACAAATTGCTGTCATCAAATTTCTATTACAGAATTTTTATACAATCAGCAAATGCAACAGCAGTATTTGCATCAGTAAATTACACATGGGCGATGCAGTATATATATCACGGCAGCAACTTACTGTCATATTGTTAGAAGGAACTTATTGGTGCACAACAAAACTTCAGCAATTGAGGTTAATCACTTTTATCACAGCCTCACAACTTGCTGCCATATTCTTCTGTCACAGCAACAGCAACGTAAGTTACAGTTTACATCAGTTTCATCAATCTGTTGCTGATTCTACTTCCACTTCACCAGCAATCCACGTGAAGCTGGTAGCAATAATTAATTGGACAATCAAGTGAAGCCACGGATCAATTATATATTGATTGGTTACTTATCAATGCACACAGATCAAGATCTTTCAACAAGCACACATTGTGCTTTCATTGTTTCAGGATTATATACAAATGTAATTTTAGTTTTCATATAATTTTGCTTTTAGGGTTAGTTTTAATCATTTGGTTGTAATTAATTAACAACTACTATATAAATAGTTGATCTACTCATTGTAAAACAAAGTTCCTGAAATAATAAAATTACACAAATATTATTTACATGTTGGCCATTATGCTCTCCATCTCTGTTCTTCGACTACTGTTCGTGTGCTGCAATACAATTCCTCTACTCTTTATTCCTCGGTTTCATTGCTGCACATGTATATTTCATGAGCTCGGTTTCTGTTCTGTTTTGTTCACGTACTGATGTTTAGCTACAGGATATTCATGTGCTGTTTTGGACTTCTGATTCACACGTGCATCACGTTGTTCATTTACAAGAGCAGTTTCTACTACATCAGCTTACAAGAATTGTTTTTAGCACGATAAACATCATGATTTGTTCTCCCATGACAAGAACTTCAACTATCAAATTCAGATGGCTCACTTGCTCTTATCTTGCTTCTGCATATATATTTCAATTTTGATGGATGCGGCGACCCATGGGCCAGCCCAGAATCAGGAACACTGAAGGAATGAGGGCCCAAGCAGTGGCGGCGCAGCAGAAGGCCCTCTAAGCACAAGATCCAATAGGCACGACATTGGCCCAAGCGGGTCGACCCGGAACCACCAAACAATAAAAAGCGGCAATTAGGGTTAATCAATGGGCTGGAAGCCGACAATTGCTGCACCAAATCAGTAGTCAACAGCCACTACAGCTTAGCAGATAATTGCAGACAGTGCGGTGGCGCACGAAATACCCTCAAGGCAATAGAGCACAAAACGCCTCTCTATACTATAGAACCGTAACGCATAAGGACGGCTAAACCGGTACTCCCTCTATGAATCTACCTTTGCCTCCGCGGAAAAGCATCCCTCCTTTTCGGAGAAAAACTCTCTCGGGCATACAAGCACACCAACAAAAAGGCCGCTCTCACAATCAGTGCATTCCTCTCTCAAAGACACTTCCTCTCTCGAGCACACCCATCAGAGTATAGCCCTCCAACTCAGAGCCACTTACCTCTTCAGGTGCACCCTTTGGAGCCTAGCCCTCCAACAATGTCACGAACCCGGACAAAGCAGGTCAATGTAAATAATTAATTATAATTTCTAAAATCTAAAATCCCAAATAATTTTAGACAAATAATACTAAATCCAAAAATTCGAGTGTGACAAACCAAGATATACACTCAACAAAATTAAAATCCTCACCGGACCTCATCGGACAACCATCCGGGTAATATAAATACGACCTGCTCTATAATCATCGTAAGTGAGGTAATAATTAAATCAAAATTTATGATCATACATAGCATAATATCCAAATTATTCCTGAAATGTAATCATAGGCCTGTACTCGACCAATTTCATAATACAATCGCATCAAATATCAATATAAACCATAATAAAACTAAAACTCACCAAATCGGATGAATATCTGACCGATCACGTCTTTACTCATGTACTGTATCCGAACCTTCTACTCTAAAGGGGCAAAACAGAAAAATGAGCCTAATGCCAAGCAAGTATCATATTTAATCAAAGGAATCCAATAAATCAGAGGAAATGTCAAATGGATGAAAATCTAATCAAATTTCAGAATAAATCCAAATCGCCGATAAGAGAAATTCAACTGAAATCTAAGGTCCAAATTTCAAAATCCAATGATAGTCTCGTACTCAAATCAAATATCTAAATCCAAACAAATATCCAAATTTCGAAATAGACCTCCTCGGGACGTATATATATATATATATATATATAACCAAAACAGAGGTGATCCGAACCAATTCCAAAATCGAGGTCGATCCGAGTCCAAATCCGAGTCCGAGTCCAAGTCAAAATCCAATGCCCGATCAGCTTGTGATTTGTGGCAGAATCCGATAGCCAGATGATCCAATAGCGTGCGCAGAGACCGAAGCAACACCGTGACAGATATTCCAAAGGTCTGGATCAAAACATATAATCAAAATCATTTGTACGAGACATACCAAGCCCAATTATAGGCAAAAATCGACAACACTCAAATCTAAGTCCAAAAATCCATATCCAAATCAAAGTCCAATACCAATTAATGCAAAAATACAAATTATGCACCAAATCTAGGTTCTAATTATTTAAAGACTAGTTTGAGGAAGGGTTACACATAATCCCGGAAACCTTAGGCCAAAATCTATGTACTGTGTACCCTTAGATAAGGTTGCTCACTATATTTTACAACCCGCAGCTTTGAGTGCATTCTTCAAGCTTGTCAGATATATTAGGACGTCCGAATATATTCCAATGTCAAGTTAAATTGTCCAAATGGGAATGATCACTACTCCAAGCCTTTCCTGCCGGCGGAAAGGGGTTTCCAAATAACAAAATAATCTCCCATTGAGAGCTGGCCAGAATCTAATAATTCAAATCCAAATGTAGTGACCACAACCCGGCACGTGCATGTGAAAATGTACAGCCAATGCAAGTTTTGTGTATATTTTTGTTACACATACTGAAATAAATATACACCGAGTCCAATAAATTTTTCAAACTTTCAGAAAAATAATAAATTCCTAAAATCATGAAACCCATATTCAAAGACATCCAAATTAGCCAATAAATTACACATGCTGTCCAAATTAAATAAATCGGGCAGATAAAATTTCATGCATGTTAATAAAAATTCCAAACAGTGTCTAAAATAATTTAGATATTAAATTGGACCAAAAAGGGGGTCTTCAAATACTTGCCTGGACCTCATACTTTGTAGGTCTGAAGAAAAGATGTACCGAAGTGTTCCAATCGAGCCTTTCTCTCTCCTCCACGCGCCCCTTCCTCTCTCCTCCGCTCTCCTCCGCGCACGACCCTCTGCTAGCCGCTCCATTGCCGCCGCTCCGCTTGTCTGGCCATCGACGACCTCCCCGGCACCACCAAGCCAGCACCGGGGCCGTTATGCGGCTGCCGTCTCCTCTCTCCTCTTGCGGCTTTGCCGCACCACACCGCACGCCAACATCGCCTCAGCCCACGTCGCGTCGCACACCACCGATGACCACCATAGGCCGCCGCTGACCACCATCGCAGCATCTCCACCGTGCGCCGCATTCGACGCCATTACCAACACCCGCCGTCAGCTTCTTCGATGGCTTGTCCTCACCGCCACCAGCCAAATTTCCAACCGCCGACAACCACCGGCACTGTGCTGTCCTCGCCGCATGTCGTCGTCGTCGTCGCCGGCCGCCTCTATCCTTCCTCCTCTCCTCCACCGCACGCCGGCTGAAATCCTCTCCCTTCTCCCCTGCTTCTCTCTCTCCACGAAAAATTTCAATCACTGTTCCCCAATCTTATCTCTTTCTTCTTTTCTTTTCTTTTTTTAATTTCTTTATTTTCTTTTCGTTTTTAATAATAATAATAATATATTATTATTATTATTATTATTGTTGTTATTATATTTCATTTTATTTTTCTTTTATTCCAAAATCCGAATCAATATTTGGGCGACAACACGGGCGTAACCCGGTCGCCAACCCAACCGATCCAAATATCCTCACAAAATTTTTCAATATTTAATTAATTTTGTCACATCTAATTTCTCTAAAATTATAATTAATATTAAATTAATTCGAATAAAATTCGGGATATTACAAACAAACACTCACCCCTGTTCACACTTGCATCCACGCATTTTTATCCTCCTATTTTTCCCATTAGAAACATCATTAGTGTTGTCTGTGAGAAGCAATAAAAAGTCTAACTGGACAACCGAAGAAAGCATGGCGAACACTAGGGTTCAAACAAGTACACCAACAAGAAATACCATCTCCCATGGCAATGACCCAACCATTGAACGACACCAAGACGAACAAAATTACACGAATCAGAGACGAAAAATTCCTAAAATGGCAGAAGTAACCTAAGAACCTGGAAGAAGGAGATCTGTCTAATTACTGAATTTACCATCGATCTCCGGACCATGGTGTCGAAAACTGTAAAGCACCCCAGAGAGAGATAGAGGTCCTCATTCGGAAAGGGCACTTTGATAGGCCCTTGAGGGACTCGGGGCAAACCTCTAGGAGATGAGTCGGGCCAACGGGAATAGCCACACAACCGAGTTGCAATGGAGTAGTTAATATCCCGTCCACAAAACCATCTAGGTACAACGCTCCGGACCACCCTGAGAGGACTTCCAGCAGCAAAAAATAGAGGGTAGGAGTTAGAAATGATATTATTAGTTTTATCGACGACAATATAACATATATAATAAATTCCCAGTCTGACCCTCTCATTGTATCTGCGTTCTTATCGGACGGTACGCTACACTATAAACTGAGACGAATCTTTGTCAATAACGGAAGTTCTAGAAATTTGTTATATATCGATACATATTTTAAGTTCGAACTAAAAAAGGATCAAATGAGACCAGCCGAGGGACCCTTATATAGACTCGATAATAAACCCGTTTCAGTACAGGGAACCATTCAACTGGAGGTCAGATTAGGGGTGTATCCAAGACAACATCCTGCATGCTCACGTTCCTTGTCATTGACCAGCCTTCCATCTACAACGCCGTTTTGAGACGACCCTACTTAGTCTCATTCAGAGTAGTGAAGTTGATCTCACTTCTCAAGATGAAATTCATGATAGCGTACGGCGTCAGAGAGTCCAAAGCAACCAAATCACCGGCCGAACATGTTACTTATCTCAAGTCAATCAAGCGGTTCAAAATCAACCTATAGAAGACTTCTATCTCAGAGACGAAGCAACATTACAACAAGGATAGCCCGGTGAGTTAACTCATCAGATTCCCCTGGATCCCAGTGAGCCTGAGAAGTGCATACAAATCGGAAGCTCGTTGTCGGGTCACTTGCACAACCAATTGATGGTTTTGCTTCGGCAAAACCCCGATGTGTTTATGTAGACACCCGCTGACGTGTCATGGATACTGACCGGAGTAATGATCCACAAGTTGAGCCTCAATTCCGATCACAAGTCCATCAAACAGAAATGGAGAAACCATTCAATCGAAAAGTTAATTGCCATGAGGGAAGAAGTCAATAGGTTACTTGACCCATGTTTCATAAGGGAAGTCCTGTATCTGAATTGTCTGTCAAATGCTATCCTTGTCAAGAAGATGAATGGAAAATGGAGGACACACGTCAACCTCACTGACGAGAATAAGGCATGCCCGAAAGACAGTTCTTCATTACCGATGATCGACCAGTTGGTAAACTCAATATCTAGATATGAGCTGTTAAGTTTAATTGACGCTTACTCAAACTATAATTAAATTCGAATGAGTCCTGATAACAAAGAGTACACGTCATTCATGACGGACTAAGGGAGATATTGCTATAGGGTCATGCCTACGGATAGAAGAACGCAAGAGCCACCTACCAGAGGCTCGTGACCAAAATGTTCGCAACACAGATCAGTCGGAATATTGAGGCATATCTCGACAACATGCTTATCAAAGGAAAAGCCGCCAATGACCATATTCGCGATCTCAAAGAAACATTTGAGGTACTCTGAATATACCAAATGAAGTTAAATTTGACCGAGTGTGATTCGAGATAACCTCAAAAAAGTTCCTTGGCTTTATAGTCTCTCACTAGGAAATCGAGGTGAACCCTCAGAAGATAAAGGCCATCATAGAGATGAACCCACCTCGCTCAGTGAGAAATGTTCAAGGACTCATCGGGAGACTTGCAGCGCATTCCTGGTTCTTATCGAAGTCAGTAGACAAATGCCACCCTTTTTTTAAGGCATTGAGAGGAGCAAAGGCGGGCAATTTTTAGTGGACTGCCGACTACCAGGTAGCCTTCCAAAAGCTGAAGGAGTACCTCACCAACCCACCTCTCCTAACCTCACCAAAAGAAGGCGAAGAACTATTTCTCTACCTCGCAGTATCAAACATAGCGATGAGCTCAGTCCTAGTCAGGAAAGAGCCTGAGATACAACAGCTGGTTTACTGTGTCAATAAGGTCTTAACAGACGTCGAGACCCATTATTCGAGGGGCCGAGAGATCGCGCTAGCACTGGCCTACTTCGCTGGGAAGTTACAATTGTACTTCCAGGCTCACAAGATCATCATATTGATGGGCCAGCCGTTGAAAGGGATTCTGCAGAAACCCATCATATCCGGACAGCTAGTCAAATAGACTATTGAGTTGGGCAAGTTTGATATGGAGTTTCGATCGCGGCCAACCATAAAAGGCCAAGCACTCGCGAACTTTACAGTCGAGACAACAATCCTAATTCCTGACGTCCTCGATGCAAGCGGAAGCACCGATTGGCAAGAAGAAGCTCCAGTCTAGATCTTATACGTGAATGGGTCATCAACCCAATTAGGAAGCGGAGCAGGTGTGATTTTGAGGACTCCAGACAGGTCGAAGATGAAATATTCGATGACTGTCGGATTCCTAACCATCAACAATGTCGCCGAGTACGAAGATTTGCTAGTTGGACTCAGGCTGGTGAAGGAATGCTCCACTAGGCATCTGATCGTCTACAGCAACTCGAAATTGATTGTCAACTAGGTTGTCAGACATTTTGAGGTATCTAGCCCATTGCTCGTAAGGTACCTACTAGAGCGAAGGGTCTCACCGAGGTCTTTGATAGAATGAAAATACTTTACATCCCGAGAGAAGAAAATTAGAAGACAGATTAGCTAGCTAAGGCGACGACAACCAGAAATCCCAAGCAGTATGCTCGAGACATGTGAGAAGTTCTTACAACCCCAAGAATAGAAGTCCCAAAACAAGAGATTCTTCAAATCTCAGATAATGAAAATTGGAGGGCTCCATACAGAAGATTCCTCATTAAAGGCCTTCTCTTGGAGAACCCAGATGATGCTAAGTGTATTAAGAAGACAGCAGTCTGGTACACCGTCATGGATGAGAGACTATACTAGCAAGGTTACTCAATCCCCTACATGTGATGTCTCATACCAAAAGAAGTTGATTATGTGCAGATTTTTGATTCTTAATATCATAGTGACCGATAAAGGAACCCAATTCATTGACAAAAGATTTACCAAGTATTGTACGAGTTTGGGAATCCGATTGGTTCACACTTTCATCGCCTATCCACAAGTGAACGACTAAGTGGAAACTACAAATCAGATACGGCTAAATGAGTTGAAGACGAGGCTAGACGAAGCAAGGGGCTCCTGGGAAAACAAGTTAACTTCCATGATGTTGTCCTACAGTTTAACGTTGAGGGAACCTAATTGAGAGAAACCCTTCATTTTATGCTATGGGAAAGAAGCAGTCATCCCAGTAGAAATCGGCCCGCCCACCTTCCGAGTTAAAAACTTCGACCTACAAGGCAATTCACAGCATCTCAGCGAGCATCTTGACTTGCTCAAAGAAGCGCCCGACGCAGCAAGGCTGCACACGGCGACTTGTCATCAACATATCACTCTAAACAACAATAAGAAGTTAAAAGCACGCCAGTTTGAGGTGGGGGGCCTAGTTCTATAGAGCATAGAGGCAACAACCAAAACTGCCAACAAGAACAAACTGTCCCTAAATTGGGAGGGGTCATTCCTAATCCTACCGATTCTTTGAAACAAGGCATGTAAGTTATGCACCCATAATGAAAAATTGGTTTCAAGGACATGGAACGCCATCCACCTCAAGAAGTACCACCAATAAGTTCTCGCCAAGTATAGGTATACTTTGCATTTATCATGCGAATTGCTTGTATAATGTAACATATTTCAATTAATAAAGTAGTCATTTAGCTCAATTTTTTGCTCATGTTCACGTGAGAGCTTGTATGTAATTGCATAAATTCAATGGTTTAGACTGCCTCCAAATCGGGAGAATTCTTCACCCATAAACCAACCTGCAAAAGCAGAGTCAAACCCTTGATCCTATAAACCAAGCGGCACAAACCAGGTCGAATGCAACAGCTCGGGGGCTTCAAGACAGAAGTCAAAACCCCCTTTTAGCAGCTAAAACAAAACAAAACCTTAGGGGGCTTTTCAACATATGTGCGGCAACTTCCTATTATAGAAAATAGCACCATCAGTCGGCAATAGTCGGCAGACAAGAACCCGAAGCACAAGTGCAACAACTCCCTCTAATAGAAACGAGCACCACCAAATAAATGCAGGAGAAGGGCTAGACTCCGTCAAAGTCCGACAGCTATGGCAATAAAACCTAGTCGGCCGTTGAGGCAGCTTCCCAAATGCTACAACGTCCGTAAGAAGGAGTGAGTGCAATCGGACACATATGACCAATCAAGCCCAGCATTAATAGTAAAAACACTTAGTCGACGACCAATACAAGTATTAGGCAAAAAAGTTCAACAAAAACTTGAAGACATCAATGACAATGATATGAACAATCTAACTGATTTATTGAAGAATCAATATAAACAACATGGAGTGCTCAACAGGAGAATTACAACATGCTACCCTATACCTACAACTCGAATAGACGACTATCCTAAGGCCAGGAGCCCCCCATTGAACATGGCGAATGCTCCCCTATTGTCTCCGAGAAATCAAGCAAATTTGATAGACGAAAATTTCTAGCATTTCTCGGATCGAGGAAGCCAAGGGGAAAGTTAGGCGAAGCCAAGGACACAATCTATCTACAATGATTGATACCATTGCATAATTTGTCATCCAACGCATAGCCAACTTCTTTCGGACGAAAGCGAGTCCTTAGTTTTCCTTCGAGTCTGGCACACTTACCTCGGAGATCGGTGAGTCGCTCCTCACCCTCCTAAAGCCTGCCCTCAAGTAAAGCGATCTGATTTAGAGCTTAAGAATTTTGGTCTTAAAGCTATTGGGATCTCACTTCAAACACGGTTAGCTCTCGGTCCAGGAAGTCGGCCCATTCTCAACTCTGTTGAGCCTCAACATGGTAGCATCCATCCTGAACTCCATATCTCTAAATACAACAGGATAGGCATACGTTTGAGTCCAGCAAGAGATCTCTGCATCTCAACGGAACAAAGCCTCCGCCATCCTGTGAAGCATTTCCTGCGACTGTCAAACAAAGGGAAACGGTCAACAATGAACAAAATAAAGAATAAAAATGCAAAGATGAGGAGTTCTATAAGTGAAACCTTAAGAAGAAATGGATCCTCCTGAAAAGATGGACCAGGAGAATCCTCAGGTCTGGACAAAGACGGAGGCCTCCAACACGTTTAAGGCATCACCTAGTGATGAAGCAGCACAAAAAAAACCCAGAGGGGAGAGAGATGCACCGGAAGCTTTCAGAAGCTTAGGTGTAGGTGCCTCCTAATAAGGCACTTCTTTAACAACCACAGCCTCTAAATTATTTACAATTATTTCATCAGCCACCTAATCATTATTAACATCCTTCACAACAAAAACAATGGGAGGTATGTCGACAGGTGTGTCAGGTGATGAAGCGACTGAAATTGGAACCTATGAGATCCTGATCCCGAAATATGATAATTATAGAATAATTATAGTGATGATAAACATGAATAGGCTTAAGAATAAGGAAAAAATGAGTACCGAAGCAAAAAGGAGCAAATAGGAAGAAAGTGGGATCACTCGAGCGCCGGCGAGGTACCATTTTACGAACACGGCCGTCTGATGGCCGCTCGAGGCAAGATGAGAGCGATGCCTGAGTATGAGGAAGGCGCTCGATGGGCGCTCGAGTGCCCCATCGAGCGCGATTTTGTGAAAGCCACAGCAAGACAGGCACTCAACTGGCGCTTGAGCGCCAGTCATGCGACCCGCACGTGACTTCTTTTCTTCCGCGTTTTAAATGGGTGATTTTGGGTTTTTTGGGTTCAGCAGCCACGACAGCAACGAGAGGGGAAGAGAGGAAGGAGAGGGAAGAAAAAGAAAAGGGAAAAATCTACCGTCCAGTCTCGATCCGAGTCACGGTAACTGTAGATCGAGCTCAGATAAGTGTACTTCGGAAACTATTTCCTATTTTTACAGCTTTTCTGTATCTCAAAAATGGTGTTTATGCTCCAAAAGTATGTTTCTCCATGTTCTGTATAAATAAATCCTGCTTCTACAAATTGTTTGAACAGGTTTCATATTTACATATATATACTGCAATATCTAATTTCGATTTCATGAAAACGCATGTATTTGGTGTCTGTTTATCGTCTGACAATCTTGGCTAAACCCTAGGTACGAAAATAAAAGGTTTAATGATTTTTACCCATAATTTCTATTATATAAAAGTTAATCTGTACTGAGATAAAGCCCCTGATGTAATTTGTTTCTGAAAATTTTATACGGACTTATACTGATAAATTACTGTGGACTTCTAAAGCAAAATTGAAGGGTTATAAACTATTACTATACATTTTGAAACAAATTTGAAGGCTTGTAAACTGTTACTGTATATTCTGAAATAAATCTGAAGGGTTTTAGACTGTTTTTATATATTCTAAAACTAACTGACGAGTTATCATGAAATTCCGACTGATTTCTGAAACTGAAAAGATTTTCAGTTAAGAAACTATTTCTGATATTGTTAATTAGGACCTAGGACTGATATACAATCAGGTTAGGTTCTCCGTCATGTCTCAGAACGTTATGATGGTAATCGAGGATATCTCAATTCATGGAGTTATATGTGGTCTGCCTTCCTAAGAGCATTAAACTAGAGGGTAGTTACTGTTACCGGCCGACATTACTGTACTGAATCCCTCGAGAAGGGATATTCCACGCGACAGGACGACTATTTCTGACTTTAGATTATGCGAAGTGAATACAATTTATCCTCAATTATTCGCCCCATCTACTAGTATGATCTACTGGTGGGGTCCTTTGCTGATAGAAAAAGAATTTTCTATAATATTTAGAGTTAAAACCGATTTTTGCTTTTTGAAGCTTGTTTACTGATTTCTGATTTTCGAACCCTGATTTTATTTGAATTATGTCTTTCTCATGATTCACATACCTATTTCTGTTCCCTGATAGTTCTGTAATCTTTTACATTTATATTCTGTTACAGTTTTCTATAAATCACTGTTTTACAACATTTATACTTTAATATGCATATGTACCTATTTTACTGCATTTTGTTCTGCCTAAAAGTATCACTGCATGTCTTCAGATGCCTTCAGATGCATTTTGTTCTATAAATCCTCTTTTCATCAACATTTTATTCGTTCTTTATCCCCTTAGATGCCTTCAGATCTAAATAGTCTCTCCTGCAAGTCAAATCAATATAAGTTGAGGATGATTCCATAAAACATATTATTTCACTAGGACAATTAGGACCACTATCAAAAGTTTAAACCCTAATCCTATCTACGGAAACCTAGACCAAGAACTTAACCCTAACACCTGACTAATAACCCAAAGACCTCGGAAATTAAGACAAACAGAACATGATTTAAAATATGGCATGTATGAATCCAAAAGTTGTGAGTATTAAGAATGTGTAACTTAAAAATTTAACAAGTGCAATTCAGGTAAATAAATATTCACATAGAGTGCTCCTATTCTGTTATTGTTACCTGCAAATTGAAAATTACAATCCTACAGTGCCAAATATTCGGTATACATACTAGCTTTTGGAAAAACTTGAAATGCTTCTTCAAGGATGTCCCTGCAAAAATCTAAGAAAGCAATGCGCGTGTATGCTTGTCTCTGCATAAAATGTTTCCAACAATATCACTATTTTGCTATATTTTACGCTAAAGTCTAACGAGCTTTAAAGGTTGTAATTATATTAGATAGCTTACTTTTCCTTCTTGTGAATATCATTTTCGAGATGGCTGCTCCATATTTTTGCTAAAGTAGGAGAATAATATGCCTGCAAGATTACAATTAAAGGCAAGTTATTTGACGTTATACAAATAGATATCCGTAAAGTCAGGTAATTTCTTGCACACCACCATGCATTCTCACCTCCGTAAGTTTTATTCAAAAATTCCGGACGTAAATAAGGTTCAGACTCCTTTCCACCGTTTCTTCTATAACCTTTCGAATATTGTTTCATAGATAACGTTTTATATTGTTAATAGTGTATGAGAAAAAATATTACTATATTTATCGCCAAATTAGGACATATACCTATATTTTCTAAATCAATTCGCAAGTCGTCTTGAACCATTCATCAGTTGAACCCACGTCCACATCTTGTAAATGGAGTTCGCACCTAAAGTTTAGAATTGAAGTAAATACTAAATTTGAAATTACATAACAAAAAATAAAAGTATTGGTAGTCGCAAATATCAAAAGTACGCAACCTAGATGAGCCACAGCCTTATTTTAATTGTGGAGCTAAGAGACCATCATCTCCATCTTCGTCAAATAGCTCTTCTTCCTCTTCTTATTCACTTAAATCAAATCGATTTTATGAATTGAACTTGCTCGAGAGAAGCAACAGTACCGATTCAGATATTGAGACAGCCGTTGAGGGGGCAATTGCTCATCGTAAGAAGTTTCTACAGCAACAAAATAGCTCCACAAAAATTGAAAGTGAAGTCGTCACTTGCTTACTCACTGCTTCAACAGTTGCATCTTATGAGAGCACTGGGAGATCAGAGCTTTGCAGAATATGATACTTCAATTCAACAAGAAGATGATCGAAGCATTCATTCTCGGAAGAGCAGCCTGTCTAATAAAACATTATCAAATAAAAGGTTCTTCCTGCAACGGTACACTGGCGGAGAGAGAGAAGAAAGTGCGGGGAGACTGAGACTTGAGGAGGAAAGAAATCAAACGAAATCCTCAGTCAAAGATTATGAAAACCAAGTACTGATTTCGCATTAAAAATCAGATACGTAAAGATTTTTTAATTAATTTAACTTTTAAATTATTTTAAACATTTAAAGCTGATTAATAAAAAAATGACAAAAATATAATATATTATTAAAATATAAATTAAATTTTTATTTTTTTGTTAATAAATTTAAATTATTGAAAGGACAATAAAGCTAAATAATTTTTAAAATATAAAATAAATTTTAATATTTTATTAATTAATTAAGATAAAAAACATTAATTATAAAAAAATTATTATATCAGATTTTACTCATTAGTCCTTCATGCTATATTTTAAAAACTTCTATCAATTTTTTAGGGATATTACTGAAAATATTTTCCAACATTTTTTATAATTTTTTTAGTTATTTCTAGTTTTTAAATATTTACTAATACTTTTTTAATTTGATCATAATTTTATAATTAAAAAATTATTATTTTTTATAATTCTGATAACAATAAAATTCTCGCTTCTTATTCACAAACCAATTTTTCAGTCACTTTTTTATCTAAATAGGAATGTCACAACCGAGGACCGCTCGATTCATAACCGGGGATGCCAGCTAGGCAACTATTGCCAGTCGCCGTCTCAACAGGGCACGCCTAGTCAAATCAGGACTGTCATTCAAACCCTGCACACGCAGGCCTACCAGCAGCGCTAACCGCGTGCCTTACCGCCCACGTCAGCAGCATTAAAGGAGTCGGTGGACCAGCTGCTCAACCGCCGAATGAACGCCACGTGTCTTCTCCCCAACTGCCTGACTTCTCCTATAAATACTCAGCAAGGCCTTCCCTCAAAAGGGAGAAAAAGAGGGCGAGAGACACAACAAGGAGAGACCTCGACCGAACACTCTCTCCCCAAACATAACTCCACAAAGAAGAGCAAAAAGCTCCCAGCGAGCATAGTTTTCCAAGAGAGAAAATCGATACGAGAGACATGGAAGGGATTAACCCTCACAACTGTACTTTGTAAAGACTTCAACCCAAATAGTGAAGCACTTTCCAGGCCCTGAGCCTCGTGGTTTTTCCTCCCCATTCATGAGGAGGTTTTCCACGTAAAAGATCCAGTCTCAGTCTTCATCTCGTGTCCAACACCTCAAACACTTGTGTTGCTCGAAAATCACGCATCCGATTGGTCGCCGCGGGCCCAACACCCCTTATCAACGAGCCTGGCTCTGAAGGACCCGCGGAACCAGAACGCAAAAGAAATATTTCCATGGATTAATTTCCTATATGCGATAAACATAAAACAATAATTACTTGAAATCTATTTTTTAATAAATTATTTTTCAATAAATCAATGAAATCTAAAACTGAGCTTTCAACTTTTTCATAAAAAAATAAAACAATGCCCATTAAAATCTACCATATATTTTTATCTCATTTGCACATGAAAACGGCAAAAATCTCATCAAATACCAATTCGCCAATTAGAATTACAACAAAGCTTCAAAATCTATTAGACTAATTTATAATACTCATCGTCAAATATATCAAGATAAACTTATCTCCATTAGAGATAACTAATAGCCCCCAGGAACACAATGTATAAATCATACCGCTAAACTCCTTCATATGCAACCATCTAACAAAGAACATTTATAATTTCCACTCAATTATTTACAATTCTATTAAAAAAATGTAGCCTTTCCATATTATATTCTTATCATCTACTTTCTTTTTAGTAGTCTCCAAACATAATATTAATTGTACTATTCCATTGCAACTGCTATCTTTCATTTCAATAATGAAAGTGCCTACGCTAATTTCTCTGTATAAAATTTTAGCAACAAAGGGAAGGATAAGACCAATAGCTGTGACCTTTACAGCTAGACAATCCCGTGTTCGGAGCTCAAGCTGTTAAAATATGTGTCTCTCATGATGAAGCAAATAGACATAGTGCATCAGCAAAAGTAACAAAGGCAGCAGCATCCTGTAATTTCTATTTGCACAACAGACGTGCATCTATCGGCGTAAAAGGGGCAGTCGGATAGACTGCACAAAATCACACACACACATTAAAGTGAAGGAAGAAGAATAAGAATTGAATACATAAGATTTTACATGAAAAATTCTTCTCAATTAAGGAAAAAAATTACGGGACACTTAATCCAGAAATAAGGATCCACTGTATGAGATTGATTACACAAACCGCACGACTACATAAGTCCAAGAGATAAAGTCGAAGATAAGAGCACGAGAAATACAAAGAATCTAACACTTTGTATTTTTACTCACTACTCTCTTTTCTTCTCTGTTTTTCACTCTCACTCTCTCTCATATATTACAGATACACACCCCTACTTTGCTCTCTAAGTATACTCCACATATATACTCTTCCAACAGAATGAGCAACCACTAACTCGGTATTGTTGCTACGTGCACAGCTCCCAAAGTCTGCAATGGTGGTGCACGTTCTATCCTATAGCAGGTGGCGTATGCATGCTTCTGCAAATTAACTTGTCATCTTTTCAAGAATTACGTATCCTAACTACCAAATCATGAAGGTCAACTGCACGTCATTTAGAGAAGACAGCTGTTCAATATTTTAATTCTCAACTGGTCAACCGCCCGTTAACCGTCTTTTACTCTTGGTCGGTCAACGCCCCGTTGACAGTCTTCTTCACTTGGCCGGTCAACGCCCACGTTGGTCGTCTTCTACTCTTAGCCGGTTAATGCCTACGTTGACCGGTCGAAAGTCCTTCTACAATCCTTGGGCAAAACGCAGCAGGTCCATATTTCTTCAACCGATCAACATTATGTTGACCGGATTCCCAACCAAACGTCTGGTCAACAATGTTGATCGAGATTCCTTGTGCATAGCCCGCGAATATTTAGCGCACAAGTCCGTGAACCTTAATAGCACACAAGATCCTCGTACTTCGTCTAAATTCTCCGGCCATCAAGACATCCACACGGGAGTAACCCCCAACAAATTTTTCCTCACGACCGCGAGAAATTATAGTCTATCAGCCCAATCAAATTGCAATAAGCTTCATTCTTACCTTTCGATAAAATTTTGGTCAACATGTCAACGCCATTTTCTTCAGTCCTAACATTCTCCAATAACAACAAATCTACTTTAATAACATCTCTCACATAATAGTACCAAACATTAATATGCTTCGATTTAAAATGGAATGAGGAGTTTTTTCTAAAGATATATGACACTCTGACTATCACAGAATATCTCATACTTTCTTTGTTTGAGTCCCAGTTCTTGGATGAATTTCTTCATCCACAATGTCTCTTTCCAAGCTTCTATCATTACGATGTACTCGGCCTCAATAGTGGAAAGGGTGACGCATTTCTACCGTTTTGACTGCCAGGAAATTACACCTCTAGCAAATTTTACCAAGTATCCTGAAGTGGACTTATGAGAGTCAATGTCCTCAGTCATATCTACATACGAGTATCCCACCAATTGAGGCTTGTCACCTCCAAGACACAGGCACCTCTTGGACGTTCCTTGGATATATTTCATTATTTGTTTGACCGCGGACCAATACTCCCATCCTAGCTTTGACAGAAAACGGTTGACGATGCCAACTATGTGCGCTATATCCAACCCTGTACATACCAAGGTGTACATCAAGTTTCCTACAACTGATGAGTAAGGCACGCCTTTCCTATATACTTTCTCAGCATCTGAGGACGGACACTGGCGACTGCTCAGTCTGCATTGGTTCGCCAGAGGAGTGCTCAGAGACTTGGACTCGTCCATGTTGAAATGTTGGAGCACTTTTTCAATGTAACTTTCTTGGGATTATCACAATTTTTCTGTCTCTCAATTGTGAATAATTTTGACATCAAAAATCTGTTTTGCTGACCTAAGGTCCTTCATGGCAAATGACTGCCTACGTTGTTTTTTCAGCTCCTTTATTCGAGTACCATTGCGTCCAACGATCAACATGTCATCCACATATGTCATCCACATAAATGAAAAGGATGACAAAGTCCTCCTTGAAAAAACTGTGTAAATACACAGCAATCACAAATAGTCTCTAGTATCCCTAACTAATCGTGACCAACTCAAACTTCTTGTACCACTACCTAGGAGCATGTTTAAGTCTACACAGGCTCTTCTTCAGACAACGGACAAGTCATTCCTTCTAATTAACCTTGAATCATTCAGGCTATTCCATATAAATTTTCTCCTCAAGTTCAGTATGGAGGAAGGCTGTAACATCCCGAATATTTTTCTCTAATTTAAATAGAGATTATTTATTATGTGGATAATTTGAGTGTGATAAAAAATAATTAAATATTATAAAATTTTGGAGAATATTTAGATTTTTGGACCAGCACCCAAAGTGATACAGTTCAATTGTCCGAGTATCAATTTAGATTTTAGAATAAAGAAAATAATAATAATAATAATAATAATAATAATAATCAATATAAAAAGAAGAAGGGGAGAGGGGTTGCGGGTAGGAAGATTTGCTGGTTAGACTCAGGCTAGTGAAGGAATGCTCCTCTAGGCATCTGATCGTCTACAACGACTCGAAATTGATTGTCAACAAGGTTGTCGAAACTTTTGAGGTATCTAGCCCATTGCTCGTAAGGTACCTTACTAGAGCGAAGGGTCTCACCAAGTTGTTTGATAGAATGGAAATACTTTATATCCCGAGAGAAGAAAATTAGAACACAGATTAGCTAGTGAATGCGGCGACAATCGAAAATCCCAAGCAATATGCTCGAGACATGTGAGAAAATCTTACAACCTTAAGAATAGAAGTCCTAGAACAAGGGATTCTTCAAATCTCATACGGTGAAAATTGGAGGGCTCCGTACAGAAGATTCCTCATTAAAGGCCTTCTCCAGGAGAACCCAGATGATGCCAAGTGTATTAAGAAGACAACATCTGGTACACCGTCATGGACGAGAGACTATAATAGCGAGGTTACTCAATCCCCTACATGCGATGTCTCATACCAAAAGAAGTTGATTATATGTTAAGCGAGGTATATCTCGAAATCTGCAGATCGCACATTGCGGCCAATAACCAAGCATTCCAGGTTATGTGACAGGGTTTCTACTGGCTGACAATGAAGAGAGACGCTGTAGAGTTCGTGAAGATATGTGAAAACTGTCATATCCACTGCAACATTCCCTACCAACTATACACAGAGTTACAGGCCCTACAGTCACCTTAGTCATCCGCACAGTAGGGGCTCGACAAATTAGGCTCATTGTCGATTCCGTAGAAGGCCACCGAGTTCATTCAACAGAACATTATATGGAGATTTTGGATTCTTAATGTCATAATGATCGACAAAAGAACTCAATTCATTGGCAAAAGATTTACCAAGTATTGTACGAGTTTGGAACTCCAACTGGTTCACACTTTCATCGTCTATTCACAAGTGAACGGCAAAGTGGAAACTACAAATCAAACACGGCTAAACGAGTTGAAGACGAGGCTAGACGAAGCAAGGGGCTCCTAGGCAAACAAGTTAGCTTCCATGATGTTGTCCTACAGGACAACGTTGAGGGAACCTAATTGAGAGAAACCCATCATTTTATGGTATAGGAAAGAAGCAGTCATCCCGGTAGAAATCGGTCTGCCGCCAAAAACTTTGACCAACAGGACAATTCCCAACATCTCAGGGAGCATCTCGACTTGCTCAAAGAAGCACGTGACACAGCAAGGCTACGCACGGCAACATGTCATCAATAGATCACTCGGTACAACAATAAGAAGTTAAAAGCACAATAATTCGAGGTGGGGGGCCTAGTTCTATGGAGTATAGAGGCAACAACAAAAATTGCCAACAAGAACAAACTGTCCTTGAATTGAGAGGAGTCATTCCTAATCCTACCGATTCTCTAAAATAAGGCGTATAAGTTATGCACCCAGAATGAAAAATTGGCCTCAAGGACATAGAACGTCATCCACCTCTAGAAGTACCACCAATGAGTTCTCGCCAAGTATAGGTATACTTTGCATTTATCATGCGAATTGCTTGTATAATGTAACATATTTCAATTAATAAAGTAGTCATTTATCTCATTTTGTTGCTCATGTTCATGTGAGTGCTTGTATGTAATTGCATAAATTCAATGGTTTAGACTACCCCCAAACCAGGAGAATTCTTCACCTATAAACCAACTTGCAAAAGCAGAGTCAAACCCCTGATCCTAAAAACCAAGCGGCATGAACGAGGTTGAATGCAATGGCCCAGGGGCTTCAAGACAGAAGTCAAAACCCCTTTTTAGCAGCTAAAACAAAATAAAACCTTAGGGGGCTTTTCAACATGTGTGCGACGACTTCCTATTATAGAAAATAACACCATCAGTCGACAATAGTCGGCGGACAAGAACCCGAAGCACAAGTGCAACAACTCCCTCTAATAGAAACAAGCACTACCAAATAAGTGCAGGAGAAGGGCTAGACTCCGTCAAAGTTCGACAGCTATGGCAATAAAACCTAGTGGGCCTGTAAGGCAGCTTCCCTAATGCTACAATGTCCTTAAGCAGGAGTGAGTGCAATCGAACACATGCGACCAATCAAGCCTGGCAATAATAGTAACAACACTTAGTCGGCAAGCAATACAAATATTAGGCAAAAAAGTTCAACAAAAACTTGAAAACGTCAATAACAATGATATGAACAATCTAACTAATTTATTGAAGAATCAATATAAACAACGCGGAGTGCTCATCAGGAGAATTACAAGATGCTACCCTATACGTACAACACGAATGGATGACTATCCTAAGGCCAGGAGCCCCCCATTGAATGTTTCGAATGCTCCCTATTGTCCTCAGAGAAATCAAGCAAATTTGATCAACAAAAATTTCTGGCACTTCTCAGATCGAGGAAGCTAAGGGGAAAGTCGGGAGAAACCAATGACACAATCCGTTTGAAATGATTGATACCATTGCAAAATTTGTCATCCAACGCATAGCAAACTTCTTTCGGACAAAAGCGAGTCCTTAGTTTTCCTTCAAGTCTAGCACACTTACATCAGAGATCGGCGAGTCGCTCCTCACCCTCCTAAAGCCTGTCCTCAAGTAAAGCGATCTGATTTAAAGCTTGAGATTTTTGGTCTTAAAGCTCTTAGGATCCTGCTTCGGACATGGTTAGCTCTCGGTCCAAGAAGTCGGCCCATTCTCAACTCTGTTGAGCCTCAACATGGCAACATCCATCTTGATCCACATATTTCTGAATACAGTAGGATAGGCATACGTTTGAGTCCTGCAAGAGATCTCTGCATCTCAACGGAACAAAGCCTCCGCCATCCCGTGAAGCATTTCCTACGACTGTCAAACAAAGGGAAATGGTCAACAATGAACGAAATAAAGAATAAAAATGCAAAGATGAGGAGTTCTGTAAGTGAAACCTCAAGAAGAAATGGATCCTCTTGAAAAGACAGACCGGGAGAATCCTCGAGTCTGGACAAAGACAGAGGCCTCAAACACGTTTGAGGCAACGCCCGGTGATGAAGCAGCACAAAAAAACACAAAGGGGAGGGAGATGTGCTGGAAGCTTCCAGAAGCTTAGGTGTAGGTGCCTCCTAATAAGGCACTTCTTCAACGACCACAACCTCTAAGTTATTTACAATTATTTCATCAGCCACCAAATCATTATTAACATCCTCCACAACAAAAACTATGGGAGGTAAGTCGACAGGTGTGTCAAGTGATGAGGCAACCGAAATTGGAACCCCTCACTCAATTGGAGGGTCAATCGGTGTACCCAATCCACTTGCCGAAGGGTCATTTAAGCAAAACGAATAGGGGCCTCGTCACCCTCAGAGAGTCCGGTCGCCTCTTTAAAACTTAGACGACCTATGGATGAATGAACAAAGCCGGGCCTCCTTGACAACTCGCTGGCATGCAAAGCAGATCCCTCTTCACAAGCCTTGTCAATGGCCTAACTAAGCTCAGAAGTGGAAGTAGAGGGAAACACTACCTCACATGACGCTCTTTTAGGAGAGTCACGAATGAATAACTCTGTAATATTCCGGATCTCATTTGAATTATTTTAATATTAATTGTGATTTTTGGGTATTTCGGACGTGGTGAAAGTAAATTAAAATATTTTAAAAATTTTGAGGAACGATCGGGACTTTGGGGTGGCGCCCGAGGCGCGCCTGTGTTGTTCGGAATCCGATTTGGGATTTAAAATTAAAGATTTTATTTATAATAATAATAATAATAATAAGATTTAAGGAAAAGAAAAAAAAGGAAAAAGAAAGAGAAAAGGAGGAGAAAAGAGTCGGGGAGAGAGAAGAGGAGAGAGAGTGCGACGGCTAGGGTTGTGCGAGGAAGAAGAAGAGAAGGGAGGAGGAAGCGGCGGCGGCGACGAAGGAGATCAGTGGGGAATCAGCGGCGTGCGGTGGTTGTGGGGAGGTTGTGATTGTCGTGGGTGAGGCCGCGGTGGTGGTGGATTGAGGCGGCGCCGATGGGTGAGGAGATCTGTGTCGGGAGAGTCGACGGTGGCCGTTCGAGGTGGTAGTGGCGAAATCGATGGTCTCAGTGGTGAGCGGAGGCTGCGGTGCAGGCGACAGTGGCGTGGGCTGAGGCGATTGTGGACGCGGTGTGGGTTGGACGAGGAGGGCGACGGCGAAGTCGCGCGAGGAGAGAGAGGAGGCGGCAGGTTTCGGCGTCGACAGTGGCTGGGTGGTGCGGAGGAGGCCGGCGACGGCCACGTGAGGTGGTGCGGTGGTCGAGCGGCGGCAGCGGAGCGGCCGGCGGCGGCTGGCAGAGGCGTGCGTGGAGGAGAGAGGAAGGGGTGCGCGAGGAGAGAGAGAACGCGGTGGTAGGAGAGAGAAATGCCAGATTCGAGTGCTTCGGGACCTCATTTTTTCAGATCTGCGGAGTATAACGTTAAGGCAAGTATCCTCTAGCCATATTCTTGGTCTGATTTAATTTATAATGCATTTTGAATACTGTGGGAGATTTTTCTAACATGCATGTATTTTTAAATACTCTTAATTTATCAATTGTATACATGCATGTATATTTTATCGGTTGTGCGGTGGTTTTGTACTGGTATTTATAATTTGGAGGGATTTTAAACACCGGGACGATATATATGTATGTTTGTGTATCCGTATATTGTGGGATCATGAACCAGGCCTTGCACTAACCATGCATGCTGCCGGGGGTGGGATCACTACGGGACCATGGTGGTCCGAGACCCTAGGGGTCGATTTGTGATCCGAGGCACTGGCTATTTGTGGCGCCGCTCCTGACGGGAAGGCTGTCCCGACGGGGACGTATATGATTGGCTACTGCTGCCGTAAGGAAGATTGAGGCTACTTCCGCCGTGAGGAAGATATTTGTAGCTGATCTGCCCCACTGTGTATTTAATTGAGAACCATCGTAAGGAATTGACGAAAAACTAATATATTCGGACGTCCTAATATATAACTAAAACTTGATGTTGCACCCAAAGCCGCGGGTGGTAAAACATAGTGAGCAAGTTCCTAATCTATGGGAGACAGAGTACATGGATGGCCATGAGCTACTGGCCTAATTCGTAGCCGATATATAGCCGTGGTTACCGGACGAGGGTAACCCTTCCTCAAGTTGGTATCATTGATCTTTAGTTCTCCGATTTCGTGCATGCTTTGTATTTTTACACGTATTTGGGTGTACTGTGATTTGAGTTACGTCGTTTGGCCCATGGATGGGCGATAGGAATGTCTCGTATGTACTGACGTGATAAACCCGGAACATGTTTTGATTTATGTTTTAGTTCCAGCGGTCTTCTCTTGATTTCTACATTATGAGTTTTAGATACGGACGACGGTATGTGTCCCACGCGGATGTGGTGACGGTCGCGATTATGTAATGTGACCTCGGATCATATGATATGATATCATCTACGAGATTTTACCGAATCGTGATTTATATGATTTTGTCCCGGAGGGACGAGTTAATGCGGACGACGATTTAGTACGAGACATCTCCTTGATTTTCAGGGATTTCACGAACATGGTGTTTTATTTTACGTGATTTCTATGCGATATCCCTGCTTCTGATTTATGTATGTCGTTTTATACGATTCTTGATACTTGTTGAGCTTTAGGATCACGTTTTCATGTTTTATCCCTTCAGACTAGTGGCATGGATACGCTTGCAGGAGCTCGGACGTGATCGGGCTCGGATATTCCTTTTGTCGAGTGGAGATGTTATATTTGGTATATTTCCGATCTTGAGAATGTGTTATGGTTATTATTTATGGCTGGATGATGGCCTTGATCATTGTATGTAAAATATTGAAGTTATGGATGAGTTGTTGTAGATTTGATACCTCCCTTGCGATCATGGTTAGTAGGTCGTGTATTATGTTTGTCCGGATTCTTATCCGATGAGATGTTGTGCGGGTTTTATTTATATTGGGTCCTGCATGTGTATGATTGTCACACCCGGGTTGGGTTATTATGGTTGATGGAAATATTATTATTGATTTTATTTTTAACCTGCGTACGTCGTGTTCCTGTGTCGTGACAGTGGTGGTATCATAGAAAAGATCGCATGGAGAGGTTATTTTGGGTCATCTTGGGCAAGAAATTTATTGAATATCTGGCGTGATAAGTGTAGTCTTTGATAAAGAATGAAAGTTTTGGGTCATAAATATTTGAATTCGACTCGAAAAGTCGATTAATTGGCTGTGTTGAGCCGCGTAAGCGACGTAATTGGTAATTCAATTCAGCAGCAGCCAGATTAGAGTTTGGTTGCTTTGTGAAGGATGGTTTGTGGTAGGCAAGATGGAGAGTCTTTCAAACGATTGAATGTGAGCCGATTTGAAAAATTTTGGGATGCTTAATCTCAATTAAGGCTTAAATTGAATTTCAGAAAGTGGAGGAGGTGTTCGAGGTTTCTGATAGTTCAAATGAAGTTTTGTCTATTGCCCATAAGTTGGAGAGTGAGGCAAACCGGTGGTGGGTTTCTCAGTGCCGTATTCCACTTCTTGAGATGTTTTGTGGAAACAATTTTGGGAGTCATTCTCTTTCTGGCATTCGGGATAGTAAGGAAGATGAATTTAGTTGGTGAAGGCACGGAATTGAGTCAGTGGCCTTTGAGATTGTATATAAATATTGTATGTTTTCCTAATTTTTAGAGCGAGCTTTGATAAAGTTTACTCCTGATGGGTAGACCTTTGATCTGTTAAGTTTATAGATTCTTATGTCCGGTCTGGGTTTGTAAATATCAATGATTGGTTGTTCTAATTTTATTTGATGAACCGGACTTTAATGTGATATTGGGGGTGATTTGGTTAGCAAGTTACCACATTAGTGTAAACGATTTCGGTAAGAATATTCTGATTTACAATTTGGGCTGTGAATTTTGAATATGAGGAAGAGGTGATCAAGAGGTGATGAAATTGGTGTCATTGTGCCTGTAAGTTAATTGATGAAAATGTGTGTCGAGTTTATTTGGCATATGTGGCCACATCTGGGAGTCGTTATGTGGTCATAAAAAGTTTTCTTATTGTATGGTAATTCGAGGCTGTTTCTTAGATGTGAAGATTAGCCTGAATTGTCTTTTAGTCGGTAGTTGAGGTTATTGCTAAGGCTGTGTCTAGAGTGACATCAATTTCAAGGACTTTGTATAGAGTCAATGAGATATTGGTCGAGTACCTTGCCGTGGGTGTTAAATGCTTTTGGGATAAGCATGATGAATCGATGAGATTATCTATGAATTATTAAAAATTTTATTCGTTCAAAAAAAAAAAAAGGAAGCCTTTGATAACGAATGTTGGAAAATGATAGACGATTTGTTTGATCTTGGGTTAGGGTTCAAAATTTTCTCTAATTGATCTGAAGTTGAAGTATTGTCAAATTAAGGACATTCAGGAGAATATGCCTGAGATAGCCTTCAAAATCAAGGTACGGTCGTTGTGAGCTTCCGTGGTAATTTGGGTTTGTGATCGTGTTGGCATCTTTTATGGATCTTTTAAATTGGATCTTTCGGCCGTATTTGAGTCTATTTGTGATGGATTCATTAATGATGTTTTTATTTGTTCGAGAGAATTTGTGGGGCATGGGGTCCATTTGAGGATTGTCATAGTTGTAAAGGGTAGTTTGTGGTTTTCCCAATTGAGGAGATGTGAGTTTGGTTGGAAGTAGTATTGTTTGGGCATGTTGTTTTTTCGATGGCATGTTTGTGAAATTGCAGAAGATTGAAGCGGTGACCGGTTGGGAAATGCTATCGTTTGTTGCGAAGGTGCGTGATTTCTTGAGTCTGCTTAAATTTGTTAAGCGATTTGTTGAGGATTCCTTGAGAATCGTAGCGTCCGTGGGACATTGGGCTTAGTAGCTATCAGTGTTCGTTTGAATGATGAGTATAAGGGGAGCTTTCTAGAAATAAATGACGTATTGTCTGCAAAGTTGATTTGGTTGATCCCCGATAGATTAAGTTAAATATGTCGTAGGTTGTGATGCTTCTGAGGAAGATTTGAGGTTGTATTCTGATGCAACTTATTTGAGTAGTAGTGGCCTATGGGTTACGGCTGTTGAAAGTCTATGATCAAGGTTATTCCACTTATGGATTGGAGTTATCAGTTGAGGACTTTATTTGAAGGATTTAGAAATGTTATTTGTATGGAGATAGTTGTGGTTCAATTTGATCATAGAGGTTTGAGGAAATTATTTTGAAAAAAGAGTTAATCATCTGGCAACATAAGCGGGTGGATCGCTTAAGGGCTATTATTGGTGATGTTTTGGGTCGAAAACCTTCAGATTTGATGTGCCATATGTTCATAAGAGAAAGCGGAGCATGAGTAGCCTCCATGAATTTTGCTTTGAGATTATCAAGGAAGGTTAGAAATATGGACGCAGTTGGGTAATTGCGGATTGGCTATTTAGGTTGGCCAATTTATTGCCAATTTGAGTGATGTATTTGGATGGAAAGTTGACTCATTGGTATGCTAATGAGATAATGATGATGTATGATATTTAGTTTTGAGGTTTCGATTGTGATCAGATGTCATGCCGAATTTCGAGGTAGGCTCATATGAGAAATTGAACTCCTAGTCTATATTTGTTATAGCGATAATTCGCAGTTAGGTGATCAATCCGAATAGTGCAGCAGAAGCATATGGGTCTCTTGCCTTTGGTTGTGAGATTCGATTTGGATCCTTAGATAGAGAATTTGATTTGACTGTCGGTTTGAGGACTTTGATTGGTGGTGGTTTTTGTTGAGTCCTGCGATGTTGGAGAAGTAGCGGCTTTGATTTGATCAGTCTGAAATCTCACAGAGTAGAAGGAGATTTTGCTGATGAAGTGGTGGGTAGGTGGATCCATGATCAGCCTATGAGTTGTCTGTTCAGGATCCGAGTTCTATTAGGAGTTTGCGCGGCAATATCTTCTGTCTTTATTTGAGCGGAGAAGTTGTAGAGTTATTGGTGAATAATTTCCTCTAGGATTGGGCTTCGAAGCAAGCTCCTGTCTGCAGAAGATGCTTTTGTGAAGATCAGAAGTGAAGTTCCTTTTGTTCGAGCGGTCATGAAGTTGGACGCAATCAAGTAGAGCCTCGATTGTCGGATGGAAGCTCAGGGAGCAGTTGAGGTTGTCAGCAGTTGTTATGGAGCTGAAGTGATCTAAGTTTGTTGAGAACGTCGAAGATTCTTCGCCGGTGGAGTGGCGAGTTGATCATGCATCTCGTGCCTAAAGGTAGAAGCTAAGAAGAAGAAGCCTTCGAGATTTTGTTTTGGTCTGCGTTGGACAACGAGAAATCTGGTGGCATCTTGGATGTCGATGGATGAGTTGAAGAAGTCAGCTTATTGCTTGCTAATTAGAAAGTCATTCTCGAGTTTGGCCATTAACACATTATCAAGATGATTGAGGCATTGATTGCGATTGGAAGCAGATGATTGATCGAGTTTGCGCAGCAGAATCGTGTGGATTCACGGTTATCGGTTACAAGAATTAATTCGAGAATTGAAGTAAGAGATCAGATTTGTAGCTTAATTGGATGATCGAGAAGAGTTTCAAGTTTCGAGGGCAGGTGATAGATTGGGGTTGAGGTTCGATGGGCTTTTGAGATTTCGCAGCAAATTGGAAAGGTGGCCAACTGATTGATGTTATTTGAGTTTGTGGGAATCTCTATCATGTGTTTTGTATATGTGTGTTGAGAGAAATATGGGTTGATCCTTGCTATGTGATCAAGTGTGAATTGTTGCTGATTTCGAGAAGCTACTTTATGTTGAGATTTTGATTCCAATATTGGGATAGAAAGATCAGGTACTCATGATCAGATTTTTGGAGGAATCTTTTGATCAAGGTTAAGCTCGGAATAATTGTCCTTATTTGTTCAAGGATTGATATACGTAAATTTCGAGGACGAAATTTTTAAAAGGAGTGGAGAGTGTAATATTCCGGATCTCATTTGGATTATTTTAATATTAATTGTGATTTTTGGGTATTTCGAACGTGGTGAAAGTAAATTAAAATATTTTAAAAATTTTGAGAAACGATCGGGACTTTGGGGTGGCGCCCGAGGCGCGCCTGTGCTGTTCGGAATCCGATTTGGGATTTAAAATTAAAGATTTTATTTATAATAATAATAATAATAATAATAATAATAATAATAATAATAAGATTTAAGGAAAAGAAAAAAAAAGGAAAAAGAAAGAAAAGAGGAGGAGAAAAGAGTCGGGGAGAGAGAAGAGGAGAGAGAGTGCGACGGCTAGGGTTTTGCGAGGAAGAAGAAGAGAAGGGAGGAGGAAGCGGCGGCGGCGACAGAGGAGATCAGTGGGGAATCGGCGGCGTGCGGTGGTTGTGGGGAGGTTGTGATTGTCGTGGGTGAGGCCGCGACCGTGGTGGATTGAGGCGGAGGCGATGGGTGAGGAGATCTGTGTCGGGAGAGTCGACGGCGGCCGTTCGAGGTGGTAGCGGCGAAATCGATGGTCTTGGTGGTGAGCGGAGGCTACGGCGCGCAGCGACGGTGGCGTGGGCTGAGGCGATTGTGGACGCGGTGTGGGTTGGACGAGGAGGGCGACGGCGAAGTCGCGCGAGGAGAGAGAGGAGGCGGCAGGTTTCAGCATCGACAGTGGCTGGGTGGTGTGGAGGAGGCCGGCGACGGCCACGTAAGGTGGTGTGGTGGTCGAAAGGCGGCAGCGGAGCGGCCGGCGGCGGCTGGCAGAGTCGTGCGCGGAGGAGAGAGGAAGGGGTGCGCGGAGGAGAGAGAGAACGCGGTGGTAGGAGAGAGAAATGCCAGATTCGAGTGCTTCGGGACCTCATTTTTTCAGATCTGCGGAGTATAATGTTAAGGCAAGTATCCTCTAGCCCTATTCTTGGTTTGATTTAATTTCTGATGCATTTTGAATACTGTGGGAGATTTTACTAACATGCATGTATTTTTAAATACCCTTAATTTATCAATTGTATACATGCATGTATATTTTATCGGTTGTGCGGTGGTTTTGTACTGGTATTTATGATTTGGAGGGATTTTGGACACCCGGACGATATATATGTATGTTTGTGTATCCGTATATTGTGGGACCATGAACCAGGCCTTGCACTAACCATGCATGCTGCCGAGGGTGGGATCACTACGGGACCATGGTAGTCCGAGACCCTAGGGGTCGATTTGTGATCCGAGGCACTGGCTATTTGTGGCGCCGCTCCCGACGGGGAGCCTGTCCCGACGGGGACGTATATGATTGGCTACTTCCGCCATAAGGAAGATTGAGGCTACTTCCACCGTAAGGAAGATTGAGGCTACTTCTGTCGAAAGGAAGATATTTGTAGCAGACCTGCCCCACTGTGTATTTAATTGAGAACCATCATAAGAAATTGACGGAAAACTAATATATTATGACGTCCTAATATATAACTAAAACTTGAGGTTGCACCCAAAGCTACGGGTGGTAAAACATAGTGAGCAAGTTCCTAATCTATGGGAGACAGAGTACATGGATGGCCTTGAGCTACTGGCCTAATTCGTGGCCGTTATATAGCCGTGGTTACCGGACGAGGGTAACCCTTCCTCAAGTTGGTATCATTGATCTTTGGTTCTCCGATTTCGTACATGCTTTGTATTTTTGCACGTATTTGGGTGTACTGTGATTTGAGTTACGTGGTTTGGCCCACGGATGGGCGATAAGAATGTCTCGTATGTACTGACGTGATAAACCCGGAACATGTTTTGATTTATGTTTTAGTTCCGGCGGTCTTCTCTTGATTTCTATATTATGAGTTTTAGATCCGGACGACGGTATGTGTCCCACGCGGATGTGGAGACGGTCGCGATTATGTAATGTGACCTCGGATCATATGATATGATATCATCTACGAGATTTACCGGATCGTGATTTATATGATTTTGTCCCGGAGGGACGAGTTAATGTGGACAACGATTTAGTACGAGGCATCTCCTTAATTTTCAGGGATTTCACGGACATGGTGTTTTGTTTTACGTGATTTCTATGCGATATCCCTGCTTCTGATTTATGTATGTCGTTTTATACGATTCTTGATACTTGTTGAGCTCTAGGCTCATGTTTTCATGTTTTATCCCTTCAGACTAGTGGCATGGATACGCTTGCAAGAGCTCGGACGTGATCGGGCTCGGATATTCCTTTTGTCGAGTGGAGATGTTATATTTGGTATATTTCTGATCTCGAGAATGTGTTATGGTTATTATTTATGGCAGGATGATGGCCTTGATCATTGTATGTAAAATATTGAAGTTATGGATGAGTTGTTGTAGATTGGATAACTCCTTGCGATCATGGTTAGCAGGTCGTATATTATATTTGTCCGGATTCTTATCCGATGAGATGTTGTGTGGGTTTTATTTATATTGGGTCCTGCATGTGTATGATTGTCACACCCGGGTTAGGTTATTATGGTTGATGAAAATATTATTATTGATTTTATTTTTGACCTGCGTACGTTGTATTCCTGGGTCGTGACAAGCTCTCTCGGCTTCCCCTTAGGATGGTAAGCGGCATGGCAGTAACGTCGTTCCCTTCCACCCAAATCTCCCACTAGACCTCGACAAATGCTTTCTAAGTGAGCTAGTGATCCATACGACGTAGCATGGAAACATTCTCCCCAATTAGTTTTGTCAGAGGTTGAGCCATTTGATGTAACCTCCCAAGAACATTCACGGAGTACACATCATTAATTTTGCCCCAATTAAAG
This sequence comes from Nepenthes gracilis, assembly GCA_033239525.1. Lineage (NCBI taxonomy): Eukaryota > Viridiplantae > Streptophyta > Magnoliopsida > Caryophyllales > Nepenthaceae > Nepenthes > Nepenthes gracilis. The sequence goes on along the minus strand of BSYO01000028.1, from coordinate 8,062,367 downwards.
TATCCAATTGGAGGGAACCACCACATAGAAGAAATGGTCCTTCAAACCCTTTACAGAATCTAGATTACCCCTACTTATTTTGAAATCATTGTGTGGGTGAAGGAAATCTAGTCGGCGTCCTAATTGAACCGGAAGATCACCTTCATGGCTCAAGCATTTAGGAAAAGTTTCTTAGAATGAAAGAAAATGAACAAAGACATAAGGTATTGAACTGCGTTGGGATGGAGGCAAGCCAAGGGGATCTCCAGAGCAGGCAAAATCTCATACAACTCGCTCGAAAACAGAAGACGAAGGCCCACTTTCAGATAGGCCTCATAAATGATAATGAATCCCTACCGAGAAGAGCAAGCCCTATCCTTATCTTTGGACATTATATACAGGATGGCGCTGGAAATTTTATACTTCGCATACAAAGCCTCTACTTCCTTACCAGAAATGACAGACTGGATCCCCGCGACGCCCTGTGGAGCACTTCAAGAAGCCATTGAATCAAGATGGGATGAAAAACAAACTAGGGCAAAGCGATTCAAGAAATGGAGAAGTGCGTAAATAGCAAATGACTCCCCTCGGAGCTGCAGAGCATAAAATGACACTCAATACTGCAGAATCGAAACGCCTAAGGACACCTAACTAATAGAAAAGCATAATCGTAGCACCTCTATAAGTTCACCTTTTCCTCCACAGAAAAGCACCCCCTATTTTGGACAAAAACTCTTTTGGGCATACAAGCACACCAACAAAAAGGCCGCTCTCACAACGGGTGCATTCCTCTCTCGAAGCCACTCCCTCTCTCGACCGCACCCATAAGAGTAAGCCTTCTAACCCACACTCGCTCACGTCTTTGGACACGCCGTTCGGGGCCTGGCCCTCCAATGAACACTCACCCGTTCACACTTGCATCCATGCATTTTCATCCTCCTCTCTTCCCTTCATCGTAGAAATATTACTTGAGTGTCGAAAGATATATTAAAAAGTACGTCCTATATGACCTTTTTTTATTATGATGTATAGAATTCAGGTTCAACTCAACGAAGACAGGACCTAATACAAGGCTCCCTGAATTGGCCAGCTCCTTAATTTGTTCAATAACCCGAATCCAGATGATGCAACAAAATCCATATGCACATCCTATAAACGGGGTTCACACCTATAGTTTAGAATTAACGTCGATACTAAATTCAAAATTACATAACAAAATACACAAGTTTTGAAAGTCGCAGATATTAATAGTATACTACCTTGATGAGCCACAGTCTTGTTTCAATTATGAGTAGAATCCTAAAGGGTAATTTGCCATCTTTTTAATGAAAATGGATACATGGTACATCAGAATTGCAACTAACAAATGAAAATACAATTTCCAAGACATATAAGATAACAAAAAACTTGACGAGTACTCACATGGAAGTACCTTTTCAACGGTTTCCTTGGGAAATTTTTTCATCTTTTCATCAACATTTTCTCCGTTCTTTCTCTCCTTAGATGCCTTCAGATTTGAATATTCTCTTGTGCAAGTCAAATCAATATAAGTTGATGATGATTCCATAAAACCTATTATTTCACTAGGATAATTAGGACTACTATCAAAAGTTTAAACCCTAATCCTGTCTGCAGAAACCTAGACCAAGAACTTAACCCTAACACCAGACTAATAACACAAAGACCTCGGAAACTAAGATTAACAGAGCAACATTGTTCAAAATATGGCATGTATGAATTCAAAAGTTATGAGTATTAAGAATGTGTACCTTAAAAATTTAACAAGTGCAATTCGAGTAAATAAATATTCACATAGAGTGATCCTATTCTGTTATTGTCACCTGCAAAATGAAAATTACAATCCTACAATGCCAAATATTCAATATACATACTAGCTTTTGGAAAAACTTGAAATGCTTCTTCAAGGATATTCCTGCCAAAATCTAAGAAAGCAATGCACATGTATACTTGTCTCTGCATAAAATGCTTCCAACAATATCACTATTTTGCTATATTTTACACTAAAGTTTAAATGGGCTCTAAAGGTTATAATTATATTAGATAGCTTGCTTTTCCTTCCTTTGAATATCATTTTCAAGATAGCTACTCCATATTTTTGCTAAAGTAGGAGAATAATATGCCTGCAAGATTACAATTAAAGGCATGTCATTTGAGGTTATACAAATAGATATCCATAAAGTCGGGTAATTTCTTGCACACCACCATACATTTTCACCTCCGCAAGATTTCATTCAAAAATTCCAGGCGTAAATAATGTTTGTACTCCTTTCCACCGTTTCTTCTATAACCTTTCGAATATTGTTTTCTAGATAATGTTTTATATTGTTAATAGTATATGAGAAAACAATATTACTATATTCATCGGCAAATTAGGACACATATCTATATTTTCTAAATCAATTCGCAAGTCATCTTAAACCATTCATCTGTCGAACCCACGTCCACATCCTGTAAATGGAGTTTATACCTAAAGTTTAGAATTGAAGTCAATACTAAATTTGAAATTACATCACGAAAAATAAAAGTATTGGTAGTCGCAAATATCAAAACTATGCAACCCAGATGAGCCACAACCTTGTTTTAATTGTGAGTACAAATCCTAAACGGTACCTCGGCATCATTTCACTGAAGGCAGCTGCATACTGTATTAATATTAGAGCCTAACAAAAAATATAAATAATTTACAATATATATAAGATAACATATAACTTGATGAGTACAAATACGAAAGTACCATTTCAATGGTCTCCTTGGAAATTTTTTTATCTTTTCGTTAATAATTTTTTCGTTCTTTCTCCTCTTAGATGCCTTCAAATCTCAATATTGTCTCTCCTGCATGTCAAATCAACATAAATTGAAGATAATTCTAGAAAACATATTATTTCACAAGGATAATTAGCACCACTATCGAAAGCTTAAACCCTAATCCTGTCTGTAAAAATCTAGATCAAGAACTTGACCATAACACCTGACCCGTAACCCTAAGACTAGATAAACTAAGACTTATAGTACAACACAGTTTCAAATATGATATGTATGAATTCAAAAGTTAGGAGCATCACGAATGCGTACCTTGGCAATTTAACAAGTGCTCTTCGGGTAATTAAAAATTCACGTATAGTGCTCCTATTCTGTTATTGTCATTTGCAAATTGAAAATTACCATCCTACAATACCAAATATTCAGTATACATACCTGCTTTTGAAGGAACTCAAAATGCTTCTTCCAGAATATCTCTGCCAAATCAAAGTAAGCAATGCGCATCTATATTTCTCTCTGCATATAATGTTTCCAACAATATCACTAATTCGCTACATTTTACACTAATGTCTAAATTGACTATAAAGGTTGCAATTATAATTGATAGCTTACTTTTCCTTCCTATGAATATCATTTTTAGAATGGCTTCTTTATATCTTCGCTAAAGTCGGATAATAATATACCTGCATGATCACAATTAAAGGCATGTCATTTGAGGTTATACAAATAGGTACCCGTAAAGTCGGGTAATTTCTCGCATACCACCATGCATTCTCACCTCCACAAGATTTTATTCAAAATTTTCGGGCAAAGATAATATCTGGACTCCTTTCCTTTTTTTTGTTCTGTAATCTTCCGAATGTTGTTTCCTAGACAACGTTTTATAATGTTAGTAGTATATGAGAAAAACATATTACTATATTCATCAGCAAATTAGGATACATACCTATATTTTCTAAATCAATTCGCGAGTCGTCGTCAAGCATTCATCTGTCGAATCCACGTCCACATCCTGTAAATGGGGTTCACACCTAAAGTTTAGAATCGAAGTCGATACAAAATTCAAAATTACGTAACGGAATTTACAAACACCGGAAGTCGAAGATAACAAGAGTATGCAACCTCGATTAGTCACAACCTTCTTTTAATTGTGAGTACAAATCCTAAAGGGTACTTCGACAACATTTCACTGAAGGCAGTTACATGCTATATCAATATTAGAGCCTAACAAATCAAAATATAATTTATAATGTATATAAGATAAAATATAACCTGGCAAGTACTCACACGAAAGCACCGTTTTAATGGTCTCCTTGGCAATTTTTCCATCTTTTCGTCAATAATTTTTTCGTTCTTTCTCCTCTTAGATGCTTTCAGATCTCAATATTAACTCTCCTACATGTCAAATTAACATAAGTTTAAGATAATTCCATAAATCATATTATCTCACTAGGACAATTAGGACTACTATCGAAAGTTTAAACCCAAATCTTGTCTGCGGAAAACTAGACCAAGAACTTGACCCTAACACCAGACTTGTAACCCTAAGACATGAGAAACTAAGACTAACGAAGCAATATGGTTTAAAATATGGCATGTATGAATTCCAAAGTTGCAAGCATCAAGAATGCGCACCTTAAAAATTTAACAAGTGCAATTCGAGGAAATAAAATTTCATGTAGAGTGCTCCTATTCTGTTATTGTTACCTGCAAAATCAAAAATTTCCAATCTACAATACCAAATATTCGATATACATACCTGCTTTTGGACAAACTCGAAACACTTCTTCAAGGATGTCCCCGCTAAATCTAAGTAAGCAATGTGCATATATGCTTGTCTTTGCATATAGTATTTTCAACAATATCACTATTTCGCTACATTTTATGCTAAAATCTAAATGAGCTCTAAAGGTTGCAATTATAATTGATAACTTACTTTTCCTTCTAGTGAATACTATTTCGAGATGGCTGCTTCATATCTTTACTAAAGTTGAAGAATAATGTGCCTACAATATCACAATTAAAGGCAAGTCATTGGAGGTTATACAAATAGATATCCTTAAAGTCAGATAATTTATCGCATACTACCATACATTCTCGCCTCTGCAAGATTTTATTCAAAAATTTTGGACGTAGATAATATTTGGACTCCTTTTCACCTTTTCTTCTATAACCTTCCAAATGTTATTTTCTAGACAAGTTTTATATTGTTAGTAGTGTATGAGAAAAAAATATTACTATATTCATCAACAAATTAGGACACATACCTATATTTTCTAAATCAGTTTGCAAGTCATTTTGAACCATTCATTTGTCAAATCCACGTCTACATCCTGTAAATTGGGTTCACACCTAAATTATAGAATTGAAGTCGGTACTAAATTCGAAATTACATAACAGAATATACAAGTCTTGGATGTCGCAGATATCATGAATATGAAACCTTGATGAGCCACAACCTTGTTTTAATTGTGAGTACAAATCCTAAAGGGTACTTCGGCATTATTTCATTGAAGGCATATGCATGCTATATCAGTATTAAAACCTAACAAATAAAAATATAATTTGCAATGTATATAGGTTAACATATAACATGGTGAGTACTCACACGAAAGCTCAATTTCAACGGTCTCCTCGACAATTTTTTCATCGTTCCATCAGCAATATTTCCGTTATTTCTCTTCCTAGATGCCTTCAGATCTCAATATTGTCTCTCTTGCATGTCAAATCAACTTAAGTTGAAGATAATTGTATAAAACATATTATTTCACTAGGACAATTAAGACCACTATCGAAAGGTTAAACCCTAATCCTGTCCGCGGAAACCTAGACCAAAAATTTAATCTTAACACTGACCCATAACCCTAAGACCTTGGAAGCTAAGACTAAGAATACAGTACAATTTAAAATACGGTATGTATGACTTCAAAAGTAAGTATCAAGAATATGTACCTCAGTAACCTGACAAGTGCTCTTCGGGTTAATAAAAATTCACATAAAGTGCTCCTATTCTATTATTGTCACCTGCAAATTGAAAATTACCATCCTATAGTACCACGGTATACATAGCTGCTCTCGGAGGAACTCAAAATGCTTCTTCAATGATGTCCCTACCAAATCTAATTGAGCAATGCGCATGTATGCATATCCCTGCATAAAATGTTTCCAACAATATCACTATTTTGCTACATTTTACACTAAAGTCTAAACGGGCTCTAAAGGTTACAATTATAATAGATAGCTTACTTTTCCTTCCTATGAATATCATTTTCGAGATGGCTGCTTCATATCTTCGCAAAAGACGGAGAATAATGTGCCTGCAAGATCACAATGACAGGAATATTATTTGAGGTTATACAAATATATATCCGTAAAGTTGGATAATTTCTCGCACACCACCATGTATTCTCACCATCGCAAGATTTTATTCAAAAATTTTGGACGTAAATAATGTCCGGACTCATTTCCTCCTTGTCTTCTATAACCTTCCAAATATTGTTTCCTAGACAGCATATTATATTGTTAATAGTGTATGAGAAAAAATATTACTATATTCATCAGCAAATTAGGACACATACCTATATTTTCTAAATTAGTTCACAAGTTATCTTGAATCATTCATCTGTCAAATTCACATCCACATCCTGTAAATTGGGTTCGCACCTAAAGTTTAGAATTGAAGTCAATACTAAATTCGAAATTACATAACGAAATATACTAGTATTGGAAGCCGTAGATATCACAAGTATGCAACCTCAATAAGCCACAGCCATCTTTTAATTGTGAATACAAATCCTAAAGGTACTTCGGCATCATTTTACTAAAGGCAGATGTATACTATATCAGTATTAGAGACTAATAAATAAAAAAATAATTTACAATATACATAAGACAATATATAGCTTGGCGAGTACTCACACGAAAGGAGTACTAAGTACTCCATCATTTACAAATCTTTTAATTCTATCAATGGATATCTGACGTAATCTCCTATGCCACAACATAGAGAAATATTCATTCATAACACATCTTTTAATTTCAGTATTAGCATGCACAATATTGAAAGAAGTATTATTTTATAAATTTAAATAATAAAGACCATCAGATAGTACACCATTCTCCACAATATCAGACTTATAATATAAATTGAAGAATGAGTCTGAAAATATTATGAAATATCCATAGGTACAAGTCTTGAAATAGAAATCAAATTTCTAGAGAAATTTCAAATATAAAAGGTTTTTTTAAGTGTCAAAATAAAACCACTACTCAAAATTAAATTGCATGTGCCAATGGCCTCCACATGTGAACGCATCTTGTTTCTTGAGAAGATGCATTATTCACTGCCCACTGGTTTCCTTAGGTTTTATAAGCCCTGTAAGGAATTTAAAATATGGATTGTAGAACCAGAGTCAATCCACCATGTGTTATGTGTAACATTAATCATATTAGATTCATAACATACAAAAAAGAATAGATTACCTTTCTTTTCAAGGCAATTCTGATACTTAATACAGTCTTTCTTTATGTGTCCCTTCTTTTTATAGAAAAAGCACTTGGACTCCTTCTTGATATAAGATTGGGGAGGTACTTTACTTTTTCCCTTTGGTTTGGTCTGCGTCTTGAACCTTCCATCCTTAACCACGTAGATGCTCTCACTTTGCTCCATTATGAGCCTTCCTTCCTTTTGAACACACATGGTCATGAGTTCATTTATTGACCATTTATCCTTATATGTGTTATAAGAGATTTTAAAAGGTCCATATTACGGTGAAAGCGAATTCAGAATATAATGTAGAAGGAATGGTTCAGGCATTTTCACCTCTAAGCTTTTTAATTGAGCTGCAAGATCCCTCGTCTGCATTATGTGCGCACACACACCCTTAACACTGGTGAGCCTAATAGATAAAAACTTCATTATTAGGGTGCTTGCAAGTGCTTTATCTGAAGTCACAAATTGCTCATCGATTGCCTTCAGTAAATCTTACACTTTATTATGCTGGTCGACAAAACCACGAATATCAGCAGAAATTTTAGTTTTTTTATGAACATTAAACTGAGGCGATTAGATCGCTCTCAGCGTTCATAAAGAGTTACCTCGTCCGGAGTGCTGGTAAGGGTAAGAGCAGGTGGTTCGTCTTTCCGGATAGTATAATCGATATCCAGTCACCCTAAGTGAAGAATAATTCTCTCCTTCCACACTTTATAGTTATCACCTTTCAGTTCGAAAATTTCACACCAAATATCGAAAAGACTTACAAATTGAATAGCTGTATAAAAATAAATACATACTTAACATCCAACAAATGAGGTTAACAAATTACAGAATTATATTTTAGCAATGTAAAACATACATCATGAATCAATAGATAAAAAAATTACCTATGGGCTAAATTTTAATTCCAATATATTCATGTTTAATTTTATGATAAAACTATCAAATTATATTCCATTCTTAATCCCTGTGGGTAAATTAAAAAAAATAATTTGACATTTTATCCTGATTAATTAATTTAATATAATAAAATTTTCTGTGGGATAAATTTTATTATATCAAAATAATTATTCACAATTTATATCTTTATACCACACGTGATAATAAAAAAATAATTTTATTAATTAAGGGTGCTGTGGCTAATCCTTAATTAATTAAATTATTTTAATCACAAGATATTATTTATACATATATACAATTATATTCTGGATATTATATTTTATTTTTTATATATAATAATATAATTATATATATAATAATAATATTATATATATATATATATATATAATATATATATAAACAGAGTAAATGTATAAAAGAAATTTAATGGGCCAAATGAATGCAAGGCGCTTGGCAGCGCAGCGGCAGAAGCCACTCCTCTTCCCACGACGCGTCCCGAGTTCGATTCCCTCCAGCAGCGTCCGAATTTTATTTTCCGTACTGCTACAGTAATGGGCTAGAACCGTTCTGGACCGCGCTCGAATCAATTGGGCCATGAACGAAATCGGCCCAACAAAACCGATAATTTTTTTTATAAAAAATACTGTAGCAGAACAATGTCGTTTTATAACCGAATACGTTTCCACGAAACGATGTCGTTCAGGAAACCCAAAACCGAAGCCAAAACGACGGCGTTTATTATCGCCTTTCTAAGAAAACGACGTCGTTCAAGTCGTCGCCTTCCTTCGCTCGGTTCCTCCCGAACCCGACAACGGCAGACTCTACCGAATAATGACGCGATTCAAACAAAGACCATATGAACACCATAAATGATAAAAAAATATATGAAAATTTTGGAAATTAAATTTCCCATCGATTTCGGTCTTTCGTTTGAACCGAATGATTAAAAAATGAGGACTTTAGGTTTTTTCAATTTCGAAAAAACCAAAAAAACAAAAGCAAAGCAAAGAGTTGAAGCCTTTCTCGATACCAAATGTTAGATATTAATGTGGCTAAAGCAACCACTAAAGCGGAATATAGAATCAATTTTTACACACCGCCGCCATTTGCGTGCTCTGTTTTGAACGTGAGATTCGAGACAGGTTTCAAACTTCCGGACACTCCTTCACTCTTTTAGATAGTGTAATACTTGAGTTGGATGTCGGGGACAAAGTCAAAGGCTCAATTTATAGGCGAAACTATCATTCACCTCAACGAACGTTTCGTACTCAAACTAGCGTTTCGTACTCAAATCGCCAAGAATTGATAATTGACTTAATGGGAGAGTTATCATCACTAAATGGACCACTAATACTTGACAATTAACTCGAGTAAAACGGAAAATGGTGATGAATCAGTCGAGGAAGATGAAATGAACAAAACCCTTCTGCGGCTTGGATTCGGCTCGAAAACGGCTTGATAAAGCCGACTTTACGGCTCGGCTTGGTGGCTCGCTCGGCTAACGAGCCAAACTTAGTTAATTGGGCCGGATGCTGAAGCCTATACATAATTCCTCCATAGGAATTTCACACTTTATAGTTATCACCTTTCAGTTCAAAAATTTCACACCAAATATCGAAAAGACTTACAAATTGAATAGCTGCATAAAAATAAATACATACTTAACATCCAACAAATGAGGTTAACAAATTACAGAATTATATTTTACCAATGTAAAACATACATCATGAATCAATAGATAAAAAAATTACCTATGGGCTAAATTTTAATTCCAATAGATTCATATTTAATTTTATGATAAAACTATCAAATTATATTCCATTCTTAATCCCTGTGGGTAAATTAAAAAAAATAATTTGACATTTTATCCTGATTAATTAATTTAATATAATAAAATTTCATGTGGGATAAATTTTATTATATCAAAATAATTATTCACAATTTATGTCTTTATACCACACGTGATAATAAAAAAATAATTTTATTAATTAAGGGTGCTGTGGCTAATCCTTAATTAATTAAATTATTTTAATCACAAGATATTATTTATACATATATACAATTATATTCTGGATATTATATTTTATTCTTTATATATAATAATATAATTATATATATAATAATATTATATATATATAATATATATATATAAACAGAGTAAATGTATAAAAGAAATTTAATGGGCCAAATGAATGCAAGGCGCTCGGCAGCGCAGCGGCAGAAGCCACTCCTCTTCCCACGACGCGTCCCGAGTTCGATTCCCACCAGCAGCGTTCGAATTTTATTTTCCGTACTGCTACAGTAATGGGCTAGAACCGTTCTGGACCGCGCTCGAATCAGTTGGGCCGTGAACGAAATCGGCCCAACAAAACCGATAATTTTTTTTATAAAAAATACTGTAGCAGAACAATGTCGTTTTATAACCGAATACGTTTCCACGAAACGATGTCGTTCAGGAAACCCAAAACCGAAGCCAAAACGACGACGTTTATTACTGTCGTAACAGAAAACGACGTCGTTCAAGTCGTCGCCTTCCTTCGTCGGTTCCTCCGAACCCGACAACGATGACTCTACCCGAATAATGACACGATTCAAACAAGCACCATATGAACACCATAAATGATAAAAAAATATATGAAAATTTTGGAAATTAAATTTCCCATCGATTTTTCAAAAGTGCTTCGTTTGAACCGAATGATTAAAAAAATGAGGACTTTAGGTTTTTTCAATTTCGGAAAAAACCAAAAACACAAAGCAAACAAAAGGCGAGTTGAAGCCTTTCTCGATACCAAATGTTAGATATTAATGTGGCTAAAGCAACCACTAAAGCGGAATATAGAATCAATTTTTACACCCGCCGCCATTTGCGTGCTCTGTTTTCGAACGCGAGATTCAGACCAGTTTCGAACTTCTGGACACTCCTTCACTCTTTTAGATAGTGTAATACTTGAGTTGGATGTCAGGGACAAAGCCAAAAGGCTCAATTTATAGGCGAAACTATCATTCACCTCAAACGAACGTTTCGTACTCAAACTAGCGTTTCGTACTCAAATCGGCCAAGAATTGATAATTGACTTAATGGGAGAGTTATCATCACTAAATGGACCACTAATACTTCAGCAATTAACTGAGTAAAACGGAAAATGGTGATGAATCAGTCGAGGAAGATGAAATGAACAAAACCCTTCTGCGGCTTGGATTCGGCTCGAAAACGGCTTGATAAAGCCGACTTTACGGCTCGGCTTGGTGGCTCGCTCGGCTAACGAGCCAAACTCAGTTAATTGGGCCGGATGCTGAAGCCTATACATAATTCCTCCATAGGAATTTCACACTTTATAGTTATCACCTTTCAGTTCGAAAATTTCACACCAAATATCGAAAAGACTTACAAATTGAATAGCTGCATAAAAATAAATACATACTTAACATCCAACAAATGAGGTTAACAAATTACAGAATTATATTTTACCAATGTAAAACATACATCATGAATCAATAGATAAAAAAATTACCTATGGGCTAAATTTTAATTCCAATAGATTCATATTTAATTTTATGATAAAACTATCAAATTATATTCCATTCTTAATCCCTGTGGGTAAATTAAAAAAAATAATTTGACATTTTATCCTGATTAATTAATTTAATATAATAAAATTTCATGTGGGATAAATTTTATTATATCAAAATAATTATTCACAATTTATGTCTTTATACCACACGTGATAATAAAAAAATAATTTTATTAATTAAGGGTCTTTGTGGCTAATCCTTAATTAATTAAATTATTTTAATCACAAGATATTATTTATACATATATACAATTATATTCTGGATATTATATTTTATTCTTTATATATAATAATATAATTATATATATAATAATATTATATATATATAATATATATATATAAACAGAGTAAATGTATAAAAGAAATTTAATGGGCCAAATGAATGCAAGGCGCTCGGCAGCGCAGCGGCAGAAGCCACTCCTCTTCCCACGACGCGTCCCGAGTTCGATTCCCACCAGCAGCGTTCGAATTTTATTTTCCGTACTGCTACAGTAATGGGCTAGAACCGTTACGGACGCTTTCGAATCAGTTGGCCGTGAACGAAATCGCCCAACAAAACCGATAATTTTTTTATAAAAATATCAGAGCGAAACAATGTCGTTTTATAACCGAATACGTTTCCACGAAACGATGTCGTTCAGGAAACCCAAAACCGAAGCCAAAACGACGACGTTTATTACTGTCGTAACAGAAAACGACGTCGTTCAAGTCGTCGCCTTCCTTCGTCGGTTCCTCCCGAACCCGACAACGACAGACTCTACCCGAATAACAGACCTGATTCAAACAGCACCATATGAACACCATAAATGATAAAAAAATATATGAAAATTTTGGAAATTAAATTTCCCATCGATTTTCGATCTTTCGTTTGAACCGAATGATTAAAAAATGAGGACTTTAGGTTTTTTCAATTTTGGAAAAAACCAAAAAAACACAAAGCAACAAAGGCGAGTTGAAGCCTTTCTCGATACCAAATGTTAGATATTAATGTGGCTAAAGCAACCACTAAAGCGGAATATAGAATCAATTTTTACACTCCCGCCATTTGCGTGCTCTGTTTTGAACGCGAGATTCGGATCGTTTCGAACTTACGGACACTCCTTCACTCTTTTAGATAGTGTAATACTTGAGTTGGATGTCGAGACAAAACTAAAAAGGCTCAATTTATAGGCGAAACTATCATTCACCTCAACGAACGTTTCGTACTCAAACTAGCGTTTCGTACTCAAATCGCCAAGAATTGATAATTGACTTAATGGGAGAGTTATCATCACTAAATGGACCACTAATACTTCACAGAATTAACCGAGTAAAACGGAAAATGGTGATGAATCAGTCGAGGAAGATGAAATGAACAAAACCCTTTCGGCTTGGATTCGCTCAAAACGGCTTGATAAAGCCGACTTTACGGCTTTCGGCTTGGTGGCTCGCTCGGCTAACGAGCCAAACTCGATTAATTGGGCGGATTGAAGCCTATACATAATTCCTCCATAGGAATTTCACACTTTATAGTTATCACCTTTCAGTTCGAAAATTTCACACCAAATATCGAAAAGACTTACAAATTGAATATGCGCATAAAAATAAATACATACTTAACATCCAACAAATGAGGTTAACAAATTACGAGAATTATATTTTACCAATGTAAAACATACATCATGAATCAATAGATAAAAAAATTACCTATGGGCTAAATTTTAATTCCAATAGATTCATATTTAATTTTATGATAAAACTATCAAATTATATTCCATTCTTAATCCCCCGTGGGTAAATTAAAAAAATAATTTGACATTTTATCCCGATTAATTAATTTAATATAATAAAATTTCATGTGGGATAAATTTTATTATATCAAAATAATTATTCACAATTTATGTCTTTATACCACACGTGATAATAAAAAAATAATTTTATTAATTAAGGGTCTTGTGGCTAATCCTTAATTAATTAAATTATTTTAATCACAAGATATTATTTATACATATATACAATTATATTCTGGATATTATATTTTATTCTTTATATATAATAATATAATTATATATATAATAATATTATATATATATAATATATATATATAAACAGAGTAAATGTATAAAAGAAATTTAATGGGCCAAATGAATGCAAGGCGCTCGGCAGCGCAGCGGCGAAGCCACTCCTCTTCCCACGACGCGTCCCGAGTTCGATTCCCACCAGCAGCGTTCGAATTTTATTTTTCCGTCTGCTACAAGAGAATGGGCTAGAACCGTTCGGGATCGCTCTCAAATCGATTGGGCCGTGAACGAAATCGCCCAACAAAACCGATAATTTTTTTATAAAAATATCGTAGCGTAACAACGCCGCTTTATAACCGAACACGTTTCCACGAAACGATGTCGCTCAGAAACCCAAAACCGAAGCCAAAACGACGACGCGTTTATGCGCCGTAACAGAAAACGACGTCGTTCAAGTCGTCGCTTTCCTTCGTCGGTTCCTCCCGAACCCGACAACGATGCACTCTACCCGAATAATGCACTGATTCAAACAAAGACCATATGAACACCATAAATGATAAAAAATATATGAAAATTTTGGAAATTAAATTTCCCATCGATTTTCGTCTTTCGTTTTGAACCGAATGATTAAAAAAATGAGGACTTTAGGTTTTTTCAATTTTGGAAAAAACCAAAAAACAAAGCAAAAAAGGCGAGTTGAAGCCTTTCTACGATACCAAATGTTAGATATTAATGTGGCTAAAGCAACCACTAAAGCGGAATATAGAATCAATTTTTACACTGCCGCCATTTGCGTGCTCTGTTTTGAACGCGAGATTCGCACAGGTTTTTCGAACTTCTGGACACTCCTTCACTCTTTTAGATAGTGTAATACTTGAGTTGGATGTCAGGGACAAAGCCAAAAGGCTCAATTTATAGGCGAAACTATCATTCACCTCAAACGAACGTTTCGTACTCAAACTAGCGTTTCGTACTCAAATCGGCCAAGAATTGATAATTGACTTAATGGGAGAGTTATCATCACTAAATGGACCACTAATACTTCAGCAATTAACTGAGTAAAACGGAAAATGGTGATGAATCAGTCGAGGAAGATGAAATGAACAAAACCCTTCTGCGGCTTGGATTCGGCTCGAAAACGGCTTGATAAAGCCGACTTTACGGCTCGGCTTGGTGGCTCGCTCGGCTAACGAGCCAAACTCAGTTAATTGGGCCGGATGCTGAAGCCTATACATAATTCCTCCATAGGAATTTCACACTTTATAGTTATCACCTTTCAGTTCGAAAATTTCACACCAAATATCGAAAAGACTTACAAATTGAATAAATTTGCATAAAAATAAATACATACTTAACATCCAACAAATGAGGTTAACAAATTACGTAATTATATTTTACCAATGTAAAACATACATCATGAATCAATAGATAAAAAAATTACCTATGGGCTAAATTTTAATTCCAATAGATTCATATTTAATTTTATGATAAAACTATCAAATTATATTCCATTCTTAATCCCTGTGGGTAAATTAAAAAAAATAATTTGACATTTTATCCGATTAATTAATTTAATATAATAAAATTTCATGTGGGATAAATTTTATTATATCAAAATAATTATTCACAATTTATGTCTTTATACCACACGTGATAATAAAAAAATAATTTTATTAATTAAGGGTGCTGTGGCTAATCCTTAATTAATTAAATTATTTTAATCACAAGATATTATTTATACATATATACAATTATATTCTGGATATTATATTTTATTCTTTATATATAATAATATAATTATATATATAATAATATTATATATATATAATATATATATATAAACAGAGTAAATGTATAAAAGAAATTTAATGGGCCAAATGAATGCAAGGCGCTCGCAGCGCAGCGGCAGAAGCCACTCCTCTTCCCACGACGCGTCCCGAGTTCGATTCCCACCAGCAGCGTTCGAATTTTATTTTCCGTATTGCTTCAGTAATGGGCTAGAACCGTTACGGACCGCCGAATCAGTTGGGCCGTGAACGAAATCGCCCAACAAAACCGATAATTTTTTTATAAAAATACTCGTAGCGGTAACAACGTCGTTTTATAACCGAATACGTTTCCCAAACGATGTCGTCAGAAACCCAAAACCGAAGCCAAAACGACGGCGTTTATCGCTGCAATAAAAACGACGTCGTTCAAGTCGACGCTTTTTCCTTCGCCGGTTCCTCCCGAACCCGACAACGATGCACTTTACCCGAATAACTGCACGATTCAAACAAAGACCATATGAACACCATAAATGATAAAAAAATATATGAAAATTTTGGAAATTAAATTTCCCATCGATTTTCGATCTTTCGTTTGAACCGAATGATTAAAAAAATGAGGACTTTAGGTTTTTTCAATTTTGGAAAAAACCAAAAAAACACAAAGCAGCAAAGGCAGAGTTGAAGCCTTTCTCTGATACCAAATGTTAGACATTAATGTGGCTAAAGCAACCACTAAAGCGGAATATAGAATCAATTTTTATACCTCCCGCCATTTGCGTGCTCTGTTTTCGAACGTGAGATTCGGATCAGTTTCGAGCTTCTGGACACTCATTCACTCCTTTAGATGGTGTAATACTTGAGTTGGGTGCCAGGGACAAAACTAAAAGGCTCAATTTATAGGCGAAACTATCATTCACCTCAAACGAACGTTTCGTACTCAAACCAGCGTTTCGTACTCAAATCGGCCAAGAATTGATAATTGACTTAATGGGAGAGTTATCATCACTAAATGGACCACTAATACTTCAGCAATTAACTGAGTAAAACGGAAAATGGTGATGAATCAGTCGAGGAAGATGAAATGAACAAAACCCTTCATGCGGCTTGGATTCGCTCGAAAACGGCTTGATAAAGCCGACTTTACGGGCTTCGGCTTGGTGGCTCGCTCGGCTAACGAGCCAAACTCGATTAATTGGGCGGATCTTTGAAGCCTATACATAATTCCTCCATAGGAATTTCACACTTTATAGTTATCACCTTTCGGTTGAAAATTTCACACCAAATATCGAAAAAAGACTTACAAATTGAATAGCTGCATAAAAATAAATACATACTTAACATCCAACAAATGAGGTTAACAAATTACGTAATTATATTTTACCAATGTAAAACATACATCATGAATCAATAGATAAAAAAATTACCTATGGGCTAAATTTTAATTCCAATAGATTCATATTTAATTTTATGATAAAACTATCAAATTATATTCCATTCTTAATCCCCTGTGGGTAAATTAAAAAAATAATTTGACATTTTATCTCGATTAATTAATTTAATATAATAAAATTTCATGTGGGATAAATTTTATTATATCAAAATAATTATTCACAATTTATGTCTTTATACCACACGTGATAATAAAAAATAATTTTATTAATTAAGGGTGCTGTGGCTAATCCTTAATTAATTAAATTATTTTAATCACAAGATATTATTTATACATATATACAATTATATTCTGGATATTATATTTTATTCTTTATATATAATAATATAATTATATATATAATAATATTATATATATATAATATATATATATAAACAGAGTAAATGTATAAAAGAAATTTAATGGGCCAAATGAATGCAAGGCGCTCAGCGCAGCCTAAAGGTAAGCCACTCCTCTTCCCACGACGCGTCCCGAGTTCGATTCCCACCAGCAGCGTTGAATTTTATTTTCCGTCATTGCTTCTGAGAATGGGCTAGAACCGTCTGGACCGCTCGAATCGATTGGCCGTGAACGAAATCGGCCCAACAAAACCGATAATTTTTTTTATAAAAAATACTGTAGCAGAACAATGTCGTTTTATAACCGAATACGTTTCCACGAAACGATGTCGTTCAGGAAACCCAAAACCGAAGCCAAAACGACGACGCGACATCGCCGTGAATGTAAAACGACGTCGTTCAAGTCGTCGCCTTCCTTCGTCGGTTCCTCCCGAACCCGACAACGACAGACTCTACCCGAATAACAGACCTGATTCAAACAGCACCATATGAACACCATAAATGATAAAAAAATATATGAAAATTTTGGAAATTAAATTTCCCATCGATTTTCCAGTGCTCGTTTGAACCGAATGATTAAAAAATGAGGACTTTAGGTTTTTTCAATTTTGGAAAAAACAAAAAAACACAAAGAACAAAGGCGAGTTGAAGCCTTTCTACGATACCAAATGTTAGATATTAATGTGGCTAAAGCAACCACTAAAGCGGAATATAGAATCAATTTTTACACCTGCCGCCATTTGCGTGCTCTGTTTTGAACGCGAGATCGGATCGCCGAACTTACGGACACTCCTTCACTCTTTTAGATAGTGTAATACTTGAGTTGATGTGTGCGACAAAAGCCAAAAGGCTCAATTTATAAGCGAAACTATCATTCACCTCAAACGAACGTTTCGTACTCAAACTAGCGTTTCGTACTCAAATCGCCAAGAATTGATAATTGACTTAATGGGAGAGTTATCATCACTAAATGGACCACTAATACTTGAAAGAATTAACCGAGTAAAACGGAAAATGGTGATGAATCGGTCGAGGAAGATGAAATGAACAAAACCCTTCGCGGCTTGGATTCGCTCAAACGGCGGCTTGATAAAGCCGACTTTACGGCTCGGCTTGGTGGCTCGCTCGGCTAACGAGCCAAACTCGATTAATTGGGCGGATCTTTGAAGCCTATACATAATTCCTCCATAGGAATTTCACACTTTATAGTTATCACCTTTCGGTTCGAAAATTTCACACCAAATATCGAAAAAGACTTACAAATTGAATAATGCATAAAAATAAATACATACTTAACATCCAACAAATGAGGTTAACAAATTACAGAATTATATTTTACCAATGTAAAACATACATCATGAATCAATAGATAAAAAAATTACCTATGGGCTAAATTTTAATTCCAATAGATTCATATTTAATTTTATGATAAAACTATCAAATTATATTCCATTCTTAATCCCCTCGTGGGTAAATTAAAAAAATAATTTGACATTTTATCCTGATTAATTAATTTAATATAATAAAATTTCATGTGGGATAAATTTTATTATATCAAAATAATTATTCACAATTTATGTCTTTATACCACACGTGATAATAAAAAAATAATTTTATTAATTAAGGGTGCTGTGGCTAATCCTTAATTAATTAAATTATTTTAATCACAAGATATTATTTATACATATATACAATTATATTCTGGATATTATATTTTATTCTTTATATATAATAATATAATTATATATATAATAATATTATATATATATAATATATATATATAAACAGAGTAAATGTATAAAAGAAATTTAATGGGCCAAATGAATGCAAGGCGCTGGCAGCAAGAAATGCGAAGCCACTCCTCTTCCCACGACGCGTCCCGAGTTCGATTCCCACCAGCAGCGTTCAATTTTATTTTCATCATCTACAGTAATGGGCTAGAACCGTTCTGGACCGCGCTCGAATCAGTTGGGCCGTGAACGAAATCGGCCCAACAAAACCGATAATTTTTTTTATAAAAAATACTGTAGCAGAACAATGTCGTTTTATAACCGAATACGTTTCCACGAAACGATGTCGTTCAGGAAACCCAAAACCGAAGCCAAAACGACGACGTTTATTACTGTCGTAACAGAAAACGACGTCGTTCAAGTCGACGCCTTCCTTCGTCGGTTCCTCCCGAACCCGACAACGACAGACTCTACCCGAATAATGCACTGATTCAAACAAAGACCATATGAACACCATAAATGATAAAAAAATATATGAAAATTTTGAAAATTAAATTTTCCATCAATTTTCAGTGCTCGTTTGAACCGAATGTTTAAAAAAATGAGGACTTTACGTTTTTTCAATTTTGGAAAAAACCAAAAAAACACAGAGCAACAAAGGCAGAGTTGAAGCCTTTCTCTGATACCAAATGTTAGACATTAATGTGGCTAAAGCAACCACTAAAGCGGAATATAGAATCGATTTTTATACCTCCCGCCATTTGCGTGCTCTGTTTTCGAACGTGAGATTCGGATCAGTTTCGAGCTTCTGGACACTCATTCACTCCTTTAGATGGTGTAATACTTGAGTTGGGTTGAGGACAAAACTAAAAGGCTCAATTTATAGGCGAAACTATCATTCACCTCAAACGAACGTTTCGTACTCAAACCAGCGTTTCGTACTCAAATCGGCCAAGAATTGATAATTGACTTAATGGGAGAGTTATCATCACTACAAATGGACCACTAATACTTGAGAATTAAGCGAGTAAAACGGAAAATGGTGATGAATCGGTCGAGGAAGATGAAATGAACAAAACCCTTCTGCGGCTTGGATTCGGCTCGAAAACGGCTTGATAAAGCCGACTTTACGGCTCGGCTTGGTGGCTCGCTCGGCTAACGAGCCAAACTCGATTAATTGGGCAGGATGTTGAAGCCTATACATAATTCCTCCATAGGAATTTCACACTTTATAGTTATCACCTTTCGGTTAAAATTTCACACCAAATATCGAAAAGACTTACAAATTGAATAGCTGCGTAAAAATAAATACATACTTAACATCCAACAAATGAGGTTAACAAATTACGTAATTATATTTTACCAATGTAAAACATACATCATGAATCAATAGATAAAAAAATTACCTATGGGCTAAATTTTAATTCCAATAGATTCATATTTAATTTTATGATAAAACTATCAAATTATATTCCATTCTTAATCCTGTGGGTAAATTAAAAAAATAATTTGACATTTTATCCTCGATTAATTAATTTAATATAATAAAATTTCATGTGGGATAAATTTTATTATATCAAAATAATTATTCACAATTTATGTCTTTATACCACACGTGATAATAAAAAAATAATTTTATTAATTAAGGGTCTTGTGGCTAATCCTTAATTAATTAAATTATTTTAATCACAAGATATTATTTATACATATATACAATTATATTCTGGATATTATATTTTATTCTTTATATATAATAATATAATTATATATATAATAATATTATATATATATAATATATATATATAAACAGAGTAAATGTATAAAAGAAATTTAATGGGCCAAATGAATGCAAGGCGCTCGCAGCGCAGCGGCGAAGCCACTCCTCTTCCCACGACGCGCCCCGAGTTCGATTCCCACCAGCAGCGTTCAATTTTATTTTCCGTCATCGCTACAAGTAATGGGCTAGAACCGTTCGGGACCGCTCGAATCAGTTGGGCCGTGAGAACGAAATCGCCCAACAAAACCGATAATTTTTTTATAAAAATACGTAGCGGTAACAACGTCGTTTTATAACCGAATACGTTTCCGCGAAACGATGTCGTTCAGAAACCCAAAACCCGAAGCCAAAACGACGGCGGCGTTTACATCAAGCCGTAGAATGAAAACGACGTCGTTCAAGTCGACGCCTTCCTTCGTCGGTTCCTCCCGAACCCGACAACGACAGACTCTACCCGAATAACAGACCTGATTCAAACAGCACCATATGAACACCATAAATGATAAAAAAATATATGAAAATTTTGGAAATTAAATTTCCCATCGATTTTCAGTGCTCGTTTGAACCGAATGATTAAAAAAATGAGGACTTTAGGTTTTTTCAATTTCGGAAAAAACCAAAAAAACACAAAGCAGCAAAGGCAGAGTTGAAGCCTTTCTCTGATACCAAATGTTAGATATTAATGTGGCTAAAGCAACCACTAAAGCGGAATATAGAATCAATTTTTACACCTGCCGCCATTTGCGTGCTCTGTTTTCGAACGCGAGATTCAGACCAGTTTCGAACTTCTGGACACTCCTTCACTCTTTTAGATAGTGTAATACTTGAGTTGGATGTCAGGGACAAAGCCAAAAGGCTCAATTTATAGGCGAAACTATCATTCACCTCAAACGAACGTTTCGTACTCAAACTAGCGTTTCGTACTCAAATCGGCCAAGAATTGATAATTGACTTAATGGGAGAGTTATCATCACTAAATGGACCACTAATACTTCAGCAATTAACTGAGTAAAACGGAAAATGGCGATGAATCAGTCGAAGAAGATGAAACGAACAAAACCCTTCTGCGGCTTGGATTCGGCTCGAAAACGGCTTGATAAAGCCGACTTTACGGCTCGGCTTGGTGGCTCGCTCGACTAACGGGCCAAACTCAGTTAATTGGGCCGGATGCTAAAGCCTATACATAATTCCTCCATAGGTTTGTAACAGTGGAACTCTGAAAATTTGTTAATATTGGTGACTAAAATGTTTTCCGCTTACAGAAAATATGCATGTGAAAGTGTCTGAAAAGATTTCACTACTTGCTATTGCATGGTAACGGAAGGTTCAGGTTGTAAATTTATTGAAGTCGGAGCTGAAAGTCTATTACAAGTGGACTCTTGATAGTGCAGCAATGGGCTTGATATGGTTGAATGTTTAGGTTTTTGACTCTCCGTTCTGCCGACTCCTATTCAAATTAGATACATATAGAATTATATTGTTGTATATATGACTGTTTCTTTCATTGTATTACATTTTAAAGTACTGACAAAATTTAAGAAACTATAAAAAAAAAATATTTGTTGATATTTTTTAAGTTTTTTAAAATTAGAATAGACGGTGGAGATTACGTATATTTTATTTTATATAAAAATTAAAAAACAAATAACACAAAAAAAATACAAATGAAAATTAGCCTTAAGAACAAAAAAATATTGAGGCACTGTCAATAAATTTAATCTGATGGCAAAAGAGAAGCAACATGCGGAGTAGCGTTTCCCAACCCAAAGACGGCCTGCCTCAATCTCAAAAGTCTCATTTGTTTTTAAAAATACATATTTTTATTATTAAAACAATAACAATAAATATTCAAAAAAACAAAAATAAAAGGAGATCTATTTCGATAAATTCAAAAGAGTACCTGACATAGCTGATAAGCTTACTATCATGAGGAAAGCAGCAGGGGAAGGACCTCAGGACAAGCCAAGCAACGACGGAAAGGCCATCGGCGGCGAAGCCAGCAAAGCCAGGAGGGCCGTCTCCGCGCCACCAAGAAGGGCGGCTGTCAGCTTCGGCTGCCCCGAAAAGAATACCTTCTATCGGGGCCAAATTCTGCGCAAATATGAAAGTTTCCGTCGCCACACAGTAAGTCGAATCGCCGTATGAAACTCGATAGCCACAAGTGGCGATATTATAGAATGATCTGGGCGTGCATATGCAGTTCGGATTGTCACACCGGCTGCTTCTAAAGGTTCTCGATCGGCTCGGATTGAACAAAGGCGGCGCAGAGAAGAGAATACCGCACGCAGACAGAGAGAGAAACCGGAAAGGGGAGGGAAAACATGCCTTAAACTTTCAGTTTGATGTGGGTGAAATTCTGGATTGGAGCTCCGTTAACATTCTTAAATATTTGAAAAAGTTTTTGAAGCAGGAAATGTGTCAAAAGCTAAGGAGTATTTGAACAAGTACAGGAAGGTTGGGATGAAAAACTCAATTGGGAATTTTGACAAACAGATGATGGACGAGGACAAATTTTCTAGTCATAGAAGGTCATTCTCTGGAGCAATCAAAAGGCATTGTGGAGCTAAGAGTCCATCATCTCCATCTCCATCAAATAGTCCTCTTCTTCTTCTTTTTCACTTAAATCCAATCGGTTTTATGAATTCATCTTGCTCGAGAGAAGCAGCAGTGTCACTTCAGATATTGAGACAGCTATTGAGGGGGCAATTGCTCATCGTAAGAAGTCCCTACGGCAACAAAATAGCTCGACAGAAACTGAAAATGAAGCCGCCACTTGCTTACTCGCTGCTTCAACAGTTGCATCTTGTGGGAGCACTGGGAGATCCGAGCTTTGCAGAATATGATACTTCAATTCAACAAGAAGATGATCGAAGCATTCATTCTCGGAAGAGCAGCATGTCTAATAAAACATTATCAAATAAAAGGTTCTTCCTGTAACGGTACACTGACGGAGAGAGAGAGAGGAAGGTGCGGGAAGACTGAGACTTGAGGAGGAAAGAATTCGAAGGAAATCCTCAGTCAAAGATTGTGAAAACCAAGTACTGATTTCGCATTAAAAATCAGATACGTAAAGATTTTTTAATTAATTTAATTTTTGAATTATTTTAAAATTTTAAAACTGATTAATAAAAAGAAAATGATAAAAATATAATATATCATTAAAATATAAATTAAATTTTTATTTTTTATTAATAAATTTAAATTATTGAAATGTCAATAAAGCCAAACAAATTATTAAAATATAAAATAAATTTTAATTTTTTATTAATTAATTGAGATAAAAAAGATTAATTATAAAAGAATTATTATATCAGACTTTACTCATTAGTCCCTCTTACTATATTTCAAAAACTTCTATCACATTTTTAGGGATGTTACTGAAAATATTTTCCAACAGTTTTTATAAATTTTTTAATTATTTATAGTTTTTAAATTTTTACTAATACTTTTTAATTTGATCATAATTTTATAATTAAAAAATTATAAAATTAACTTTTTATTAATTTTACAACGACCAAGGTTTATATATTCTTGTTCCCAAATTAATAAGCTGCTTAAGGGAATACAAGCATTCAGGAAGGAGCCAACTCTATCCGAAGTTGGACCAAGTAGGACTAAGTCCAAGGACCCTTCGATCACTTTGAGTCGGAATGCCTCCAATACCTCTTAAAGAGGCAAAAGTAAGAATAAGTCTACTACTGTTCTTGATTCTCCATTATAGTTTGAGGATGATAGGGTTAAATGAGAGCAGTGTCAAGATAGCAAATGCCCAGTGAATGGGAGTATTCCATCTAATCCTGCAGCAAGCGATGGGCCTTCTCATAAAGGTCATATGTCAAACTCTGCTCATAATAGATAAAAAGTGGCGAAAAGAAAGCCTTTCAATTCACCTATTCCCCATGATTAGTATTGCTTGTTAGAATATGCAAGGACTGAATGGAAAGGTCATGAGACATGAAACTCGTCAGTTTATTATGTCTTCTAGATGTGATGTCGTTAGTTTGGTTGAAACAAAGGTTAGAGAGCGGAATGCCGCTATAATTGCCAACAACATTAAGCCTTCTTGAATGGGATATGAACTACTCCGACACCGCAATTAGGCGAATTTGGATAGGTTGGAATCTGTGTGACGGATCGAATTATTTCTCTTAAATAACCTCCGCCAAGGATAAAATAGACTAGAATTCTTAATTAAATTTATTAATTTCTATAAAAAATTGGGTAAAGTTTCGTTTGTAAATCGAGCATTTGCCAAAATATAAACACCTGCGAAACAACCCTGCAAAGCAATCTACAACCATCCACAATTCTACAAATCTTATTGTTCAACACACCACACAGGATCTAATCGCCGCATCAGTCGAGACGGCTAGTAGTTACATTCATTTAGTCCACTTAGATAAAGGAAGCATGTAAGAAGAGGGAGTATCGGGAATCATTTAGTCCACATGTTTGTTCTAGTTACATTCATTCACTTTTATTACTTTCATCATTCTTTGCGGACCCGAGCTAGCAGTTCGTACTACCCAACGATGTGAGAGGACGAGAAAAGGAATGTGTCTGCCACACATTCTAAGGCCGGCTAATTTTTAGGTCTGCAACACTCGAATATCGACTACAGTTTAGATCTGCAGCACTCAACCATCGGCTATACTTTAGATCTGCAGCACTCGATCATCGGCTATATTTTAGATCTGAAGCACTCGACTATTTCAATCGCCCCATATCCACCGGGACCAGGGCAATCCCCGTTCTTTCACAGCAACATCCTAAAGTGTGCCCTACACATCATCCACCCTTAGGAGCGGCCGAAGTATTCATTGGGTTCCCACCGTGATGTACATAGTAAGCTAGATGATACTATTCCTATGATCCGTGGTCCTCGTTTCAAGATTAATTTAATCCTCAAAGGGGAATCCATCGTTGCCATATATATTCTCAAACCGGGAAGTCACATTCCCATCACATGTCTCCAACCGGGAGACCAAATCTATCACTATACTTTGTGGATTCCCTTCCATTTACTCGTTCAGTTTCTTTCTTTCATTTGGAGCTTAGATCTTTCAATCAATAAGTTCAACTCGTAAGAGAGTTTGATTATACTTTTCTCTGTGGGTCAAACACCACCTTAGAAGCCCCCGGGACGTATCCCCTTGCTCCCTTAGAAGCCACCTTAGAGCTTACAATTTAACATAGTATTCAGTCATAAGTTTCATCACAATTGAAGAGGGTTAAAGCATATATACTTACCTTCCGATTTCGGATAAACCTTGTTAGGCCACTTTTAGAGGGCTCGGATGCCACGAACGGGTCAAATTTTACGAAATGTTTCGTCCAATCAACACATACTTACTTTTGGGATGCGGGGATTCATATTTTAGAGTCAACTCAACATTTTATGAAGATAAAAACAAGCAATTTTCACTTTATGTCTCAGGTGAACAGTGTTGGCGCCCATTTAGAGGACTCGGATGCCGCAAACGGGTCGAGACGTGCGAAATCGATCGCGCGGCCAATATATATACACATTTGGGACGTGGAGATTAACATTTTTGGGTCAATTTAACGAAACGAGGTGCCAAAATGGAAAACCCCTAATTTCCTGTAGGTTTGGGTCTGACGATACTCCACCGGTCGAATCGGTAAGTAAATCGGATGATAAATTACATAATTTTTGGTCTCAAGTCACGGGTATCACATTTTCCATGGTTCAGGTGGGTATCGAGAAGAAAATACCCGATATGAACTGAAAAATATCAAAAGAGAAAAGTTAGTGAGTATGAAAACACTTACCTCAACGTGTGCTATCACTTTCGTAACTGGCTCCCCGGCGAATTCGGACTCTACGGCTCGATCTCCTCCTTTCTCTCTCTAAAATCGACGCTCTTCCTCTCTCCTCCTTTTTAAAAACCCTCTAAAAAATGAAAAGGTGGAAGAAACGCGAAGAAGGTCACGTTTTTATACCAGTCGGGGCACTCGAACGCGAGCGGGAGAGCTACTGGATTTTACCGCTCGAGAGCAGGTGTGGCCTGCTGCTTGCGCCACTACTTTTCGCGCTCGAGCCTGCGCTCCAGCGTACAGCAAGCGTGGTCTGCTAGCAGCATTTAGCAGTTTACAACCCAATTTTCATTCCGATACGCATACATATACATTCAATGGGTCTAGTATTAATTATTATCACGTTGATTTCCTCGTATTTAGTATATTTATAGACCTGAAACCTCACAACTCTCCCCCACTTATAGAAATTTCGTCCCGAAATTTAACGAATCCAAAACTTGAATGAACTACATACCTCGGAATAGATGAGGATACTTTTTTTGGATTCCGTCCTCTCCTTCCCATGTCGCGTCCTCGCAGGAGTGGTTCCTCCATAAAAGTTTTACGAGAGGAATCATCTTGGAGCGCAAAATTTTGTCCTTTCGGTCTAAGATCTCCATCGGTTCCTCTACATAAGCCAAATCATCCTCGATAGCCAAAGGACCATAATCAATCTCGTGGGATGGATCATACACGTACTTCCTCAACATGGAAACATGGAAGACATTGTGCATCTCGGCAAAACTCGGTGGCAAGGCTAGACGATACGCCACCTCGCCAACTCGTTCAAGAATCTCAAACAGTCCAATGAAACATGCCTTTAGTTTCCCTTTTACACCAAATCTGAAAATCCCCTTCCACGGCAAGACCTTAAGGAAAACGAAATCTCCAACCCCGAATCTGAGTTTGGATCTCCTTTGATCAGTATAACTTTTATGTCGGCTCTGGGCGACTTTTAACTTCTCCACAACCACTGCTATCTTTTCCAACGTCTCCCAAATAACATCGGGGCCCAACAACCACCTATCCCCGGTCTCCTCCCAATGAATGGGAGATCAATACTTCCTATCATAAAGTACCTCAAAGGAAGCCATTCCGATACTCGCTTGGAAACTGTTGTTATAAGCGAACTCGGCCAGCGCTAGAAATCATTCCAATTTCCATGGAACTCTAATACCGAAGCTCGAAGCATATCATCTAGTATCTGGATTATCCGCTAAGACTGGCCATCCGTCTGAGGATGATACATAGTACTAAACTTCAAGTTCGTCCTTAACTCCCGATGCAAGCTCTCCCAAAATTTAGAGACGAACCGTGGATCGCGATCCGACACAAACAATGCTGGCACACCATGAAATCTCACGATCTCGTTGATGTACAACTGTGCCAAACGATCGCGGGAGTATGTAATCTGAATAGCTATTAAATGAGCAGACTTCGTCAACCGGTCAACAATAACCCAGATCGCATCATGATTCCTTGGAGTCCTATGCAATCCCGACACGAAGTCCATCGAGATGTCCTCCCACTTCCAGCTGGGGTTAGGTAGGGGCTGTAATAATCCATAAGGCTTTCTCCTCTCAGCCTTCAGCTGCCGACAAACGAGACATCGATTAACAAAAGCTACAATCTCTCTCCAGATGTTCCACTACTAGAACATTTTTCTCAAATCCTGATACATCTTGTTTATACCGGGGTGAATCGTGTACCGAGTCCTGTGTGCCTCCGTCATTATTTTTTATTTCAGTTTTTTAAATTTGGTACAGAAAGCCGCTCTCAAAATCTCAAAACTCTATCGGCACGCACACTAAAATCAACTCAGGAGTCTCTGATGATATCACCTACAATATCCATCAGAAAGGGGTCACTCACCTGCCCTTTCTTGATCCTCTGAAGGATCTTGGGCTAAACCTGCAGAAAGGATAACATAATCCGATTACCCTTAGCGTAGCGCAGGATATGGCAAGACTTCAAACAGTCTAGCAACTCCATCTACTTAATCTGCATGGTCGCCACTAAACAGGTTCGACGACTCAAGGCATTCGCGACTATATTCGCTTTCCCCGGTCGATACTGGATCTCACAATCGTAGTCCTTTAGAAACTCAATCCATCGTCGCTGCCTCATATTTAGCTCATTCTGTGAGAACAAATACTTGAGGCTCTTGTGGTCAAAGTACACTAGAAATTTCTCGCCATAAAGATAGTGTCTCTAGATTTTCAAAGCAAAAACCACCGCGGCCAACTCTAAGTCATAGGTCGGATAGTTTTTCTCACGAGTCTTCAGCTGTCGAGACCCACAAGCCACTACTTTTTCCCCTTGCATAAGAACACATCTGAGTCCTACTTTAGACGCATTGCAATACACCTCGAACCCACCGAGGTAGTTGTCAACCGATCCTTCAGCTCTTGGAAGCTTTTGTCACACTCCTCAGTCCAGGTGAAACTTACCTCCTTCTTTGTCAAGCGAGTGAGGGACAAGGCTATCCGAGAAAAATTCTCCACAAAACATCAATAATAGCTAGTCATCCCCAAAAAGCTTCAAACTTCTGACACGGTCGTCAGCCGACTCCAATTGATTACCGCTTTAATTTTTTACAGGTCCACTAAGATGCCTCCATGAGAAATTACATGGCCTAAAAACATCACCCTGTCAAGCCAAAACTCACACTTCTTCAACGTCGCGAATAACTGATGTTCCCGAAGAGTCTGTAGCACAATTCTCTAGTGCCCTTCATGCTTGACGCGATCCTTGGAGTAAATCAGAATATCATCGATGAAAACCACAACAAACTTATCCAAAAATGGTTGGAAGACTCGATTCATCAGGTCCATAAACACGGCTGGAGCATTAGTCAGCCCGAACGGCATCACCAAAAATTTATAGTGACAAAAAATCTATCATTTACACTTTGTGGATTCCCTTCCATTTACTCATTCGGTTCCTTTCTTTTATTTGAAACTTAGATCTTTCAATCAATAAGTTTAACTCGTAAGAGAGTTTGATTACACTTACCGGGAGACTAAATCTATCACTTACACTTTGTAGATTCCCTTCCATTTACTCATTCGGTTCCTTTCTTTCATTTGAAACTTAGATCTTTCAATCAATAAGTTAAACTCGCAAGAGAGTTTGATTACACTTACCTCTGTCGGTCAAACATTACATTAGAAGCCCCTGGGATGCATCCGCTTACTTCCGGTGCACAATTACACATTTTAGAGCTTACAATGTAACATAGCATTCAGTCATAAGTTTCATCATAATTGAAGAGAGTTAAAGCATGTATACTTACCTTTCAATTTCGGATAAACCTTGCTAGGCCATTTTTAGAGGGCTCGGACGCCACGAACGGGTCAAATTTTGCGAAATCGATCGTCCAGTCAACACATACTTTTGGGATGAGGGGATTCATATTCTAGAATCAATTCAATATTTTACGAAGGTAAAAACATGTAATTTCCACTTTATGTCTCGGGTGAACAGTGTCGGCGTCGATTTAGAGGGCCCGAACACCGCAAACGGGTCGAGAAGTGCAAAATCAAACCCGCGGCCAACATATATACACATTTGGGACGTGGGGATTCACATTTTGGGATCAATTTAACGAAACAAGGTGCGAAAATGGAAAACCCCCAATTTTCCGTAGGTTAGGGTTTGACGATTCTCCACCGGACGGATCGGTGAATAAATCGGACAATAAATTACATAATTCTTGGTCTCAAGTCATGGGTATCACATTTTTCATGGTTCGGGTAGGTATCGAGACGAAAATACCCGACATTAACCAAAAAATATCGAAAGAGGAAAGTTAGTGAGTATGAGACACTTGCCTCGACGCGTGCTATCACTTTCGTAACTGGCTCTCGGGCGAATTCGGACTCTACGGCTCAATCTCCTCCTTTCTCTCTCTGCGTGCATCATTCAGCAATTTACAACCCGATTTTTCTTCCGATACGCATACATATACATTCAATGGGTCTAGTATTAATTATTATCATGTTGATTTTCTCATATTTAGTATATTTTTAGACCCAAAACCTCACAATCTAGATCAAGTCGACTTGGATATTATCTCAAAGGAAGATCAAGCTATCCACTGCAAAGCTGCTTACAGACCTGATGGAAAGGCAACGCAAATTTCTATTATTTACGGTGCCAAATTGGAATCCTAGCGGCACGATCTTTGGAAAGCATTCGGAGGATGAGTAATATAGCCCACGACCTACCATGGGGAACCCTTGGGGAATTTAATGCCATTCGGGCGCCTTCTGAAGGTTTAGGAGGTGTTTGGCATGCTCACAACAGTATGGACCTAAACTCTTGCCTTACTGACTATGATCTCATTGATGTTTGCCATGAGGGTCTCTATTACACATAGCATGATGGCCAGGATGCATCTATCCATATCTACAGGAAGCTTGATTGTGTGTTAGTGAATGGCAATTGGCTCATCAACTATACTTAGAATAAAGCCAATTTCCTTCTAGCTAGATTATCCAATCATTCTCTTTGTCTTCTGCAATCGGAGGACACACATCAAAACAGGAAGGGTATGTTCCGATTTAACAACTTTCTCACCTCTCACCCATGATTTCTCCTGACTATTAGTGAAGCTTGGCAGGTGGATAGCAATGGGTATCCAATGTTGAAACTCATGGTGTGGTGAAGCTGAAATATACTAAATGGCTCCTCAAAGATCTTAACTCATCTGCTAGGAGTGTTTTCAAGAAAGTGGCTAGAACGCGCAAAGCATTGGAGGAAGTTTAGATGGCTCAGCTTAGCCCTTCTAATGGATGTATATCCAGTGAGGTTGAATGGTCACGCAAGGCATATAACGTTCGAGCAATGGCAAAGGAGCTTGATTTCTTACACCAAAAGGCTAAGATTCACTGGCTTAAAGATGGGGATCAATGCACGAGATATTTTTTTCACTCCATCAATGGAAAATCCAACCACAACTGAATCCTTTCTCTTACTAAAGATGACGGAGAGATTACCAAGAGTAAGGAAGACGTTCAGAAGCTGATTATTAACCATTTCAAGAGGCTTTTGGGGACAGGCTGAGACACTGCAATGGCGAGATTGGAGAGGCTTCGTCCGTATATTCACCACACTCTTCCTCCTTTGGTCAAAGAGGCTCTTTGTAACCCGGTGAAACAGGAAGAGATTCATAGGGCCCTCTTCTCCATTGGTGACTTCAAAGCTCCAGGCACCAATAGTTTCTCATCAAAATTTTACAAGGAATCATGGCACATTGTGGGCCCTTTGGTGGTAGAAGTTGTTCAAGATTTCTTCACCAATGGGAAGCCCTTAAAACAGGTGAACGCTACTATCATTAGCCTTATCCCAAAGGTGACTTCCCCTGCAAAGGTGACTAA
This sequence comes from Nepenthes gracilis, assembly GCA_033239525.1. Classification (NCBI taxonomy): domain Eukaryota; kingdom Viridiplantae; phylum Streptophyta; class Magnoliopsida; order Caryophyllales; family Nepenthaceae; genus Nepenthes; species Nepenthes gracilis. The sequence continues at coordinate 8,030,375 of BSYO01000028.1, read as the reverse complement.
TTACCAGCCAATTCTTTGCTGTAATGTGACTTACAAGATCATATCGAAGATTATAGCCAACCGAATTCGAGGTACATTGCCTGTTTTGTTTGATAAATGCCATATGGTGTTTGTTACAGGACGTTAAATTAGTGATAATATCCTATTAATTCAGGAGCTTCTGCTTAGTTATCATTCGGGCAAAGGAGAGCCCATGTGTGCGATGAAAGTTGATCTGATGAAGACGTATGACTCTGTTCATTGGGACTTTATTCTTGCTACCCTACATCTGATGGGTTTCCCTAACCAAATGATCACCTGGATCCAACAGTGTATTACAACAACATCGTTCTCCATAAACATTAATGGCGAATTGGTTGGTTTTTTCAAAGGTGCTAAAGGCCTACGGCAGGGTGACCCCCTCTGGCCATATCTCTTTGTCTTGGCCATGGAAGTCCTCAACGGTATAATTGAGATGAAAGCTTGACGTAGTAAGTTTTTTCAATTCCATTGGAAATGTAGGGACAAACGAACGGTGATGCTTGCATTCGCGAATGACTTGTTACTCTTTTCTAAGGAGAACCCCATATCTGCCAGAATTTTACATGACTGCCTTCAAGAATTTCAGATTCTATCCGGACTTACGACGAACAAAGATAAGAGTGAGTTATTCGTGTGCACAGAAAATCCCAATCACGCAAATGAAATCATAAGCATCATTGGATATAAAAAGGGCGGCTTCTAGTTAGATATTTGGGAGTGCTACTTATTACTACTCGGCTGACAATCAAGGACTGCCATCCCCTTATCGACAGAATCAAGAAAAGGGTTGCATCCTGGAAGAACAAACAGCTCTCATTTGGCGAGTGCTTACAGCTTATAACCGCTATCTTGTCGTCAATTCATCTTTACTAGGTTTCCATCTTTATACTCCTAAAAGCTCTTCTGAATGAGATTGAAAGTATCCTTCAGAGATTCCTATGGCATGGGAATGTTGATGGGAAGACATCGGCCAAAGTGGCGTGAGACGAGGTCTCCTCCCCTAGGACAGATGGAGATTTGGGAATTAAAAACCTGCAAGTGTCAAATAAGGCTTTTATATGCCAACTCCGATGGAGAATTATCACCAATAATCCTAATTCCACATGAGCTTCCTGGGCTCACAAATATCGGTTAAAGGATCGTTGTATCTTGACTATTACAGTCCCGAACTCCGCGTCTTGGAGCTGGAAGAAGATCATGATGCTTCGTTCTGAATTGCAGCACTGCATTCGCTACATTTTTGGAAACAGATCACAGACGTACCTATGGCTTGACAATTGGCACCCAGTGGGTCCGCTTTGTGACAGATTTGAGACAAGGGTGAGGACTGTCACAGGCATTCCCATTGATACAATGGTCCAGGTTTTCATTAGAGATGGTGAGTGCAGTGGCCGAATGATAAAGACATCGAGGTGAACAGCATAATCGAACAAATGTTTGATTACAAACCAAATTTGGATAAGCAGGACACGATCAGTTGGAGTTCGATCAAAGATGGCAGTTTTTCGGTTTACTCTGCATATGACGTCTTTCAAGGTTCCAAGGGGAAGGTGGCATGGGCCTCGCTGGTTTCGAGACCTCACAACATCCCAGCTCATGCCTTTGTTCTTTGGCTATGTGTTCGTCATCGCCTACGTACGCTGGACCGCATCAGCAGATTCACCAATATATCGGATAAATGTTCCTTTTGTAAAGTAATGGTAGAAAATCACGATCACCTCTTCTTTAACTGTGAATTCATAAAGCCGGTTTGGAGGAAGATGTGCCAAAAGGCTGAGATGCAGTAGCCATACAATGACTTGAATTCGAACATCCTATGGTCAGCCAGTAGATGGAAGGGAACTAATTCCAAAGCCCTCTCCTTCCGTCTTACATCGGTAGCTTCAATTTACTTTATCTGGAAGGAGCGAAACCAACGGATTTTCAACAACTCCAGCAGAAGAACCGATGCTCAGCTGGTAAATTAGATTACGAATACTATGCGCCACAAATTGGACCTTTCAGTACCCAGGAGAGATAACGGCTTCAAACATATTAGGGACCGTTGAAGCCTTTCCCATCAGGAAAGGCTTGGTTGGGGCTTAGAGGAAGCCTCTGTGTTTGGGCAAAGTGGATTATTTTGGGCGGATATAGCCACGTCGAGGAATGTGCATTTGGCCGAGAAGTTTGCAAAGAGTCGAAGAAGTTTGCATATGGGCGTAGATCATGGGATGCTGGTTTTGGCCGAGGACGAGTTGAACCTCTGATGCCCGTGGACACAGTTTTTTGTCCAAGAACTTTTCAATTGAGACCAAGAACTTTTTAACAGAGACCGAGGAGGTTGTTTTATCCAAGTGGATGAAATGACCGAGGTGTTGAGCTGTGCTAAAGATCGAGGTATGCTATTGGCTGGGGAATTGCTTAGGGCCAAGATTGATACTAATGGACGAGGTGTTGCTTGGGCCAAGGTAGCTGTACTTTTCATGCCTTATGGAGGTTGCTAAAGTGGATGAAATGCTGAGGTTGCTGCTTTTTTTTTTTTCATACAAAGCCCGAAGGCGAGCAAATGACTGAAGGAACTACTTATGCACAAGGTAGGTGCCGATGACTTAAGGGAGTGAGCTACAATGATCCGAAGGCTTTTCAAAGTCCGATGGTGATACTAAAAGACATAGATGGATTTATACGGAGTACACTGTTGGTTGTTTCCTTTGTGTTTTATGTTAATTTTCATGACTTGTTTCATGGTGTTCGGGGAATATTCTAATTTATATATTCTAATTTCAAATAGGTAAAACACTTGGAGATAGAATATAAATTTTATAAATTCTTGTACTTTAATATAATTTTTACTTATCAAAAAAAATTATAATTCGGATAGCAACGAAAATCTTGCATCTAGTGCTTTTCACAAACCAAGATGAAGGGCCATCACTATGAGAGGATTCCACTATCTTTTTATTGGTTTTTTCCCATTATATTTACCTATTAATTTGTATTTCTGTCTAATCTTGATAATTACTTTCAGTCTTTACTTTATTTATTTTTAATACTGGCGTAACAAATTTATTTTCCAAAAACTAAATTTTCTTTATAATATTTTTTCACATTTGGCGTATATCATACAAATTAATCAATAAAGGTAAATATTTAACAATTATTGACAGTGATAACTTTTCATTTGTGATACTTTTTGACAGTTGTGATACTTTATGCTTAGAAAATTTTAATTTTTTAATATAGTAATTTCCTAATTGGCAGCAAGGTCAGAACATTGGCAACCGGTGGTCAGTAACGAAATTGATATTTGTAGCTAGTGGTTAACAACAAGGTTGACGCCAGGCTAGTGGCAATAACAATTATGATTAATGCTCTGTCAAGTAAAATGAATCATTTTCCAACAATGGTCTCACTTTTGGGTAAAGATTTTTGCGTTACTAATAAATAATTCTTCATGAACTGCAAAAAATATTCATTTTGACAAAAAAAAAAATCCATATCTCAAGATTTAAGCTTAAATAATTTGTTGATTAAGGAAACGTTTCTATGAATTTATTTCCTATACGCGATAAACATTAAAAAATAATTACATGAAATATATTTTCGATTAAATTACTTTTCGACAAATCAATGAAATCTAAAACTGAGCTTTCACCTTTTTCATAAAAAAAAAAAACAAAGCCCATTAAGGCCTACCATACATTTTTTATCTCACTTGCACATGAAAATGGTAAAAATCTCATCATATATCAATTTGCCAATTAGAATTATAACAAAGCTTCAAAATGTATTAGACCAGCTTATAATACTCATCGTCAAATATATCAAGATAAAATTATCACCGTTAGAGATAAATAACAGTTCCCAGGAACACAATATGAGAATCATACCGCTAAACTCCTCCATACACAATCATCCAACAAAGAACATTTATAATATCTATTCCTCCATTTACACTTCTGTATAAAAAATGTAATCTTTCTATATTACATTCTTGTCATCCACTTTCTTTATAGTAGTCTCCAAACATATTAGTAGTTGTACTATTCCATTGCAACGACCATCTTTCCTTTCAATAATGAAATTGCCTACTCTAATTTCCCTGTACAAAATTTCAGCAACAGAGGGAAGGACAAGGCCAATTGCTATGACCGTCACAGCCAGACAATCCCGCGTTCGGAGCTCAAGCTGTTAAAATATGTGTTTCTCATGATGAAGCAAATAGCCACAGTGCATCAGCAAAAGAAACAAAAAGGCAGCATCCTGTAATTTCTATTTGCACAGCAAATGTGCATCAGCAAATCAGAAGAAACACATCATTCATCAGTTGTCACTAAGCAAAGCAAAGTGTTTCAATGAATAGCAGAATATAGCCACTGTGAAATAAATCAACAACATTGATATCACGTAATTCAGTATATACAGCATCTGTTAATATCACAGCATCAGTTCAACAATAGAGCGATGGTAGAAGATCAGCAATTAGACAAATTGCTGTCATCAAATTTCTATTACAGAATTTTTATACAATCAGCAAATGCAACAGCAGTATTTGCATCAGTAAATTACACATGGGCGATGCAGTATATATATCACGGCAGCAACTTACTGTCATATTGTTAGAAGGAACTTATTGGTGCACAACAAAACTTCGGCAATTGAGGTTAATTACTTTTATCACAGCCTCACAACTTGCTGCCATATTCTTCTGTCACAGCAACAGCAACGTAAGTTATAGTTTACATCAGTTTCATCAATCTGTTGCTGATTCTACTTCCACTTCACCAGCAATCCACGTGAAGCTTGTAGCAATAATTAATTGGACAATCAAGTGAAGCCACGGATCAATTATATATTGATTGGTTACTTATCAATGCACACCGATCAAGATCTTTCAACAAGCACACATTGTGCTTTCATTGTTTCAGGATTACATACAAATGTAATTTTAGTTTTCATATAATTTTGCGTTTAGGGTTAGTTTTAATCATTTGGTTGTAATTGATTAACAACTACTATATAAATAGTTGATCTACTCATTGTAAAACAAAGTTCCTGAAATAATAAAATTACACAAATATTATTTACATGTTGGCCATTATGCTCGCCATCTCTGTTCTTCGACTACTGTTCGTGTGCTGCAATACAATTCCTCTACTCTTTATTCCTCGGTTTCATTGCTGCACATGTATATTTCATGAGCTCAGTTTCTGTTCTATTTTGTTCACGTACTGATGTTTAGCTACAGGATATTCATGTGCTGTTTTGGACTTCTGATTCACACGTGCATCACGCTGTTCATTTACAAGAGCAGTTTCTACTACATCAGCTTACAAGAATTGTTTTTAGCACGATAAACATCATGACTTGTTCTCCCATGACAAGAACTTCAACTATCAAATTCAGATGGCTCACTTGCTCTTATCTTGCTTCTGCATATATATTTCAATTTTGATGGATGCGGCAACCCATGGGCCAGCCCAGAATCAGGAACACTGAAGGAATGAGGGCCCAAGCAGTGGCGGCGCAGCAGAAGGCCCTCTAAGCACAAGATCCAATAGGCGCGACATTGGCCCAAGCGGGTCGACCCGGAACCGCCAAACAATAAAAAGCGGCAATTAGGGTTAATCAATGGGCTGGAAGCCGACAATTGCTGCACCAAATCAGTAGTCGACAGCCACTACAGCTTAGCAAATAATTGCAGACAGTGCAGTGGCGCACGAAATACCCTCGAGGCAATAGAGCACAAAACGCCTCTCTATACTGTAGAACCGTAACGCATAAGGACGGCTAAACCGGTTCTCCCTCTATGAATCTACCTTTGCCTCCACAGAAAAGCATCCCTCCTTTCGGAGAAAAACTCTCTCGGGCATACAAGCACACCAACAAAAAGGCCGCTCTCACAATCAGTGCATTCCTCTCTCGAAGACACTTCCTCTCTCGAGCACACCCATCAGAGTATAGCCCTCCAACTCAGAGCCACTTACCTCATCAGGCGCACCCTTTGGAGCCTAGCCCTCTAACAATGTCACGAACCCAGACAAAGCAGGTCAATGTAAATAATTAATTATAATTTCTAAAATCTAAAATCCCAAATAATTTTAGAAAAATAATACTAAATCCAAAAATTCGGGTGTGACAAACCAAAATATACACTCAACAAAATTAAAATCCTCACCGGACCTCATGGACAACCATCCGGATAATATAAATACGACCTGCTCTATAATCATCGTAACTGAGGTAATAATTAAACCAAAATTTATGATCATACATAGCATAATACCCAAATTATTCCTGAAATGTAATCATAGGCCTGTACCCAACCAATTCCATAATACAATCGCATCAAATATCAATATAAACCATAATAAAACTAAAACTCACCAAATCGGACGAATATCTGACCGATCACGTTTTTACTCCTGTACTGTATCCGAACCTTCTACTCTAAAGGGGCAAAACAGAAAAATGAGCCTAATGCCCAGCAAGTATCATATTTAATCAAAGGAGTCCAATAAATCAGAGGGAATGTCAAATGGATGAAAATCTAATCAAATTTCAGAATAAATCCAAATCGCCGATAAGAGAAATTCAACCGAAATCTAAGGTCCAAATTTTAAAATGCAATGATAGTCTCGTACTCAAATCAAATATCCAAATCTAAACAAATATCCAAATTTCGAAAATAGTCCTCGTCGGGACGTATATATATATATATATATAAATATATATATAACCAAAACAGAGGTGATCCGAACCAATTCCAAAATCGAGGTCGATCCGAGTCCAAATCTGAGTCCGAGTCCAAGTCCAAATCCAATGCCCGATCAGCTTGTGATTTGAGGCAGAATTCGATAGCCGGATGATCCAATAGCGTGCGCAGAGATCGAAGCAACACCGTGACAGATATTCCAAAGATCTGGATCAAAACATATAATCAAAATCATTTGTACGAGACATAACTAGCCCAATTATAGGCAAAAATCGGCAACACTCAAATCCAAGTCCAAAAATCCATATCCAAATCAAAGTCCAATACCAATTAATGCAAAAATACAAATTATGCACCAAATCTAGGTTCTAATTATTTAAAGACTAGTTTGAGGAAGGGTTACACATAATCCCGGTAACCTTAGGCCAAAATCCATGTACTGTGTACCCATAGATAAGGTTGCTCACTATGTTTTGCAACCCGCGGCTTTGGGTGCATTCTTCAAGCTTGTCAGATATATTAGGACGTTCGAATATATTCCAAGGTCAAGTTAAATTGTCCAAATGGGAATGGTCACTACTCCAAGCCTTTCCTGCCGGCGGAAAGAGATTTCCAAATAACAAAATAATCTCCCCATTGAGAGCTGGCCAGAATCCAATAATTCAAATCCAAATGTAGTGACCACAACCCGGCACGTGCATGTGAAAATGTACAGTCAATGCAAGTTTCGTGTATATTTTTGTTACACATACTGAAATAAATATACACCGAGTCTAATAAATTTTTTAAACTTTCAGAAAAATAATAAATTCCTAAAATCATGAAACCCATATTCAAAGACATCCAAATTAGCCAATAAATTACACATACATGTCCAAATTAAATAAATCGGGCAGATAAAATTACATGCATGTTAATAAAAATTTCAAACAGTATCTAAAATAATTCAGATATTAAATTGGACCAAAAAGGGGGTCTTCAAATACTTGCCTGGACCTCATACTTTGCAGGTTTGAAAAAAGGATGTCCCGAAGTGTTCCAATCGAGCCTTTCTCTCTCCTCCACGCGCCCCTTCCTCTCTCCTCCGCTCTCCTCCGCGCACGGCCCTCTGCTGGCTACTGCCAGCCGCTCCATTGCCGCCGCTCTGCTTGTCTGGCCATCGACGACCTTCCCGCACCACCAAGCCGGCACCGGGGCCGTTACGCGGCCGCCGTCTCCTCTCTCCTCTTGCGGCTTCGCCGCACCACACCGCACGCCACCATCGCCTCAGCCCACGCCGCGCCGCACACCACCGATGACCACCACAGGCCGCCGCCGACCACCATCGCTGCATCTCCACCGTGCGCCGCAGTCGACGCCATTACCAACACCCGCCGTCAGCTTCTTCGATGGCTTGTCCTCACCGCCACCAACACCGCCACCGGCCAAATTTCCAACCGCCGACAACCACCGGCACTGTGCCGTCCTCGCCGCACATCGCCGTCGTGCTGAAATCCTCTCCCTTCTCCTCTCCTCCTCTCCTCCACCGCACGCCGGCTGAAATCCTCTCCCTTCTCCCCTGCTTCTCTCTCTCCACGAAAAATTTCAATCACTGTTCCCCAATCTTATCTCTTTCTTCTTTTCTTTTTTTTTTTAATTTCTTTAATTTCTTTTCGTTTTTAATAATATATTATTATTATTATTATTATTATTATTATTATATTTTATTTTATTTTTCTTTTATTCTAAAATCCGAATCAATATTTGGGCGACAACACGGGCGCAACCCGATCGCCAACCTAACCGATCCAAATATTCTCCCAAAATTTTTCAATATTTAATTAATTTTATCACATCTAATTTCTCTAAAATTATAATTAATATTAAATTAATTCGAATAAAATTCGGGATATTATAAACAAACACTCACCACTATTCACACTTGCATCCACGCCTTTTTATCCTCCTATTTTTCCCATTAGAAACATCATTAGTGCTATCTGTGAGAAGCAATAAAAAGTCTAACTAGACAACCGAAGAAAGCATGGCGAACACTAGGGTTCAAACAAGTGCACCAACAAGAAATGCCATCTCCCATGGCAATGACCCGACCATTGAACGACACCAAGACGAACAAAATTACACGAATCAGAGACGAAAAATTCCTAAAATGGCAGAAGTAACCTAAGAACCTGGAAGAAGGAGATCTGCCTAATTACTGAATTTACCATCGATCTCCGAATCACGGTGTCGAAAACTATAAAGCACCCCAGAGAGAGATAGAGGTCCTCATTCGGAAAGGGCACTTTGACAGGCCCTTGAGGGACTCGGGTCAAACCTCTAGGAGATGAGTCGAGCCAACGGGAATAGCAACACAACCAAGTTGCACTGGAGTAGTTAATATCCCGTCCACAAAACCATCTAGGTACAACACTCCGGACCACCCTGAGAGGACTTCCAGCAGCAAAAAATAGAGGGTAGGAGTTAGAAATGATATTATTAGTTTTATCGACGACAATATAACATATATAATAAATTCCCAGTCTGACCCTCTCATTGTATCTACGTTCTTATCGGACGGTACGCTACACTATAAACTGAGACGAATCTTTGTCAATAACGAAAGTTCTAGAAATTTGTTATATCTCGATACATATTTTAAGTTCGGACTAAAAAAGGATCAAATGAGACCGGCCGAGAGACCCTTATACGGACTCGATAATAAACCCGTTTTTGTACAGGGAACCATTCAACTGGAGGTCAGATTAGGGGTGTATCCAAGACATCCTGCATGCTCACGTTCCTTGTCATTGACCAGCCTTCTATCTACAACGCCGTTTTGAGACGACCCTGCTTAGTCTCATTCAGAGTAGTGAAGTTGATCTCACTTCTCAAGATGAAATTCATGATAGCATACGGCGTCGAAGAGTCCAAAGCAACCAAATCACCGGCCGAACATGTTACTTATCTCAAGTCAATTAGGCGGTTCAAAATCAACCTATAGAAGACTTCTATCTCAGAGACGAAGCAACATTACAACAAGGATAGCCCGGTGAGTTAACTCATCAGATTCCCCTGGATCCCAGTGAGCCTGAGAAGTACATACAAATTGGAAGCTCATTGTTGGGTCACTTGCGCAACCAATTGATGGTTTTGCTTCGGCAAAACCCCGATGTGTTTATGTAGACACCCGCTGACATGTCATTGATACTGACCGGAGTAATGATCCACAAGTTGAGCCTCAATTCCGATCACAAGTCCATCAAACAGAAATGGAGAAACCATTCAATCGAAAAGTTAATTGCCATGAGGGAAGAAGTCAATAGGTTACTTGACCCGTGTTTCATAAGGGAAGTCCTGTATCTGAACTGTCTGTCAAATGCTATCCTTGTCAAGAAGATGAATGGAAAATGGAGGACACACGTCAACCTCACTGACGAGAATAAGGCATGCCCGAAAGACTGTTCTTCATTATGATGATCGACCAGTTCGTAAACTCAATATCTAGATATGAGCTGTTAAGTTTAATTGACGCTTACACAAACTATAATCAAATTCGGATGAGTCCTGACAACAAAGAGTACATGTCATTCATGACGGCCTAAGGGAGATATTGCTATAGGGTCATGCCTACGGATAGAAGAACGCAAGAGCCACCCACCAGAGGCTCGTGACCAAAATGTTCGCAACACAGATCAGTCAGAATATTGAGGCATACCTCGACAACATGCTTAGCAAAGGAAAAGCCGCCGATGACCATATTCGCGATCTCAAAGAAACATTTGAGGTACTCTGAATATACCAAATGAAGTTAAATTTGACTGAGTGTGATTCGAGCTAACCTCAAAAAAGTTCCTTGGCTTTATAGTCTCTCACCAGCAAATCGAGGTGAACCCTGAGAAGATAAAGGCCATCATAGAGATGAACCCACCTCGCTCAGTGAGAAATGTTCAAGGACTCATCGGGAGACTTGCAGCGCATTCTTGGTTCTTATCGAAGTCAGTAGACAAATGCCTCCCTTTTTTTAAGGCATTGAGAGGAGCAAAGGCGGGCGATTTTTAGTGGACCGCTGACTACCAGATAGCCTTCCAAAAGCTGAAGGAGTACCTCACCAACCCACCTCTCCTAACCTCACCAAAAGAAGGCGAAGAACTATTTCTCTACCTCGCAGTATCAAACATAGCGCTGAGCTCAGTCCTAGTCAGAAAAGAGCCTGAGATACAACAGCTGGTTTACTGTGTCAATAAGGTCTTAACAGACGTCGAGACCCGTTATTTGAGGGGCCGAGAGATCGCGCTAGCACTGGCATACTTCGCTGGGAAGTTACAATCGTACTTCCAAGCTCACATGATCATCATATTGATGGGCCAGCCGTTGAAATGGATTCTGCAGAAACCCAACATATCCGGACAGCTAGTCAAATAGACTATTGAGTTGGGCAAGTTTGATATGGAGTTTCGATCGCGGCCGACCATAAAAGGCCAAGCACTCGCGAACTTTATAGTCGAGACAACAATCCTAATTCCTGACGTCCTCAATGCAAGCGGAAGCACCGATTGGCAAGAAGAAGCTCCAGTCTAGATCTTATATGTGAATGGGTCATCAACCCAATTAGGAAGCGGAGCAGGTGTGATTTTGAGGACTCCAGACAGGTCGAAGATGAAATATTCGATGACTGTCGGATTCCTAACCATCAACAATGTCGCCAAGTACGAAGATTTGCTAGTTGGACTCAGGCTGGTGAAGGAATGCTCCACTAGGCATCTGATCGTCTACAGCGACTCGAAATTGATTGGCAACTAGGTTGTCGGAAATTTTGAGGTATCTAGCCCATTGCTGGTAAGGTACCTACTAGAGCGAAGGGTCTCACCGAGGTGTTTGATAGAATGAAAATACTTTACATCCCGAGAGAAGAAAATTAGAAGACAGATTAGCTAGCTAAGGCGGCGACAACCAGAAATCCCAAGCAGTATGCTTGAGACATGTGAGAAGTTCTTACAAACCCAAGAATAGAAGTCCCAGAACAAGAGATTCTTCAAATCTCAGATAATGAGAATTGGAGGGCTCCGTATAGAAGATTCTTCATTAAAGGCCTTCTCTTGGAGAACCCAGATGATGCCAAGTGTATTAAGAAGACAGCAGTCTGGTACACCGTCATGGACGAGAGACTATACTAGCAAGGTTACTCAATCCCCTACATGTGATGTCTCATACCAAAAGAAGTTGATTATGTGCAGATTTTTGATTCTTAACATCATAGTGACCAACAAAGGAACCCAATTCATTGGCAAAAGATTTACCAAGTATTGTACGAGTTTGGGAATCCGATTGGTTCACACTTTCATCGCCTATCCACAAGTGAACGACTAAGTGGAAACTACAAATCAGATACGGCTAAATGAGTTGAAGACGAGGCTAGACGAAGCAATGGGCTCCTGGGAAAACAAATTAACTTCCATGATGTTGTCCTACAGTTTAACGTTGAGGGAACCTAATTGAGAGAAACCCTTTCACAGAGGACCTCGTACGTTTCTTGCTTTAGACCCAACTCTTGGATGAACTTTTTTATCCAAAGTATTTCTTTGCAGGCCTCGGTCACAGCAATGAATTCTGCCTCCATAGTCGAGCGAGCGACGCACTTTTACAACTTGAACTGCCAGGAGACCGCCGCTCCCGCAAATTTTATCAAGTACCCGGACGTTGATTTCCGAGAATCAACGTCCCCGGCCATATCAGCGTCCGTGTACCCAACTAGCTGAAGCTTCTCTCCTCCAAACTGCAAACCCATCTTCAAAGTCCCACGGAGATATCTAAAAATCCACTTTACCGCAGATCAATGCTTCATCACTGGGTTTGAGAGAAAAAGGCTCACAAGACCAACCGCATGAGCAATGTCCGGCCGCGTACACACGGCCACGTACATTAGACTACCAACGGCCGAGTAAGATATCTTACTCATGCGTGCCTTCTTAGTGTCCGAGGACGGACACTGTTGCTTGCTCAGCCTAAAATGGTTGACCAGAGGGATACTGACAGGCTTGGAGCTTTCCATGTTGAATCGCTGAAGCACCTTTTCAACATAGCCTTCCTGGGACAGCCAGAGCTTCTTGTCCCCTCAGTCGCAAAATATTCTGATCCCCAGAATCTGCTTCGCCGGTCCGAGGTCCTTCATGGCAAAAGACGACCCCAATTGCTCTTTTAGCTCCTTGATCCGAGCACTATTCTGTCCGACAACCAACATGTCGTCCACATAAAGGAGGATAACGAAGTCGTTTTTCAAAAATCTCTGGACAAAGACACGGTGGTCGGAAGTAGTCTTATGGTATCCTCGTCCAACCATGATGGACTCAAACTTTCGGTACCACTGTCTCGGAGTTTGCTTCAGCCCATACAAGCTCTTCTTCAAAGGATAGACCAGTCCTTCCTTCCCCTTGACTTCAAAACCATCTGGTTGCTCCATATAGATCTCCTCCTCAAGATCTCCATGGAGAAATACTGTCCGAACGTCCAGTTGCTCAATCTCCGATCCAAAGCTGCTGCCAATCCGAGCACCACACGGACCGAGGATATCTTCACAACAGGTGCGAAAATTTCATCAAAGTTAACACCTTTGCGTTAACTAAGCCCTTCACCACAAGGCGTGCCTTGTGTCTTGGCTTACACCCGTCATCGGTCGTCTTTAGCCGGAAGAGCCACTTGTTCTTCAAGGCCTTCTTCCATTTGGGCAGCCAGCCAACTCAAAGGTATGGTTCTCATGGAGAGAGGCAATTTCTTCCTTCGTAGCCTCAAACTATTATCCTTCTGAGCGCTACACATGGCCTCATCGAAATCTTCAGGTTCTCCAGCATTAGTAAGGAGGACGTATTCACGTGCTAGCAGGCCGACGGACGGACGTCTCTCCCTGGACGACCGTCTTACAGGGGCCACCGCGGCTTGTTGAGGGGCCAGATCTTCAACCTGATTCTCCTAAGGCATTGGAACCACTCATCATGATTGCCAGCCACTCTTGGTCCGCCGACATGGACTCAAGAGGCACTGGACGAACAACTTCAACATCAACTTTGTCTGTCCGGGAAGTATTGGGTTGAGACTTCTTCTCTTTCCCAATGTCCTCGATGGTCTCTTCCTCAACAAAGACCACGTCTTGAGACTGGACCAGCTTCCTTTCCAATGGGTCATAGAATCTATGCCTAAGTTCGTCCTCGCCGAAGCCCAGAAAGACGCATCGCTTCGTCTTTCGCTCTAGCTTGCTCCTCTCATCTCTCAGAATATGAACAATGGCCTTGCAGCAAAATGTCCGAAGATGGTTGTATGCTGGCTCCTTCCCGGTCCAGATCCTTTCTGGGACTTCCCCATCTAAAGGCTTACTGGATGACCAGTTGATCACGTGGGCAGCCATCTTCAAGGCCTCGGCCCAAAAGGATCCTGGAAGCCTAGACTCCGACAACAAGCACCTGACCCTTTCCATCAGGGTGCAGTTCATCCTCTCGGCCACGCCGTTCAATTGTGGCGTTTTCGATAGAGTCCTCTGATATTTGATGCCGTGAGCTCTGCAATAGGCATCAAAAGTCCAAATGTACTCTCCACTGTTGTCGCTCCGGACGGCCTTTAACTTCCTCCCGGTGTCACGGTCAACGAGGACATGAAACTGCTCAAAGATTCCCGCAACCTGATCCTTGGTCTTGAGCAGGAACACCCACAGTTTCCTCGAGCAATCGTCAATGAAGGAGACAAAATACTGCGCTCCTCCAAAAGACCTTTCCGGGAGGGGTCCACACACATCTGTGTGGACAAACTCTAGGACCTCGGACCTTCTATATGATGCGTCTCCCTGAAAGGAGACTCTCCGTTGCTTCCCCGCCATGCAGTGAGAGCAAGTTCTCGGCCTTTCATCATCCAACTCTGGGATGAGACCCTTCTAGACCAGATGACTCATACCCCTCTCACTCATGTGTCCGAGCCTTTTATGCCATAGGCCCGAGGACTCCACACATCTTGTGGCATTCACCTCACCCACCTCAGGCATGGCTTTCAGCAAGTAAAGGCCTGAGGTCTTTCCTCCTCGGGCAACCACCATAGATCCCTTCTTCAGCTTGAAACCACCATCACAAAAGACGTTGCAGTAGCCTTCGTCATCAAGTCGTCCTACTGAAATGATATTCATACGAATATCGAGGACATGTCGGACGTTCCTCAAAATCAGTCGGGCTCCACTGTTTGTTATCAAGGAGACGTCGCCTCGTCCAATGATCTCGGACGTCTCCATGTTGCCCATCTTCAACACTCCTGGGGTACTTGGAGTGTAAGTGGAGAACAGCTCTCTCTTGGAGGTGACGTGTATGAATACGCCAGAATCCACCACCTAGTCAGAGGCCTGCTCAGCCACGCTCATAGAGTCCTCAGACTCACAGGCCAAAAGGAGATCACTTCCTGTGACAACAGAGACCGATGACTCTTCCTCGCCACGTCTCTGTTCGCCTCTTTCCTTTTCAGCGTTTTCACGCTTCCACTTGTAACAAAATCTCTTGATGTGGCCCTTCTTGTCACAATGATGGCACTCTATGTTCTGGTACTGAGAACGTGACTTACTCCGCCCTTTGTCTACAAACTTTGGGCCACGTTCTCGACTCCTTCCCCTAGATTCGGTGACAAGGACCTCGGAGTGCTGACAGATGGACGTACCCTAAGACCACCGTCTCATCTCCTCGTTCAGCACAGCTCCTTTAACTATCTCCAAAGTCACCACGCCGTCAGTAGCTGTATTGGCAATGGTGATCCTCATGACCTCCTATGAGTCCGAGAGTGTTGCCAGGAGCCAGAGTCCGAGCACCTCATCCTCAAATTTGATCCCCATGCCACTCAGTCGGTCCACACAGCCCTGAAATTCGTTCAGGTAGTCGGGCGAAGATGAGCTATCCTTGTATTGAATCTGCATTAGCCTCATCAAGTAAAAGATTTTGTTATTGCCGGTCTTAGAGGCGTAGAGCTTTTGCAATTTCTCTTAAAGCTCCTTGGCATTTGTCTCTCCCCGAACGTGGTTGTACACGTTATCGTCCACGAACTGCCGGATATAACCGCACACTTGCTTGTGCTCCAACACCCACTCCACGTTCGTTTTTTCCGTCGGCTTTTTTGTGGCAAAAACCGAATTATGCATGGACTTCACAAAGAGCAAGTCTAACATCTTGCTCTGCCAAGTGTCAAAGTTGATTCCATTTAAGCAAGTTATTTTGCCTCCTACCTCCATAGCGGCCAGCAACAAGGTCACCGTTCAAAGAACCAGTTCTCTAATACCACTTGTTGGCGCAAAACGGAAGATACGGTGACCGGACGGACAGATCACTCAGACAGCAACAGAGCAGAGCTCTCGGACGAACCGCCAAAAGTAGAGATAGAAAAACAAGAGAAACACACACGAGATTTTAACGTGGAAAGGCCCTTCTCAACCAAGAGAAAAACCACCAAAGAATACACTATAAAGAATTGATTGTTTACAAGAATGTTAGCTATACAAAGTCCAAACAAAGAAAAACAATCACAATATATATCTTTCAATCTCTCTCTAAAAAGGGTCTCTCTCTCTATCTTTACAACAAGACTTACCCACAACTCTCTCAAAGTATGGTCCAAGTGATTGTCTCCCACACTTCACAGCACTCACACTCTCTAGTAAGGGCACAAGCCTATATATATACACATGAGGCCTAGTGGTCGACCAGCAACCCTAGCAGTACTGTGGCAGAACCACGCCTCCTAGCTCTGCCATGGCAGGCGCACATCCGACATGTTAGAGTGGCAGGCCTGACACCCTTGAAAGTTGTAACCGCCTCAACCTCCAATTAAAGTGGGTCAACTGTCCACCGGCGAAACGCAGCTACAGTAGGCCTACGAAGAGAGAGAGAGTCAACGCCTAGGCTTTCAAAGTCCTCGTCCATGTCCTCAGCTACCTCTCGAACATTTCTCCTTCAACGAGTCCTCGTCCGTCTTGACAGGATTCTTGGACCGCTCCAAAAGTACGCGTCTATTTTTCCTCTTTTGAGTCCGCGGACAAAAATACCACGAAGGGAGTGACCCCAACATACACAAGTATTGGAAGCCGCAAATATCACAAGTATGCAATCTCAATGAGCCACAGCCGTCTTTTAATTGTAAATACAAATCCTAAAAGGTACTTCAGCATCATTTTACTGAAGGCAGATGCATACTATATCAATATTAGAGACTAATAAATAAAAATATAATTTACAATATGTATAAGATAATATATAACTTGGCGAGTACTGACACGAAAGCACCATTTTCATGTTTACATCAACAATGTTTCCATTCTTTCTTCTCTTAAATGTCTTTAGAATTCAATATTGTCTCTCCTGCATGTCAAATCAATGTAAGTTGAAGATAATTCCATAAAATAAATTATTTCACTAGGACAATTAGGACCACTATCGAAAGCTTAAACTCTAATACTATCCGCGAAAATTTAGATTAAAAATTTGACCCTAACACCTGATCCGTAACCCTAAAACCTGGGAAACTAAGATTAACAGTGTAGCAAGGTCTAAAATATGGTATGTATGAATTCAAAAGTTTTGAGCATCAAGAATGCGTACCTCGGCAATTTAACAAGTACTCTTCGGGTAAATAAAAATTCACATAGAGTGCTCCTATAATGTTATTGTCACCTACAAATTAAAAATTACCATCTTACAGTACCAAAAATTCGGTATACATACTTGCTTTTGAAGAAACTTGAAACGCTTCTTCAAGGATGTCCTTGCCAAATCAAAGTAAGCTATGTACATGTATACTTGTCTCTGCATATAATATTTCCAACAATATCATTATTTCGCTACATTTTATACTAAAGTCTAAACAGGTTCTAAAGGTTACAATTATAATGGAAAGCTTACTGTTCCTTACTTTGAATATCATTTTCCATATGGATGCTCCATATCTTCACTAAAATCGGAGAATAATGTACCTGCAAGATTACAATTAAAGGCATGTCATTTGAGGTTATACAAATAGATATCCATAAAGTCAGGTAATTTCTCGCACCCCACCATGCATTCTCACCACCATAAGATTTTATTCAAAATTTTCAAATGTAAATAATGTCTGGACTCCTTTCCACCTTTCCTTTTATAACCTTCCAAATGTTATTTCCTAGACAAAGTTTAATATTGTTAATAGCGTATGAGAAAAAAATATTACTATATTAATCAGCAAATTAGGACATATACCTATATTTTCTAAATCAATTCACGAGTCATATTAAACCATTCATCTGTCGAATCCACACCCACATCCTGCAAATGGGATTCACACCTAAAGTTTAGAATCGAAATCAACACTAAATTCGAGATTAGATAACGGAATATACAAGTATTAGAAGTCGCAGATATCAAGAGTGTAACTTTGATGAGCCACAACCTTCTTTTAATTGTCAGTACAAATCCTTAAGGTTACCTTGGCATCATTTCACTGAAGGCAGATGCATGCAATATCAGTATTAGAGTCTAACAAATAAAAATATAATTTACAAAATATATAAGATAACATAAAACTTGGCGGGTACTCACACGGAAGTACCATTTCAACAGTCTCCTTGGTAATTTTTTCATCTTTTCATCAATAATTTTTCTATTCTTTCCCCTCTTAATGCCTTCAAATCTCAATATTGTCTCTCCTGTATGTCAAATCAATGTAAGTTGAAGATAATTCCATAAAACATGTTATTTCACTAAGACAATTACGACCACTGTCGAAAGCTTAAATATCAATCCTGTCCGCGGAAACCTAAACCTAGAACTTAACCCTAACACATGACTCGTAACTCTAAGACCTGGGGAACTAGGACTAACAAAGCAACATGGTTAAAAATATGGCATGTATGAATTCAAAAGTTGCGAGTATCAAAAATGCGTACATTGAAAATTTAGCAAGTGCTGCACTTCTCAATAAGAATTTACGTAAAGTGTTCTGCTACCATCAACTGCAAATTGAAAAGTACCATCTTATAGTAGAAAATCTTCGGTATACATACCTGCTTTTCGAGAAAACTCAAGATGCTTCTTCAAAGATATCACTACCAAATCTAAGTAAGCAATGCACATGTTTACTTATCTCTGCATGTAATGTTTTCAACAATATCACTATTTCGTTACATTTTACTCTAAAGTCTAAGCGGCCTATAAAGATTGTAATTATAATGGATAGCTTACTGCACTTTCACATGAATATCATGTTCATGATAGTTTCTCTATCTTTTCACTAAAGTTGGCGAATAATATGTCTGCTGGATTACAATTAGAGGCATGTCATTTAAGGTCATATAAAAAAATTTCCATAAAGTCGGATAATTTCTCGCATACCACCATACATTCTCACCTCCCTAAGATTATCTTCAAAAATTTCAAATGGTAAATAATGTTCGGTCTCCTTCTTTCTTTTTCTTCTACGATCTTCGAAATATTGTTTCCTCGACAATGTTTTATATTGTTAACAGTATACCAGAAAATTATATTATTATATTCATCAGCAAATTAGGACACATACCGATGTTTTTAAAATCAATTCGTGACCCTTCTTGAACTATCCATATCCTTATCTTGTAAAAGGAGTTCATATATAAACTTTAGAACTAAAATCCGTATTAAATTCGAAATTACATAATGGAATGTACAAATATTGGATGTCATAGATATCAAGAATATGCAACCTTGATGAGCCATAAACTCATTTCAATTTTGTGTAGAAATCCTACAGGGTACTTCACCATCTTTTCATTAAATGCAAATACAAGCTACATCAGTATTAAAGTCTAACAAATAAAAATGTAATTTACAAGACATATAAGATAACATATAGCTTGGTGAGTACTCACACGAAAACACCTTTTAACAGTCTCCTTGGCAATTTTTTCATTTTTCTGTCAGCATTTTCTCCACTCTTTCTCCTCGAAGGTGTCTCCAGATCTTAATATTGTTTCTCCTTCATGTCAAATCAATATAAGTTAAAAATAATTCCATAAAACATATTATTTCACTAGAAAAATTAGGAGCACTGTCGAAAACCTAAACTCTAATTCTGTCCGTGGAAATTTAGACCAAAAATTAAACGCTAGCAGTTGACCAAAAACCCAAAGACCGGGAAACTAAGACTAGCCAGTGCAGCATACTTAAAATATCGTCAGCATAAATTCAAAAGTCACGATTATCAAGAATGCATACCTTAGCAATTTAACAGGTGCTCTACGTCTCAATAAAAATTTACGTAGAGTGCCTTCTTCTGTTATCGTCATCTACAAATTGAAAATTACCATCCTACAGTAGCAAATATTCGGTATACATACATGCTTTTGAAGAGAACTCAAGACACTTCTTCAAAGATGTCACCACCAAATCCAAGTAATGTGCATGTATGCTTGTCTCTACATGTAATGTTAGGAACAATGTCACTATTTTGTTACATTTTACATTAAAGTCTAAGCGGGCTCTGACGGTTGCAATTATAATAAATTACTTACTTTTCTTTCTTATGAATATCATTTTCGGGATAGTTGCTCTATCTCTTCACTAAAGTCGAAGCATAATGTGCCTGTAATATTATAATTAAAGACATGTCATTTAAGGTCATATAAATAGATTTTCATAAAGTCCGATAATTTCTCGCATACCACCATATATTCTCACCTCCCTAAGATTTTTATCAAAAATTCTGAACCGCAAATAATGTCCAGACTCCTTCCTTCTTTTTTATGTACGGCCTTCTAAATGTCTTTTCCTAGACGATGTTTTATATTGTTAATAGTGTACCACAAAAAACTTTTACTATATTCAACAACAAATTAGGAAACATACCTGTAATTTCTAAATAAATTCGCGACCCTTCTTTAACCATTAATCTGTCAAATCCACATGCTTATCCAGTAAACAGGGTTCGTACCTAAAGTTTAGAACTAAAGTCAGTACTAAATTTGAAATTATATAACGGAATGCACAACAATTGGAAGTCGCAAATATCAAGAGTATACAGCCTTGATGAGCCACAGCCTTTTTTCAATTGTGACTAGAAAATCTAAAGGGTACTTCGTCATCTTTTCACTGAAGGCGGATGCATGCTACACTAATGTTAGAACCTAGCAAATAAAAATATAATTTACAAGACATATAAGATAACATATAACTTGGTGAGTACTCACAGGAAAGCAGCTTTTCAACAGTCTCCTTGGCAATTTTTTCATCTTTCCGTTAACAATTTTTCCGTTCTTTCTCCTCTTAAATCCCTTCAAATCCCAATGTTGTCTCTCTGGCATGTCAAATTAATATAAGGTGAATATGATCCTACAAAGCATATTATTTCACTAGGAAAATTAGGACTACTGTCGAAAGCCTAAACTTTAATCCTATCTGTAGAAACCTAAACTAAGAACTAAACTCTAACACCTGACCCGTAATCCTAAGACCTAGGAAACTAAGACTAGCAGTGTAGTAAGGTTTATAATATCGTCTCTATAAATTCAAAAGTCACGAGTATCAAGAATGCATACCTTAATAATTTAACAAATGCCTTACGTTTCAATAAAAAGTTACGTAGAGTGCTCCTTTTCTGTTACCGTCTCCTGCAAATTGAAAATTTCCATCATATAATAGCAAATATTTGGCATACATACCTACTTCCGGAGAGAACTAGAGACACTTCTTCAAAAATGTTACTGCTAAATCTAAATGGGCAATGCACATGTATACTTTTCTCTACATGTAATGTTTTAAACAATGTCAATGTTTCGTTAAATTTTACACTAAAGTTTAAGCGAATTCTGAATTATATAATTATAATAGTAACTTACCTTTCTTTTCTGTGAATATCATTATCGAGATTGCTTCTCAATCTCTTCACTAAAGTCAGAGAACAATGTGCCTGCAAGATTACAATTAAAGGCATGTCATTTAGGGTCATATAAATAGATTTCCGTAAAGTCAGGTAATTTCTCGCACACCACCTTACATTCTCTCCTTCCCAATATTTTCTTCAAAAATTTCAAACCTTAAATATGCATTCTCACAAATATATTTGTTATTAAATTACCGTATCATAAATTTGAATTGTTTCTAAGAGAATGTCACTCCAAAAAATATCTTACTTTGAACACACAATCTATAATATGATCATACTCTATAGTGTCATCATTTATAGATAATGTGTTTATGTATGGGTTGAAACAGTGTATTTTCAAGGGAAAAGCAACAAGCACGAAGCTTTGTGCTTTGGCGCTTCTTCCCGATGATTTTATTGAAAATGCTTCAGTAACTTTTCATGGTCGTGCTACTGGTGGTAGGATGGGTGATGTAGCTGGGGGATATTCAGGCTAAAAAATGTTCAATAAACGCTCCTCATTGTTTGAAGATGTGGTTATCTTTGTCAACCATCAAACTACTATGGTAGTATGAAGTCCACAGATAACTACACAAAGTCAAAGTACTATTTGTCTACATTTTTATGCTAGTATTCGCACATTCTTTGTTCACCTCATGTTGAAACCACAAGTACTGTTTATAGATATAACCAACTCCTACCTTGAAGATCTATACTCAATTTTCTAAGCTAGAGTACTGCTTGGAAATGCACAACATATTGACATAGTTCCTCCATAGGTTTGTGACGGTCGAATTCTATAAATTTATTAATATTGGTAACTAAAATAATTTCTGCTCACAGAAAATATGCATGGGAAAGTGTTTGAAAAGATTTCACAACTTGCTATTGCATGGTATCGGAATGTTCAGATTGCAAATTTATTAAAGTCGGAGCTGAAAGTCTATTGCAAGTGGACTCTTGATAGTGCAACAATTGGCATGATATGGTTGAATGGTCAGGTTTTTGACTCTCGGTTCTGCCGACTCCTATTTAAATTAGAGACATATACAACTATGTTGTTATATACGTGATTGTTTCTTTTATTGTATTATATTTTGAAGTACTGGCAAAATACTACAAAAAATATTTATTGATATTTTTGAAGTTTTTTAAAATTAAAATAGACGTTGGAGATTACGTATATTTTATTTTATAAAAACTTGAAAAACAAATAACAGAATAAAATAAAAATGAAAATAAGCCTTAAAAACAAAAATTCTTGACGCACTGTCAATAAATTTAATCCGATGGCAAAAGAGAAGCAAGATGCGGCGTAGCGTTTCCCAACCCAAAGACGGCCTCCCTCAATCTCAAAAGGCTCATTTGATTTTAGAAATACATATTTTTATTATTAAAAAAATAACAATAAAAATTTAAAAAAAAAAAAAAAGAGAAGTATTATGATAAATTCAGAAGAGTACCTGGAATAGCTGATGAGCTAACTATCATGAGGAAAGCAACGGGAGGACCTTGGGACAAGCTAAGCAACGATGGAAAGGCCACCGGCGGCGAAGCCAGCAATGCTAGGAGCCGTCTCCGGGCCACCAAGAAGGGCGGCTGTCAGCTTCGGCTGCCCCGAAAAGATTACCTTTTATCGGGGCCAAATTCTGCGCAAAGATAAAAGTTTTCGTCGCCACACAGAAAGTCGAATCGCCATATGAAACTCGATAGCCACAAGTGGCGATATTGTAGAATGATCTGGGCGTGCGTATGCAGTTCAGATTGTCGCACCGGATGCTTCTGAAGGTTCTCGACCGGCTCGGATCGAACAAAGGCGGCGCGGGGAAGAGAATACCGCATGCAGACAGAGAGAGGAAGCGGAAAAGGGAGGAAAACATGCCTTAAACTTTCAGTTTGAGGTGGGTGAAATTCTGGACTGGAGCTGCGTTAACATTCTTAAATATTTGAACAAGTTTTTGAAGCAGGAATGTGTCAAAAGCTAAGGAGTATTTGAACAAGTTTTTGAAGGTTGGGAAGAAAAACTCAATTGGGAATTTTGACAAACAGATGATGGACGAGACGAGGACAAATTTTCTAGTCATAGAAGGTTATTCTCTGGAGCAATCAAAAGGCATTGTGGAGCTAAGAGTCCATCATCTCCATCTTCGTCAAATAGCTCTTCTTCTTCTTCATATTCACTTAAATCAAATCGATTTTATGAATTGAACTTGCTCGAGAGAAGCAACAGTACCGATTCAGATATTGAGACAGCCGTTGAGGGGGCAATTGCTCATCGTAAGAAGTTTCTACAGCAACAAAATAGCTCCACAAAAATTGAAAGTGAAGTCGTCACTTGCTTACTCACTGCTTCAACAGTTGCATCTTATGAGAGCACTGGGAGATCAGAGCTTTGCAGAATATGATACTTCAATTCAACAAGAAGATGATCGAAGCATTCATTCTCGGAAGAGCAGCCTGTCTAATAAAACATTATCAAATAAAAGGTTCTTCCCCTAACGGTACACTGGCGGAGAGAGAGAAGAAAGTGCGGGGAGACTGAGACTTGAGGAGGGAAGAAATCAAACGAAGTCCTCAGTCAAAGATTATGAAAACCAAGTACTGATTTCGCATTAAAAATCAGATACGTAAAGATTTTTTAATTAATTTAACTTTTAAATTATTTTTAAAATTTAAAGCTGATTAATAAAAAGAAAATGACAAAAATATAATATATTATTAAAATATAAATTAAAATTTTATTTTTTATTAATAAATTTAAATTATTAAAATGACAATAAAGCTAAATAAATTATTAAAATATAAAATAAATTTTAATTTTTTATCAATTAATTAAGATAAAAAAATTAATTATAAAAGGATTATTATATCAGGTTTTACTCATTAGTCCCTCTTACTATATTTTAAAAACTTTTATCAATTTTTTAGGGATGTTACTGAAAATATTTTCAAACAATTTTTATAATTTTTATAATTATTTTTAATTTTTAAATATTTACTAATACTTTTTTAATTTGATCATAATTTTATAATTAAAAAATTATCATTTTTTATAATTCTGATAACAATAAAAATCTTGCTTCCTATTGAGAAACCCAGAGGAAGGGCCATCTCTGTGGGAGGATTCCACTATCTTTTTGTTGGTTTTTTCGATTATATTAACCTATTAATTTATATTTTAGTCTAATCTTGATAATTACTTTTAGTCTTTATTTTATTTAATTTTAATACTTGCATAACAAATTTGACATATATCATACAAATTAATCAATAAAATTAAATATTTAACAATTATTGACAGCAATAACTTTTTATTTGGGATACTTTCTGACAATTGTGATACTTCATATTTAAAAAATTTTAATTTTTTAATATGATAATTTTTTAATTGACAGCAAGGTCAGAACATTGGCAGCTGATGGCCAGTAATAAAATTGATATTTGTAGCTAGTGGTCAACAACAAGGTTGACGCCAGGCTAGTGGCAATAATAGTTATGGTCAATGCTTTGTCGAGTCAAATTAATCATTTTCAACAATGGTCTAACTTTTGGATAAAAACTTTTACGTTACTAATAGATAATTATTGATGTGCCGCAAAAAAGAATTCATTTTAACCAAAAAAATCATATATCAAGATTTAAACTTAAATAATTTGTTAATTAAGAAAACGTTTTTATGGATTAATTTCTTATATGCGATAAACATAAAAAAATAATTACATGACGTATATTTTTAAATAACTTACTTCTCAACAAATCAATGAAATCTAAAACTGAACTTTTACCCTTTTCATGTAAAATAAAACAACGCCCATTAAGATCTACCATACATTTTTTATCTCATTTGCACATGAAAACGGTAAAAATCTCATCATATACTAATTTGCCAATTAGAATTATAACAAAGCTTCAAAATGTATTAGACCAATTTATAATACTCATCATCAAATATATCAATATAAAATTATCACCATTAGAGATAAATAATAGCTCATAGGAATACAATGTGAGAATCATACCGCTAAACTCCTTCATACGCAATCATCTAACAAAGAACATTTATAATTTATCCTCCTTCATTTACAATTCTGTTTAAAAAATGTAACCTTTCTATATTACATTCTTGTCATACGCTTTCTTTTTTGTAGTCTCCAAACATAATATTAATTATACTATTCCATTGCAATCACTATATTTCAATAATGAAATTGCCTACACTAATTTCTCTATATAAAATTTCAGCAATAAAGGGAAGGACAAGGCCAATTGCTATGACCTTCATAGCTAGACAATCCCTTGTTCGGAGCTCAAGCTGTTAAAATATGTGTTCCTCATGATGAAGCAAATAGCCATAGTGCATCAACAAAAGTAACAAATGCATCATCCTGTAATTTCTATTTGCACAAAGACAAATGTGCATCTGTTAGCGCAGAAGGGGCGATTGGATAAAATGCACAGAATCATACACACACAGTAAAGTGAAGGAAGAAGAAGAAAAATTGAACACATAAAATTTTACGTAAAAAACCCTTCTCAATTAAGAAAAAAATTACGAGACACTTAATCCATAAATGAGAATCCACTGTATGAAATTGATTACACAAACGACACGATTACACAAGTCCAAGAGATAAAATCGAATAGTAGAGCACGAGAAATACAAAGAATCCAACACTTTGTGTTTTCACTCGCTACTCTCATTTCTTCCCTATTTTTTACTCTCACACTCTCTCATAGATTATAGATACACACCCCTACTTTGCTCTCTAAGTATACTACATATATATACTCTTCCAATAGAATGAGCAACTACCAACTCGATATGGTTGCTACGTGCACAGCTCCCAAAATCTACAATGGTAGTGCACGTTCTATCAACCAGCAGGTGGTGCATGCATGCTTCTGCAAATTAACTTGTTGTCTTCTCAAGAATTATGTATCCAAACTACCAAATCATAAATGTCAACTACACGCCATTTAGAGAAGACAACTGTTCAATATTTCAATTCTCAACTGGCCAACGGCCTGTTGACCATCTTCTGCTCTTGGTCGGTCAACACCCCGTTGACCGTCTTCTTCACTTGGCCGGTCAACACCCACGTTGACTGTCTTCTACTCTTAACCGGTCAATGCCCACGTCGACCAATCGAATGTCCTTCTACAATCCTTGGGCAAAGCGCAACAAGTTCATATTTCTTCAATCGATCAACATTAGGTTGACCGAATTCCCAACCAAAACTTCTGGTCAACAATGTTGATCGAAATTCCTTGTGCATAGCCCGCGGATATTTAGCACACAAGTATGCTAACCTCAATAGCACACAGGATCCTCATACTCCGTCCAAGTCCTCCGGCCATCAAGACATCCACACGACAATGACCCCCAATAAACGTTTTCTCACAACCACGGGGAATTGTAGTCCATCAGCCCAATCAAATTGCAGTAAGCTTCATTCCTACCTTTCGATAAAATCTTGGTCAACATGTCCACGCCATTTTCTTCAGTCCTAACATTCACCAGTGATAGCAAATCCGCTTTAATAACATCTCTCACACAATAGTATCAAACATCAATATACTTCGATCTAAAATGGAATAATGAGTTTTTACAAAGATATATGACACTCTGACTATCACAGAGTATCTCATACTTTCTTTGTTTGAGACCCAATTCTTGGATGAATTTCTTCATCCACAATATCTCTTTGCAAGCTTCTATCATTACGATGTACTCTGCCTCAGTAGTAAAAAGGGTGACGCACTTCTGCAGTTTTGACTGCCAGGAAACTACACCTCTAGCAAATTTTATCAAGTATCCTAAAGTGGACTTATGAGAGTCAATGTCTTCGGTCATATCTGCATACGAGTATCCCACTAATTGAGGCTCGTCACTTCCAAGACACAGGCATCTTTTAGACGTTCTTCGGATATATTTCATTATCCGTTTGATCGCGGACCAATACTCCCATCCTGGGTTTAACAGAAAATGGTTGACGGTGCCAACTGTGTGCGCTATATCCGGCCTTGTATATACCAAGGTGTACATCAAACTTCCTACAACTGATGAGTAAGGCACACCTTTCATATATGCTTTCTCAGCATCCGAGGACAAACACTGGCGACTGCTCAGTCTGTGGAAGTTCACCAGAGGAGTGCTCAGAGACTTGGACTTGTCCATATTGAAATATTGGAGTGCTTTTTCAATGTAACTTTCTTGGGATAGTCACAATTTTTTTGTCTCTCGATTGTGAATAATTTTGACGCCAAGAATCTGTTTTGCTGACCCCAAGTCCTTCATGGCAAATGACTGCCTAAATTGTTTCTTCAACTCCTTTATCCAAGTATCATTGCGTCCAACAATCAGCATGTCATCCACATAAAGGAGAAGGATGACAAAGTCGTCCTTGAAAAAACTTTGTATAAATACACAGTGTTCACAAGTAGTCTTCGGGTACCCCTAACTGATCGTGACCGACTCAAACTTCTTGTATCACTATCTAGGAGCCTGTTTAAGTCCACACATTCCTTTCAATTAACTTTGAGTCCTTCAGGCTATTTCATGTAAATTTGCTCCTCAAGTTCAGCATGGATGAAGGCTGTAACATCCCAAATATTTTTCTCTAATTTAAATGGAGATTACTTATTATTTGGGTAATTTGAACATGACAAAAATTAATTAAATATTATAAGATTTTGGAGAATATTTAGATTTTTGGGCCAGCACCCAAAGTGATACAATTCGATTGTCCGAGTATCAATTTAGATTTTAGAATAAAGAAAACGGAATATATAATAATAATAATAATAATAATAACAAAAATCAATATATAAAGAAGAAGGGGAGACGGGTTGCAGGTAGGAAGATTTACTGGTTGGACTCCGGCTGGTGAAGGAATGCTCCGCTAGGCATCTGATCGTCTACAACAACTCGAAATTGATTGTCAACTAGGTTATCGAAAATTTTGAGGTATCTAGCCCATTGCTCGTAAAGTACCTTACTAGAGCGAAGGGTCTCACCGACGTGTTTGATAGAATGGAAATACTTTATATCCTGAGAGAAGAAAAGTAGAACACAGATTAGCTAGCGAAGGCGGCGACAACCGAAAATCCTAAGCAATATGCTCGAGACATGTGAGAAATTCTTAGAACCTTAAGAATAGAAGTCCCAAAACAAGAGATTCTTCAAATCTCACACAGTGAAAATTGGAGGGCTCCGTATAGAAGATTCCTCATTAAAGGCCTTCTCCCGGAGAACCCAGATGATGCCCAGTGTATTAAGAAGACAGCATTTGGTACACCGTCATGGAAGAGAGACTATACTAGCGAGGTTACTCAATCCCCTACATGTGATGTCTCATACCGAAAGAAGTTGATTATACTCTAAGCGAGGTATATCTCAAAATCTGCGGATCGCACATTGCGGTCAATAACCTAGCATTCCAAGTCATGCGACAGGGTTACTACTGGCTGACAATGAAGAGAGACGATGCAGAGTTCGTGAAGAAATGTGAAAACTATCATATCCACTGCAACATTCCCCACCAACCATACACAGAGTTACAGGCCCTACAGTCACCTTAGTCGTTCGCACAGTGGGAGCTCGACAAATTAGGCTCATTGTCGATTCCATAGAAGGCCACCGAATTCATTCGACAGAACATTATATGCAGATTTTGGATTCTTAATGTCATAATGATTGACAAAGGAACTCAATTCATTGGCAAAAGATTTACCAAGTATTGTACGAGTTTGGAAATCCGACTGGTTCACACTTTTCTCGCCTATCCACAAGCGAATGGCTAAGTGGAAACTACAAATCAGATATGGCTAAACGAGTTGAAGACGAGGCTAGAGGAAGCAAGGGGCTCCTTGTCAAACAAGATAGTTACCATGATGTTGTCCTACAGGACAACGTTGAGGGAACCTAATTGAGAGAAACCCTTCATTTTATGCTATGGGAAAGAAGTAGTCATCCCGGCAGAAATCGGTCTGCCCAACTTTCGCGTCAAAAACTTCGACCTACAGGGCAATTCACAGCATCTCAGCGAGCATCTTGACTTACTCAAAGAAGTGCTGACGCAGCAAGGCTACGCACAGCGACTTGTCATCAACATATCACTCGATACAACAAGAAGAAGGTAAAAGCATACCAGTTCGAGGTAGGGGGCCTAGTTCTATGGAGTATAGAGGCAACAACCAAAACTGTTAACAAGAACAAACTGTCCCTAAATTAGGATGGGTCATTCCTAATCCTACCGATTCTCTGAAACAAGGCGTATAAGTTCTGCACCCAAAATGAAAAATTGGTCCCAATGACATAAAATGCCATCCACCTTATGAAGTACCACCAATGAGTTCTCGCCAAGTATAGGTATACTTTGCATTTATCATGCGAATTGCTTATATAATGTAACATATTTCAATTAATAAAATAGTCATTTATCTCATTTTGTTGCTCATGTTCATGTGAGTGCTTGTATGTAATTACATAAATTTAATGGTTTTTACTGCCCCCAAATCAGGAGAAATCTTCACTTATAAACCAACCTGCAAATGCAGAGTCAAACCCTTGATCCTATAAACCAAGCGACATGAACGAGGTCAAATGCAATGGCCCAGGGGCTTCAAGACAGAAGTCAAAACCCCTTTTCAGCAGCTAAAACAAAATAAAATCTTAGGGGGCTTTTCAACATGTGTGTGACGACTTCCTATTATAAAAAATAGCACCATCAGTCGGCAATAGTCGGTGGACAAGAACCCGAAGCACAAGTGCAGCAGCTCCCTCTGATAGAAACGAGCACCACCAAATAAGTGCAGGAGAAGGGCTAGACTCCGTCAAAGTCCGACAGCTATGGCAATAAAACCTAGTCAGCCTCTAAGGCAGCTTCCCTAATGCTACAACGTCCTTAAGCAGGAGTGAGTGCAATCGAACACATACGACCAATTAAGCCCGACAATAATAGTAACAATACTTAGTCGGCAAGCAATAAAAGTATTAGGCAAAAAAGTTCAACAAAAACTTGAAGACATCAATGACAATGATATGAGCAATCTAACTGATTTATTGAAGAATCAATATAAACGTGGAGTGCTCATCAGGAGAATTACAATATGCTACCCTATACCTACAACTCGAACAGACAACTATCTTAAGGCCAGGAGCCCCCCATTGAACGTTGCGAATGCTCCCCTATTGTCTCCGAGAAATCAAGCAAACTTGATCGATGAAAATTTCTGGCATTTCTTGGATCGAGGAAGCCAAGGGGAAAGTCAGGAGAAACCAAGGAATAATCTGTTTGCAATGATTAATACCATTGCAGAATTTGTCATCCAACGCATAGCCAACTTCTTTCGGACAAAAGTGAGTCCTTAGTTTTCCTTCGAGTCTGGCACACTTACCTTGGAGATCGGCGAGTCACTCCTCACCCTCCTAAAGCCTGTCCTCAAGTAAAGCGATCTGATTTAGAGCTTAAGATTTTTGGTCTTAAAGCTGTTGGGATCTCACTTCGGACACGGTTAGCACTCGGTCTAGGAAGTCGGCCCATTCTCAACTCTGTTGAGCCTTGACATGGTAGCATCCATCCCGAACTCCATATCTCTGAATATAGTAGGATAGGCATACGTTTGAGTCTGGCAAAAGATCTCTGTGTCTCGACGAAACAAAGCCTCTGTCATCCTGTGAAGCATTTCCTGCGACTGTCAAACAAAGGGAAACAGTCAACAACGAACGAAATAAAGAATAAAAATGCAAAGATGAGGAGTTCTGTAAGTGAAACGTTAAGAAGAAATGGATCCTCCTGAAAAGACGGACCGGGAGAATCCCAGGGTCTAGAAAAAGACGGAGGCCTCCAACACATTTGAGGCAACGTATAGCGATGAAGCAGCACAAAAAAAAACCCAGAGGGGAGAGAGATGCGCTGGAAGCTTCCAGAAGCTTAGGTGTAGGTGCCTCCTAAAAAGGTACTTCTTCAACGACCACAACCTCTAAGTTATTTACAATTATTTCATCAGCCACCTAATCATTATTAACGTCCTCCACAAGAAAAACAATGGGAGGTAAGTCGACAGATGTGTCAAGTGATGAGGCGATCTAAATTGGAACCCCTCACTCAGTTGGAGGGTCAATCGGTGCACCTAATCCACTTGCCGAAGGGTCATTTAAGCAAAAAGAATAGGGGGCTCGTCACCCTCAGATAGTCTGGCCGCCTCTCTAAAATGACCCTTGGAAGAGAGAACAAAGCCGGGCCTCCTTGACAACTCGTTGCCATGCAATGAAGATCCCTCTTCACAAGCCTTGTCAATGGCCTAACTAAGCTCAGAAGTGGAAGTAGAGGGAAACACTGCCTCACGGGATGCTTTTTTAGGAGAGTCACGAATGAATAGCTCTCTCAGCTTTCCCTTAGGACGGTGAAGCGGCATGGCGGTGACGTCGTTCCCTTCCACCCAAATCTCCCCCTAGACCTCGACAAATGCTTTCCGAGTGAGCTAGCGATCCATATGATGTAGTATGAAAACATTCTCCTCAATTAGTTTTGTCAGAGGTTGAGCCATTTGATGTAACCTCCCAAGAACATTCTCGGAGTACACATCATTAATTTTGCCCCAATTATTAGAAAGTATCCAATTGGAGGGAACCGCCACATAGAAGAAATAGTCCTTCAAACCCTTTACAGAATCTAAATTACCCCTGCTTATTTTGAAATCATTGTGTGGGTGAAGGAAATCTAGTCGGCATCCTGATTGAACCGAAACATCACCTTCATGGCTCGAGCATTTAGGAAAGTTTCTTAGAGTGAAAGAAAATGCACAAAGAAATAAGGTATTGAACTGCGTTGGGATGGAGGCAAGCCATGGGGATCTCTAGAGCCAGCAAAATCTCATATCCCGAAAACAGAAGACGACGGCCCACTTTCAGATATGCCTCATAAATGACAATGAATCCCTACCGAGAAGAGCAAGCCCTATCCTTATCTCTGGACATTATATACGGGATGGCGCTGGAAATATTATAATTCGCATACAAAGCCTCTACTTCTTTACCAGAAATGACGGGCTGGATCCCGCGAAATCTTGTGGAGCACTTTGAGAAGCCTTTGAAGCAAGATGGGAAGAAGAACAAACTAGGGCAAAGCGATTCAAGAAATGGAGAAGTGCATAAATAGCAAACGACTAGACTTTGAATGGCCTATGTTTTGACCCTAAAACGGCGTCATTCAAAGGTTTTGGAGAGGCTCATCCCAAAAATGGCAGAGACATGTGCCCGCACCAAAGGCTACTGTGGCGTGTCAGTTTCGCTATGCTAACAATGATGGCCTGCTGCTATGCCTCCCTACGCAGCCTGTAAGACGATGAGGGCTTTGACGCACGAATTGGCAAATCTCCAGCGCAGCGCAAGTTACGATGCCTAGACACTTCTCTTCCCAAGACGACAGACTGGCAACATGTCACCTTGGTGCGCTCGAGACTAATTCAATTAATTTATGTCCAAACCAAGCGTTCAAAATATATTATTATAAGTCAGATTGTCAGAAGACCGACTTGTCAGTGGTCCGAATTGTTAGATTATTAGAAGTCATGCAACAATAAAAAATAGTATTCAAGCGCTTTAACTATTCAAACCGTACAAGAATATTGAAGCTAAACAATAAAACAAAAATGCTCAGAAAGTTTTATTCATTAATTCGTTTTACAAAGTGCAAGTTTACTACAATGAAAATACAACTCAAAAGGAAATAAACAATATATGGAGTAATGATCCGACTTCAAACATTGAAGAAGAACTCCCTCTGACTCTGGCTTGTGGCTGCAAAGGTTCTATGTTAGCTCTAAACAAACTCACTCGTTAATAGATGAGAAATGTTTCGTGAAACAATGTGTAGAGATCCCCTCTATTTATAGCCGAGAAGGGGGATTAGCTAGCATTAAATTGAGAAGATCACGAATCCTTACATTAAAGGTAAAGAATCCTGCCAAACAGAGGCAAAGTCGAGAGAATATCTAAGAAAGGAGCATGCGTGAAGGTTTGCAGACAGCATCCCATCATGAATATGTCGACAGTTGAAAATTCAAACCTCTTGACATGGGGGGTTGGTAATGGGTGCGGCAACCCATGGGACGGCCCAGAATCAAGAACGCTGAAGAAATGAGGGCCCAAGTAGCAGCGGCCCAGCAGAAGACATTCTAAGCCAAGATTTAGCAGGCACGTCGTTGGCCTGAACAGATCGACCCAGAACTGCCAGACAATGAAAATAGGCAATTAGGGTTAATCGATGAGATTGAAGCAAAAAATTACCGCCCCAAATTAGTAACCAACAACCACTACGGCTTAGCAAACAATTGTAGACGGTGTGGCGGCGCACAAAACTCCCTCAGAGCTGCAGAGCATGAAATGTCACTTAATAATGCAGAATCGTAATGCCTAAGGACAACTAAACCAATAGAAAAGCAGAATCGTAACACGCCCTCTATAACTCCACCTTTTCCTCCACAGAAAAGCACCCCCCTTTTGGAGAAAAACTCTCTCTGGCATACAAGCACACCAACAAAAAGGCTGCTCTCACAACGTGTGCATTCCTCTCTCGACCGCACCCATCGGAGCAAGCCTTCTAACTCACACTCGCTCGCGACTTTGGGTGCATTATTCAGGGCCTGGCCCTCCAATGAACACTCACCCCCGTTCACACTTGCATCCATGCATTTTCATTCTCCTCTCTTCCCTTCATCGTAGAAATATTACTTACTTGAGTGTCGAAAGACATATTAAAAAGCGAGTCTTATATGACATCTTTTTTTTATTATGATGTGTAAAATTCAGGTTCAGGTCAACGAAGACCGGACCTAATACAAGTAGGGCCCTCTGAATTGGCCAGCTCCTTAATTCGTTCAATAACCCGGATCCAAATGATGCAACAAAATTAATATGCACATCCTATAAATAGGGTTCGCACCTATAGTTTAGAATTAACGTCGGTACTAAATTCGAAATTACATAACAAAATACACAAGTATTGAAAGTTGCGGATATCTATAGTATACTACCTTGATGAGCCACAGTCTTGTTTCAATTATGAGTAAAAATCCTAAAGGGTAATTTGCCAACTTTTTGTAGAAAAAGGATACATGCTACATCAGAATTACAACCTAACAAAAGAAAATACAATTTCCAAGACATATAAGATAACATAAAAATTGGCGAGTACTCACATGGAAGTACCTTTTCAATGGTTTCCTTGGGAAATTTTTTCCTCTTTTCATCAACATTTTATCCGTTCTTTCTCCCCTTAGATGCCTTCAGATCTGAATATTGTCTCTCCTGCAAGTCAAATCAATATAAGTTGAGGATGATTCCATAAAACATATTATTTCACTAGGACAATTAGGACCACTATCAAAAGTTTAAACCCTAATCCTGTCTGCAAAAACCTAGACCAAGAACTTAGCCCTAACACCTGACTAATAACCCAAAGACCTCGGAAATTAAGACAAACAGAACAACATGATTTAAAATATGGCATGTATGAATTCAAAAGTTGTGAGTATTAAGAATGTGTAACTTAAAAATTTAACAAGTGCAATTCAAGTAAATAAATATTCACATAGAGTGCTCCTATTCTGTTATTGTTACCTGCAAATTGAAAATTACAATCCTACAGTGCCAAATATTCGGTATACATACTAGCTTTTGGAAAAACTTGAAACGCTTCTTCAAGGATGTCCCTGCAAAAATCTAAGAAAGCAATGCGCGTGTATGCTTGTCTCTGCATAAAATGTTTCCAACAATATCACTATTTTGCTATATTTTACGCTAAAGTCTAACGGGCTTTAAAGGTTGTAATTATATTGGATAGCTTACTTTTCCTTCTTGTGAATATCATTTTCGATATGGCTGCTCCATATTTTTGCTAAAGTAGGAGAATAATATGCCTGCAAGATTACAATTAAAGGCATGTTATTTGAGGTTATACAAATAGATATCCGTATAGTCGGGTAATTTCTTGCACACCACCATGCATTCTCACCTCTGTAAGTTTTATTCAAAAATTCCGGACGTAAATAAGGTCCGGACTCCTTTCCACCGTTTCTTCTATAACCTTTCGAATATTGTTTCATAGATAACGTTTTATATTGTTAATAGTGTATGAGAAAACAATATTACTATATTCATCGCCAAATTAGGACATATACCTATATTTTCTAAATCAATTCGCAAGTCGTCTTGAACCATTCATCAGTTGAACCCACGTCCACATCTTGTAAATGGGGTTCGCACCTAAAGTTTAGAATTGAAGTAAATACTAAATTTGAAATTACATAACAAAAAATAAAAGTATTGGTAGTCGCAGATATCAAAAGTATGCAACCTAGTGAGTCACTGCCTTATTTTAATTGTGAGTACAAATCCTAAATGGTACTTCGGCATCATTTCACTAAAGGCAGCTGCATACTATATTAATATTAGAGCCTAGCAAAAAAATATATAATTTACAATATATATAAGATAACATATAACTTGGTGAGTACTAATACGAAAGTACCACTTCAACGGTCTCCTTGGCAATTTTTTTATCTTTTTGTTAATAATTTTTTCGTTCTTTCTCCTCTTAGATACCTTCAGATCTCAATATTGTCTGTCCTACATGTCAAATCAACGTAAGTTGAAGATAATTTCAGAAAACATATTATTTCACTAAGACAATTAGGACCACTATAGAAAGCTTAAACCCTAATCCTGTCCGTGGAAACCTAGACCAAGAACTTGACCCTAACACCTGACCCGTAACCCTAAGACCTGAGAAACTAAGACATACAGTACAACACAGTTTCAAATATGGTATGTATGAATTCAAAAGTTACGAGTATCAAGAATGCGTACCTTGGCAATTTAACATGTGCTCTTTGGGTGAATAAAAATTCACGTATAGTGCTCCGATTCCGTTATTGTCACTTGTAAATTGAAAATTACCATCCTACAGTACCAAATATTCAGTATACATATTTGCTTTTGAAGGAACTCGAAATGCTTCTTCAAGGATGTCCCTGCCAAATCTAACTAAGCAATGTGCATCTATGTTTGTCTCTGCATATAATGTTTCCAACAATATCACTAATTCGCTGCATTTTACGCGAAAATCTAAATTGACTCTAAAGGTTGCAATTATAATGGATAACTTACTTTTCCTTCCTATGAATATCATTTTCAGGATGGCTTCTTTATATCTTCACTAAAATCGGATAATAATGTACCAACAAGATCACAATTAAAGGCATTTGAGGTTATACAAATAGATATCCGTAAAGTCGGGTAATTTCTTGCATGCCACCATGCATTCTCACCTCCACAAGAATTTATTAAAAAATTTCAGAAGAAAATAATGTTTGGACTCTTTTCCTTCTTTTTCTTCTATATTCTTCCGAATATTGTTTCCTAGACAATGTTTTATATTGTTAGTAGTGTATGAGAAAAATATATTACTATATTGATCAGCAAATTAGGACACATATCTATATTTTCTAAATCAATTCATGAGTAGTCTTGAAGCATTCTTCTGTTGAATCCACGTCCACATCCTATAAATGGGGTTCACATCAAAAGTTTAGAATTGAAGTCGATACTAAAGTCGAAATTACGTAACGGAATTTACAAATATAGGAAATGGCAGATAACAAGAGTATGCAACCTCGATGAGCCACAATCTTCTTTTAATTATGAGTACAAATCCTAAAGGGTACTCTGCCAACATTTCACTGAAGACATTTACTGCTATATCAATATTAGAGCCTAACAAATCAAAATATAATTTATAATATACATAAGATAAAAATATAACTTGACGAGTACTCACACAAAAGCACCATTTTAATGGTCTCCTTGGCAATTTTTCCATCTTTCCGTCAATAATTTTTTCGTTCTTTCTCCTCTTAGATGCTTTCAGATCTCAATATTATCTCTCATACATGTTAAATCAACATAAGTTTAAGATAATTCCATAAAACATATTATCTCACTAGGACAATTAGGACCACTATCGAAAACTTTAGCCCTCATCTCGTCCACGGAAACCTAGACCAAGAACTTAACCCTAACACCTAACTTGTAACCCTAAGACATGGGAAACTAAGACTAAGAGAGCAACATGGTTTAAAATATGGCATGTATGAATTCAAAAGTTGCAAGCATCAAGAATGCATACCTTGAAAATTTAACAAGTGCAATTAGGGGAAATAAAATTTCACGTGGAGTGCTCCTATTCTGTTATTGTCACCTGCAAATTGAAAATTACCATCCTACAGTACCAAATATTCGATATACATACCAGCTTTTGGAGAAACTCAAAACGCTTCTTCAAGGATGTCCCTACTAAATCTAAGTAAGCAATGTGCATGTATACTTGTCTCTATATATGATATTTCCAACAATATCACTATTTCGCTACATTTTACGCTAAAGTCTAAATGGACTCTAAAGGTTACAATTATAATGGATAGCTTACTTTTCCTTCTAGTGAATATTATTCTTGAGATGGCTGCTTCATATCTTTACTAAAGTCGAAGAATAATATGCCTGCAATATCACAATTAAAGGCATGTCATTTGAGGTTATACAAATCGATATCCTTAAAGTCAGGTAATTTCTCGCATACCACCATGCATTCTCGCCTCTACAAGATTTTATTCAAAAATTTTGGACGTAAATAATGTTCAAACTCCTTTTCTCCTTTTCTTCTGTAACCTTCCGACTGTTGTTTTCTAGATAAAGTTTTATATTGTTAGTAGTGTATGAGAAAAAAATATTACTATATTCATCAGCAAATTAGGACACATACCTATATTTTCTAAATCAATTCGCAAGTCATCTTGAACCACTCATTTGTCAAATCCATGTCTGCATCCTGTAAATTGGGTTCGCACCTAAACTTCAGAATTGAAGTCGATACTAATTCGAAATTACATAACAGAATATACAAGTATTGGATGTCGTAGATATCATGAGTATGAAACCTCGATGAGCCACAGCCTTATTTTAATTGTGAGTACAAATCTTAATGGGTACTTCGGCATCATTTCACTGAAGGCATATGCATACTATATCAGTATTAGAGCCTAACAAATAAAAATATAATTTACAATGTATATAGGTTAACATATAACATGGCGAGTACTCACACGAAAGCTCAATTTCAACGGTCTCCTTGGCAATTTTTTCATCGTTTCGTCAGCAATATTTCCGTTCTTTCTCCTCTTAGATGCCTTCAGATCTCAATATTGTCTCTCCTGCATGTCAAATCAACTTAAGTTGAAGATAATTGTATAAAACATATTATTTCATTAGGACAATTAAGACCACTATCGAAAGGTTAAACCCTAATCCTGTCCACGAAAACCTAGACCAAGAACTTCATCTTAACACTTGACCCGTAACCCTAAGACCTTGGAAACTAAGACTAAGAGTGCAATATAATTTAAAATATGGTATGTATGTATTCAAAAGTTGCGAGTGTCAAGAATGTGTACCTCGGTAACTTGACAAGTGTTGTTCGGGTAAATAAAAATTCACGTAAAGTACTCCTATTCTATTATTGTCACCTGCATATTGAAAATTACCATCCTTTAATACCAAATATTCGGTATACATACATGCTTTTGGAAGAACTCGAAACGCTTCTTCAAGGATGTCCCTGCCAAATCTAATTAAGCAATGCGCATGTATGCTTGTCTCTGCATATAATGTTTCCAACAATATCACTATTTTTGCTACATTTTACACTAAAGTCTAAATGTGCTCTAAAGGCTGCAATTATAATGGATAGCTTACTTTTCCTTCCTATGAATATCATTTTCGAGATGGGTGATTCATATCTTCACAAAAGACGGAGAATAATGTGCCTGCAAGATCACAATGAAAGGATTATCATTTAAGGTTATACAAATAGATATCCATAAAGTCGGATAATTTCTCGCACACCACCATGTATCTCACCTTTGCAAGATTTTATTCAAAAATTTCTGACGTAAAAAATGTCCGGACTCCTTTCTTCCTTTTCTTCTATAACCTTCCGAATGCTGTTTCCTAGACAACATATTATATTGTTAATAGTGTATGAGAAAAAAATATTACTATATTCATCAACAAATTAGGACATATACCTATATTTTCTAAATCAATTCGCAAGTCATCTTGAACCATTCATCTGTGGAATTCACGTCCACATCCTGTAAGTTGGGTTCGCACCTAAAGTTTAGAATTGAAGTCGATACTAAATTTGAAATTACATAACAGAATATACAAGTATTGGAAGCCGCAAATATCACAAGTATGCAACCTCAATGAGCCACAGCCGTCTTTTAATTGTGAATACAAATCCTAAAGGGTGCTTCGGCATCATTTCACTAAAGGCAGATGCATACTATATCAGTATTAGAAACTAATAAATAAAAATATAATTTACAATATACATAAGATAATATATAACTTGGCGAGTACTCACACAAAAGCACCATTTTCATGTTTACATCAACAATGTTTCCATTCTTTCTTCTCTTAGATGCCTTTAGATCTCAATATTGTCTCTCCTGCATGTCAAATTAACAAAAGTTGAAGATAATTCCATAAAATAAATTATTTCGCTAGGACAATTAGGATCACTATCGAAAGCTTAAACTCTAATCCTATCCGCGGAAACCAAGATTAAAAATTTGATCCTAACACCTGACCCATAATCCTAAGACCTGGGAAACTAAGATTAACAGTGTAGCAAGGTCTAAAATATGGTATGTATGAATTCAAAAGTTCTAAGCATAAAAAATGCGTACCTCGACAATTTAACAAGTACTCTTCGGGTAAATAAAAATTCTCATAGAGTGCTCCTATATTGTTATTGTCACCTACAAATTAAAAATTACCATCCTACAAGTACCAAAATTTGGTATACATACTTGCTTTTGAAGAAACTCGAAACGCTTCTTCAAGAATGTCCTTGCCAAATCAAAGTAAGCTATGTACATGTATACTTGTCTCTGCATATAATATTTCCAACAATATCATTATTTCGCTACATTTTATACTAAAGTCTAAACAAACTCTAAATGTTACAATTATAATAGAAAGCTTACTGTTCCTTCCTTTGAATACCATTTGCGAGATGGATGCTCAATATCTTCACTAAAATCGGAGAATAATGTGCCAGCAAGATTACAATTAAAGGCATGTCATTTGAGGTTATACAAATAGATATCCATAAAGTCGGATAATTTCTCGCACACCACCATGCATTCTCACCACCATAAGATTTTATTTAAAAATTCTGAATGTAAATAATGTCCAGACTCCTTTCCACCTTTCCTTTTATAACCTTCCGAATATTATTTCCTAGACAAAGTTTAATATTATTAATAGCGTATGAGAAAAAAACATTACTATATTCATCAGCAAATTAGGACATATACCTATATTTTCTAAATCAATTCACGAGTCGTCTTGAACCATTCATCTATCGAATCCACACCCACATCCTGTAAATGGGATTTGCACCTAAAGTTTAGAATTGAAATCGATACTAAATTCAAAATTACATAACGGAATATACAAGTATTAAAAGTCGCAGATATCAAGAGTATGTAACTTTGATGAGCCACAGCCTTCATTTAATTGTCAGTACAAATCCTAAGGGTTATCTCGGCATCATTTCACTGAAGGCAGATGCATGCTATATCAGTATTAGAGTCTAATAAATAAAAATATAATTTACAAAATGTATAAGATAACATAAAACTTGGCAGGTACTCACACGAAAGTACCATTTCAACAGTCTCCTTGGTAATTTTTTCATCTTTTCATCAATAATTTTTCTATTCTTTCCCCTCTTAATGCCTTCAGATCTCAATATTGTCTCTCCTGCATGTCAAATCAACGTAAGTTGAAGATAATTTCATAAAACATGTTATTTCACTAAGACAATTATGACCACTATCGAAAGCTTAAATATTAATCCTATCCGCGGATACCTAAACCTAGAACTTAACCCTAACACATGACTCGTAACTCTAAGACCTGAGGAACTAGGACTAACAAAGCAACATGGTTAAAAATATGGCATGTATGAATTCAAAAGTTGCAAGTATCAAGAATGAGTATATTGAAAATTTAGCAAATGCTCTACTTCTCAATAAAAAATTACGTAAAGTGTTCCTTTTCTACTACTATCACCTGCAAATTGAAAAGTATCATCTTATAGTAGGAAATATTCGATATACATACCTGCTTTTGGAGAAAACTCAAGACGCTTTTTCAAAGATGTCACTACCAAATCTAAGAAAGCAATGCGCATGTTTACTTATCTCTGCATGTAATGTTTTCAACAATATCACTATTTCGTTACATTTTACTCTAAAGTCTAAGCGGCCTATAAAGATTATAATTATAATTATAATGGATAGCTTACTGTGCTTTCATATGAATACCATTTTCAAGATAGTTTCTCTATCTTGTCACTAAAGTCAGAGAATAATATGTCTGCCAGATTACAATTAGGGGCATGTCATTTAAGGTCATATAAATAGATTTCCATAAAGTCGGATAATTTCTCGCACACCAGCATACATTCTCACCTCCCTAAGATTATCTTCAAAAATTTCGAACGGTAAATAATGTTCGGTCTCCATCTTTCTTTTTCTTCTACGGTCTTCTAAATGTTGTTTCCTAGACAATGTTTTTGTTAATAGTATACCAGAAAAAAATATTACTATGTTCATCAACAAATTAGGGCACATATCGATGTTTTTAAAATCAATTCGTGACCCGTCTTGAACTATCCATATCCTTATCTTGTAAAAGGAGTTCATATATAAACTTTAGAACTAAAATCCGTATTAAATTCGAAATTACAGAACGGAATGTACAAATATTGGATGACACAGATATCAAGAATATGCAACCTTGATGAGCCATAAACTTGTTTCAATTGTGTGTAGAAATCCAACAGGGTAAATCACCATCTTTTCATTAAAGGCGAATACAAACTATATCAGTATTAAAGTCTAACAGATAAAAATGTAATTTACAAGACATATAAGATAACATATAACAGTTTCCTTGACAATTTTTTCATTTTTCTGTCAGCATTTTCTCCACTCTTCCTCCTCTAAGGTGTCTCCAGATCTTAATATTGTTTCTCCTTCATGTCAAATCAATATAAGTTAAAAATAATTCTATAAAACATATTATTTCACTAGAAAAATTAGGAGCACTGTCGAAAGCCTAAACTCTAATTCTGTCAGCGAAAATTTAGACCAAAAATTAAACTCTAGCAGTTCACCAAAAACCCAAAGACCCAGGAAACTAAGACTAGCAGTGCAGCATGCTTAAAATATCGCCAGCATAAATTCAAAAGTCGCGATTATCAAGAATGCATACCTTGGCAATTCAACAAGTGCTCTACGTCTCAATGAAGATTTACGTAGCGTGCCTTCTTCTGTTATTGTCATCTACAAATTGAAAATTACCATTCTATAGTAGCAAATATTCGGTATACATACCTACTTTCGAAGAGAACTCAAGACACTTCTTCAAAGATGTCACCGCCAAATCCAAGTAACTAATGTGCATGTATGTTGTCTCGACATGTAATATTTGGAACAATGTCATTATTTTGTTACATTTTACACAAAAGTCTAAGGGGGCTCTAACAGTTGCAATTATAATAAATTACTTACTTTTCTTTCTTATGAATATCATTTTCGGGATAGTTGCTCTATCTCTTCACTAAAGTTGAAGAATAATGTGCCAGCAAGATTATAATTAAAGACATGTCATTTAAGGTTATATAAATAGATTTTCATAAAGTCTGATAATTTCTCGCATATCACCATATATTCTCACCTCCCTAAGATTTTTATCAAAAATTCTGAACCGCAAATAATGTCCAGACTCCTTCCTTCTTTTTTATCTACGGCCTTCTGAATGTCTTTTCCTAGACAATGTTTTATATTGTTAATAATGTACCACAAAAAAATATTACTATATTCATCAACAAATTAGGACACATACCTATATTTTCTAAATAAATTCGCGACCGTTCTTGAACTATTAATTTATCAAATCCATATGCTTATCCCGTAAACAGGGTACATACCTAAAGTTTAGAACTAAAGTCAATGCTAAATTTGAAATTATATAACAGATGCACAACGACTGGAAGTCACAAATATCAAGAGTATGCAGCCTTAATGAGCCACAGCCGTGTTTCAATTGTCATTAGAAAATCTAAAGGGTACTTCGTCATCTTTTCACAACAGGCCGATGC
The DNA here is from genome assembly GCA_033239525.1 of Nepenthes gracilis. NCBI lineage: Eukaryota > Viridiplantae > Streptophyta > Magnoliopsida > Caryophyllales > Nepenthaceae > Nepenthes > Nepenthes gracilis. Next base: position 7,986,506 of record BSYO01000028.1, on the reverse strand, counting down.
ATGCAACATTAATGTTAGAACCTAGCAAATAAAAATATAATTTACAAGACATATAAGATAACATATAACTTGGTGAATACTCACATGGAAGCAGCTTTTCAACAGTCTCCTTGTCAATTTTTTCATCTTTTCGTCAATAATTTCTCATTGCTTTCTCCTCTTAAGTGCCTTCAAATCCCAATGTTGTCTCTCTTGCATGTCAAATTAATATAACTTGAATATGATCCAATAAAGCATATTATTTCACTAGGAAAATTAGGACCACTGTCGAAAGCCTAAACTTTAATCGTGTCCATGGAAACCTAAACCAAAAACTAAACTCTAACACCTGACCCATAATCCTAAGACCTAGGAAACTAAGACTAACAGCGCCGTAGGGTTTACAATATCGTCTCTATAAGTTCAAAAGTCACGAGTATCAAGAATACGTATCATAATAAATTAACAAATGCTTTACGTTTCCATAAAAAGTTACGTAGAGTGCTCCTTTTCTGTTACCGTCTCCTGCAAATTGAAAATTGTCATCCTATAATAGCAAATATTTGGTATACATACCTGCTTCAGGAGATAATGCGAGACACTTCTTCAAAGATGACGCTGCTAAATCTAAATAGGCAATGCACATGTATACTTTTCTCTACATGTAATGTTTAAACAATGTCAATGTTTCGTTAAATTTTACACTAAAGTTTAAGCGAGTTCTGAATGATACAATTATAATAATAACTTACCTTTCTTTTATGTGAATATCATTATCGAGATAGCTTCTCAATCTCTTCACTAAAGTCAGAGAACAATGTGCCTGCAAGATTACAATTAAAGGCATGTCAATTAGGGTCATATAAATAGATTTCCGTAAAATCGGGTAATTTCTCGCACACCACCTTACATTCTCTCCTTCCCAATATTTTCTTCAAAAATTTCAAACCTTAAATATGCATTCTCACAAATATATTTGTTATTAAATTACCGTATCATAAATTTGAATTGTTTTTAAGAGAATGTCACTCCAAAAAATATCTTACTTTGAACATACACTCTATAATACGATCATACTCTATAGTGTCATCGTTTATAGATAATGTGTTTATGTATGGGTTGAAACAGTGTATTTTCAAGGGAAAAGCAACAAGCACGATGCTTTGTGCTTCAGCGCTTCTTCCCGATGATTTTATTGAAAATGCTTCAGTAAATTTCCATGGTTGTGCTACTAGTGGTAGGATGGGTGATGTAGCTGGGGGATATTCAGGCGAAAAAATGTTCAATAAAAGCTCCTCATTGTTTGAAGGTGTATCTTTGTCAACCATCAAACTACTATGGTAGTATGAAGTCCACAGATAACTACACAAAGTCCAAGTACTATTTGTCTACATTTTTATGCTAGTATTGCAAGTGGACTCTTGATAGTGCAACAATTGGCTTGATATGGTTGAATGTTCAGGTTTTTGACTCTTGGTTCTGCCGACTCCTATTTAAATTAGAGACACATACAACTATATTGTTATAGACGTGATTGCTTCTTTCATTGTATTATATTTTGAAATACTGGCAAAATACTACAAAAAATATTTATTGATATTTTTTAAGTTTTTTAAAATTAAAATAGACGGTGGAGATTACGTATATTTTATTTTATAAAAACTTGAAAAACAAATAACAGAATAGAATAAAAACGAAAATAAGCCTTAAAAACAAAAATTCTTGACGCACTGTCAATAAATTTAATCCGATGGCAAAAGAGAAGCAAGATGCGGCGTAGCGTTTCCCAACCCAAAGACGGCCTCCCTCAATCTCAAAAGGCTCATTTGATTTTAGAAATACATATTTTTATTATTAAAAAAATAACAATAATAATTAAAAAAAAAAAAAAAAGAGAAGTATTATGATAAATTCAGAAGAGTACCTGGAATAGCTGATGAGCTAACTATCATGAGGAAAGCAACGGGAGGACCTTGGGACAAGCTAAGCAACGATGGAAAGGCCACCGGCGGCGAAGCCAGCAATGCTAGGAGCCGTCTCCGGGCCACCAAGAAGGGCGGCTGTCAGCTTCGGCTGCCCCGAAAAGATTACCTTTATCGGGGCCAAATTCTGCGCAAAGATAAAAGTTTTCGTCGCCACACAGAAAGTCGAATCGCCATATGAAACTCGATAGCCACAAGTGGCGATATTGTAGAATGATCTGGGCGTGCGTATGCAGTTCAGATTGTCGCACCGGATGCTTCTGAAGGTTCTCGACCGGCTCGGATCGAACAAAGGCGGCGCGGAGAAGAGAATACCGCATGCAGACAGAGAGAGGAAGCGGAAAAGGGAGGAAAACATGCCTTAAACTTTCAGTTTGAGGTGGGTGAAATTCTGGACTGGAGCTGCGTTAACATTCTTAAATATTTGAACAAGTTTTTGAAGCAGGAATGTGTCAAAAGCTAAGGAGTATTTGAACAAGTTTTTGAAGGTTGGGAAGAAAAACTCAATTGGGAATTTTGACAAACAGATGATGGACGAGACGAGGACAAATTTTCTAGTCATAGAAGGTTATTCTCTGGAGCAATCAAAAGGCATTGTGGAGCTAAGAGTCCATCATCTCCATCTTCGTCAAATAGCTCTTCTTCTTCTTCATATTCACTTAAATCAAATCGATTTTATGAATTGAACTTGCTCGAGAGAAGCAACAGTACCGATTCAGATATTGAGACAGCCGTTGAGGGGCAATTGCTCATCGTAAGAAGTTTCTACAGCAACAAAATAGCTCCACAAAAATTGAAAGTGAAGTCGTCACTTGCTTACTCACTGCTTCAACAGTTGCATCTTATGAGAGCACTGGGAGATCAGAGCTTTGCAGAATATGATACTTCAATTCAACAAGAAGATGATCGAAGCATTCATTCTCGGAAGAGCAGCCTGTCTAATAAAACATTATCAAATAAAAGGTTCTTCCTCTAACGGTACACTGGCGGAGAGAGAGAAGAAAGTGCGGGGAGACTGAGACTTGAGGAGGGAAGAAATCAAACGAAGTCCTCAGTCAAAGATTATGAAAACCAAGTACTGATTTCGCATTAAAAATCAGATACGTAAAGATTTTTTAATTAATTTAACTTTTAAATTATTTTTAAAATTTAAAGCTGATTAATAAAAAGAAAATGACAAAAATATAATATATTATTAAAATATAAATTAAAATTTTATTTTTTATTAATAAATTTAAATTATTAAAATGACAATAAAGCTAAATAAATTATTAAAATATAAAATAAATTTTAATTTTTTTATCAATTAATTAAGATAAAAAAAAATTAATTATAAAAGGATTATTATATCAGGTTTTACTCATTAGTCCCTCTTACTATATTTTAAAAACTTTTATCAATTTTTTAGGGATGTTACTGAAAATATTTTCAAACAATTTTTATAATTTTTATAATTATTTTTAATTTTTAAATATTTACTAATACTTTTTTAATTTGATCATAATTTTATAATTAAAAAATTATCATTTTTTATAATTCTGATAACAATAAAAATCTTGCTTCCTATTGAGAAACCCAGAGGAAGGGCCATCTCTGTGGGAGGATTCCACTATCTTTTTGTTGGTTTTTTCGATTATATTAACCTATTAATTTATATTTTAGTCTAATCTTGATAATTACTTTTAGTCTTTATTTTATTTAATTTTAATACTTGCATAACAAATTTGACATATATCATACAAATTAATCAATAAAATTAAATATTTAACAATTATTGACAGCAATAACTTTTTATTTGGGATACTTTCTGACAATTGTGATACTTCATACTTAAAAAATTTTAATTTTTTAATATGATAATTTTTTAATTGACAGCAAGGTCAGAACATTGGCAGCTGATGGCCAGTAATAAAATTGATATTTGTAGCTAGTGGTCAACAACAAGGTTGACGCCAGGCTAGTGGCAATAATAGTTATGGTCAATGCTTTGTCGAGTCAAATTAATCATTTTCAACAATGGTCTAACTTTTGGATAAAAACTTTTACGTTACTAATAGATAATTATTGATGTGCCGCAAAAAGAATTCATTTTAACCAAAAAATCATATATCAAGATTTAAACTTAAATAATTTGTTAATTAAGAAAACGTTTTTATGGATTAATTTCTTATATGCGATAAACATAAAAAAATAATTACATGACGTATATTTTTAAATAACTTACTTCTCAACAAATCAATGAAATCTAAAACTGAACTTTTACCCTTTTCATGTAAAATAAAACAACGCCCATTAAGATCTACCATACATTTTTTATCTCATTTGCACATGAAAACGGTAAAAATCTCATCATATACTAATTTGCCAATTAGAATTATAACAAAGCTTCAAAATGTATTAGACCAATTTATAATACTCATCATCAAATATATCAATATAAAATTATCACCATTAGAGATAAATAATAGCTCATAGGAATACAATGTGAGAATCATACCGCTAAACTCCTTCATACGCAATCATCTAACAAAGAACATTTATAATTTATCCTCCTTCATTTACAATTCTGTTTAAAAAATGTAACCTTTCTATATTACATTCTTGTCATACGCTTTCTTTTTTGTAGTCTCCAAACATAATATTAATTATACTATTCCATTGCAATCACTATATTTCAATAATGAAATTGCCTACACTAATTTCTCTATATAAAATTTCAGCAATAAAGGGAAGGACAAGGCCAATTGCTATGACCTTCATAGCTAGACAATCCCTTGTTCGGAGCTCAAGCTGTTAAAATATGTGTTCCTCATGATGAAGCAAATAGCCATAGTGCATCAACAAAAGTAACAAATGCATCATCCTGTAATTTCTATTTGCACAGCAAATGTGCATCTGTTGGCGCAGAAGGGGCGATTGGATAAAATGCACAGAATCATACACACACAGTAAAGTGAAGGAAGAAGAAGAAAAATTGAACACATAAAATTTTACGTAAAAAACCCTTCTCAATTAAGAAAAAAATTACGAGACACTTAATCCATAAATGAGAATCCACTGTATGAAATTGGTTACACAAATAACACAATTACACAAGCCCAAGAGATAAAATCAAAGAGTAAAGCACGAGAAATACAAAGAATCCAACACTTTATGTTTTCACTCGCTACTCTCTTTTCTTATTTGTTTTTCACTCTCACACTCTCTCATATATTATAGATACACACCCCCACTTTGCTCTCTAAGTATACTACATATTTATACTCTTCCAACAGAATAAGCAACCACCAATTCGGTATGGCAGCTACGTGCACAGCTCCCAAAGTCTACAATGCTGGTGCACGCTCTGTCTTGCAGCAGGTGACATATACATATTTCTGCATATTAACTTGTCGTCTTCCTAAGAATTACGTATCCTAACTGTCAATCAGGAAGGTAAACTACACGCCATTTGGAGAATACAGTTGTTCAGTATTTCAATTCTCAACTGGTCAATGGCCCGTTGACCGTCTTCTGCTCTTGGCCAGTCAACACCCCATTGACCGTCTTCTTCACTTGGCAGGTCAACGCCTATATTGACCATCTTCTACTCTTAGCCGGTCAATCCCCACGTTGACCGGTTGGATGTCCTTCATAATCCTTGGGCAAAACGCAGCAGGTCTATATTTCTTCAGCCAATCAACATCATGTTGACCGGATTCCCAACCAAAACTTTTGGTCAGCAATGTTGACCGAAATTCCTTATGCATAGCCCGCGAATATTCAGCGCACAAGTCTGCGAACCTCAGTAGCACACAGGGTCCTCGTACTCCGTCCAAGTCCTCCGTCCAAGTCCTCCAGCCATCAAAACTTTCATACGGGAGTGACCCCCAATAAACTTTTTCTCACGACCGTGGGAAATTATAGTTCGTCAACCCAACCAAATTGCAGCAAGTTTCATTGTTACCTTTTGATAAAATCTTGGTCAACATATCCGCGTCATTTTCTTCAATCCCAATATTCTCCAGTGACAGCAAATCAACTTTAATAACATCTCTCACTCAATAGTATCGAATATCAATATGTTTCGATATAAAATGGATGTAGAGTTTTTACAAAGATGTGTAGTAATCTGACTATCACAAAGTATCTCATACATTCTTTGTTTAAGGCCCAATTCTTGGATGAACTTCTTTATCCACAATATCTCTTTGCAAGCTTCTATCATTATGATGTACTCAGCCTCAGTAGTGGAAAGGGTGACGCACTTCTGCAGTTTTGACTGCCAGGAAACTACACCTCCAACAAACTTTATCGAGTATCCTGAAGTGGATTTATAAAAGTTAATGTCCCTGGCCATATCTGCATCCGAGTGTCCCACCAATTGAGACTTATCATTTTCAAGACACAGGCATCTCTTAGATGTTCCTCAGATATATCTCATTATCCATTTGACCGTGAACCAATTCTTCCTTCCTGGGTTTGACAAAAAATGGCTGACGGTACCAACTACGTGTGTTATATCCAACATTATACATACCAAGGTGTACATCAAGCTTCCTATAACTAATGAGTAAGGCACGCCTTTCATAAATGCTTTCTCAGTATTTTAGGATGGACACTGGTGACTGCTTAGTCTGTGGTGGTTCACCAGTGGAGTGCTCACGGATTTGGACTTATCCATATTAAAATACTGAAGTACCTTTTCAATATAGTTTTCTTAAGACAGTCACAATTTTTCTGTCTCTCAGTTGCGAATAATTTTGATGCCAAAAATCTATTTTGGTAACCCCATGTCCTTCATTGCAAATGATTGCCTAAATTGCTTCTTCAACTCCTTTATTCGAGTGCCATTACATCTAACAATCAGCATGGCATTCACATAAAGGAGAAGAATGGCAAAGTCATCCTCAAAAAAATTCTGTGTAAATATACAGTGATCACAAGTAGTTTTTTTATACCCCTAACTGATCATAACCGACTCAAACTTCTTATACTACTATCTAGAAGCCTGTTTAAGTCCAATCATGATCTTCCTCAGACGACAGACAAGTCGTTCCTTCCAATTAACCTTAAATCCTTCGTACTATTCTATATAAATTTTCTCCTCATGTTCACAATGGAGGAAGCTATAACATCCCGAATTATTTTATCTAATTTGAATGGGGATTAATTATTATTTTGGTAATTTATGCGTGATAAAAATTAATTAAATATTATAAAATTTTGAAGAATATTTAGATTTTTGGGCCGGCGTCCAAAGTGTACCAGTTTGGTTGTCCGAGTATCGATTTGGATTTTAGAATAAAGAAAACGGAATATAATAATAATAATAATAATAATAATAATAATAATCAATATAAAAAGAAGAATGGGAGAGGCATTGTGGGTAGGAAAAATAGAAGCAGCGCATGGGTTCGGGTAGAGAGAGAGGGAAGAAGAAGAGAGAGAAATGGCAAAACGAAGGCTTTTGGGATGGATTTCGGCTTCAAGCTAATTGGAGAAATCGTAGAGCGCGTTGAGAAAAGTGCATACATACCCTCTTCTTTCGTTTTCTTACACTTTTATTTTATTTTTATCGGGTATCCTCGTTCTGATACCGGATTAAATTTATATTTTATGTTATCAATGATGTATGCATGTATATATATTAATTTTATGTCCAATTTATAAGTTTTGCATGGGGTTTGGAGAAATTTTTGAAAATCTAACCCGCTGTGACTGTTCACCTATGCCCTGAGTGGTTTCGATTTTTGATTTTTGAGACTTTTGTATAAATTAGTACTACAATATCATTATCCATATCCTATATAAGTTAATTTATCGATTGGATACCCAATTTGGTAGATTTTCGTTCACTAAAACCCTAAGATTCGTCCGGACATGATACCCACAAAATTTTGGGGCTTTAGCTTAATTTGGGATTAGACTATGGTTATCCATGAGTTGGGTATGTAATTTTATCACTTGGGTATCCAAATTTGTGGTTTGAAGTGAAAATTCGTTCACGGAGCCCTTAACCCGCACCCAGACACCGTTAAGCTTTAAATTGGGATTTAATGTATAAATTAACTTGGGATTATGGTTAACTATGCCTTAGGTTTGATAATTTACCCATTGGATTTTTGAAATTCTGAGGATTAACTAATATGTGTAATCTGTGTATTGTTCACGTATACTGTTCACATGTACTGTTCACCCGAGGATTTTGGATAATATTTTACATAATTTTTCTATATTTAATTGCTTATCAAGTGATATATATGTATGTATAAGTTTGACTATGTAATCTGAAAGTTTTAATATGTCCAATTGGGAAGAAAATTTGTGTTCAAAAGCTCTCAAGTTAATTCATTCTTTAACGGTAAGAACTCATAATCTTCTCTCTACTTTTGATATTTGTACATAAGTTAAATCATGAAATGATTTAAATCGGAAAGGAAAATGAAAAGCATATGAATATTCGGAAGAAAATGTCATAATACGTGATATGAATAATTCGTTCTCTCGGTGCAAGAACAATATAAATGAAATATGGTGGACCTTCCCTCAAAGGCGTAAGAAATCATGAAACTAAGACCATGAATTCATGTTTTACTATCCCTAGGCATGCACTAGTATGATAGTAGAGACTCAAAGATTTATCCTAACCGCGTGTTGTAACGGATGATACTCTTAACATGCCTTAAGATATTATAGTGGTAATCAAGGATAAAAAATAAAAATAAGATAATTATCCTACCATCGGGATGTAAATAAGAAGGATAAGAAATTATGACTATTCTGCCCTCGAAATGTAAATAAGGAGGAACCCATAATCAAGAACTAAGAATAAGGCTTTTGATTGTGTGGAATGAATATAATGTATCCTCGATTATTTGCTCCCTTAGCTAATAGGGTCTATTAGTCTGAGTCCGTAAAGATGAATAATTATATTTAATTTACATCCTAAAAAATATATAATAAAAGAAAGAAATGAATTGCACCCCTAGCATGTCTAATCAAGTTTCTTTCATGCATCTCTTTAATGTTCATATATCTTTCTTTTATTTAATTTTATTATTATTTATCGCCTTATTATAATGTACTTGTTGAGCTATTAGCTCACACTTACTTCTTCTTCCTTCCATATGAGATCCATGAGCTAACACCCGATTGGATAGAATAAGGAGAGAAAATTCCTAAGAATATTGCTGGACATCGAGGACCTAGAATTTAGAATATAGTAGATATAAAGCTTTGTAAATAGCTGATTAAGTTTAATGTTATGTAGTAAATTTTGATATGGCTTATTGTTTAATTGTTATGGATCATTGTTATGCTTCCGTAGCTTATTTATGGATATAGCATGCTTCCGTAGGTTTTATGTTAGATTTTGTATAAGTTCCCAGATAACATCTTTCTTTTGATCCAATATAATAGTTGAGATATTGTGTTGGAGCAATGGATGAAAAGGCATATGGATGGGATCTTGTGCGTATAATGTGGTTGAAATGTTGGAGTCTATTATGTATATGTCTTGTACGAGTTTATTTATACAAATTGCATGTATGGATTTTGTTTATTTTTAGAAGAAATTCTGCCAAAATTTTTGTAGAAATTAATATATTAAATCAATTGCATATTAGTTTGTTTTGGTTAAGCATGATTATTGACGGAGATCATTAGTGGATTATGACCCATTCCGTCATAGATAGTATCAGAGAAAAGGGATACCTTAGGTTCGATTCGAATCATATACGAAAGTTTAGATTAGAATAAGATAGAGTGGATAAGTGAATGAAAACATACGATGATTAAGTGGCCAGAATAGTTCTAGTTATCCTAATTTTAATAACTTAGGCCAAAACTAAGTCAGAATCAGTAGTTAGAAGTAATTGTTTAGTGTGAGATTTTAGTTAGTGTCTTAATTAAGTTACGATATATCTCTTAGGCTAGGACAAAATCAGGATCCGTTAGTTACGTTTGACCACCTAGACAAAGGTCGACACATGGAGATGATTAACCACGTGATGGAAGAGCTTAGTATATAAATTTGTTTGGAAGACGGCTAATTAGGAAGGATTGAGCGGTGTAGTGTAGGTGCGCAGTTTCCTCAGTCACAGCTTAATATAATAAGATATCCGTTAAGTGCCCCTCGAGGAATTTGCAATGTTCGCAAGGTGCGTGAATTAGTAGCGAATGATATCCATTAGTGTGAGTTAGGTGGGAATGGCTTTCAAGGATTAAAGGGTAGATTGTTGACCATAATGTTCGAGTTGACCCCTAATAGGTCTAGTGACTGGTAGTATAATGCAATATTTTTGAGAAAATTAGGATTTTGCTATCTTGGCATCGTATTAGGTGGCAACCCTCGAATTAAGTGGGGGAGGAGACCACAAATTGAAATTGTTTCACCTATAGTTGTGATTAATCGATGAGATCCTTACCTTGAGGGTTTATAGACGTTGCTTGTGGGGATAATTATTGTTCTATGATTCTAAAGGTCTAAAGAGTTGGTCATAAAGAAGAAATGAGTATGCCATTATATAGGCCGCAATTTGAGAACGGTAAAGGTGAACCTCAGCGTCTTTAAGAAAAGTGAATAGTATAATCGATAATTGATATTGAAAGTTTTTGGATTTGGCATAGTTTTGATATTTTATATGGGATGCTTTACTTTTGGTCTTGGGAGGAAGAGTTGTATCTGAAGTATTAAGGTTATGAAATTACGAAATGAGGAATCCTTACGGTTTTGTTCTAGGATGATTAGAACGATTCACTCGCTATAATTACGGATAATGCATCCGGAATAAATCAATTGGCTCATCGGTATGCCAACGAGGTCCTGAGGTTGCTAAGTATTTGGGTTTTGAGATTTTGGGTGATGGCCTAAAGTTATATCGAATCTTTGAGTGATCGCTATAATTGTAGTTTCTAATCTGGCTGTAATATGAGGATTGTGGACTTTGTCTTTTTGGTATGGCTACTTTGAGATTTGTTTTAATCACGATTACCGTATTATCTAGGTGTTTAATATGGAATATATATATTTTGGAGATATGTCAGTTTTTCAATTTACCAACGAAATAATGAGAATATAATGTATTTTGATTTTGAGGTTGATTGCGATTTGAGGTTTATGTTGAAACCTTAGTCAACTCGATAAAAAAATTTTGGGCATCAAATTGCATAAGATGTGGTGATGAATTACAGATAAATGATTCGTAGTTAGATAATTAATTAGAGTTTTATACCGAAAATGTGGCAAACCCAAATATTTTAAGGTTCAATTTAAGGCTTAGAAAAAATGACTATGTTTGAGGCCTAGCATAAGTTGAAGCAAGGATTGTTAGTCGTTTAAGGTCTTAAGCTGAGTCAGAGAGGTAGTTAATAAGTTTGATTTACCTTCGAACTTGGTAGGTTTAGATTTTTGATAGCATGCAATGGGTAATAAGGATTGGAACGATTCAAATACTTATGGTTCTCCGAGACAATCATTTAATCAAGGAAATGACTTGGAAAGGCTAGAAAAAATCTAAAAAAAATTACCTCCAATAATGAAATTTCTAGGTTCGTTAAATTTCGAGGACGGAATTTCTATAAATGGGGGAGAATGTAACATCTCGAATATTTTTATCTGATTTAAATGAGAATTATTTATATTTGGATAATTTGTACGTGATAAAAATTAATTAAATATTATAAAATTTTGTAGAATATTTAGATTTTTGGGCCTGTGCCCAAAGTGCACCCGTTCGGTTATCCAAGTATTGATTTGGGTTTTAGAATAAAAAAAAACATAATATATAATAATAATAATAATAATAATAATAATAATAATAATAATAATAATAATAATAATAACAACAAAAATCAATATAAAAAGAAGAAGGGGAGAGAGGTTGCGGGAGGAAAAACAGAAGCAGCGCATGGGTTCGGGTAGAGAGAGGGAGGGAGGAAGAAGAGAAAGAAACGGCTAAACGAAGGCTTTCGGGATGGATTCGGGTTTCGAGCTCGTTGGAGAAATTGTAAAGCGGGTCGAGACAAGTGCATCCATACCATTCTTTTTCGTTTTCTTACACTTTTATTTCATTTTTATCGGGTATTCTCGTTTTGATACCCGTCTAAATTTATACTCTATGTTACCCATGATGTATGTATGTATATATATTAATTTTATATCCAATTTGAAAGTTTTGCATGGCGTTTGGAAAAATTTTTAAAAACCTAACCCACTGTTACTGTTCACCTTCACCCTGGGTGGTTTCGGTTTTCAATTTTTAGGACTTTTGTATAAATTAGAACTAGAATATTATTACTTATATCCTATATAAGTTAATTCTATTGATTGGATACCCGATTTGGTGAATTTATGTGGATTTTTATTCGCCAAAACCCTAGGATTCGCCCGGACATGATACCCACGAAAGTTTGGAGCTTTAGCTTAATTTGGGACTAGATTATGATTACCCATGACTTGGGTATGTAATTTTATCGATTGGGTATCTGAATTTGTGGTTTGAGATGAAAATTCATTTGCGGAGCCCCTAACCTACACCCGGACACCGTTAAACTTCGATTTGATGTTTAATATATAAATTGACTTGGGATTATGGTTACCTATGCCTTGGGTTCGATAATTTACCCATTAGATGTTCAAAATTTCGAAGATTAACCGATATGTATAATCTGTGCACTGTTCACAAGTATTGTTCACGGGAGGATTTCGGACGATATTTTGCGTAATTTTTCTATATTTAATTACTGATCAAGTGATATGTATGTATATATAAGTTCGACTATGTAATTTGAAAGCTTCAATATGTCCAAATGGGAAGAAAATCTGTGCCCGAAAGCTCTCAAGTCAATTTGTTCTTTAATGGTAATACTCCTAATCTTCTCTATACTTTTGATATTCGTACATAAGTTAAATCATAAAAGGACTTAAATCCGATTGTAAGATGAAAAGTATATGAATATTCGGAAGAAAATGCCACAATACATGCTATGAATAATTCGTTCTCCCGGTGTGAGAACTATGTGAATGAAATATGGTGGACTTTTCCTCAAAGACATAAGAAATCATGAAACTAAGACCACGAATTCATATTTGAAGGGTAATAATTTTAGGCATGCCACTAGTATGGTAGTAGAGACTCAAGGATTTGTCCTGACCGCCTGTTGTAGTGAGTATACTTTTGATATGCCATAAGATATTACAGTGATAATCGAAGATAATAAATAAAAACAAGAGAATCATCCTACCCTCAGGATGTAAATAAGGAGAATAAGAAATTATGACAATCCTACTCTCGGGATGTAAATAAAAAAGAACACATAATCAAGAACTAAGAACAATGCCTTTAATTGTGTAGAATGAATACAATCTATCATCGATTATTTGCTCCATTGGCTGGTAGGGTCTACTAGCTTGGGTCCACAAAGATGAATAATTATGTTTAATTTACGTTGTAAAGAAAATAGAATAAAAGAAAGAAATGAATTGCATCCCTTGCATGTCTAATCAAGTTCCTTTCATGCATCTCTTTCATGTTTATATATATTTCTTTTATTTAATTTCGTTATTATTATTTATCGCATTGTTATGATATACTTGTTGAGATATTAGTTTACCATTGCTTCTTCTTCCTTCCAAATGAAATCCATGAGTTGACACCCAATTAGATAGAGTAAGGAGAGGAGATTGCTGGACATCGAGGACCTAGTATCTAGAATGTAGTGGATATAATGCTTTGTAAATAGCCGATTAAAGTTTAATGTTATGTAGTAAATTTTGATATGGCTCGTTGTTTAATTGTTATGGATCATTGTTATGCCTCCGTAGCTTATTTATGGATATAGCATGCTTCCACAGGTTTAATGTTTGGTTTTGTATAAGTTCCTAGATGACATCTTTCTTTTGATCAAATATAGTAGTTGAGATACTGTGATAGAGCCATTGATGAAAAGGCATATGGATAGGATCTTGTGCGTATGATGTGGTTGAAATGTTGGAGTCTATTGTGTATATATCATGTACAGGTTTATTTATACATGTTACATGTATAAATTTTATCTATTTTTAGAGAAAATTTTGTCGAAATTTCTGTAGAAATTAATGTATTAAATTAATTGCGTATTAGTTTGTTTTAGTTAAGTATAATTATTGACAGAGGTCATCGGTGGATCATGACCCGCTCTGTCACAAAGGCCATCCGGACATCCATCTCTCCACCTCCAGATTTTGAGCAGCAGCTAAACCTAGGACACCCCTTATGGAAGACATCTTCACCACCGGAGTAAATATCTCATCAAAATCAACCCTTTTCTGTTGATTAAAGTCTTTTACCACTAGCCGTGCCTTATACATTGGCTGTGTATTATTCTTATTAGTTTTCAAACGGAAGACCCACTTATTCTTTAAAGCTCTCTTTCCCTTAGGCAATTTAGCCAAATCAAATGTGTAATTTTCATGGAGAGAGTTTATTTCGTCTTCCATGGCTTCCAGCCATTTCTTCTTATTTACATTTTTCATAGCCTCATCAAACATTTCAAGCTCTTCGGCATCACTGAGTAAGACATACTCACTAGATGGCAGACAGACGGACGGCCGTCTGTTCCTCAAAGATTGTCGGACAGGAAGCTCATTGGCCTGTTGAGGAGTGACTTCATCCTAATCCTCCTCAGGTGCTGTAACAAACTCATTATTGTCCTCGACCACATCTGCGCGATTGTTCTTGTCCTCAGGAGATATTGGACGAACAATTTTAATACTAACTTTGTTTGTCTGGCTAGAATCAGACTTAATCTTCCTACCAATATCTTCAATCGTTTCATCCTCAACGAAGGCTACATCCTTTGACCAAACAAATTTTCTCTCAACTGTATCATAAAGTCTACCCAGTTCATCTTTTTCGTAGCCCAGAAAGATACACTGCATCGTCTTTGGCTCTTGTTTGATCCTTTCATCTTTTAGGATATGAACAAAGGTTTTACATCCAAATACTTGCAAATGGTCATAAGAAAGCTCATTTCCTGACCATATCTTCTCTGACATTTCACCCTTCAATGGCTTATAAGGCGACCTATTAATGACACAGGCCGTCGTCTTCAGTGCTTCTACCCAAAAGGATACAGGAAGCTTTGCTTCTGAAAGCATGCATCTCACTCTCTCTAGGAGTGTGCGGTTCATCCACTCGGTCACTCAGTTCAACTGTGGCGTTTTTAGTGGTGTCTTCTGATACCGAATGCCATGCGATCGGAAGTAGGCATCAAATGCTCCAATGTATTCACCCCCGTTATCACTTCAGACGATCTTTCAATTTCCTTCCCGTTTGATGCTCCTAGAGTATGAAACTGCTCAAATATACCAAGGACTTAGTCCTTAATTTTTAATGGGTAAACCCACAACTTTCTGGAACAATCGTCAATAAAGAATACGAGATATTAGGTTCTACCAAAAGACTTCTCTTTGAATGGTTCACATACATTTGTGTGGACTAGATAGAATACTTTCGCCTTTATAGAGAACGAGTTTCCATAAAATGAGACTCTCGTTACTTACTGGCCATGTAATGAGGGCACGTCCTGAGTCCGTCTTCTTTTACTCCTAGGATAAGGCCCTTCCTGGCCAAGTGATACAATTTGCGCTCACTCATGTGGCCCAGCCTACGATGCTAAAGTCCTCGGACTCTTTGCTAGTTATAGCGTTCACGTCTCCGGCTACTACACACGCCTTCATTATATATAGGCCGGAGTACTTCTTCCCTCTTGCCACAACCAGAGACCCTCTAGTTAGCTTCCCATTACCTTCATAGAAGGTATTGCAGTAACCTTCATCATCCAGGCGGCCGGTTGAAATTATATTTAACCGGATGTCAGGAACATGTCATATATCTTTCAATAGCAGCTTCGTCTCATTGTTAGTGACCATTACAACATCATTTCTGCCAATAATTTGGGATATTTCTTCATTTTCTATCTTTATTACTCCAAAGACTCCTAGAGTATAGGATATGAACAGTCCATTTTTGAATGTGGCATACAAAGAGGTATCAGAATCAACCACCCAATCGGATTTGTGGTCCGTCAAACTTGCCACGTTCTCTTCACATGTCAGCAGGAGATCGCCTCCTATGACCACCGAGACCAAGGGCTTTTCTTCTCCTCGTCCCTTTTCTCTTTTCTCCTTCTCCGCATTTTCACGCTTTCATTTGAAGCAGTACTTCCTAATGTAACCCTTCTTACCACAGTGATGGCACTCAAGGTTTTGATACATTGATCGAGATTTATTGCGTCCCTTCTTTCCAAACTTCTGGCTACGTCCTTTGCTCATTTCCCTGAATTCGGTCAGAAGTATCTCAGAATGCGAAGACATTGAGGCCCTTTGTGACCGCCTTGACTCATTCATGAATAAGGAAGTAATAACCTAGTCTAATTCAAGTGTATTTTTCCCAAATAGCAAAGTTGTGACGATATGGTCATATGAAGTTGGCAGAGAAGTCAGTAATACCAATGCCTTGTCCTCCTCCTTGATCTCCTCGTCAATAGCTAACATCTGCGTTACTATTCTGTTAAACTCGTCCAAGTGCTTCTCAAAGCTCCCTCCTTCCAACAACCACAAGCTATAAAATTGCTACTTCACATGTAGTTTGGTTGTTAGGGATTTAGACTTATACCGACTTTCCAACTTCTTTCCTCCTGGAGCATGTTGTCTACCAGACACAACTTTATGGTGCATTTGGCAAGGTCACTTTTGTTTTGCTATTCTTTCTCGGTCAAATTTTCTGACTTCTCATCATTCTTCCGCAACACCTTCACTGTTCCTTTTCAAGTCAAGATATTCTTTATCCTCTCTTACCAGAGAATAAAGTTACCTTACCCGTTGAATTACTCCAAACTGAACGGCAAATTCTTTAAAGACGACAGCATCATTTAGACGGAGTTCTCATCCGTGCGCTCTGATACCACTTGGTGCAGAAGGGGCGGTTGGACAGATTGCACAGAATCACACACACAGAGTAAAGTGAATGAAGATGAAGAAGAATTGAACACACAAGATTTTACATGAAAAATCCTTCTCAATCAAGGAAAAAATTATGGGACACTTAGTCTACAAATAAGGATCCACTGTATGAGATTAGTTACACAAACAACATGACTACACAAGCCCAAGAGATAAAGTCGAAGAACAAAGCACAAAAAATACAAAGAATCAAATACTTTGTATTTTCACTCACTACTTTCTTTTCTTCTCTATTTTTCACTCTCACTCTCTCTCATATATTACAGATACACACCCCTACTTTGCTCTCTAAGTATACTACATGTATATACCCTTCCAGTAGAATGAGTAATTACCAACTCGGCATGGTGGCTACGTGCACAGCTCCTAAAGTTTGTAATGGCGGCGCACGCTCTATCCTACCGTAGGCTGCGCATGCATGCCTTTGCAGATTGACTTGTCGTCTTCCCAAGAATGACGTCTCCCAACTGCCCAATCAGGAAGGTAAACTGCACGTTATTTGGAGTAGACAATATTTCAATTCTCAGCCGATCAACGCCTCGTTGACTGTCTTCTTCGCTTTGTCGGTCAACGTGGACGTTGACCGATTGGATGTCCTTCTGCAATCATTGGGCAAAATGCAGCAGGTCCACATTTCTTCAGCCAGTCAACATCATATTGACTGAAACATATAATTTGCTGGTCAACCCCAACCAAAACTTCTGGTCAATAATGTTGACCGGAATTCCTTGTGCATAGCCCGTGGATATTCAGCGCGTAAGTCCGCGGACCTCAGTAACACACAGAGTCCTTGTACTCCATCCAAGTCCTCCGGTCATCAAGATTTCTACACGGGAGTGACCCCCAACAGCATTAGCAAATCAGAAGAAACACATCATTCATCAGTTTTGTCACTAAGCAAAGCAAAGTGTTTCAGTAGAATAGCAGAATGCAGCCACCGTGAAAAAAAGTAATAACATTGATATCACGTAATTCAGTATAGACAGCATCTGTTAATATCACAGCATCGGTTCAACAACAGAACCATGGTAGAAGATCAGCAATTAGACAAACTGCTGTCATCAAATTTCTATTACAGCATTTCTACACAATCAGAAAATGCAACAGCTGTATTTGCATCAGTAAATACACACGGGTGATGCAGTATATATATCACAGCAGCAGCTTACTGTCATATTGTTAGAAGGAACTTATTGGTGCACAACAGAACATCAGCAATTGAAGTTAATTACTTTTATCACAGCCTCACAACTTGCAGCCATATTCTTCTGTCACAGCAACAGCAACATAAGTTATAGTTTACATCAGTTTGATCAATCTGTTGCTGATTCTACTTCCACTTCACCAGCAATCCAAGTGAAGCTTATAGCAATAATTAATTGGACAATCAAGTGAAGCCACGGATCAATTATATATTGATTGGTTACTTATCAATGCACACAGATCAAATTCTTTCAACAAGCACACATTGTGCTTTCATTGTTTCAGGATTATACAAAAATATAATTTTAGTTTTCATCTAATTTTGCTTTTCCACATATATGGTTAGAATTACTTTTAATCCTATGGTTATAATTGATTAACAACCACCATATAAATAGTTGATCTACTCATTGTAAAACCAAGTTCCTAAATAATAAAATTACACATATTATTTACACATTGGCCATTATACTCTCCGTCTCTGTTCTTCGACTACTATTCATGTGCTGCAATACAATTCCTCTACTCTTTATTCCTCTGTTTCATTGCTGCACGTGTATATTTCATGATCTCTGTTTCTATTCTTTTTTGTTCACGTACTGATGTTTAGCTACAGGATATTCACGTGCTGTTTTGGATTTCTGATTCGTACGTGCATCACGTTGTTCCTTTACAAGAGCAGACTCTACTACATCAGCTTACAAGAATTGTTTTTAGCACGATAAACATCATGATTTGTTCTCCCCATGACAAGAACTTCAACTATCAAATTCAGATGGCTCACCTGCTCTTATCTTGCTTCTGCATATATATTCCAATTTTGATGGGTGCAGCAGCCTATGGGCCATCCCAGAATCATGAACGCCAAAGGAAGCCCAAGCAGTGGCGACGCAGCAGAAGGCCCTTCAAGCCCAAGATCCCACAAGCGCGACGTTGGCTCAAGCAGGTTGACCCGGAACCGCCAGACAATAAAAGGGGCAATTAGGGTTGATCGATGGGCTGGAAGCCGACAATTGCTGCACCAAATTAGTAGCCGACAGCCACTACAGCTAAGCAAATAATTGCTGACAATGTGACGGTCACGAAATACCCTCAGGACAACAGAGCACGAAACGCCTCTCAATGCTGCAGAGCCGTATCGTATAAGGATGGCTAAACCGACACTCCCTTTATAAATTTACCTTTTCCACTGCAGAAAAGCATCCCCCCTTTTTGGAGAAAAACTCTCCCAGGCATACAAGCGCACTAACATAAAGGCCACTCTCACAATCAGTGCATTCCTCTCTCGAAACCACTCCCTCTCTCGAGCACACCTATCGAAGTATAACCCTCTAACTCAAAGCCACTCACCTCTTCGGGTGCACCCTCCGGAGCCTGGCTCTCCAACGAATACTCACCTCTGTTCACACTTGCGCCAACGCATTTTTATCCTCATATCTTTCCCTTCGAAAGTATCATTGGTGCCGTCTATGAAAAGTGACGAAAAGTCTAACCACACAACCGGAGAAAGCAAGCATGGTGAACACCTGGGTTCAAACAAGTGCACCAACAAGAAATGCCACCTCCCATGGCAATGACCCGACCATTGAACGACACAAAGATAAACATCCTTACACAGATCAAATGAAAAATTCAAAAAATGGCCGGAGTAGCCTAAGAACCCAGGAGAAGGAGATCAGTCTAATTACTAAATTTACCATTGATCTCCAGATCACGGTACCGAAAACTGCAGGATGCTCTAGAGAGATATAGAGGTCCTCATCCGGAAAGGGCTATAGGATTAAACGTCACTTTCTTTTTTTTCTACTTATTAATGATAGGCTTGTTTTTCAAGTGCGCATAATATATTAAGATATGTTCCAATATAAATTATTTATTTACTTACAATGGTTATCGTTTATCAAACAATAAATTTCATAATAAATATACAGAAGTTTTTTATAATCTGAAAAAAGTACAAACTTAGGTTATGATACAAAATAGAGTTTTCATCAAATAATTGTATATAAATAACGTGTAAGATCAAATGTACAAATATTTTATCATTTTCTTTACAATAGTTTGATATAAGAATATGGTCTTTTAAAATATCCAAATATTCGGTAAAAATAAACAAAATTGTCAAAGGTTTAGTAAAATATCAAAATATTCTATGAAATATGCATGCATATAACAATATTCAAAAAAATATGTGAAAATGATGACATGCATATATATTTAAGCAAAAATCAAAAAATAAAATTGAAGGATTCAAATAATAGACCAAAGAATATATTTTGATATACTTGTCTTAAATATTAGATTTACTAGATTTGCTACAAAATAGCTCCAAACTCTCTCTCTCTTCTCTCCCTTTCACACGCAAAATGACCAACTTGGCATTGAAGGCCTTTTTTTATACCCAATCAGCGTATGAGCACTTGTTAAGTATACATCAGATGACATTATTAGCTACATGCATACACGAGTATTGTATCAAATGTGCCTCAAGCATAACACATTCTACCCAAGTTACATACGAATATTCTATAGACGTTTCTCAGACATAAACATTCTACGTAAATTATGCACAAGTGTGCTATCGTGCATACCTTATGTGTAAAACTGCTATCGAAAATACACACATACACCATACTTGTATTGATCAGGCGATAATTCTGTTTCCTACAAATTTAATTTTTTTTTCAAATATTTTATTATATAATTATTTTTATATTAATTTAATGGATAAAATGATATCATCAATATGAATTAAAAATCAGGTGTTATGTAGCGTATAGTTTATTTGTGAAATGCCTTATCACTAATTTTGCTGTATTATTTTTGATAGCCAATCAAGTAATGACATTACTTAAAAGTGGGTGTCAATTGACACTATTGATCAATCCTAGTTTGACTCATAAGCATGAGAAGGGCTAAGGTGACTACTCTGAGGTTCTTATGTTGTATATTTTGGTTTAGAAACTTTGAGAGCAAAATACACGAAGAAAGGTTAGTGTCAAAGTGTTTGGTGTGCGAAAATCTCAAAAATCTCTTTTTTAAAAAAGTTGGTAAATGAATCCTATGATTTTGTTCCTTCTTCCATGTTGAGTTTCTGAACTTTGTCATGAACTTTCTCTTCGAAATGTTTTCCATTCTTAGGTTTGATGATTCTTTATGTGTTTGATATTCATTTAATGAATTTTGCACTTGATATTATGAAAATGTACTAAATGTAGAGATTTTTTTTATGCCATTGAACCATTAATTTGATAAGAAAGCTGATGAATTTGGAGCAGTGCGTTACATGAGTAACTACCTAGAAGGCATTTTTAGCCTTATCCATAAGATTATATACATGAATTACTACTCCATCTATAAGATATAGCATTTAGACATTTAATCTACTTGTTTGGCCCTATCGATGAGCACATATATTGACTGATGGTTAGACATTTCTATATATTTGTTATGACAAATGTGTTTACATGTTTATTATATTTTTATTGGGTTTTGATCATGATATTTCTTTGGAGTCATTTGCTCACCTTTATATTTATCTTTATTTTTAAATTTATGAGTTTGATATTGCGTGACACATTCACAATGAAAGTACAATTGAAAGTCATTTTTTGTTGGTGACCATGAACATGGGAGCAAGGTCTTTTTGTTTTAATGTTTTTGGAGTTCTAAAATCAAAAGAACACTTCTTATATAGGAATTTTTTCCCTTAAGAGTAATAAATATAATAATATTGCATATAATCATATTTTATAATAACCTTGATTTTAGAGTCTTAGTGCAGCATCATTATCGAATTTGAATTAATATTTGTGTTATATTTTGCATTGTGACACTGACAAACATTTTATTTTGAAATTATAGAAACCCTTGAGAGAATTTTATTTTTCTTGAAGAGTTGACCGTTATATATGTAAATTTCACTCATCCATAAATAAAAATTATATAATTCAAACCTATTAGACTTCGAGATTTTGTTATATGAAGTGTGTCAGAGTTCTAATGATATTGGACAAGTTTACTTGAAAAGATCTACGGTGAGTGTTTTGGAAGTTCTTGATTGACATTTGGGAAGCCGATGTGAAGAAGCTTTCATGTACTCGTTATACTGTATAATTTTCTATGTCTGCCTATGAGAGAAGGTGACATAGAGAATTTGCATTAATCATTTCTGAATTTTTTAAAATCAAATGAAATTTATACATATTATATGATATCCCCTTTTTCTTGATTTAATTTTAATACAAGATCCTAATTAGGTAAATTCAATGAAATTTGTAACTTACATGCTCCTATTGTACCATAACAACTCTGCTTAATTTTTTGTCTTTTATTGTTTAGGTATTATTTTGAGGTTTCAATTATTTGATTTAGGTCAAAGTCTAAACATCAAGTAGTATAAGAAATCTATTTTTTGAATGTTTACAAAAACTGACAGAAAATATAAATTTATTGACCGATCCAAATAGTAAAAGTATAAATAATTCAAATGACAAAAAATTAAAGGCCTAGATAAGTAACTAGTCGATTAAAGACGGGTTTAGAATAAATAGAATAATAAAAAATTCATGCTTACATTATTCGTCTAATAACAACATTTTGTGTAGGTGGGCTAATTAGGAGCCACCACACTTATTGCCAACCAATTATAATGCTTCATACAAATTGACCAATTAGGATATTCTAACTGCGTTGTCCACTTTATAGTAGGAGAATACTTTATTAATAGTAATTTTTTCTTACTTTATTATTAATATATTTTTTTAACTTTACTATGAAGACTTCTCCAATAATCATTTATTTAAAAAGGGAATAGGGATATAGAAAAGCGAGGCATGGATAAGCCAACTCCATGGTAGGCCCCAAGAAAGAGAGGATGGGCAATCGACTAGCCTTACCAGGGAGGGCTTGCCTTCGACCTGGATGGACATGCACCTAGCTTAGCTTCTCTACTCATTCAAGTGTCGGCCACTCCTAGGTCATGCCCGCACTAGTGTTGGTTGCCTAGCTCCTGTGTCAGTTTCACTATAAAATGATGATGTCGCCCCAATTGCTGTTATTGTCAAATAGTATTTGTCGGTCGTCCTATCAATCACCTATTTGTTGACTGCTGACTCCATTGCTACCTTGCTAGTATCGATTACAAGACATCATTTAAGGTATGTATGACTGAATCTTGACTCAAATTTGAGGTCTGGATAGGCTAAACCCAAATCCAAACTTGTATAGGCCCAAAAGGAAGGAAACCAATAAGAGAAGCCATCATAATTCTCCAAAGGCCACATGTTTTAGATAGACTTCAACTTCCTTGCTCAACATATTAGCTGCTATGAATTCTCTCCTAAATTATACTAATATTTCATATTTATTTTATTTATTATTTTAAAATATTTTATTTACTTAATCATAAAAATGGTCTCCCAAGATACTTATCTTAATATTCTGTTAATATTTTATTTTTGTTTGTATTTCATAGAAAATTGGTTTAATATTTCGGATCATATTAGCATATGAGTCATTAAATGATCAATGTTAAACCAATTTTTAGGTGCTCATTAAATTCACTTATTTGTCATAATTTGTGCCCATACTTTAAAATTTTGTATACTCATGAATTTCAATACTTCTGCTTAAACTAAAGACGAGATTAACTTTAAATCTCGTAAGGTGGGAAGATGCTAAAATGAACGAAGCTGCGTAAATATATCCGTACTAATGCCACAATTTGCGAAACGAAAATAAAAAAAAACTTACAAAAAATGCTATATTGAATTGAAAATTAAAAATGGATGAAATCAAAAATTTCAGATGGGTACGTAAACTTTGCATAAAAGAAAAGAAAATTAAAATTAGGAATTGAAAACCAAACTTAGTATTTTATCCTCTACACGCCTTTTTTGTGGATTCGAATGTTGGCATAAAAGGTTCGTTACCAAGCAGCTTGAGTAAATACGTTATGTCCAAATGGGGAAATTCGTTTTAAATTATGGGTGAAGCTTACTAAGTACGACACCATTGCGATCGACCGTTTTCTCCTCTGCCGCCCGAAGAAAAACCACGAGTTCACTCACAAAGTTCACTCTGTAAGGGAAGTCTCTTCCAAAGCTGGGGAGGAAATAGGGAGGCAGAGACATATGTTCTACTCACACTTCCTTCTTTCGAGAAAGGGCTCTTTGGGCGCCATATGGCTTGCTGCCTTCTCGTTCAAACGCCTCAAGAAGCATGAGGTTGCTCAGACGGATATTCCCTCCTGTGTCGGTTCGTTTCTCTGCAAATATACAAGTTTTATTTTGTGGTTTTGCATTCTGGATTTTTCCTACCCATGGAAATGGCTTTGCGTCTTTTGCCTTAGTAAAGCTTTTGCCTATGGTCTCTTGCATTCGAAGTGAGCTTGGCACTTTTGTGTCCTGTAGAGCAATTTTCTTATTCCTCTAGTGGTATATGTGGGCATGACAACAAGTATGGTATTACACTTGTGAAGTGAAGACACCCGTAGAAGCTAATTTTGATGCTTCACGTATTATTTAGAAAATACTGGGAAAATTTGATGAAAATCGGCAACATTTTTGTGGTGATGCGTTCTAGACCGCCGACTATTTGTTTCGATTTTGAAAAGTTGCTTTCCAATAAATTATGTTTGGTCGGTGATGCTCGAAACGCCCTTGATGTGCTTCTGAAAAATTCTGAATAAAAATTTGTAGAAAAAGTAGATAATTCATAGAAGTTCTCACCTGTTCATGAAGTATTTAAAGAGCACACAGTATTATTGTTGTTTTACAGGAAGGCACAAATATTCTGCCTGTTGACAAGGTTCAACATTAGGCGGGAATAGATACTATTTTCTTCCATTTTACATCTTGATGTACTAGTATTATCCAGTAATGATTGCCTCAGTTCTCCAAGTGTTAGAAGAGGGGGTTAATTACAATATTGTGATGTACTCTTTCAATTTTACTTCCATGTCTTACAGATAGACTATGTATTAAAGGTTAATAATATGGGTAATATGAAAATTGAATGTGGGATGATCAGTTTCGAATAATACGGTAATGGGAAGTGAGACAATAATTTTGGGATAAATTATTGAATTTCAGTGCCATTTTGGTTCCATTTTTCTCGGTAACTACTGCTTTCTTCATTTGTTATGGCTTGAGGTTTTAACTTGATATCTGTCATAACTCAGCTTTGAACTGACGTGGTTGTCTGTTGGCATGTCTATTTTTTTTTGCTTCCTAGTATTTGCTACGAGATTGCTTACCCATAAGAAGAAAGGCTATGAGACCTTTGCCTTAGACCTTATTGCCTTCATTTTTTTTTTTTGGTTTGACCACTTGTAAAAGCAAATGCCTTTTATTGGCATTGGAGCGCTTGCATTTGCTTTACATTTCATTTCTTACTTCTTTTTTGTTCTTTGGGGTTCTATTATCGAAACAGAACTCAAAAATAAATATGACAATAAGTCAAAGAATAAATTAACACATTTTGATAGAAGCAGCTCTACTCAAATACTCTTTGATAAATTAGGATCTAGTCAGATGCTCGAGATATGGTACACGTACTTAGCAATTGAAACGAAATTGCAACTTTGAATCTTGTTGGTTCTTCCTCCAAGTAGCTTGCAAATTACAGAGGTTTTGCAGCTGCTTGGATTCTTTTCACGGTTTAGTATAAATGACAGCAAACAAAATATTGGAGGATGTACAGTATATGGTTGCCAAGGCACCTACTATTTGGGGAATCTGACATGTATTCAATTAGATTTGATTTTTTTTTCCGTATTTTTCCTTAATCCATGGTATGTCTGATATGAACTAGGGAAGGGCTTTGTTCCCCAGTATTGGAGAGCTGAAGTGAAGGAGGAAACAGCTCTCCACTGACTTAGAATGCAGCTGAAGCTTAGTGGGGAGAATAAAGAGAGAAGAAGAAAGAGGAAAGATTAATTATAAATCAAAGATTGAATTGAAATCTTGGTGGGATAGACAGTAATTCGGTGACAAATTTAAATGAAATATAAATGGAATTTGTTTTTGCATTCATCTCAGATTATGTAAAAACTTTTGAAACCTGTGCGATTATAGCTTGGATACTTCTAGCTGAATATTCTTCAGTATTGGTGCTCAATTAACGGACTCAATAGTATATGAAAACCAGCACATGGTCTTACTTCTAAATAAGATATCCACATAAGACATCACTGCCATGAATGAAACTCCATGTAAGGCTGAGTTTGATACAATATTGAAAATAAGATATCAATGTTTTTTGTGGGTTTTCTCTGTTTAAGCTTTGATGATGTCTTCATATTTTTCCTTCATGAGTTTCTGCACATGTCTTTTTTGCAGATAAGATTCTTCTAGATGAAATGCCTTCTCTAACATACAGAATATTGGCCCACCTCCTTCTTGGTGTGGTGAGAATATTCTCCAAGAAAGTAGAATATCTATTTCATGACTGTCATGGCATCATAAATGAGATGAATAATTTTTTCGGCAAAAAAATTTCCTCCACAAATGCTACGCTTGCACCTGAGTTCTCTATCACTCTGCCAGAGAGTTATGAGCTTGATGCTTTCATAGTGGAGGCTGTAGATGATGCAAGCGGGTAAGCAATCTAGTCCAGGTTTTTAAGAGCCCTTTTTATTTGCCTATTGAATGCTCTTCTATGGAAATGTGACATGCTAGAATGACATGCTCTTTTAACTACTCAGAGGAAATGTTGCACAATGTGAAGACATTGTTCTTCAAGGTATTGAGTTTGATTTTGAATATTTTG
This sequence comes from Nepenthes gracilis, assembly GCA_033239525.1. NCBI lineage: Eukaryota > Viridiplantae > Streptophyta > Magnoliopsida > Caryophyllales > Nepenthaceae > Nepenthes > Nepenthes gracilis. The sequence goes on along the minus strand of BSYO01000028.1, from coordinate 7,959,584 downwards.
ATTTCTGACCCTTTTTTTTGTATTGTATCTGAACTAATCTATCCACTCCATTACTCAGAAGTATGGAAGAACGATGGATCTGGGCAATACCTTTTGGGCAAGGTAATTGGACTTATTTCAATTTGTGTTTCCAACAACTGGTAAGATTTTTAACCTTAAATATCTATATTCTTCCAGATACAGGCTCTAGTTATCTCTTATGTTTATGAAAAATTATCATACGTTTACCTTTGACAACAACTTCTCAAAATGTTCTTTTGGGCTACTACAATATCATCTTCCATAATTTATTACGGGAAGATTAGGAAGTAATGTTTTGAGGAAAGAATTCCATTGATTTTAATTTTTCCTCTCATGCACCCAACAAAATTGTGGCTGATGGCTCCTCTACGAAAGTTGAAGGAATTTTTTCTTTTTTTTGAATTTGAGTTTACATATCTCTTCGGTGTTATACTTGTCGAATTTTCCTTTTAATATGTTATCTGTGAGTAGATTCATTTGAGTATCATTATTGTGCAGTATTTTTTCTTACTCATTGGGAATTTCAGGATCTTGTGACAAAAAATATTATTATTACTCGAGGTTGTTGTGTGTCAAGAGGTTTCTACGTGTTACAGCCAATAGGAAGAACCAACTTCCATTGTTTATTCTAGTGTTATTTCTACTTCTCTTGACATTAATTATAGTTTGGGTCATCCCTCAATTTCTAGTTTGAAAAAATTATGTCAAATTCTGGATTTTGTTACTGATTTGCCTCAATTAAATCCATGTGCATCTGCCTTTCTTGAGTTGGTACAATCAGATGTGTGGGGACCTTCTCTAGTTTCGTCTAACTTGAGATTTCATAATTTTGATAATTTATTGATGATTATTCACGGGTTACTTAATTATACTCGATGAATAAACATTTCAAGTTACATTCTATTTTTTGCTTTCTATATTGAAATTAGGATCCAATTTTTTGCTTCCATGTGTACTTTTTGGAATGATAATGTCTGTGAATTTTTTTTCTTTCTTTTTGTCATTCTAATCCCCAGCATGGGATATTTCACCCGTAATCTTGTCCTAATACATCTCTACAAAATGGTGTGGCAAAATGGAAGATAGGCATTTGATAGAGCTTGCTAGAGTTCTCTTATCTCAAATGAGATTTCCGAAGATTTTATGGAGTGATGCAATACTGATCGCTTTATATCATATTTATTGAATGCCATTGACTCTTCTTCAATGGGAGACTTTTTATCACGTATTATTTCTTGAAAAGCTATTACATAAAGATTTTTCCTTATGTGTGTTATGTTTGAGATATTCAACCTCAAGTGACTAATCTTAATCATTAGTCTTTGTAGTGTTTTTTTCCTTGGATATACTGTTACAGGTTTGCCTAGTGCTTCTGTTGTATCGATGGCTTAAACCTGCAGATTTTGAAACCAATTGCCACCCTTCTTTTAAAGCATCCCGTTTTTCTATTTCTGATTCATATGCATCTCAAAACTGACCAAGCAAGGGTTAATATTGTGTAGTCGAAATAGAGTTGCCCACAACCTTAGGCTAATAGCTAGCCTAAGACAAGAGGTAATAGAGTAGAGCTAGTGAAGGATCTTCCAATTTTTGAGTGAGTTGAGTGCTTTATAGGCATAGGCATAGTACCAAAATTAGAATCGAGAGGATCAGATAAAGGGGGGAGAGAACTAAAGTGCTAGCGCACTCCAACAATAAAAGGACAATATAGAAACTACTTCTAAGATAGAATAACAATAATAAGAATTGCTTAAGTTAAATTCGTGTTTAGTGTCTCTCAAGAGTTGGGATGTTTTCTTATTTTCTAGTGTCATCTGATGTATTCTTGAATCAGCACCCTTTTATCCCAAAGTGCCTTCATTGAGTATCCCTTTTGATAATGATTTTAATGTTTATGAGATTGTTCATTAGGTTGTATCTGCTACACTTTTGTTGCATGTGCTTCCTAATCTTAAGACTTACGTCTGTGAGCCTCGTTAGGTGTTTAGTTCTCCTAGAGTAGATTTTGAGCCATCCTCTATCAAGCTAATTCTTCCATCTATAGAGATTGTTGTTCTTGATTAAGGGACCAATTTAGATCCTCTAATTATATTGTGGAAGGGTCATTATGGCTGTATTTGGTATATTTTATCTGCTACGTTTATTATATACTAGTATTTTGCCTTTTTAGGTAGTTTTGGTGTCCACTTTGGACTCTATTTGTGTTCCTCAATATATATCCAAAGCTAATTCTCATCATGCTTTGGATGGCAACAATGGAGAAAGAGATAGTTGTTCTTGAGCATTATCACATAGGGCATTTGGTCTCTTTACCTTATGGGAAGAAACACATCAGGTGTAAATGAATTTACACGGTGAAAGTCAATCTGGATAGTTCTTTAGCTTGGTTGGATGCCTATTTAGTGACTAAAGGGTATGCTCAGATATATGAGATAGACTGCACTAATATCTTTTCTCTTATCACCAAATTAACTTCTATTAGGATTTTTATTTTATTAGTTACGAGTTATCACTAGTCTGTGCATCTATTAGATGTATGGTGATCTTTAGGAATATGTTTATTTGGAACAATCGCCAGGGTTTATTGCTTAGGGGGGTCTAGATATGTTTAATTTCTAAAAAAGTCTTTCTATAGTTTGGAATAGTCTCCATGGGAGTCGTTTGGCAGGTTTATGAAATTTTATTTGAATTTTGGCCTTCCTGTTATAACAGTGATCACTCTGTATTTTGTTGTCGTTCTAGTATTGGGTGTATTCTTTTCGTTATGTATGTGGATGATATTATTATTACTGATATTGATAATGCTGGTATTAAAGATTTGAATTTATTTCTTCAGCGTCAATTTTAAACCAAAGATTTTGAAAGATTGCGTTACTTTCTTTGCATTAAGGTTGCTAGCTGCCAATGTGGTATCTTTCTTTCACAAAGGGAGCACACTATTGACTTACTTTGAGAGATTGATAGATACAATGCTCTCATGGATGCAGGAATTATCTTTAGATGATGGGAAGATTTTTGCCGAATTGGAGAGGTATTAACGACTAGTTGATAAGCTCAATTACCTTGTTGTAACTTGTCTAGATATTACCTTCATAGCTAGTATTATTAGCCACTTTTTGTCTTCTTTGTGTTGTTTATTAGGATGCTATAGTACGCATAATGAGATATCTCAAAGGAAGACTAGGATGAGGCTTGCTTTATAATGATTGGTCATACTTAATTTGAGGGTTTTTTGATACCGATTGGGTTGAGTTGTCGTATGATCAGAAGTCTGCCACTAGCTATTGTATTTTTATTGGAGGCAACTTTGAGTCGTGTAAAAGTAAGAAATAGGATGTGGTAGTTAGGTTAAGTATAGAATTAAAATATCGTGTGTATGTTATTTGTGAAATGATATTGTTTTGGCAATTACTTTGTCTTGGTTGTAAGAGTTTTGGGTTTTCTTAGCAGTGATGTAATAATTAAGTTGTTATCAATATTACATCAAATTAGGTATTTCATGAGCCCAAGAAGCATATAGAGGTAGATTGTCATCTCTTTTTTGTGACTCTCCCACAAGGCTTAATTTACATTCGTCATGTGGGGATTGAAAATCAGCTTGCAAATATTTTCAATAAATCCTCAATAGGACCTTGAGTTATATGTATTTGTAACAAAGTTGAGCATAATTAATATTTATGCTCCAACTTAAATGGAGTGTTAGAATATCTTATCATTAGTGGTAGAATATACTAATAGTATTCGTTTGTACAGTTATTTGTTTTTATATTAGGTTGTAAATAATCTTGTATATGTATAAATAAATAATAAAAGCAACTGTCCATATTACATGAAATTGGTATTTCCCCAGCTCATGTAGCATATAGAGATATATAAATAAATAATAAAGCAACTGTCCATATTACATCAAATTGGTATTTCCCTTGCTCCCGAAGCATGTAGAGATAGATTGCCATCTTGTTCATGAGACTTTTCAAGAAGGCTTAGTTCACATTCATCATTTGAGAATTGAGGATTAGCTTTCAAATATTTTAAACAAATTTTTAACTAGAGCTTGAGTTGCGCATATTTGTAACAAGTTAGGCATGATCAATATTCATGCTGCAACTTGATGGGGTGTGCTAGAATATCTTATCATTAGTGGTAGGCTATGCTTATTGTTAGAATAGAATATGTGGATAATATGTTCACTTGTGAGGGTATTTTAGTCTTTATATTAGGTTGTAAATAATCATATGTATGCCCCTAACCCGAATTGAGAGGGTTTCCACAAAGTGTGATGGAGTCGCTGATTTGAATTTGGAGTAACAAAAAGAGTTCAAAATGGAGATGAGAAGATTAAAGAGAATTTCGTATAGAGGGAGAAGGAGAGACAAAAGTTGAGGAAGTGTTTAGGGTTGAGGGTTGGGAGAACGAGAGAGTAGACAGAGTAGAGAAGGAAGATTCAGTAAGAGGGAATTTCATTCATTTTCCACACACTTCACTTATGACAACTACTTCTCGGCTATTTTCCTAGTAACAAACAACATATTTCTTTAACTAACAAACAACTCACTACAGCTAATTCTTAAAGCTGCTTGGTTTGCTCCTTGTTGGCATGATGCTTTGCTAAACTGTGCTACTTTCCTGTTGGGGTATTCATGACAATACCCTTCCCTTCAGCTTTTCCTTGTCCTTAAAGAAAAATTTGGGAAATTGAGCTTTCATGAAGGCTCTATCCTCCCAAATTGCATCTTCCTAATGTAAATTCATCCAATGAATCAGTAATTGCTTGACCTACTTCCATGTCCTTTGCATTGTTTGCGTTTTTAGAATTTGAAAAGGCTGCACCTCAACTTCCTGATTATCGTCCAAGGTCTGCAGTTGCGTGAGTACATGACTAGTCTTGCCAATCTTTTCCTTCAGCAAAGATATATGAAAAACAGGGTGAATCTTCAAATTCACGGGTAACTCCAGCTTGTAAACAACCTCTCCTATCTCTGCTATAATTTTATAAGGCCTAAGACTTGGTTAATAGCTTCAGATTTCTTCTTGAGGCAATGGAAGTTTGCCTGTATAGTTGGAGCTTCACATACACCATGGTGCCAAATTCAAAGTTGCATTATGATCTTTTCATATTAGCATATTTCCTCATTCTGTTTAGTGTGACGGCCAATTGTTCCTTAAAAAATTAAGTTATTTGCTTCTTTTCTTGAAATATTTCTGCCACAAAAGCTACTGTCGGTATATCTTTATCAAATTGCAGCCGTGGAGGAGCAAATCCATATAAAGCTTGAAAAGGAGACATCTTAATGATAGATAGAATTATACCACCATTTAGCTAAAGCTAATCATTTACACCACTGATTTGGTTTCTGCGCCACCATACATCTCAAATACGTTTTTAGGCACTGATTAACTTTCTTTGTCTGCCCATTTGCGCTAATGGGTGATAAGATGTACTCATGTGAAGCTCGGTTCCCATACTAGTCATCAATGATTTCCACAATAGCCCTGTGAACACTTTTTACTAACTAATACTATATTGACAGGGACTCCATGGAGCTTAACCACTTGATTAGGTCAGCAACTTGCTGTAAAAGGGTGTAGTAATGTTAAGAAATGACCATATTTCATTAAACTATCTACCGCTACTAATATTGTATCCTTTCCATTTGATTTAGGCAATCCTTCGATGAAGTCCATTGTTATATGACTCTGAGAGTACAATAGAGTAGGCAAAGGTTGTAATAGACCCAAATATGCCATCCTCTCACTTTTGTCGTTCCTTTGAAATACTTCATAAGAAAGCACCAACTTTTCTATCTGTTGAAGAAGTTTTTGCTAGAATAAGAATTGTTGTGCTCTTTTATAGGTGGCTGCAACACTCAAATGTCCTTAATTACTTGATTCATGAATTTCTAGTAAGGGTTTCTATCTCAATTTAGTAGAATTAACTATACTTTCTAATAAGAGTTTCTATCTCAATGTAGTAGAATTAACAATACATCATCTTCCCTTGTACCTTAGAATGTCTTTGGAGATGGTAAATTGTGGGTGAGATTCTGGACTGATCTATAATGTAGCCAGGATCTCATAGATCTATGGATTATTCTCATAGCTAAGCTAAATTCTGGCTTCCAGGTGGGTACTTCTACTCATATAGCTTCGCAGCTGGTTTTATGATCTTCTATCCCTTGATAAGGCATTGGCCACCACATTCTCCTTGCCCTCTTATACAAAATCACATAGTTTAGGCCCAAAAGTTTGGATAAACTTCTTTGCTGTAGAATTGAAGTTGCCTTTTACTCTAGTAAATGCTTGAGACTTTCATGATCTGTCTTGATGATGAATTGGCGATCTAGCAAGTATTGTCTCCATTTTGAAATTGCCAATAATGTTGCTAACAGTTCTTTTTCATGGATTGATAAGCCCAAGTTCTTCACTCAAAATGCTTTGCTGATAGGCTACAGGACAATTTTGTTGCATCAAAACAGCTCCCATACCTTTGGTTGATGCATCTAATTCAATCATAAAGGGTAGATTAAAATCTAGTAGAATCAATACAGGGGCTAGGGCCATAGCTGTCTTCAATTTCTAAAATGCTTCCTCTGCATCCTCGTTCCACTTGAATGTGTTTTTCTTCAACAAGTTTGTTAATGGCCAATTTTTGACCTCATAATTCTTTACTAACTTCCTATAGTACCCTGTTAATCTCATGAATCCTCTCAATGCTTTGATATTAGCTGGAACTGACGAAGATCTCATGGCTTCAATCTTGCTAGGATCTATTGAAACTCCTTCATTAGATATGATATAACTCAAATATTCCACCTTGTTTTGGCCAAACGAACATTTGTTTTTCTTGGCAAAAAGAGAAAGCTGTTGTAATGTGAGGAACATAAGTTTAAGGTGTTCAAGGTGATTTTCCAAGGAAAGACTATAAACAAGAATGTCATCAAAGAATACTAACACAAATTTTCTTAAGGTTAGAATATGTGATTCATCAAGGCTTGAAAAGTGGAGTATTAGTAAGACCAAAGGGCTTAACTTTGAGCTCATAATGTCTTTAGGGAGTTTTAAAGGTTGTTTTAAACATATCAGGTTTATACATTCTAATTTGATGATAACATGATTTTAAATTAAGTTTGGAAAAAATAGTTGACCTGTTTAGTTTATCAAGTAAATCATCAAAATGGGTATAGAAAGTTTGTTTTTGATGGTCATTGAATTGAATTGTCAATAGTCTATACAAAGTCTCCAAGAATTGTCTTTCTTCTTTACTAAGAGGATAGGAGATGCAAATGTATTGGAATTTGGTTGTATTAGTGATCGTTTGATCATTTCAGCGACTTGGCATTTTATTTTATTCTTTTAAATTTTGTTGTGTTTGTAGGGCCTTAGGTTTACTGGTTTGTAATTGGGTTGTAAGAGAATTTGGTAATCAAATGATCTTTTAGGTGGTACGTGATTTGGTTTCTCAAAGATGTCTTGAAATTCAAGAAGCAATTCTCCTATAGGATTAGGAATAACTACCTGGTCTTCGGTTGTGGATAGACAGAATGACTGTCCAACAAATTCTTCACCATTGCATATCAGTTTATTTGCCTCATGTGTTGGCCCTCTTCAATGCAACCTCTTCTTTGTAGCCTTAAAGCTCAATTGGTTGGTCCTCCTTGTTGAAACTTAATTTGAGTTCATAAAAGTAAAGAAAATTGGACTGAAAAGTTTTCATCCAATCCACTCCTAATATCATATCAAAACTACCCAATTTCATAACCCTCAGATCTAGCTTGAAAGAATGGTCTTGCATCATCCAAGTTAAATCACAGTACTTGGTCTTGCTGATGATTTTACTCCCATTGTCTACTGTCACAACCAATGGATGGGTAATAGTTAGAACTATCTTAGCTTCTTTGACTACTTTGGGACTCACAAAGTGTTCTTTGTGATTCTGATTGTTGTTGTTACCACCAGTAACAACAACTCTACTACTTCCATTCTTTTCGGGAGGAATCTTCACCTGGGACTTGTAAGGAGCTATTACACTTTTACTCATTGCCTCTCAGTGCTATTCATGGAGTTTTGTCAATTCAAAGCTTCTGCTAGTGATGTAAGCTTGTGTAACTTTACCATAGGTCTATCTTTCGGTCCACTAAGAAAGCTGGATATGAAATAAGATTCTGAAAATAGATTGAGATATGAGCTTATCATCCACACCTTCAAATCTTTATTGATAATCTTCCACACCATATTGTTGCTGCAATTTGTTAAATTCCTCCACATTGTCTATGGCTGGCAATTACCAAATCTTTTACATATATCCCCTTTGAATAATTCCCAAGAAAGTGCAGAATTCTGTGCACAATACTTCTGAAACCATATGTCTGCCATGTCTTCTAGATGTATATCTGTAATCTCCGTCTTTTGTTCTTTAGAAATGTGGTTGATATGGAAGTACTTTGTACACTTCCTAATCCAAGATCTTGGATTTTCTCCAGAGAAATACACAAATTCTACTTTTAGTAAAGGTATTCGGATGGTTTTAGTTGTGATCACTTCTTGAGGGTTGTGTGTATGTATTTGATTGGCATTCCAGCTATCTAGAGCCTTGGTCTTCTTGGGAACTGATTCCTGCAGGTGAAGGCAATATTCTCCTCTGTTCCTGTGGAATGTTGATCTTGGAAACTGGATTCAGCTACTCACTTGGTTTCAAGTTCTTGGAAATTAACAGCCTTCTCATATCTGCCTTGAATTTGGAGAATTTGTCTTTATGTTGCTGCTCCAAGTTTTCTCGTTGTTTTTTAATTCTTGAATACACCTTTTCTTGTAGGATAGAAAATTGGTTTAGTAAATTTTCATTCACCTATTGTATGATGCTTTTTTTGAATTTCTTGCTGCCATTGTTACATCTATTCTTCCACGTTTTTCTTTCTCATTGTCATGGTTGGCTTTAGTTGTAAGATCGGTCTTCTTTGATACCAATTGTGATGGAGTTGCTGATCTGAATTTGGAGTAGCAGAAAGAGTTTAGAATGGAGATGAGAAAATTAGAGAGAATTCAGTATAGAAGGAGGAGGAGAGATAGAAGTAGGGGAAGTAGGGAGAATGAGAGGGCAGACTGAGTAGAGAAGGAAGATTCAGTAAGAGAGAACTTCATTCATTTTTCACACACATCACTAACTATACAATTCCTTATAACGGCTACTTTTTGGTTGTTTTCCTGCTAACAAATAACATATTTCTTTAACTAACGAACAACTCACTACAGCTAACTAATTATTTAAGCTGCTTAGTTTGCTCCTTGCTTAGATGATGTTTTGCTAAGCCCTGCCACTATCCTGTTGGTGTACTTCATGACACAAAGCTGTAGCCCTTCTTCTATTCTCTTATTCTGCAGTTTTTTATTCCTGTCAAATCTTTCTCAAAATGCTGGGCAATTTAGTTTTGACCACCACGGCCTAGTAGCCACTTTATAATATTTGCCTTGGGGTTTGGACGTCATAGTCCTATCACACTATAAAGTTGGAAGAGTAATTCATGGTCTTATACTATTATGATCCTATTGAGATCGTGCACCTTATTAATTTTCTTAAGTAATATGGTTGTTTGGTAGTTTTTGGATTGTGATTTTAGTAACAATTATTGTTGTGGCCATATTCCAATTGCACTTGTATTTAAGAGGGATTATAATTTATTTGGTTGTCATCTGAATGCATTCATTTATCATTTCATTACAACAGATATGGCATAACTTAAATATGTTCGATGGCATATCTTGTGCTGTATACTAATAAGTATTAGAGAAACATCATTAATCTGCAATTTGCAGTACGGAGAATTTTCTGTTCAGCCGGGCACTACTACTGCTCTGCCATCTCAGTTATCAGCTGAAGCTTTTGATCAGCGGGAAATGTGTTGCTCAGTTATGACTCATGAATTTGCTGAGGTGGAGGAAAATTTTATTATGCTTCATACTCCACCTGACAGGTATGGACACCAATGATTTAGCTTAGTAATTCCTGGTACTCTTGCTGCCTTCACGGTGAATAATGTGTTGATTTTCATTTTGAACTGCCACGTCAGAGTTCTTTCACCTCATCTGATGGAGACTGATGGCATGGTAACCTCATCAGGTAGTAACAGTAATTTCTTAGGCATGGGAAAGCTTCGAGATGTCAGGTTCTCTCAAGAAGATTTTGTTGTCTTTGAGATGATGTTTTGTCAAGATGACATTGAAAATCTTGGCCTTATCACAGCCTCTGGTGGAGCACAGAATGCTAATGTTGAGAATGGGGACTTAATTGAGAATATATTGTCAGAAAATTATGCTCATGTTGCTGCAGAAAGCAAGGAGCTGGCTTCCACAAGTAAGAGCAGTCCTGGCTCTGGAGTTCAAGATGCTAGAGGTGCAGACTGCTGAAGTTATTGCCGTCATGTTATTCATCTTATTCATATAAATCAAATGAACATCTCTGGGAGGAAATCTATCTATAACAATATCAAGTCTTCACCTTTTCAATACTTTGCTATGACCATTTTTTTTTTTTTTTTGAAATGTAGGTGCCCAAACACCAGAGTTTTTAGTTGTTCGTACTCCAGCTAGCAAGGAGTGTGTTAAGAGACTGGCCAAAAGAAAATGCATGCATGATGAGATTATAGTGCTGTCGAACAAGTATGTGTTGGAAACTTTTTAATATTGTCTTTTCCCATATTAAATATCCTGTAGATGGTGCAAATAATTTGTTTTTCCTATTGTTTTCTATAACTGCATTATCATTTGTGGTGCCATTTTTTAGAGGAGGGTTTTGGTAAAATTTGATTCATTCTTGTCCAATTTTTCCCTTGAACCCACGTGTAAAAATGAAAACCGCTCACGCTGTATCTGGTTTTTTTCACTCTCCAAAATTCTGAAAGTAATTCTGACATAAAAGGTTAAATGGAAAATAAATTTACTGAGTCTTCATTCGGGAAAAGTGCACTTCTACTAAGCTGAAGATCCTCTGATGCATCTGTAAGGTAAGGTTATTTGAGGGGATGCAAGATGCTCCTTATATAAGGCGTAGGGGCAGACGAAAGAAAATTTTGAAAGAAGCCACTCAGCTTGATGTACATATAAAGAGTTAATAGTGGAAATGGCATATGATAGTGTAGAGTGGAGACATAATTCACACAACCAACATCGCCTAGTGGAAAATATTTGGTTTGACTTGGTTTTTATTCAAGGAGAGTGAACATTCAATGTTAGTTATGGTCATTTGAGGGGATGCAAGATGCTCCTTATACAAGGGGTAGGGGCAGACGAAAGAAAATTTTGAAAGAAACCACTAAGCTTGATGTACATATAAAGAGTTAATAGTTGAAATGGCATATGATAGTGCAAAATGGAGACATAATTCACATAACCAACACGACCTAGTGGAAAATGCTTGGTTTGACTTGGTTATTATTCAAGGAGAGTGAACATTCAATGTAAGGTAAGGTCATGTGAGGGGATGCAAGATGCTCCTTATATAAGGTGTAGGGGCAGACAATAAAATTTTGAAATAAACCACTAAACTTGATGTACATAGGAAGAGTTAATAGAGGAAATGGAATATGATAGTGCGAAATGGAGACATAATTCACATAACCAACATCACCTAGTGAAAAAGGCTTGGTTTGACGTGGTTTTTATTCAAGGAGAGTGAACATTCAATTTGTGACAGCCTGAAAAGATAGGTAAGAAATTTAGTATGGGAAGGGGGACGTACTAGCAGTATAATACAAATATTGGCATGGTGGTGAATACTCCTACATTTGAATCAGAGGTTTAGGAAATACAGAAAACTAATAATGAATGGGTAGCGTTATTGTTGTAATTTACAGCTAATCCAAGAAGTAATATTGTGAAAAAGAAGGCCATTACAGTTAGAAGAATTTATTGATACAGTATCTGATAAAAGCATTTAGTTCTGGGTAAACATGCTATATGAAAGTTATGTCAAGTATTGCAGGGTCCTCAGACAGAACATAGATGATGCAAGTAGCTTGGTATGCAAACGAAGGAAAGCTCCTCATACGGTCATTGATTTGTGGAGATTCTCCCGCATTCCCAATCTTGCCAAGTACTTCTTGGAGCCTCTGATTCCTTGTAAGCATAAGTCTTGGTTTTCCAAGTCAAGACTTCAGAAAAGAATGAAAGAGTGAAAAAATAATTGGAAAAAGCAATGTCTCTGAGCTTATATGTCAATATTCTGTGCTCAATTTATAACTGATATAATTGTAGGTGCTGTGCTGGAGCTTAGGAATTTTTCCTATCAAAAAAGGCCAAAAAACCTGGAACCAGTTGAGATTACCCAACCTCCTTTTAAGCCAGGTGTAACTATATCCCCAAGGACCCCTCCTGGCTGCAAATCAACCATTGCTCCAGAAACACCTGTGCTATCTTCATTACACAAAAGAGCATTTGGAGGGCTTAGAATCATAGATTCAGATGCAGAAGGTTCACCGTACTCATTTGAAAGTGCTAGAGATAAACAGGCTGCCTACCAGGAGGAGCTTAATTTGAATCTGATGGATGAGGTAGATTTTGTATCATAATTAGCTACTATATTGGAGATCCTTAATTTATGGCAGATTAGTTTGTTAATTGAAGTCTCTTAGCACTGGGATATCCAATTTTAATGGCTAGATATTGGTTCATTGAATCCTGTTTTGCTGAATAAATTTGCAGCAGCTTACATCTCTGATAATGTGCTTTACTGACTTTTAGTGCTGGTAAAATAATTATCCTGCCAAATTTGAGTAGAATTTTAATTTTAATTTTTTTTTTAAATCTTGCATCTTGCATGTTCTTGTCGTCAGTATTTGGAAGTGACATATGGCCTTTGCCTCCAAATTATCCAAAATTATCTTTTTATTTAAATGTGAGAGAAGACATCATATTAGTTAATCCTTGTTTATATGGTGAGCTGAAGTCATTCATGAAATAATAAGCACCTGCAGTATTATTTAAGTACAATGATCCACACATAAGATACTATGGTAACTCAAGTGCAATGATTTGTTGCACGACTGTTTTACATAAGAACTCTTTTTGATATGTAAGCAAAAAAATCCATGAAAGTGTATTTTTATTGATTCAATTCTTGAACTCATTCTCAAATAAGCATGTGTACATTTGTAATACTATAGAATTTTCTCAAATAAGCTTGAGCTTAGTCACATTCTTCAATGAATTGATATAATGTGCACTAGTCTAGCCGGATTGCTAATGCACCATTTTCGTGATCCTGCAACTAGGAATATTTAAGAATAGAGATTACAACCGTTAGAGCTCATGAGCCTAATCTCATCATGATTCTAGAATTAACTTGCTCTATTCTAAGGATTTTTATAATGTAAAAATATATAAATAATTAAGACACAATAAAAGTAATTGCCATATAACAAATATTTTTCCAAATACATCCAGCGCCATTGGCAAGTAGGGCATGCTACTAACAACCTCCCACTTGCTCTAAAGACAATCTTTGCAATATCTCATATCCTTCTTCTCTAAGTGACTGATAAATAATTGGTGACTCAAAGACTTTGTTAGTGGATTTGCTTCATCCATTTGAATATATGCTAAACTATTTATTGGTTTGAAAATAATATTTGGATCTAGAAAATTCTCCACCTTTTCATCTACTACCATTTTCTTCTTAAAGGTCCATATTTATAACAATGGTCCTAAACCCCCATGGTATATCAACGAGGATATAAACTTGGTTGGAGCACTTGGAGTCCATTTGGATTTTATGGCTTCATGCTACTTTTGAGTTGATATTATTTATCGATTCTTTGTAGTTTGTCAGTTCTTCATCATCAATGAAGACCTTAGAATTTACGATAGGTACTAGAGTAAGACGTCCACGATGGTGCCATAAAAACATATTTTACCAGTTGTGTTAGTATTACTTGTATTAGAGATGTATTAGTGTTGATGTATCAATTGTATTAGTGTTGCTATCAGTTGTTGTTGCTGTGCTCGTGCAGGAAGAGATTGCAGAGGATGGTAATGTTGCTATACTCCATGATAGGTTGTTTGGTAGTTAGTTGTTGTAAGATTGCTTTACAACTAGTTATGGATTTGCTTTTCCCTATATTAAGCATGTCAATCAAATTGTAAAGGTGTGAAATGAATATTGAATGAGATGAGACTTTTGATTGCCCTCCCTCAGGTCTCTTCGTCCCCCTCTCCTCTGATCTTTTTGATTTGCTTCTAGTCTGATTCTTTTTTTATTTTTTTTATTTTTCAGAAGTCTTCTCTCCCTACTCTAATTAATCTCAGAAACCCCGACCCCAATTGCATGAGAGACTGTCTATAAGGATTTCAGTAACAGAGAGGAAGTTGAGATGAGAAAGAAGAAGAAGAGATATGAGCATGAAAGAAATTGAAGGGAGATGAGAGGAATTTGACTAAGATGAGAATCGATTGAAGACTTGTATCATTTCACACCTTTAGTGCCCGATTGTACTTGTATTTATACTAGATTTCATTCACTATTAACATTCTAACTGAATTAGTTCCTTAGAACTATCAGCCTCTGCAATGGTTATTTCAGTTATATTTCTCAGCTTACGTTACTTTCATCCTGTTGCTGATGTATTGATCTGTTTGCTGAAGTGTTGCCTTTGTTCTGATCTCCTTCAGTAGTCGCTTTTGCCTCTCTAATTCAGTTGCACCTCAGCTGCTTTCCTCTACTATTAGGTGCTTCATGACACATCCCTGGGAGAAAAGAGCATCGTTCTCCTCTAGGATGGAAAGAGGGAAACTTAGCATGGTTCAAACTGGTATCCTTCCAAGTTGAATCTTCTTCGGTGAGATTGGCTGAATTAGGAGTTGTGCAATAAGTTCTCTATTTCATAGGATTGTTCTAATGGCTAGTATTGTTTTTGGAGGGAGGAGGAACTCATTGCCTAAGGCCATGACAAGTATAGAAGTTTGTACTCTTTGCTGGGAGCCGATTTTCTTTTTAAGGGGGCTGACATGGAAGACATTGTAGATTTTGGAATCAGGTGTTAAAGCTTATATGCAACTTGATCAGCATTTGCAATGACAGGATAGGGGCCATTATACTTGGCAAAAATTTGGGATTCTTAAAGTCAAGGAGCTTTGTCAACAAGGATGAGGCTAAAAGAACACCAGATCCCCAACTTCAAAAGGATCTTTGCATTCTCTTTTGATTTGCGTACAACTTCGTACGGTTGTGTGCTGCTATAAGCTGTGCTTTTAAGACATTCCTGAGGTGAATTATGTCTGGAGTCCATTGATCCACTGATGCAATAAGATTGTAAATAAAGTAATTAAGATGAAGATGTGGTAGAGCATACCCATACAGGGCTTGGAAAGGTTACATCCGAATTTTGGTATGTTAAGTAGAGCTATAAAACCACTTTGCAAGGGACAACACTGGTTCCTCTAAGTTGGTTTAGAAGAAGTCATGCTACTGATGTAACACTCTAGTCTTTGGTTGTCTTTCCAACTGGCCCTTAGATTGGAGGCAATAAGCTAATGTGAGGTGGAGTTGACTGCCAAGGTATTTGAAAAGTGCTTGCCAAAAACAGCTTGTGGAAATCTTATCCTTATCTGGGATAAAGCGGTAAGGAAGGCGGTGGAATTTAACCATGTGATGCGGACATCATAGATACAGAAATGTGATTTGATTTTATTTCCAAATGGATACGGAGATTTGATTTAGAGATTTGATTTGATTTCCAAAATAGTATTGATTTTATTTCTAAATTAGATTTGATTTTCTTTCCACTTAAAAGATATTTTATTTCCAATTTATGTTCTTTTCAAATTAAAAGTTCTTAGATTTGATTTTGTTTCCAAATTATCTTAGGAGTAGGGTTTCCTATATAAGGACCCTAACTCTGTTATTTAATTCAGTGTTAATGAATTGAATAAAATATTGAGTGATTGTGCTTTCCTTTCTCTCTCCTTGTTTTCCTTTCTTTCTGGTCTCTACCTCTCTCTCTCTGATCTCTATTCTCCATCTGTCTCTCTTCCTTCTATTCTCCTTCCCCTCCCCTACTTTCCCACTTCCCTATATCAAATTTGCTATAAGAAATTAATCCGCTACTTCCTTGCTACCACACTCTATTGTTTCTACTCTACCTTCCCATTACCAACCCCAGCAGCACCATTGTGTACTTTCACGCTGCAAGCAGTTGAGCTTCTCTTTTGACTATACCATGGAGCTCTGAAAATCTATCGTCAAGTTCTTCTAATTTGCCTCCTTTCTTCCAGCAAGCAGACTGTCTTCTCTTTATATTGCCAAAAAAATGTGTTTTTTTTTGAGAAAAAAAGAGACGATCACTGTCTTAGTCAAAAAAAAAAAAAAGAAAAAGAAAATTGTGACAAAAAAGAGGAAATCAAAGAGACAGAGAAGCTCAAAGCAGCCGCTGTAGCCGACAAAGAAGCCGCAACCAAAGGCAGGACAAGACCCATCGCGGTGGCTATACTCACCGAAGTCGTCCTCCATGTTGCCGCTGACCACCACGACCACTACTACTCTAGTCGCCACCAAGCCAAACCACACCCAAAACAACTATCCGCACCACCAGAAAACCCTAGTTGGCTCTCACCCAACACCTAATCGACCACTCAACCTGAAACCCAACACCCAAGATCCACCACCATCAACTACATCAAACCCTAACCGGCCGCCTGAGCCGAAACCCAACCAAACCGTAGCTGCCCCACTAACGTTGCTTAAAAAAAAATGAATTTGAGATCTCAAAGGGAGAGAAATCACAAATGGGGTTGTGCCAATTCCTCGTCTTCATCTCCTTTGTCTTCGTCCTCGTCTTCTTCATCTTCTCTTCATCTTCTTCGACTTTGTGGCCGTCTTCTTTATCAATGTTCTCATCTTCATCTTTGTTTTCATCGTTGTTGCAGAGCAAGGGTCGTTGTCATCGCCTGAGCATCTGCATTTCTTCCCTCTTTGTGAGGTGTAAGCGGGCTTTGAGGCCCGAGTGAAAGAAAGAGAAAAGAAACAAAAAAGCAGAAAAAAAAAAGAAACGCAAAAAAAATAATCCAGTGAAAAAAAAGAGAAACAGTGAGGAAAAAAAAGAGGGCAAAAAAAAAAAGAAAAAAAAAGAGAGCGAAAAAAAGAGAAAAAAAAAAGCGAGAGAGAAAAAGAAATAGTAAACAAAATTCAGACAGTAGAAGATTCTCATCACAAGGTCGTCTCTTACAAGCAGGTCTGATTATCCTGATATTCCGAGTCATTCGTTCCATTTTATTTTGGGTAGTATATTTTTGCTTTTCTTTAATTATATTTAGATTTATGTGCATGTGCTATTTTATTATTGATAACAAAAAAAATATTAAAAAAAAACCTTCCTTTCTTTTACATCCCATAACTACCTTTATAGTTGATACAATTGTATTGCAATTGATTCTTGCATTATTATTTTAATAGATTAGCAATACTTATTTGCATGATCTAAATCATACAAAATCTTATCAAAGAAAAAAAAATTGGATTGTCTTAATTGTTTATTGATCTCAATCCCGTTAGTTGTATTGGTGTTGCATACACTTATGAAGTGGTCACATTATTTTTCATAATACCTTTGACCTAATCATGGATTCTAGCCAGTGTGAAAATCTAAGTCAACATTTAGCCGAATTAGCTTCCAATCAACAATTATAAAACCACATGATTACCATTCAAATTGACTTGGCCACTACTCGTTAACAAATTTGGATCTCGCAAATTGAGTTGCCACTTTAGAAATAGGGTCTCACTCATCGAATGCTGATAATTCTGACGCATCTCATAATAAGACTCACCGACGAAGACAGGATAGTTGAGCCCCTCATAGACGCGATTATAGTCCTCGACACTATGATCAAGAGTGGGACTCGGATGGCTACCTCTTTAAAAATATCAAACTGGATGCCTCTACTTTTAATGGCTACTTGGACCCTTGAGTTTTCATTCAATGGGTCCGGGATATAGATCGTTTCTTTGAATGGTATGGTGTGTCAGAAGATAGGAGAGTTTAGTTTGTTAGTCTCAAGTTAACCGAAAATATTCAATTATTTTGGGAAAGTATTGAGGTCCTCCTTGTTAGGCATCTGGCAACTCCTATTAGGAGTTGGGCCGAAATGAAATGAGGTTTTCAAGATAAATATGTATTCCGCTCATATGATAGCAACTTGCTAGACCAATAGAATACTCTTTGACAGGGTAATCAATTCGTAATCGAGTATGTGACCCAATTTGATGATTTTTGAATGAGATGTCACATAATTGTGGACGAGGTCACAGCGCTAAGTAGGTTTCGACAAGGACTATATGAGGACCTCAAGAGAGAACTTGTCCTCCATGGAGTTACCACCTTGGATCATACATATCATTTGGTTTGAGACTTCAAGTTAGTTACTAAAATACCGTATCGTCAGTCCACATCTTATAATCCTACTCCTATAAGTTTATCCTAAGACCCCCTTCACCCATAAATTCACCTATAAGGGAAGTCCGAGGAAAGGGTGTTGAAATCCCGAATATAAACTTTTTGTTACAATGTTTCAATTATAATGGTTTTGGACATATTCTTCAAATTTCCTAGTAAAGCCTTACTAATTGACGGGCAAGACGGAATAAACAAGGAATCTCTTGAACAAATATACAAACCTAAGTTAGAGGAGTTTGACGACTTAGATAGTAATTACATTGACATATTTGTAGGTTGCATCAAGACTAAGCCCTTTAGCCTAGACCCTAGTTCTTCCTTTCCTGATAAGCCATTTCTAAGTATTGTACGATGCACCCTGACACAATCTAAAGAGGTTGACAATGGGTATTGTCACGCTATCTTTCACATTTATATCAAAGTAAATGAGAAGGCTTGCAACATTATCGCGGATGGTGGTAGTTGCATCAACGTAGTCTCAGTTAACACTATTTTTCATTTGGGGTTAAAAGTTGCCCCACATCCTCATCTATACAGCGTCTCATAGATTGACACATCTTCTATACCCATTAAAGAATGTTGTCTTGTACCCATTCAATTTTTAGAGTACAAAGATCATATTTATTGTAATGTTATACCAATGGATGTGGGTCATGGCATTCTCGGGCGCCTTTGGCTATACGACTTGGATGTGACAATCTAAGATCGTTCTAATTTCTACTCCTTTGTCCACAAGGGAAAGAAGATTGGCCTTTATCTTTTACCGCCAAAACTGATGACTCCCAACAAAGAAAGGATTATATATCATTAGTCCTACAGCATTTGAACGGGCAATTATCAGCTAGTCTATTGTGTTTGTTATCATTCTTGAAATCTTTCTGAACTCTTCCATATTGTTTCCCAATGAAGCCCGTTAACTTTTCCAAAACTTTCAAGATGTCTTTCCCGATGACCTCCCCAATTACTTATCACATTTACGCGACATTTAATATGTTATTGACTTCATTTCGAGTACATTTCTCCCAACCTCCTTCATTATAGGATGAATCCTACTGAGTATGCTGGACTCCAACAGCAAGTTATGAAAATCTTTCGCAAAGGATATATTCGAGAAAGTATGAGTCAATGTGCGGTACCTACTCTCTTAACACTTGAGAAGAATGGATCATGGCGGATGTGTGTGAATAGTAGAGTAATCAATAAATATTGTTTTTTTATCCCTAGACTTGATAACATGTTAGATATGATGGCTGGTACTACAATCTTTTCCAAAATAGATATGATGGCTGGTACTAGGAATTCCAAATCAGAATTTGTCTAGAGGATAAGTGGAAAACAGCTTTCAAGTTGAAAGACGGCCTCTATGAGTAACTAGTCATGCCTTTTGAACTATCTAATGCACCAAATATTTTTATGAGGGTCATGACCCAAGCTTTACAATCTCTCTCAGGCAAATTTCTAGTGGTTTATTTTGACAACATTCTCATTTATAGTAAGAATAAGGAACAACATTTGGGTCATCTCACACAGGATTGTCAGACTCTCAGAAAAGAAAGTTTATTTGCTAATGTTAAGAAATGTTCTTTCTTTTTGGATAAAGTAGTTTTTTTGGGTTTTATTGTCTCTTTTGATGGTGTTTCTGCTGACCTTGCAAAGGTCTAAGAAATCATAAATTGGTCTGAACTTAAATCCGTCCATGAAGTTTGTAATTTTCATGGCTTAACTGCTTTTTATTGCCGGTTTATCAATGGATTTAGTTCAATCATAGCTCTTCTCACTGAGTGCATGTAGAAGGGTGAATTTACTTGGTCTCCTGATGCTGCCAAAGCTTTCAAAATTATAAAAGAGAGGATGATAATGGCCCCAGTCATGTGACTCCCTTATTTTTTCATAGTGTTTGAAGTAGAGTGTGATGCCTCAAGTGTAGTAATAGGAGTTCTTAGTTAAGAACGCCATCCAATTGCCTACTTTTGCGAAAAGTTAAATGATATTAAGTTACGATACTTATGATAAGGAGTTGTATGCCGTTGTACAGGTCTTACGTTATTGGCGCCATTACTTGTTATCTCAGGAGTTTGTTATCTATTCTGACCATAAAGCTCTTCGATTTATTAGCTTCCAGAAGAAATTATTTTATAGGCATGGTCGGTGAATTGAATATTTACAAGCTTATTTTTTTTGTCTTGAAACATAAGAAAGGAGTTGAGAACCAAGCGGCCGATGCCTTAAGTCGTCGTCTGTCCTTGGTATCTGCTGTTCAAGTTAAGATTGTTGGTTTTGAAAAATTTAAAGAAGAGTACGAATCCTGCCCTTATTTTAGAAAAATCTTTCTAGCTTTACATTGTGGGCACTCAGATATCACAGAAGGTTTTCGTATTCAGGATGGGTACTTATTCCGGGTTAATAAACTTTGCATATTTAAAACATCTATCCGAGAATTCATAGTCTGGGAGGTTCATGCCGATGGCCTATTTGGCAATTTTTTTTCTGGCCTAGTTTAAGGAAAGATATGACCAAGATTATCAGTACTTGTCGAACATGGCAACTAGTAAAACATAAAAGGTAAAACACTGGCCTTTACACCCTTCTACTCGTACCTAATGGTTCTTGGCATGATGTAAGTATGGATTTTGTGTTAGGGTTCCCATGAACCCCTAAGTAAAATGATTCCATATTTGTTGTTGTGGACCATTTTTTCAAAATGGCCCATTTCATTCTAAATAGTAAGATTGCTGATACTTCTTGAATTGCCTGATTTTACTTTGTTGAAATTGTCAAGTTATATGGTCTTCTTAAGATTATTGTTTCTAATAGGGATGCTCGTTTTACCAGTCACTTTTGGAGGACCCTGTGACACATGATTGGTACCAAACTAAAATTTTTTATAGCCTACCACTCTCAAACAGATGGTTAAACTAAAATTATCAATTGGAGTTTAGGCAACCTGTTATGATGTTTGGTTCAGGACAATCTCAGGAATTGGGAATTGATCATTCCCACCGCCTAACTTGCATATAATAGTTATGTCAATAGATCTCTAAGTGTGAGTCAATTTGAAGTTGTGTATGATTACAAACCTCGAAAACCATTGGACCTTATCCCGATGTACCCATATATTAGTGTGTCCATGACAGTTGAAATTTTTGCACAACGCCTTTATGACTTACACATTGAGATTAATAAATAATTAGAGGCAAGTATATGAACTTCGCGCTGATACGCATAAAAAACACATTAAATTTAATGTAGGAGTTTATGTTATGGTTCGAATTAGGCCAGAGCGGCGCCTACATGGACATATTTCTAAATTGTAGGCTTATAGTGCTGGTCCATTTAAAATTTCATAGTGGATTGGATCAAATGTATATGTTATTGATATTCCATTTCATTTTGGTTTTCATTGTACTTTCAATATTGACTATTTAATTGCTTATAAATGTATATTTTTTCACCTGTTGATCTCTTTGACGTACTCCCAAATGCGCCACATATTGAATGTCTACTCAATTCTGCACAACTCTTCCTACCGGCACACAATGATAAAATTGATACTATTTTAGATGAGCAGATTATGTTTACTAAGGATGGGGCGGTTCAACGCTTCTTTATTCGTTGGGTTGGCTGATCAGAGTCTGAGAATGCATGGATATCTCGAGAGACACTTCAACAGTTAGATCGAGATTTTTTGAAATTTTATTAGAGTCAGTAGGATTGCACCTCTCCAGGCCCAAGTCCAATTCCTTTCGGAGACATTGGCCACTCAGTCAGATTTCGTCCCCCACTCACACGTGTCTATCACCGTCGACGAAAGATTGTGCAGCCGCTCAGCTTGTGGTTGAGGAATTGACTACAGAAATTTTACTCAATGCGGTTGAGTCCCAATCGCCCGAGGAGAATTAATGTAGGCATTATGGATATAGAGATATGATATGATTTTATTTTCAATGGATATAGAGATTTGATTTGATTTAGAAATTTGATTTGATTTTTAAAGTAGCGTTGATTTTTTTTTCAAACTAGATTTGATTTTCTTTCTACTTAGAATATATTTTTTATTTTTAATTTATGTTATTTCTAGATTAGAAGTTCTTAGATTTGATTTTGTTTCTAAATTATCCTAGAAATAAGGTTCCCTATATAAGTCTTCTAATTCTATTTTTTGATTCAGTGTTGATGAATTGAATGAAATATTGAGTGATTGTGCTTTCCTTCCTCTCTCCTTGATTTCCTTTCTTTTTGGTCTCCACCCCTCTTTGATCTCTGTTCTCCCTCGTTCTCTCTTCCTTCTATTCTCCATGCTATCTAGGAAAACTGATGCAAATTTAGAAGCAGTAATGATGAACTAATGACTGCACATGCAATGGTATATTTTGTCAACAGGTCAATTATCATTATAATGGTATATTTGCCTTGAAATTTTGGTGGTCCTTCCATGAAATCCATAGGAATGTGACTCCATGAGTGTAATGGAGTAGATAAAGGTTACAAAAGACCAGGTAAGGCACTGTTTATGATTTGTTTTTTTGTTGGCAATTGTCACAAGATATGATGAAGTCATGTACTTGCTTATATAATTTAAACTGCATGTGAATAACTCTATATAAGTGTGAATAGCCTAACTTTAATTTATATAATTCTCTATTATTCTCCCCTCAACTTACTGGAGTCAATTTCTCTTTGCCCTCTAATTCAGTTGCACCTTAATTGCTGGCCTGTACTATTAATTACTTTATGATAGAATCTTGGTCCATAAAAAGATCATAGTATGTCGTAGGAGCCCGAGATTCTCTAATAGACCTACGGATAGATTGTGCAATAATACGTGGTACTCTTAGGGCATAATACCTGTAGGAGCTAGGAAGATCATTGAAACTTATTATGGACTAAACAATGTCCAACAAGGTGAAGGTTTCTACCTTTAGCCACCCCTTTTGATTGGAAACTTCTAGAAGGACTCTATTGTGGAATAATCTCAGTCATTGCGAGATGGTGCGAGCATTCCAAAACATTGCGGACATTTTAAAATTAGTAGAGATTTTATTTTATTTGATCTTTGGTATTGATTTTGTAATATCTTGCAGATATCCAAAGATATTTTAATTAGGAAATTATGTAATAGTTTATTTAATTATTTTCTCATATTGTGATGTTGTTAATTAGAAAATTATATTTATTTCATAATTAACCTAGGAGTAGGGTACACTTATATAAGAGCCCTAACTCTATTATTAGAGTAATCATTGATGAAATTGAATTGATATTAAAAATTATGATTGTCTATCTTTTTCTCTAGTAATCTCTGTTTTTCTCTTTTTTCAATTATTTTCTCAGTTTCTCCCCTTTTCTTCTTTTCCTCATTCTTCCTTATTCCCTTTTCTTGTATCAAATTTGGTATCAGTGATTAAACTTTTATTTTTTTTATATTGCCCCTCTGCCAAGTCCTTGTCGTGAAGCCAAAACCATCAACATCGCTGCCTAATCCTCAGCCCACCACCATCCCATACCAGTGTAGACCCTCATTTGGTAAGCAAGACCTTATTATTGTGTTTATTTTGCCCCCCTTAAAAAAATGAAATTGTTCAATTTTTTTGAGAAAAAGAAATCAGTTTTCGTAGAAAAAAAAATTGTTGAAAGAAAAAGGAGAAAGAAGTTTACCATAAACAAAAAAGAAGAAAAAGAGAGAGATAAACGAAGAAGCAGCAACAGTAGGAAGATGAGCAGTGTTGGCCAAACTCACTGAAAATTGCTGGACACGCTCTTTCTCCTCTTTAGGTCACCGGAACCAGTCTCCACGTCGCCACTA
This sequence comes from Nepenthes gracilis, assembly GCA_033239525.1. NCBI lineage: Eukaryota > Viridiplantae > Streptophyta > Magnoliopsida > Caryophyllales > Nepenthaceae > Nepenthes > Nepenthes gracilis. Next base: position 7,935,323 of record BSYO01000028.1, on the reverse strand, counting down.
ATTGTCACCATTACAACATCTCCGATCGCTGCTAAGCCAAATCATGCTTGAACACACCATACAAGCCAACCCAAAGCCTTGAACGGCCACCGCCTAGCAGCCAAGCTCCACCACCATCAAATAAATCCAACCTCTTGAGCCGTATTCCAACCTAAACTTTATCCGCCACATCTTTCTTTCTTCAGAGAGAGAGATATATATATATAGAGAGAGAGAGAGAACGATAATAATAATATAACGAGAGAGAGACACATGAATCTTCATCTTCGCCTTCACCTTTGCCTTCATCATCCTCTGCGTCTTCTTGTGGGTGTGTGCATAAGAGAGAGAGAGAGAGAGAGAAGATGGTATGTGCGTGTAGTGTATTTGTGTCTTGTGAATAAGATTAGTGGGTGTGTGCGTTGGGTTTTGAAATTAAGGCAGGGTGTTAGTAGCTCATCACCCTATTGGGCCTATTGCATATTATTCAGCTTATTAGACACTATTGGCCTATTAGACATTATTAGGACTCATTTCCAAGCTTGATTTGGGCCTATCACACATAGTCTAAACTATTTATGTGTAAGGTAACATCATATAATCGGTCCAGATTATCCTTCTTAAAATTTAGTTGCGTTTGATCCATTTTGTTTTATGTAACATATTTGTACTTTTCTTTAACAATATTTAGTTTTATCTACATGTGCAATCATATTCCTTGTACAAAAAAAGCCCATATCTTTTATCCATTTTTACCTTCTATAACTACCTTTCTAGTAGATTTATAATCGCATTGTAATTGGTCATTTATTATTTTAATAAATTAACAATATTTGTCTATATTATTTGAACCATATGAATTTCTCAAAAAATAATGATGATAAATAAATCAATAAATAAATATTGGCTCGCATTTATATAGTCCTTTGCCCTGGTTCATTGATCTCAACCTTGTTTGTTATATCGGTATTGCATGTACTTACAAAGTGGTCGCATAATTTTCCATAACATTGTTGACCTAGTTATGGGTTCTAGTCAGTTTGAAACTCTAAGTTAACAATTAGCTTAATTACTTCCAATTAACAACAATTATAGTAGCACATAATTGCCATTTAAGCTGACCTAGCTATTGTCCATCAGAAGATTTGGACCTAGCTAATCAAGTTGTCACTTTAGAAATAGGACTTTAATCATTAGATGTTGACAATTCTGATGTGTCTAGTAATAAGAATCATCAACAAAGGTAAGAAAGTTGAGTACCTGATAGACATGACTACAAGTTGGGACACTATGATCGAGAGCGGAATTAAGACGAATAACTTTGTAGAAATATCAAATTAGATGTCTATATTTTTAATTGCTGGTTAGACCCTCAAGTTTTTACTCAATGGGTCCAATAAATGGATCGTTTCATTGAGTGGTATTGCATGTTTAATATAAGAAAGTTCAGTTTGTTAGCCTTAAATTGATCAGAAATGCCCAACTAATTTGGAAAAGTGTTGAGAACCCTCTTGTTGGGCATCAAACAGCCCTTGTTAGGAGTTGGACCGAGATGGAATAATGTTTTCAAGAGAAATACCTAGCCCCTGATACATAACAACTTACTAGACTAGTTGAATGTCCTTCGATAGGGTAATGAGTTTGTAAAGGACTATGTGATTTAATTCGATGATTTTTAAATGAGATATCATATTATTGAGGATGAGATTATGATGTTAAATAGTTTTCGGCAAGGATTACATGAAGATTTTAGAAGAGAGGTTTTCATTAGGAATGTTATAACTCTGGACCATGTATATAATTTGGTCCAAGATTGAATTAGTTACCAGAACACTATATGAAAAATATAGTGACAATCATCTCTCAACATGGAATTCTACCACAAACTCTAAGTTTGTTTCAGGACCTCATTTGTCTACAATTTTCCCTGCAAAGGAAATTACAGAAAAGGGTATTGAAGCCTTGAGAAGAAATTCTTAGCTGTAGTGCTTTAACTATAATGATTTTGAACATATTTCTTCAAAATGTCAGAGTAAAGTCTTATTAAAGGGCAAGACAGGATAAACGAGGAACCTCTTGAAGAATAAGTGTATGAATCCAAATTAGAGGAGTTTGATGACTTGAATGGTAATGAAAATGACACATTCTTGGGCTATATAATGACTATTTCCTATAGTCTAGGTTCTTCTTCTTCCTTCCCGAACACGCCATTATTGGGCATTGTATGCTGTATCTTGACTCAATCCAAAGAAGCTGATTATTGGCATAGTTATGTTATCTTTCATACTTATATTAAATTGAATGAGTAAACTTGTAAGATACATTATGGATAGCGATAGTTACATCAATACTATATCAGCTAATACTATTTCTCGTCTGGGGTTAAAAGCCATCCCACATTCTAATCCATAGTGCTTTGTGGATTGATATATCTATAGCAGTTGAGAAATATTGTCTTGTATCCATTTAATTCTTAGAGTACAAGGATTAAATTTGGTGTGATGTTATTCCAATAGACGTGGGTCATGAGATTTTAGGGCAAACTTGGTTATACGATTTAGATGTAACAATTCAAGGTCGTTTCAACTCTTATTCTTTTATTCATAAGGGAAAGAAAATTTATCTCTATTCTATGGCCCTAAAACTTGTGATTCACAATAAAGAAAAGGCTATGGTAGGAACGAAAGGATTACACATTATTAGCCCTATAGCATTTGAACGTGGAGCTATAAGTGACTTTGTTGTATTTTATATTATTGTTTTCAAAATCCTTTTGGATTTTCTTATATTGATACCCAATGGGTCCATTAGGTTCTCCAAAACTTTTAAGATGTCTTTTCCAATGACTTCTTCAATTAGTTACCGCCTTTATGCGACATTTAATAAGCCATTGATTTTATTCTGGGTGTGCCTTTCCTAAATCTACTTCATTATATGATAAATATTATAGAACATGTTGAGTTTTAGAGGCAAGTTGAGAAACTCCTTCACAAGAGATTCATTTGAGAGAGTATGAGTTCATGTACAATGCTTACTCTCTTGACACCTACGAAAGATGGATCGTAGAGAATGTATGTGGATAGTAAAGCAATCAATAAAATCACTGTGAAATCTCTTTTTCTATCCTTAGGATTGATGACATGTTAGATATAATGGCAAGTATCAAAATCTTTTTTGAAATAGATTTAAAGAGTGGTTACCACGAGATTAGAATTTGTTTATGGGATGAGCGAAAGATAGCTTTCAAGATGAAGAATGGCCTTTATGAGTGGTTGGTTATACCTTTTGGGCTATCTAATGCACAAAGTACCTTTATTAGGGTCATGACCCAAACTTTACGGTCTTTTATGAAATAATCTTTAGTGGACTATTTTGATGACATCATTATTTATAGTAATACTAAGGAACAACACTTATAAAATAATTTTTAGTGGTCTATTTTGATGACATCATTATTTATAGTAATAAAAAGGAACAACACTTAAACCATCTCACGCAAGTTGCCTTACCCTTAGGAAAGAGAGCATGTTTGCCAATATTAAGAAGTGTTCCTTCTTTTTAGTTACGATTGCTTTTCTGGGCTTCATTGTTTCCTTTGATGGTGTCTTTCTTGACCTTGCGAAGATCTAGGCAATCATAGATTGACTTGAACCTAAATCCACACATGATGCTTGAAGTTTTCATGGCTTTGCTACTTTTTATCGTCAGTTCATTAAGGGATTTAGCACAATCATGACTCTTCTAACGGAGTGTATGAAGAAAAGTAAATTTAATTAGTCTCTTGATGCTGCTAAAGCCTTTAAGAGTATAAAAGAGAGAATGACGATAGCCCTTGTCATGCGGCTCTCTCATTTTTCTAAGGTGTTTGAAGTAGAGTGTGATGCATCAGGTATAGGAATAGTGAAAATTCTTAGCTAAGAACGCCATCTGATTGCCTGCTTTAGTGAGAAGTTAAATAATTTGAAGTAACGATACTTTATTTATGGTAAGAAACTGTATCAATTGTGCAGGCCTTATGTTATTAACGTTGTTACTTGTTATTTCAAAAGTTTGTATTTTACTTTGCTTATGAAACTCTTCATTTTCTTAGCTCTTAAAAGAAATTGAATCATAAGTATAGCTGATAGGTTGAATATTTACAAGCCTATTCTTTTGTTTTAAAATATAAGAAGGGAGTCGAGAACCAAGCGGCCAATGCCTTGAGCCTGTTGTTTAAGTTAATATTGTTGAATTTGAAAAACCCAAGGAAGTATATCAGTCTTACCTTGATATTAGTAAGATCTTTCTAGCTTTACAGAACGGATAGCTGGATATCATAGAGGGTTTTTGTATTCCAGATTTTGTTTATGGTCAATAAATTTTGCATCCCTAAGACATCTATTTGATATTTTATAGTCATGGAGGTTTATGCCGAGAGCCTATTTGGCCATTTTGGACATGATAAAACAATAGAGGAGGCTGAGCGATAATTTTACTAGCCCAATTTGAAAAAAAGATGTGGCTACAAAGCAAGTACTTGTCGATTCTAACTAGCATAGCATTAAAAGCAAAACACTCGCCTTTATGCCCCTATGTCTGTACTTAGTTGCCCTTGGTAGGACGTAAGTGTGGATTTTGTACTAGAATTCTCAGCGTATCCCTAAGAAGTATGGCTCTTTTTTTATTGTTGTGGACCATTTTTCTAAAATAGCCCATTTCATTCATTGTAGTAAAACTTTTGATAATTTGCGGGTTGTTAAACTTTATTTTATTGAGATTATCAAGTTATATGGTCTTTCTAAAACTATTGTCTTTGATAGAGATGTTCGGTTTACTAGTCATTTTAGGAGGATCCTGTGGTATATAGTTGATACCAAACTAAAATTTTTCATTGCCAACCATTCTTAAATATACTGTCAAATCGAAGTTGTTAATCAAAGCTTAGAAAACTTATTAAACTATTTGATTCAAGAAAATCTTAGAAATTGGGACTTGATTCTCCCTATAGCTCTACTTGTATATAATGACTCTATTAATAGATCTATAGGCATAAGTTCATTTGAGGTTGTACATAGTTACAAATCTAAAAAGCCTTTAGATCTTATTAGTCCTTGCTAGTGTATCCATGTTAGCCGAAATTTTTGCGTAATACCTTTATGACTTACATATCGAGATCAATGAATAGGTAGAAGTAAGTAATGCATCATATAAATTTTGATTTGATGTGCATAATGCCAACTTGTAGATATGGAGAATATTCTATCGTCTTTTTCATAACAGAAGGTTTGATAGACATTCTCTAATCCACTTCGCTGCTTGTGGCTGCATATTTATATGGAGGGTCCATTTTAAGTCTCATCATATGTTAATATTGCACTTAACATCATATATATTTTTAGCAACAACTATTCATCTTGTTGTAATGAGTACTTCATCTGAGGAAATATGTAAAATATTTGCTTCTAGACAACCTGTTTTAATTGCACAGGGAATCATATTCCAATAAAATATATTAAACACATTAGAAGTGAGAGTTTCATATTACATGATTATAATTAATTTATGCATCAAGATAAATCATAAGAATGGTTACGACTCCCAGTAGAATCAAGCACAACTTACGTCTGTGAAATTCCAGTCCAAACAAATTTTGAATAATTCAAAAATTCGAGAAGTCTATTTAGTTGACCAATAAATTAATCATATCTTTTGAATTAATTTTACATTTTGATTCTTTTTGGAACAATGAATATAATTAAATAACTAGTGTCAATTTTTTTGGGGGATTTAAATTCATCCAATTTCATTTCGTGCAAATATGAAATCAAGATTTCAGATTTGTTCCCTATGAATCCAAAATGAAATATATACCAATCTGAAAAAGAATTTACACGTGTCTAAATAATCTGATTTTGGATGCAAAAACTAATTTAATGATTCATACAAATATAGACTCACATAAGGTAGATTTATCATCTAGTTCAAAAAATTATAATTGTAGTAGTGCAATTAATGAATCTGAAAGCTATCATAGCCGATTTAAAACGATCTCCTGATACTGCTATTAGGAAATGTAAGTGCCAAAACACAACAGAAAATAAAATTTTTAATTTCCTGTTCCAGAATTACCATTTAATTCAGTTAGATTAGCAAATATAATTAACAAATATAATAAACACAATAAAACTATAATCTTTACATATCCGGATATGTAGTTCAGCATGTACAAATTTATGTTTAAATTTCACCAAGCAGGTAATGATAATGTCAGATAACTATTGATGACCATACAATGTGCATGATCTTTTAGGTGTGTGAGTTATTGTGCCTTATCGATGCTCTGGAATTATGCCCTTATACTTGCTGGAAAATGGGAGGTCACCTTTTATAGAAAAACTGGTGTGTTAGCTCCAGGGTACTCAAAGGTCTATTTTCTTAAATGATCGTTATTGAGCAGAATAAAGAGTCATAAGTCTAGCAAATAAATAGAGAATGTATTAGGGTAATAAATAGAGTCATGGATATGATGATGTGGAGAGGAAGAAGGGATCATAATTCGTAAGCTTGAATTGTGAACATGTTTGACCTTTAAGGTTCATTATTTAATTGATTGTGGGACAAATGCCTGATCTTATCAAGCAGATTAAACCATGTTCTAATCATGATTGAGTCGAACTCTTTTGACTCTCTTTAAGAATAGTTATGACTAACCAAATGCTTTTGAAGATCATAAGTAGTACCTAATAGTGTCTCATGACCATTCAAATGATATGAAGTCTGTGACCATGGGTCAAATGATATAAGAGTTACGTGCAATACAATCCTACTATCAACCCATGTCCAAACAACGCTTTAGCTTTTGAAAAATGACTACCCAAAATATTATGTTTATATATTTCTCATCACATATGTATAGTTTAGGTGACGTAATTTAAAACTTCTAATTAATGTCGTACTTTGGCTAAAGACTTCCGAATCATGTTCTCATCAGTCACATAGGGTATCTCTTTGTTTTGCTAGGAGTCAAGGTTCATTTATTTATCAAACCCCTATCTTTATTTTTAGGTTGTGCCCAATTATTTCCACCATTATGAAGAGTGATAAGCACATACCAGTAATATCTAAGTATAATGATCCATACATAAGACATTATGATAATATCAAGTCCAAGGATCAGTTGCACAACCTCTTACATTATAACTTTTGTTGACATTTATTGAGTCAATTCATTGATCTCATCCTCAAATAAGCACTTGTACATTTGCCCGTGTCTAATGCACTCAATGATCATGAGTGCAGGCACTATTCAATGAGTTGACATAATGTGCACTATTCTGTTTGAATTACTAATACCTATCTTAGTGATCCTACTACTAGGAATATTTAATAATAAGGCTTACATGCAATTAGCACTCATGAATATAATCTGATCATGATTTTAGAATTATATTGTCCTATTCTAAGTAATTTTATCATGTAAGGATATAATATTGAATTATTAAGTGATAGAAGTAATCGCTATATAAAAAAAATAGCATCCAATTTTAAGATTATATATAAATAGTTTTCCAAATATATCGAATGTGATTGGCATATAGGGCATCCTATTCAGAATTCTAGTGCTCACAAACAAAAAATGATGCAAGACAGGCAAATTCTGACATTTTCCCCCTCATGTTTGAAAATTCCTGTCTTCCACCTCTTCTTCATAGCAGCACTTGGTGTTTTTGACGTTTTGTTTTTCGGTTTTGGATCTTTTTCTCCCTGCTCTTGATAAGGGTGGGTTGCTTTGCGTGTGGGAAGCCTTTCTGATTTCTCAAAATTCTATTTCAGGAAACTGACCAAATTGAAGATGATGGCAAGGAACTGTGTACGTCTCTCTTGATTTCTCCAAAACTAGATCATTTTTTAAGCACCTGCTTTGTGTTGGTAAGGGTTGGGTGTAGTTCTCCTTTTTTATAAACTTGCTCTGTTTTTGGTGATCGTTGGATGTAGTTTTTCCTTTTATATGCAGTTGCTTTGATTAGGTAATGGTTGAATGCAGTTTTCCATATTTATGTCTCTTTTCATCCAATTCATGTTAACTGATTCTTTGTGTAACTCCAGATGGTTGGTCTGCTAGAACCAGGTAAAAGTGGGAGCATTCCTCTTGCATTTTTCAAAGTTGGCAAGCTATTGCTTATCTTGAAATGTATGTCCTGTTGAAAGTGTTCCAACACTTTTTCAGAACTGTGGCAAGGTACCTGCATAAAGAGTTAATGTATCAGAAGCGGCAAAATGGGAGGGAAGTCGTAAACTTGTTGCTTATCCTGCGTAGTAGAACAAAGAAGGAAAATGCAAGACTGTTCTATGAGATACTGGTAAGGAAAGAAGCCAGCAATCCATTTCATTTATAACAGTAGAGCTCTAATTTGCATGCTAGTAGATCAATTCTTGCTCTTGTCACTCTTAGGGAGACTTTCCATTAAATGCTCCACGATTAGGCGAGGTAATAACTTGGCATGAGATTCACATGCGTGGATCTCACAGCCCGTCATTGCATGTGACAGGTTATTGATTTTTTTTTCCCCTTTTTTCATTCAAGCATTTCTTAATTTGTTTGAACTTCCTAGCCCCTTGTTTTCTACGAGCGTAGAATTCTACTGCTGGCTTAATACTGAATTGCTACAAACATGGCAGGTCTTGAAATCTGGGGAGTATTTAGATGTGATGCAAGACAAGCCATATGATGGCATTCTTGTGCGACAAACTGATAAGATGGAAGCTACACTAGGAAGTTGCTAATGCTATCTATGTATTACCCTATGCTGCCTGTAGATTTTTTGTCCAGATTCAGGATTAATGTTAAACTCAGCGAGAATGACCTTTCAACTTGCGACATAAATTGTAGACACAATCCAGTCGTTTACTTAATGAATGTTGTTCATGTCTGTTGTTTGATGTCACTGGCTGCTGCTGTCCCCCAATACCGTCTCATGAAAATGGCAGACTGGGGCATCAATCATCCCTTCTTAGAGACAATGGATCTCATCAGGGGCATCAACTGCCGATCCAGGAATAAACTGAGCCATTTCGGCCTACTTTCTGGGAAATCCTATGCTAGTTGTTCAGAAAATCTGAGTAGGGGAGGCTAGATCAACCCTTGATAGAGGGGTTCATGCCATGCACTACCATCAACTGTATCATTTTAGATGTTTGAATTTTTTTTTAATTTTCGGTTTATGATTTATGTTAGTATGTTTGGTTACATTTAACTGGGCCACTTTAAGTGATCTGTTTTGTGGACTTAGATTATCTTTGTAGATCACCTGGATAGTTCTTAGTGGGTCGAATTATATGGATTTTGAGGCCATAATTTTAGTGAGAGAGAGATTGGAGGAGCATATAATTAGTAGGATTAATGGACCGGTTAAAGGAAAAGTTTTTAGTGTTGTACTTTTGGTAAAATCTTTTTGGAGAAGAGCATATAAATGTGTGCCATTGTGGTATATATTTTTCAGATTAGGGAAGCTATACTTTGGTATAAATTTATACATGTGGCTGTATATATGGAAGGTTTATATTTGTGATATATATTGGCAGGTTAATTAGAGGATAATTGAGACAATTTTGGAAAGATTTTTGGTAAGATTTGAGGAACATATTGTGCGATGTGGCCGGCTAAGTGGTGGAATTTGGGGCAGAATTTGAGGATAATTGGCTTTATTTTTCTAAAGGGATGCTTATTTTTCCAGTTGAACTATAGTATTTGATGTCATGGGATATTAAGACTGGCATTGAGATGTAAAATGTTTGCCCGCGGGTGGTAGTGGTACTCTTGCTATGAGTATGAGTTTTGAATAACTTGTCCAATTGATTGGTGTATAAAAATATTGATATTTTGTTTACGGTGGTGAAAATAAGATTTGAGGATATTTGTTGTTATCTTGTGTTGATATGTTAAGACCACAATTATGTTGGTATTTTGAATAATCTAAGTTGGCTTGAAATGATTTGTTGAGATTTTTGGAAATTCCAAAGCTTTTGATTTTGATTCATATATTGTATTTGTCATATGGTACTTTTGAGCAATTTTATAATATTTGAGCTCCTCAATTTATTCTTTTGGTTTCGTTGTGGACTTCGATTACCCTTTCAAAGTAGATTGTAGGATTGATTTTTAGAGACCTATTTTTGGAGCGGTGGTGATGGGCTGCAATTGGGTGTGAAGGTCTATTGGAGACGACAACTTAGCATTTATTTAGTTTATACATTTTGCCTGATATTAGTCAGGCTATTTATTTTAATCATTAGATTATGGCCAGTGGACCGCTGAGGCTTTGAAATTTAGAGGTTTACTCCCTTTCTTCCGTGTATTGGATGGAGGATTTTATATTGTTGGATGATCATATTTATTTATAATTTTATTATTGTTTTGGGCTGTGTTTATGCATTGCGACCCAACATCTCAAGGTGATTACAATGGTATTAGAGAGATGATATTAGAAAGTTATAATTGAGGACTTAAGTGTTGATAATATTTGGAATGACTTTGGATGATTTGCTATGATTTGGGACTCTCTAAATTAGCGACTCTAGGTCTCCTTATTTTGTTCTATATGGCGAGCCTATTTTGGCGGATGGATGTACACTAATTATGCAATTTGTTTAGTATACTTAATTCCTTTGTGAATGTCTTATTTTAATATAAATTTAGGAATGAATTGGTTAACTACCTATCAAGCTATTGTAGATTATTTTCATAATAACATGGTTTTATTCATTATGTTCAATTTCCCTTCATTTGTGCTCAGGAGGTGGGGAGTAGGAGTGTTATTCTCATTGTGTCTGCTTTACATGGGCGCAAACAATTTCCCAATAGAAGTAACGGTTTATATTGTTAGTTTTGGTTATTTAGAAATTCATAATGTAATTTCTGGAGTTTGGCAATGTATGATATCGATGCCCAAGTGATTTCGGTTTTCTTTTTTGGAGTTCAATTGAGTTACAATATTTGAGGACTCAGATATTAATAAAATATTTATCCTTATAGATATTTTGAGATCAGGATTTTTTCAGCTTTTATAGTTACATTTAGATATGATATTTTAAGTCCTGTGATCTGATTGATTTTTTTATTTTGGGTCACTTGTCGACATTTGATTGTAGGTTTATGTCCGTTATCTATTTGAGGTTTGACTTTGTTGGTGAAATAAATAATAAAGATTTTGAGAATTAAATGATAAAAAATATTTAATTTATATTAATTATAAAAAAAATCAATCAAAAAAATTTGGTGATAATGTCACCTAACATAAACAGGATAGGGGGCTAGTAAATAGTGTTCTAAAAGTAATGAAGGTGGTGGTTTGGAAGATAGAATCGAAATTCCCACGAGTTTCTATTATTTTATCCTATTTAATTTCCTTCTGACATTGTCAAATATTAGATTAATGTTAGAATAATATTTTTAATTACATAACTAAATTAGGTGGGGTGCATGCATGGTAAAAGGTGGCTAAGGGATGAGTGCAAGGGCAAATTAAGGCATTCACACTTTAATTTATGAGTAAGATTACATTTTATATTTAAACTCTTGATTTAATTAGTTTTTACCTTTCTAAAATTATACATATACACCCATATTCCAGTCACAATAACCTGATTAATGCCCTAAGGCATTAAAATTAATTATTGGCTATTGATGGAAGAATTACCCCCATATGCCTACAAAGATTCAGTAAATTTAACATGTTTGGTCATAATACAAAAATAAACCCAAGCTCGCTTGCAATTAAGAGCTTATTAATTATACTCATTGATAACTCTTTCAAGTCAAAAGTCCAATAAGCCCTATTTAAAATACTAGAGTTTTACACATCAATTTTAAAACCTAATGCAAATGGGTCATGTGACAAACTATGATACGTGAAATGAGTGCGCGATGCTATATATATGATAGGAATATACAATGGCTCAAAAATATATAATTTGTATCTCGTAATATTCTAGGCTCATTTTTATTTCGCCAATCATAATATCTATGATACCTCAAAAATATAATTTGAAAAAAGAGCATGTTTAATTTATCTCACTACTTTGTTTTCACAATTATGTTCTAATCTAAAATTAATGGCATAACCGGTCGACAGGTGAATAGAAGTAAAGATGAATAAAATGGTATTCCTTTTTGATATAAATTAATTAATTCTAGTTCAACTGCATTTTCCTAGGCATATTCCATAACGCCAAATCTCTCTTGACTATGGGAAACAAGCTAAAGCAGCAATCATTGAATTAGAATTTCAAGATATAATCAAAAGTCATAAAGAATATAAAAGCAGTGGTTATAGAATTCTGTAAGAATGCCTAACACTGTGGTAATGCATGGAATTTATTCACTTTCTTTATTGGCGTAATGTGCAGACGTAATATGAAACACGTGCTAGGTGTTTACTCTTACAATAGAGTGTATCTTATATATTTACAAATAATATTATTTAGATTAAAGTCTAAACATTCTCACTATCTAACTTGAGTTCTTTAATGCACTCCACATATCAACCAAAAAAAAAAAAAAAATCAAATATGGCTTTGCAAATAGGTTAGCTGAAAGATGGGGACATCCACCTCGGCCACAAATTATATCAAGTCATCATCATGATGGCGGTCTCATCTTGATTTTTCATCAAGGTAATATTTATTTTAAAATTGATCTTTATATACCCGAAGTAGCGAGGGTTCCTTCTTTCTGGGATCTCCTCCGGAGTTCCACGGCTTAGCCGTCCTTCCATCCTAGAACGGCTTCTAGTGTTTGAGGCCGCCGGGGGTGCTAGAGTTACCTGATTGTATGGCCTTCTTGATCGATTTCTTCTTTCTCTGGCCTCCTTATCTGGAGGTCAGAGTGTGAGCTGAAGAGGAGGGAGCCCCCATCTCTGTTTGCCCTGGTACGTGCAAAGCTCTTGGAGCATTTGGGACATCTTGTCCATCTACTCCGTCATCGTTAGGATGATCGAGGCTGGTCGATCTCCTGCTTGACTACCAGTGGAGTGTTGTTGTCAAGGGAGGTAACCTCCTTTGCAGAATGCTGGTTTGCGCTCTTGTGTTCACCATATTCCTTGAGGAGGTTGATGTTGATGAAATTGTGGTTAGGCCTTTTGTTCAACTTTCCATAGATGACGCCAATGATACATCCTAGTTCCGAGTCTTAGATAGATTCGAGCTCAACTACTCCTCGAGCTTGTGCTGATGTAAGGCCAGTCTCCATCCTGGGTGCCTTGAATCCTGCACGCCACAACAGCAAATAAGAAATAAGAGAAAAATAGCGGGACTTACTTTCCACTATATCCTTCGATTCTTAAATCAATAATCTGCCTTCCAAGGTGATGAAGGTAAAAATAAAGTACACTAAGATGGTTGCTGGGAAAGTGATTTGTGAGTCTGATTCGGAGGTGCACTCATCGTGGAATGACTTAGGTCGTAGTGCGCTCATAGATAGCAACTTTTCTAACCACTGGTTTCGCTAGAAACGAGCAATGGGAAAGAGAATAGCAATGGAACGCTTGCCAAATGGATTGCTTGTGTGAGTCAGAATATACAAAAGAGCGTACTTTTGGAGTGCGTCCCCAGGGCTTTTTATAGCCATCGAGCCTCGCCACCTTTCTTAGGTGACAAGGCGGGCTGTCAGTCGTCAGAGGAGATCGTTTCCAACCGTTGTGAGGATACATGCATCACTCAGGGCTACAATGGTCAAGAAGGAGGATTTCTTCATTCGCAGAGATATCGCATACCGTGAATGTGAAACCTTCCACTGTCAATCACGTGTTGATTTGAGGAATTCTTTTCCAAAATATACACTGATTTGGGGGCTTTCGTTACAGAGGAGGTTGCCACCTGGGTAGATTTCCCACATCAGGTCCAATTAGGACAGATGATCGTTTTGCGTTGAAGAGGACTTGTGAGCTGCTTTTGTCTTGGGCTGCGTCTGGCTGCTTGAGGGCTTTCTCTGGTCAAGTAGAGTATTGACGGTCCTTTGAGCTAATGGGTTGCGATCCTTTCTGGGCCGATTGCTACTTTGGACCAGCCCACTTTAGTTGTTCCCATCAATAATAGAAAAATTTTGCCCCCATAGTTGATAAGGCTATGTAAGTTTACTTCTTGCTACTCTATGCTATAGCATCATTATCGATCAATAATGCATAACTTGATGTAGTGGGTCAATAACAAAATATACCCATTTGAGAAAATTTTCATTTATGAAATACAAAACAGTTCATTTCTAATAGGGTTTATGCTAGTTTGTTCCTATTTGCAAAGTTACAAGAGAAATCCAATTATAAAGTTGGGGGAGGGGTTTTGGCAAGGAAGGGAGAATGATCATAAAGCATATATTATCAAAACTCAGAGAGCCAGTGTGGCGAGAATTCACATCTATGACCGGCTTATACTTCTATTTTTGGTGGTGTTTGAGGTTATTTTAAATGTCATCCATCTATTTTATCTCTTTGTGGGGAAGCATATTATGACAGATCTCAAGCGTTCTTTGAAATATAATTAAGTTTTTATCAGGGCGGTTCCTGTAAGTCTTGCATTATATTGGAACTTCTTAGTTTAACCATAATTCTCAAATGATAGAAACATCAAAGACCAAATGATCAAGCTGTAAGGGGAATTCTAAGCACAGAAAACAGAAAAACAAGAATCTAACTACTTGATGGTTGGCTTTGGTTCTGTAATAGACTACTCTTAAAAATATATTGAGCCCAAGTGTCGACATTTTCTGAAAGTACAATCTCATATAAAAGAAGGGAAAACTAAGTTGAAGCAAAATGGAACTTACCTTTAAGAACTTCAACCGATGCAAACATGATGAGTCTTGGGTAGACATATTGTGGAACGATGTACGTATTTATAGTATAGAAGCTTAGAAGAATTCCAATCAGACCATGATTTCAAACACCAGCAAATTTAGCCTACGGTCATATATACAAATCACGACTAATCAATTTCAGTATAGATAATTATCAGAGTATTTCAAATCTACCATTAAATAATGCACTGAACCATAATAAGCAAATTAAACAACCCACCCCCAAAGTTTGTCTATCTATGATATTTTAGTCGAAGAATGACCAACCATGTAAAACCAACAAAAGAGGCAGCAAGAAATCGAAACTCTCATATTATGTTATGTACACAATTTACAATGTTCACATTATCCAAACATTTATACGAAGAATGATTTGTTGCGCATTCATATCTAAATTGTGTGATTAGTATGTCCTAACTACTAAATATGTATCAGTGATTTTTTTTTCTTTTTTTATTTTTTTAGAGAGGTCTATAAAAGTTATTATTTATAAGGGAGCTAATGAGAAACCAAATATGTACAAAAATAACATGCTAAAGAAAACAAATACAACAAAATATGTATTTATTTCAAAAAAAGTTGTTCATAACAACTTTTTTCCTTCTTTTCCTACTCTTTGGTTTTTTTTTTTTTCCCCCGAATAGGGGAGGGAGTTGAGTTTCAAGAAATAGAAGCGAATGGAATAGAAAACAATTTAAAAGATTATGAAAAAAAACCTATACATAATAATATCATAAATCTGCAAATGATAAATCAGTAGTTCTTTGTATCCAATTTGGGCAGTTCCTATTATGCACCAAACAAATTTCTTTCAACTTTCTATCATTATTAGGGTATTATTGTGGGATCCAAACCTTCGGATTTATATAATGATGTTGAATTTATGTAGCTGGTAAATTATTAAGATTAACTATAGTTCGGCTTATAAATTAAGTATTGAAACAGTAATGGTGTAAGCAAGCAGCGCCAAAAAGGCACATGAACATGTTTGAGGCAGAGTCATTGCACCTGAGAGTCATTACATCTGATAAATATATGATGGGTACTCATACATATTTGTTTCAAAATCACAGCGATTGATGTATGTTTAATGAACACTTACACATGCTAAAATTAGTCTTTACACATTACTCATATATAGCGGGCACATGTATGTCAGTCTACTATTTAAAAAACTTATACATATTTTTTGCACATTTCTTATAAAATTTTGAGAAAGGAGAGACAGAGAAGAGGAGAAGAGAGAAAAGAAGAGAGAGGATGGAAGAAAGAAATTTGAAGTGAAAACAAAAACATCTAAGCCCATTTCTTTCTTTGTTATTGCATTATTAAGAAAATTTCTATTATTTCTTATTTAATTGACCATGCATATGATATTTCCCTACTTCTTTTGATATTATATTGTATGCATATTAGTTTTACTTTTATTTTATGATATTTTTAAATATTATACCTTAATTAAAAATATTGTCTTGAAATTCTGAAATACTTAATAAATTATCTTTATATATCTCTTTTATACAAGTATTTGATAAGAACTCCACTTTTATTTTGATAGAAATAATTTGCTTCCCAAATGTAAATATTTTCATAAATTAATGTTTATCAATAATTGTTTACAAATTTCAATTATCCAACACATGAAAAAAGTTATTAATTGCAAAATAACTCTATAAATTTATAAAATATATTCATTTATAATAATTATTAATCAATTTTATTATAAAGGCGCTTTGTGATGTAAAGTATAAAGAGCCCCGCCATTTATAGCCAAAAGAGAGGATTAGCAAGCATTTACTTCAAAAAGATAACACATACAAACATTGATGGTAAAGAATCGAATCAAATATTGCCAAATAGAGCATCGAATCCACAAAATATTTGAAAAAAAAGCACGCATAAAAAATCTGCAGTCGATATTTCATCATGAACATGTTAGGAGTTAAAATTCAAACCTCCTAACATGTGAGGCTAGTGATGGGTATAGTAGTACTCAGGTCAGTCCAAATCTAGTGCACGGAAGGAAAAAGGACCAAGTAACGACAGCCCAACAGAAGATCCATCGACCCCAAGAAGCAGAAGGCGCGATGATTGACTCAAATGACGCGACCCAAATCGTCCAACAATAAATGGACAATAATGGATAATCAATGGATTGTTTTCAGGCGGTTATCTATACTAATCCAACAATTGAAAATCGTACGATCCAACCATCAAATGAAGGCAACAGTTACACAAATAATTCCCCTTATAACTCCAGAGGCGTAACGCCTACATGATTATTCAGGAGTTCCCCACCTAAACGGCACGCCTTACTATAAATACAGTATCATTCTCACAGAAATAGGAAAGATTCAGACAAACTAATGTTCAAACAAGCAAACAAGGCATAACACTTCCAAAGCCACTTTTCCATACGAGTGCATCACTTCTAAAATCACTCTTCCTTACGAGTGCAACATTTTTCAAAACAGTTCACCCATTTGAGTGCCTCTTATGGAATACTACTCTCCAACAAACACTAAATCCGCATCTACTTGCATCCACCGATTTATTTCCTCATATCTTTCTTTTCCGTATAAAAAGATTACTGATTTGAGTGTCGAAAAATATACCAGAGAATGAGTCCCGTATTCCTTTTACCTCTCATTCATTTATTGTGGTGTACAGAATCCAAATTCAGAGTAACGAAGACTGGATCCATCTTTAAACGAATACCTAAACAAAATGGCTCCTTAATTCGTTCGACAATCAAGATCCAAAGATGCATCAACATCAATATTTTTAAATTTGCATATTAATAATTGATGCGTTTTGAATCCAAACGTTGAACAGATTCGAGTTGAACTTACTCTTTAGGTTTCGGTCATCATCCTGCACGCCTGGGATCCTGCACACTACAATAAACAACGAGGAATCAGAGAAAAACGGTACAACTCGCTCCCCGATTTATCTTCTAACACTCAAGTTAATAATTAGCCTTCTAAGTATAAGAAGGTAAATACAGAGGATGCAAAGATAAATGCAGGGTGAGATATTTGAGAATGATGATCGGAAGTGCACTCGTGGAGAGTGGCTTTGGTCGTGGAGTGTTCGAAGTAAGCGACTTCTCTGAGTACTTAGTTCGTAGAGAACTAATAGAAGAGAGATAGAGAAATTGGTTGCTTGAGAGCTGGAGAGCCTTAGCCAGTTTGAGTACGCAATAGAGTGTGTCTATGGAGTGAGTCTCCATGGCCTTTGACAGCCGTAAGCCCCCGTCGCCTTCTTTAGGTGGCGAGGCGGGGTGCCTGCCCTTTGAGGGGACAATTTCCTTCCCTCATGTGGATGTAAGTGCCATTCTAGGCTGCAACGGTCGTAAATGAGCATTCCTTTCCTTATGAGGAGATGTCGCGCGCAGCAACAGTTGAGATAACCTCTAAGAGTCGCACGTTAATTTGAGAGCCTTTCTTACGGGATGTACTATGAATCAAGGAGATTTTCGTTACAAAGAGGATTGCTATTCTTGGAATTGCGGAGAATTCGGGCAGACAACCGTTGAGCTTGGGAAGGTGAGCCTGGGCCGATTTTGATTTGGGCCACGTTTATTTTGGGCTGCGTCCGACCTACTTAGGATGCTCATCCAGTCAATTGCAGCGTTGACTGTTCAAAGAATAAATGGGCTGCTATAGATTATTGGTCACTTACCCTTTTCGGCCGACCTACTACAGCCATCCCCATCACTAGCCCCCATGCCAATGGCTTGGATTTTCGGCCTCCGTCATGTTCATGATGGAGATGTGATTGACCGTGCTATCTCCTCAGGTCTGTCCTAGATCCTACTTTTCAATGTTCTTAGCGTGATTCCCCTATTTTTTTTTATTCTTTGTAGATTTGATAGTGCTGTTGTTATTTGGCGTTTAGCGCTTCCACCTGCTCCTTCGTGCGCCTTAAATCGGGGGCCTTTGACTTTCCTAAGCATTGTCTTCCAAGATGCCTAGTGGGATGGCACGAGAGCTCGACTTTGTTGGGAAGCTTGTCGCCCCAATTGCTGGTTTGGAGCTTAGGCTGTTTGTGTTTTTAGGCGTTGCTGTTTCAAGTCACGAAGTTTGAACCGCTTTGGTCACTCTTTTTTGTGCAAGATGCCGCTTTGGTCACCCCTTTTTGCGGCGGTGGTTGTTATTGAGATTTGAATTCGAGTTCGAATCTTCCTATATTCAAATCTTGACAACTCCTTTTGAGGGTTGCGGCCACCTCTTATAACTTTGCTCCTCTTCTCATGTTTACTGTCATGTATTGGCCTCTGTTGGCCGTATAACTTGTAAAGGGGAAGTTAATAAGAAAACTTGCAGTTGCTTTTGGCTTTTGTCTTTCATTGCCATGCATATTTTGCTATTTTTTATTTTGCACTCTGGAATGGAGGTTGACCGGATCCATTGACCATATCACTTGGTTCCAAAAAGCATGTCGGAGCCGAAATGGTCACTAATCGGATTCATTGACCATATCGCTTGAATCCGGAGAATGAAGCGGAAGTGAATGTTGATAAAATTTGTTAACCATAACGCTTGAATCTGGAGAACAAAGTGGAAGCGAATGTTGATCGGATCTGTTGACCAAAAAGCTTGAACATGGAGAACGGAGTGGAAGTGGATGTTGACTGGATTCGTTGACTATAACGCTTGAATCGGGAGAACATTGGGGGTCGTCTTTGACGCATCATTTCATTATGCCGCCGGCTGGGCAATCGAAGAGTTGCAAGGCCATTTGGGGACTCCGGCCTCTCTAAGCGACCTGTTACTTTTTGCCACGTGTCGTCACGTAGGGCAGCTGTAATCCAGGTAATTAATGTACCAGAAGATACAACTTGACTGCATCCTCTCCGAAATTGACACGTGTCTATTATGATTGCCACGCCTTTTCGATGCGCTGCTTCTCTTTGGCGATGGTGATCCTTATAAAAGTTATACAGTAGTTCAAGTCATTCTGCTCCTTTCTTCTTCGCATCACGACTCCTTGAGTCTTCTTCTTCCTTCCTGTTCTACTTTCATGGCACCCACCGTTAACAAAATCTCCTCCATTCTCTATTTCGGTGATGTTAAGGCACTCTATGTGCAATACATCCCGACTTCCATTGTATTCTCAATCCTAGGGAAGCTGGAAAGGACTTGCTTTTCTCTGGTGGGTCACATTGTTGTATACGAGGCTCATCTGCGGATTGGGCTTCATCTCCTGGTCCCCGAGGAGCTACTCCATATTTTAACGGCGTTTTGTGTCTCCATTGCAAGGCTCCACGCAAATGTTGTGCGCTACCTTTGCTCACTTTGCATCTTTTTCTGCCATCATTTGCGGTTGCTGACGGTGGAGGCCGTGAGGATTATTTTCCGATTTACCAAGAGTGGAGACTGGATTTTGCTCTCCTAGAGAGTTGCGCATCAATGGCACAATTTACAAGTTGGTCAAGAACTAGAAGGACAGGTTTTTTTTTTTGCAAGAGTCTTCGATGGTTGGCTCTTGTCCAGATAATGGGGCAACGTCCCTGAGGACTTCACCGAGAAGCCCTCTAAAGCAAAGGTGGATGCCGTGGAACTCTACTACAGTTGGTGCGGAAGTACCTTCACAAGTTTAGGAGGGACCACCAGGTGTCCTGTGAGGAGGCCAGGAGAGCTCGCTGTGGTCCTCCTTCACCTATCTAAAAGTCCAAAGCTCCATTGTCGGTGCCATTGCAGCCCAAAAGGAAGGCTGGGGCTCTTGTCATTGACAATGCTCCTAGCAGCACCAGAAAGAAGTAGGCGGTGCCAGTTTTGCCTTCCTCTTCATCCTCCAGCGAGCCGGACTATTGTATGGCTGGACGACTGGCCGGCGTTGGTGAGCATTTTGTGGTCGAGACTCCCGTTAGCCTTTTGGATTTGGGAGTCATTAAGGGAGTTGCCACAGGGGAGCTTGTCGTCGTGCCATCGCTATCGGGCGATTTTGTAGCATCGGCCACGCTAGTGGAGTTGGCGCCTGATGTCGGAGGGCAGGAGGAGCCAGCCATTGAGCAGCTTGTGGAGCCAATGGATGCTAGTGACGCCAGCCTCACCGTTGCTTTGCTTCCTGTGGCCATGGGCATCATGGAAGCCACTCCAGTGGAGGTTCCTGCTGAGGGGGCCGGAGTCGTAGCGGGAGCCATGATCACCACATAGTTGGCTCATGTGGTCACCCCACTTAGTCTCCGAGTTGGCCCATCACAGGATCTCCCAAAGCAGAGCTCAGGATCGCACAAACCGGCGAGAAAGAAGCGCAAGTTCTTGACAGTAAACTTTCGAGAGAAACTTCCCCTTTCTTTCGACTCTGCCAACTTGATTTGACTTATCTTTACTTTGGTTTTGTTGGAATTGCAGACCAGAGGATAATTGGTGAGGTAGCAAAGGGCTTACGCCAGCGGGGTGAAATGATTGAAGAAAGGGAGGAACTTCTCCGGTTGACAGAGCTCCTAAGTCGCTTGGATGCCATTGTTGCTGAGGCCCAAAGAGATAGGGAAGAGAATGCTGCCCAGGCACGAAGAGATCGGAAGGAGAATGCCGCCCTCAATCAAGTCCGAGTTAGCAAAGTTGAGAGAGAGACTGTGTAGCGTGGAAGCTCGGGCCACCAGGGCTAAGCGGCACGTTGGCAAACTTCGAGTGAAGGTCGCCACGCTTGAAGCTGAGATGTCAGTTCGCCTGTGTCCGGAGGAAGTGAGCCCATTGCTAAAGACTAGAGTTTCGGAAGGTGCTCAGTAGGCGGATTGTCTCCCTAGTGTCACCCGGCTTCCCAGTTGGTGTTCGATCCACTAAATTGCACGGCTGCGGAGCGCGAGGACTTGGTGGACTACTCCCAGGCCAGTGGGGAGCCTCACCCTCCTAGTAGACCCGCTCTTTAGATTGGACTCTTATATTTTGTTTTTCCTGCCATGTAATTGTATATTGAGCCTTATTAATGGAAAAAGTTCGTTCCATCAATGCATCAATTATTATGCCTTTGCCTAGCTTTCCTCTTTTTTCTCCCTTATTTATTTCACGCCGGCTAGCTAGCCAGCCTATTGTGCATACGTGGTCTTGCCGGTCATATCAAAACTTTGACAGTCACTGACTAGCTACTCAACGACGCAATGTGGCATCTGTCCCTATGTGCTGCAGGCAAGTTCAATCGGGTAAAGACATGTGTCGCCTTAAACAGAAGCAACGCGACCTATCGAATCCCATTGCGATGCCATTTTTGGTGAGAAATTTTGCCTATAAAATCACGACATCTCCTGCGATTCGCTTCATTGCTTTGTCCCATAGTTTCTCTACCTTCATCATGACTGATAAGAATATGATTGATACTCCCACTTTACTCGATTTTGGGAAAGACGCGTCCCCTCCTCTTATGCAGAAATCCTCCTCTGAAAGGGAGAGTAGCGACGGAAGGACACGGTCCGAGAGCAACGATGGGGATTCCGCTAATGTGGTTGCGGACGAGGAGTAAAATCATCCAAGCCTCCCACGTCTCTATCCCCAGGGTATCTCGAGGGCAATTCCATCCCATGGGCCTACTGGACCTTCTCGTCAGGTATGCTTGCTTAGTCACGTAGAGGCACAATTGACTGTTTTGCGTTTCCCTTTTCTGACTCCATTTTTTGCTCTTCCATCTAGCAAGGAGGTCTTGTGAGTTGGACGAATTTCTACCTTTGCAAGGAGATGAGTTCGCCTATATGATACAGGCTCAGGTCAATTTCGTGACAGAAGATATGGAGCATCGCGTTAATGCAGCGGTCGGGGACGCACTATAAAGTCAGGCGCGAGCCAACTATCTTGACTAGGCCCTATTAGAGTCTGAAGCCAAGTTGCAAGTGGTTTCCGGCGCTCATGCTCAGACCATGTAGAGGATCGCAGTTTTCAAAAGCGAGCTGAGGATAAGGCTTTGCCTGGAAGAGGTGGCTCCTACCCTGGAGGAGCGATTTTAGGCTGGAATTGACTTTAGTCGGTAGATAGTTTCTCTGACGGATCCCCATTTTCCAATTGGCATTCTGGACTAGAGAAATGTCGGCGCCTCTCGTCAATCGAAGTTAATTGAATATCCGATTGGTCCGGGCTGGAGGCCTGCACCGCATTCCCCAAGGGACCCTTCATCTTCGGGCAGCCATCAAGACGAGTCGTAATAGTTCCTTGTACACATGGTGCCCTCGAGTGTCCTTTAGAGTTCATTAGTGTCTTTTTGCCGCGCAAGACGTTGTATAAATTTTTTGCATATGAGTATACTCTTTATTAGCTGGACTGTGTTTTTGTATCAAGTGGCGATACCCAGGTTATCATTCCGGGCGTCTTGTTTTTTGTTGGAGTGTTTGTTCTCTCACATTTTGCCCCGATTTATCGACCGTTGTAGACAGACTGTGCTATCTCCTGCAGGAGGAGGTCGCTACGCGCATGCTGTACAAGCCCCCTAAGGTTTTGTGTTTGACCGTGAATGGGCCGCTTGAGATGGAACAAAGGTTTAAACCGACCGCTTACGGGCCGCTTGGTATGGGATCAATGTTTAATTCGACCGCTGATGGGCTGCTTGGTATGGGACCAATGTTTAGTTCAACCGCTTATGAGCTGCTTGGTATGGGACAAATGTTTAGTTTGACCGCTTATCGACCGCTTGGTGTGGGATCAAGATTTAGTTCGACCGTTTATGGGCTACTTGGTATGAGACAAGGTTTAGGCGCAAGCGAGTGAAGACCCGCCTGACTTAGCGGCAGTTTAGGTTGTCTGTTTTCATGCATCCTACACGCAGGCATACATATGGGAAAAAGAGAGCAGAAATGTGATAACATGTAAAATAAGAAACATATTTTATTTATAAATCAATGTCATTACAAGCAAACTTGGGACCTTACATAGGACCAACCTGGGCCTCGTGTGACCTTTTACTGTGGAAATAACGTCAGGTGAACTGCGTTTCACGTCCGTGAAACCAGCTTACCATTCTGGGTCCGAAACTTGTATACTCCATTCCATAGAACAGCTGAGACAGGGAACGAGTTTTTCTAATTTGGGGAGAGCTTGTTCCTATTAGTTGTCTTACCCATGGCCTCAGTGCTTCGCAAGACGAGGTCTCTAATTTTGAATTGTTGCACTTTTACTTTTTTGTTGTAATAGCGGGCAATTCACTATTGGTAGGCAGTCGTGCGCATTCTAGCCACGTCGCGGGCTTTCCCTAGTAGGTCTAGGTGCTCCCTGATCTTCAAGGAGTTGCCTAGTGGGTCAAAGGCTTCCATCCTGAGACTTGGGAACCCGATCTCGACCAGGATCACAGCCTTAGTCCCGAAGTAGAGACTAAAAGGTGTCTCACGTGTTGGTTGCTTGGGAGTTATCCGATATGACCATAACACGGAGGGCATTTCATCAACCCAGGAGCCTCTTGCATTCTCTAGTTTGGTCTTTAGACCGTGTAGCAGTATTCGGTTGGTAACCACCTACTTATTCGCTTAGGGGTATGCCACCGAAGTGTGGACCAATCTAATACACAAACTGGTGTAATACTTAGTGAAACGCTTCCTTGAGAATTGGGTTCCATTGTCTGTCACGATGGCCTCAGGAACATGAAATTTGCTTACTATGCTCTGGTGAATGAATTCCGTGAGTGATCTTAGCCAGTGGGGCGGCTTCAACCCATTTGGTGAAGTAGTCAATACCCGTGATGATAAACTTTCTTTGACCTATCACAATAAAAAATGGACCGAGAATATCGAGCTCCTATTACACGAACGGCCAAGGTGCCTGGAGGGCTCTCAGCTCCGTGCACGGTTGGTGGTGAAAATTGCCATGGGATTGACAATTATCACACCTCTTCACAAATTTCAAGGCGCCCTTCATTGTCGGCTAGTAATATCCTTGGCGCATCACCTTGAATACTAGGTTTTTGCCGCTAATATGCGACCCACAAATCCTGAGGTGGACCTCACTCAATGCGTAATCGGCCTCCTTAAGGGTAAGACACCAGAAGTACAGAGTCGAGTATCCTCGGCAATATAATTTCCCATTGACTATTTTATACCAGCCGGTCATTTTCTTTATCTGCTTGGTTTCATTAGGGTTCTCCGGCAGGGAACTATCCGCAAGGTACCTCCAATAAGTCGACATCCAGTTCTCGCAGTTAGAGACCTGTATCACTTCCTATTCCTTTATACTGGGAGTGCTCAAGACCTCCTGCATGTCCTTCGAGTACTGCTCTGAATTTTCAAATTTTCGACTGCCGCCGCTCGTGCAAGCTAGTCGGCCTTCCAGTTGTCGGTCTTGGGGATGTCGATCAGGTTGAGCTTGTTGAACCTCTGGATCGCACCTTTTACTTTAGCCAAGTATTTCGCTAAGAGGGGGTTGCATGCTTCGGAACTCCCGTAGATCTAGTTGACGACTAGCTCTGAGTCGCTGTAGACAGTCAAGTACTTAGCTGAGCACTCTTTGGCTAATCGTGATCCGGCCAGTAGGGCTTCATACTCAGCAATATTATTAATGGCTGAAAAATCGAGCTTTAGTGAGTATTTCACTTTGAACCCGTCCGGGATCCTTAGGACCACTCCGGCCCTGCTGCCTAAGTTGGTTGACGAGTTGTTGACGTTGAGAACCCAATCTAGCACTTCAGAGTGTTGATCCGTGTCGTGAGCATAGTGCGCATCGATGATTGAGGTCGTGGTTTCGACGATGAAGTCGGCCAGTGCTTGTCCTTTGATGGCCAGCCTAAGCCGAAATTCAATGTCAAATTCTCCCAACTCAATGGCCCACTTGACTAGTCGTCTTGAGACATCAGGCTTTTAAAGGACGCACTTTAACGGCTGGTCAATTCGGACGACTATTCGATGAGCCTGGAAATAGGATATCAACTTCCTGGCTGAGAAGACGAACGCCAAGGCGAGCTTCTCGGCGTGTGGGTAGCGAGTCTCAGCGTCGATCAACGTTTTGCTCATGTAATAGACCAGCCGCTGTGAGTCAGAATCCTAGCATATCAAAATTGAGCTAAGAGTCGCCTCTGATACTGCCAGGTAGAAATGCAGTTTGTCCCACTCAATTGGTGACGTTAGCAGTAGTGGATTGGCCTAGTACTACTTCAGTTTGTCAAAAGCGGCCTGGCATTCCATCATCCACTGAAATCCGTTTACCTTCGTCCCCCACAATGCCTTAAAGAAGGAAAGGTACTTGTCTCCAAACTTTGCCAAGAAATGTGAGAGGGCTGCCGGTCTTCCAGTCAGCCTCTAGACATCTTTGACACTTCGTGATAGAGTCATGTCCGTGAGGACCTTCATCTTCTCTGAGTTTGCCTCAATTCCTCGTTGAGAGACGATAAAACTCAAGAATTTTCCAGAGGATACACCGAAGGCACACTTTGATGAGTTCAACTTCATCTGGTGCGCACGGAGTACCTTGAAGGCTTTAACTAGATCGTGAATATGGTCATTGGTGGTCTTACTCTTGACGAACATATCATCTACGTACACCTCTATATCATGGCCGATCTGTTTCTCGAACATTTTGTTCACGAGCCTTTGATAAGTTGCGCTTGCGTTCTTCAAACTGAAAGACATGACCTTGTAGCAGTAGGTCTCTTGATCGGTTATGAACGAGGTGCGCTCCTCGTCCTCTAGGCTCATCTGGATTTTGTTGTAACCTAAGTACACATCCATAAAACTCAGCAGCTCGTGCGCTTAAGTGGAGTCCACCAGTAGGTCAATCCTCGGCAACTGGGAGATATCGTTTGAGTAGGCTTTGTTGACATCGGAGAAGTTGACGTACATCCGTCACTTTTCATTGCTCTTCTTGATCAAGACCACATTAGAGAGCCAGTCCAAGTACTGGACCTCCCTGATGAACTCAACGTCCAACAGCTTCTTCACCTCCTCCCGAATGGCTATAAAGTTCTCGATGGAGTGGTTTCTCCATTTCTGCCTGATAGGTTTGTGGCTAGAATCGAGACCCAATTTGTGGACCATTATTCCGGCCGAAATCCCAGACATCTCCGTCGGCGTCCACGCGAAGACATCTGTATTTTGCCTTAAGAAATTGATCAGTTCATCGCGCAGGGGTTTAGCGATTGAGCCCCCTATCTGTATGCACTTTTTCAGATTATCCAAATTTAGAGGTACGAGGTTAATGGCCTCACCGAACTGCAGCTACTGCAGGGTCGCCTCATCTCGATGGTCTAACTCTTTTGCTTGCCTTTCGCCGCCACTTAGTGTTATCTGAGACATGTAACATGTTCGTCATATTATTTGGTCACCCAAGGCTTCGCTAATACCGTACGCTGTTAGGAATTTCATTTTTAAATACGGTATTGATGCAACTTCCCCGAATGCCGCCAGTCAAGGCCGACCAAGTATGGCGTTGTAAATGAATGGCAAGTTGACAATCAGGAAGGTGAGCATGCGGCTCATTATTCTCAGGTACGTGCTCAAGGTGACCTCTAGCTGTATCATCCCTTGGACGGCTACTGGCTTGTTAGATAACCCATATAGCGGTCCTTCGACTGGTTTGAGTTGATTCTTTTTAAGTCTCAATTTAAAGTACGCATCGAGGTAGAGCAAATCTCTAGAGCTTTCATTATCAATGAAAACTCGTTTCAACTGGTAGTTAAGAGTACCATCCAAAACGAGCGTAAACACAACCAAATGATCAGAATGGGGGAGAGTACATGTGTCATATTGTTGTCACCAAAACTAATGATATGTTCCTCCACCCTCTTCTTCTTGTGCCCAACTGGCTTCTCCTGATGATCCGTATGGTGTGCCTTAGGAGACCTAGTGGTCACTATGTTGACTACCCCGGCCGCGACCCGATTCCGCGGTTGAGGCTGATCGGTCCTATCCTAGCTTGAGGCGTCGGAACTCTGGTCAGGGTTCCTCAGGAACTTAGTGAGGTGGCCTCGGCGAATTAGCTTCTCAATCTCTCTTTGCAGCGTCCAACAGTCGTCTGTGTTGTAACCCAAAGATCAATGGAAATCACAATACTTCAACGGATCTCTTCCCTCTGGATTCATCGGTTTTGGCCACTTAACAAATTTTTCTTCTTAGATTTGTATCAAAACATTGGCTCGAGTGTCATTTAGCGGAGTCAGGTTTATAGGCCTGAACTCATTTCGTGTCAGTAGCTCGGCTCTGGGCAGCTTCTTCCGAGGGTTGTCACTGCCCCCATTCTTCCTCTTTCCCTCCGCCAGAAAAGAGCAAGATTAATCAGTCCGCTCCAGTGCTTCACCTCGTTGGTTTCTTCAGCGGCTGCGTAGGTCGAGTAATGGATTCCGCCTCCCAGAAGGTTTGCGGGTTTTTATAGGCCAGGTGTCTGAAGAAGTCACTCGGACCGAGTGCGAAAATGAAGCTATTGAGCTTCACTTCTTCGATAAGCTTTGGTATTCTTTGGGCTTCTGTAGTGAACTGCTCCAGGAACTTTCTCAAGTTCTAGCTCGGCTTCTGCTTCACATAGGCAATGTGCCATGACTGTTTCTTCTCACAGTAGCTGAAGGCATACTGGGCCAGGAAGCTATCTACGAGGTCCCGGAAGCTTTGGATCGAATTTGTCGAGAGCCGGTAGAACCAGATTCTGATATCTTCCTTCAGAGTGAGAGGAAAATATTGGCACACGATGCCTCCTCTAGGCCCTAGAAGCTTGTAGGGCGCGAAAGTGATCAATATGGTACATAAGATCGGTGCTCCAGTCGTAAGGCTCCAATGCTGGCATCTTAAACTTCAGCCACAACGGTTGGGTCCGAATCTCTATGGTGAATGGAGATCTCTTCAAATCAGCCGCGTGTTTGCCGTCTTCGTCTTTGAACACGCGATTCCAAATCTTATGAACTTTCTCCTCCACTCGTAAGGAGGTTGCAGACCTTTTAGAGTTGAAATAAGTCCTCAACTCTGTGCGTTCGGCCGTGCAAGGTGGCGCCGGCCGGCTGCTGCCGCTTGTTTGCCAGGTGACACGAGAGGCTCCCTCCTGCACAGGAGGTCTCTACTTATCCCGGGAGTATCTAGGATTTCTTCTCTCATGGCTCTTCTTAAGAGTCCTACGGCTCAATCGCCCCTCAAGCCTTGAATGGCTTTAGGTGCTGGAGGCCACAGGGATGTGAGTGTTGCCCGGCTTGGGGGCCTTCTTGATCGGCTTTTTCTTTCTCTGGCCCCCCCGACTGAAGGCTGGCGTATGGGCTGAGGAGTGAGCCCCCTGCTTCTCCTTGCCCTAGCGTGCATAAAACGTTTGAAGTATTTGCGACATCTTGTTCATCTGCTTTGCCATTGTCCGGAAGATCTGAGCAAGTTGTTTTTCGGCCCGACTACCAGCTGAGTGGTCGCGGTTGGGGGAGATAATGTCTTTCGCAGGAATGCTAGCTTGTGCCCTTGTGTTCACCATATTGGTAGATGATGCTGATTCAGGAGAAGTAGTTGATCGGCCTTTTGTTAGCGTTCCCACAGACGTTGCCAATGATACATTATGAATCCAAACTTTGAACGAATTCGGCTTGAATTTGTTCTTCGAGTTCCAGTCACCATCCTGCATGCTTGGGATCTTGCACACGACAACCAACGATGAGGAATTCGAGGAAAACGGTACAACTCGCTTCCCGATTTATCCTCTAATATTCAAGTCAGTAATTGTCCTTCTAAGACTAAGAAGGTAAATGCAGAGGATGCAAAAACGAATGCAGGGTTAGGGATTTGGGAATGAGGATCAGAGGTGCACTTGTGGAGCGACTTTGGTCGTGGAGTACTCGTAGTGAGCGACTTCTCTGAGTATTAAGTTCGTAGAGAACTAGTAGATGAGAGGTAAAGAAATTGGTTGCTTGAGAGCTGGAGAGCCTTAGCTAGTTTGAGTATGCAAGAGAGCATATTTATGGAGTAAGTTTCCATGGCCTTTTATAGCCGTGGGCCTCCGTCGCCTTCCTTAGGTGGCGAGGTAGGGTGCCCGCCCTCTGAGGGGATATTTTCCTTCCCTTGTGTGGATGCAAGTGCCATTCTGAGCTGCAACGGTCGGAAAAAAGATTCCTTTCCTTCTGTGGAGATGCTGTGCGTAGTGACCATTGAGGCTACCTCTGAGAGTCACGCATTGATTTGAGAGTCTTTCTTCCGGAATGTGCTTTGATTCTAGGAGATTTCTGTTATAGAAAGGATAGCCATTCTTGGAGCTGTGAAGAATTAGAGTAGACAACCGTTGAGCTTTGGAAGGTGCGCGTAGACTGATTTTGATCCGAGTTGCGTTTATTTTAGGTTGCATCTGACTTACTTGGAATGCTCATCCGGTCAACGGCAGCGTTGACCATCTTAGGGATAAATAGACCGCTATAGATTCTGGGCCACTTATACTTTTGGGTCAACTCACTACGGCCATCCCATCAATAATTAAATCTTCAAATGTGTAAATATAATTCACATCAACTTAATAATTCTTATTAAAATATTAATTTGATTGAAAAAAATTTTAAAAATATATAAATAATAATGTGATGAATTGGATCAAAATTTCATTATTATTTAAATACACATTTATATCTTATAAACTTATGAAATAACATTTTTACAATTAAACATTTTTAAAATATTATTATATAAGTAGGATTTAAAAAATGGTGAAAACCTTTACTTTATAGCAAGTGAAAACATTTGAAAAATATTTTTTTTGATATTTTTTAAGTTTTTCAAATTTTAATTCAAAATTAATAAATTTCTAAATAAAAAATAAACAGATTTGAAAACATTTTTTAAATTTTTTATTTTTGAAAAACTTTCAGAAAATAAGCCTAGTTTTTCAATTATTGAATAGGCCTTAAAATACTTTGTATTTCACTTATAATAAGGTCAAAACATTTTCAAGAAATAGCAAAAGGCCGAAAAGAATATTAAAATGGTATATAGCAACAAACTTAAAAGCAGAAATATCCTTCTAAAAAGAAAAGTACTTGATTGGTAATATTACCTCTCTTCAAACATTTTACTGATGTAGCTCCCAACTAAAATGTTCACTGGAAGCACAGCTAGGCCAAGGCATGTAAGAAAAATTGCCACTGTACTTGAAGACCAATGAAAATAATATGTCGTAATAGTGTTGGATTCGAAGAACAAGATTTTCGTTGCAAATTTCACATGTAATAAATTAATAATTGAACCTGACAATATTTAAAAAGAGCTGATAAGTTTCATGCTGAATAGGAGAAGCCATATCAATGGACACATATATTGCACAAATGTTAAATCAAAATTAGAAGACAAAACAATAGCCACAAATATACCAAATAAATGCTAAATCAAAATACCAAGGCAGACAGTTAGGATTCAGAAAACTGTTTCAAGCATAGATTGCATATTAGCTGCTCAAAATACCTTCAAATGTTAAGACTATTTGACATTTTCAAATGAATGGTCTAGATAAAGCATCTTTGCAGAAATTCCTCTACTATATCCAACATACGGAGCACAATGCCTATTAAACCAGCCTAAATTGACAACTTGATATATTGGACTCTTGAAATTTTAATTTTACCTTTTGTTTAATATAATGAAAAATAACAAAATCTTTCCACGCTAAACACTTGAAACATAATCTTTGAGAAACATTATCATTTGTTTCTATAAGGCCACTAATATAACTCTATGAAGTAGATAAACCAGTTGTCACAGTTAAATTTCAGAGAATCTCAATCAACCCTAAAAAGAATAGTCTATAATTCACCTAAAATAGGGTTCTACCATTATTGTATATATTTAGTCTACATGTTTCGACTCTTGTTATTCCAGGGAAAATTTTCAAGCCTGTGACCATCATAGTATTCAAAACAGTACTCTCCCTGTTTAGAGATTAGCACAAAGAAAGTGAAAATGATAAAGAAATAAAACAACACTCACCATTAGGTAGGCACAGTCCTACATCTAAAAATCAATAAGAACTTGATTGGCAAGTGGTGGGCGTATAGAATTTTTATGGGAGGCATATCAATAGAATAGTGATTGTTTATGAACTAATAAACACTATAACAATTAGCAAATTATCTAAAACATCCACGAACCTACTAGTTATATGAGATAAAGCAACCCAAAAGTATTGATTATCCAATAGCACAAGTCAATCTATTTTCTAAGCCAGATAGTAATAGCCAATGCCACGATGCCCCGCTTGATAAAATTGATGGTCCAAATTCAATAATAAAATCAATTATGCAAATAAGACTATAATTTTGGCAAGTCTAAAATTGTTTAGGGCTTTCAACAGCAATTCGTAAAAGCCACAAACCTTGACAGGTGGTGTAACCTATATGCTGATGCAATTGAAGTGACACGCCTGCAGGATTCCTCAACAACTTCATCACTCCCATCACACTCCATTCATCATTGTCACCATCTTGTGTGCCATTGAAGCTTAACAACAATGGTTGACTGAGGCCTTTTTTCAATGGCATCATCCTGTGCCAATTCTATTGCAAGACAGAAATTATACTAAATTATCAAAACATCACTATTTCAAAGGAAAGGAAAGACAAGAATAGTAAAAGAGACACAAGATTTGGAAAAATAGCTAGACTAGCACTTCTCTACCTCAATTAGGGCCAGCTTAACATGTGATATAAGCTATCATTGTCTCAAAGTCAAAGCAACAAGCTATTCACGCCTATGCAAAATTTTATACAAATATCAGCTCTCATCGATCCAGATTTAGGATAGAAGTTTCAATACAAGTTTGTGGCCCTATAAGTAAGTTAGATTACCCAAACTATCACACACACCACCTGGATGGCAAAAGCCTTTAATATACAACAACACAAACACACCAACCCAAGCACAACGTGAGAAGTGTAAAACAATTATTCCCAATTTTTGTCATTAATAGCATGGAAAAGGTCTAGAATGGTATTGAGAATTGCACAATAAACATTGCAATAGCCAAATTTATCATATTCCTTAATCTTAGACCAGTGCCAACTCAAATCACTACAAACTAATAATGAAACACAAGGATAATACATCCATTCGATGACTCTAAAATACAACTGCAGAAGTATTTGAAACAGTCAACCGCACTATTCAAAGAAAATGAAAGAATAATAAAGAGAGACAAATCCCATGTAGTACCAGAACTTCATTGAGAGGACTTAAGACTTCTAGTCTGGATGAAGCTCAATATTTAAACACATAAAGCAATTATTTAAACACGTGCAATTCGAAAGATAGTTATTGAGGATAAATCCAAAAAACTTTAAGTTTTATTATACATCTAACAGTTAGCAAATCCGCAACAGATTATGGCTCCGCAAGAACTTCCTCATGTGAAGGTTCTTTAAATGAGATCCATAGCTAAATTAAGTACACCAGCCAAGCAACGGCCATAACCAACCCAGGTAGAGTATCTTGATTGAATGTGAACTTGTAAATCTTGAAATCGGTTTGAAATAACCCGGCTAGGCCCACATGCCATTCCAAAAGCACTGGAACTCATAAAACCAGCTGATGTTTGCATTCATATCTTAAATGGGACACAATCACTGATGTAATACCGATTAATTGCTCTAGTGGAACTGAATTTAAAAATTTAGGCAAATATTTGTACTAAATTAATCTGATGAGCTACAATTATTAAGACATTTGTAATTGCATACTCATTTGCAAGGATGTAGTGAAAGCAGTACTAGGATGGAAAACAACTAATTAGCCTTTCCACAGTTCAAGAAAGTAGGCAAGATCAGAGTCCTCCCTTCAAAAGACATGGAACAAATGAAAAGAAAACCAAATTGTATGCCAAGATCACACGACGGAAGGTGTAAATTGATTTTGAGCGCACTAGAAGGAAGATTACTTACCCACAAAATAGATGGCCAATCAAAAAAACTCACATGGAGTTGAAATTATAAGCCAATGCATATAAGATATTTCTGATAAAAAGAACAATACAACCAAATATAAGAGGTTGGAAATATGATTTATTGGACTAGGCATTCCCAGGCAAAATATATAAACAACTCCCACAAAAGAGAGGCCGTGCAAGTGACCTGCATCAGCTATACCCCAAATGACCGGGACCGTTCGCAGAATTTATACATTGGAGTTCCTGGAAAGGTCAGCCCAGAAAAGGTATTTGCCAAATGTTGCAATGTTCCCGACCTGCAAGAATCGCAAGTATTTCAAACTTATGATATTCTTACAAGTGATGGGAGGAAGCTTGAAAGATTCAAGGAACTTCTAGCTCAACTCAGTAAGTCTTGAATACTGATGCAAATTTAAGGATGAAGAAACTGTCACTTTTAAGCTGGAATGTTTTGTGAACATGTATGTAAACAATGTTTGTCATTAGTTGTTTTCATACTGTTGCTGCTATGAATATGTATGTAGCTAAATTATGCCAGCGATCATACGTTGTCACCAAGACTAGGTCATCAGATTTCGTTGTTGTCAACAAAGTTTAGTTGATTATAATTAAAATATAATGTCCTAAAAATTTGAAATAACATATCATTAAAAGGTTCAGTAAGTAAGTGCAATAAATGAAATTACAGGAAAATGATTAGTAATAAATTTTACAAATTGATCCAAATTACACAACTATAACCATCCCACTAATTAGGCCAACCTATCAATATAATTATTGCACCTTTTGTTGGGATCGCATATGGCTTGGAGTAGGACAAAGAAGAGATTAAATCCGAGAGCCCCACGGCTGCAATGTGCTATGAAGGAATGGCATCACCCGACTGCTAAAGAGGCTCGGTCGTAGCAAGTGACTCAAGTGTTTGTTACTCTGCCATCAGGTAGCACACTGGCTCAGCATAAATAAATGTTTGTCACGCTAAAAAATCTTCCATATTGTCTGAAAAGGTCGACAAAATAGAGGCTAAATGGATAGCACAGTTTCGTCTAATGCAGATTATGAAAAGTTATATTTATTATATTAACCCATGATACACAATCAATTATAGTCCAACTTCCTTTAAATAACTTTTTTTGAACTTTAGCTTATAAATGCTTTACCAATTTTTTTGCCAAGGGGATTTTAGAAAATTGTTAACAAATAAAGAGTGCTAGCACCGACGGAAGCCTCACTCCCCTGTGTTGGGGAAAAACACTCGGACTGCACGGTGACCGAGCGGACAGAGTTCTCGGACAGCATACAGAGCAGAGCTCTCAGACGGCAAGGAAAGTAAGGATAGAGAACAAAAGAGAACACACAAGTTTTAACGTGGAAAGCCCTTCTACAACCAAGGAAAAAACCACGAAGAAATGTACTATAAGAGAATTGTTTACAAGTGTTGGCTACTCAAGCTCTAACGAAAGAAAGCAATCTCAAGTGTACAACCTTCCTCTCTCAAAGTGTATCTCACTCTATCTTTACAACAAAGCTTGCCCACAGCTCTCTCAAGGCTCTTAGAACTCAAAATGTCCCAACTCTAGCACACACCCCAAAGAAGGGCAACAAGTCACGTATATATATACACAAAGGTGGCGTGTCCGCCCACCCTACTGGACGTAGGTCTCCAGACCTACGCCCTAGGCCTGCCATGGCAGGCGCATGCTTGGCGTGTCAGATGGCAGGCCTGTCATCGGAAAGTTGCAACCGCTGCAACATCCAATCAGAGTGGGTGACCAACCCACCTGCAAAAACAGCCACCTGCAGGCCTACGTTGATAGAGTCAACACCTACGATTCTAGGCTCCTCGTCCTCGTCCTCAGCAACCGCTCGGACATGACGCTTCAAATGAGTCCTCGTTCGTTCTTCCCAATGGAGTCCGTGGACATCATGCCACTCGGGAGTGACCCCAACAAACTTCCCCTCACGACCGAGTGGGAGTAAAGTTAGTTAGACCGGCAATGTCACAACAAGCTTCTAGCTTCCCCTTTGGCAAAATCTTGGTCAACATGTCCGAGCCATTTTCTTCTGACCGGACCTTCCCAATTGATAGCTGCCCATCATCAAAAACATCTCTCACCCAATGATATCGCACGTCAATATCTTTTGACCGAGAATGGAATGAGGAGTTTTTACACAAGTGAATGGCACTTTGACTATCACAAAGGACCTCGTACGTCTCTTGCCTTAGACCCAACTCTTGGACGAACCTCTTCATCCAAAGCATCTCTTTACAGGCCTCGGTCACGGTAATAAACTCTGCTTCCGTAGTGGAGAGAGCGACGCACTTCTGCAACTTGGACTGCCAGGAGACCGCCCCTCCCGCAAACTTCACCAAGTATCCGGACGTTGATTTTCGAGAATCAACGTCCCCTACCATATCTACGTCCGTGTACGCAATCAGCTGAAGCTTTTCATTTCCAAGCTGCAAACCCGTCTTGGAGGTCCCGCGAAGATATCTGAAGATCCACTTTACCGCTGACCAATGCTCCATACCTGGGTTTGAGAGGAATCTGCTCACAAGGCCAACCGCACGAGCAATGTCCGGTCGCGTACATAAGGCTGCCAACGGCCGAGGAGTAAGGTATCTTACTCATGCGCGCCTTCTCAATGTCCAAGGACGGATATTGCTGTTTGCTCAACTTAAAATGGTTGGCCAAAGGAGTGCTGACAGGCTTGGACCCTTCCATGCTGAATCTCTGAAGCACCTTTTCAATATAGCCTTCCTGGGACAGCCGAAACTTCTTGCCCTCTCGGTCGCGAAAAATCCTGATTCCTAGAATCTGTTTCGCCGGTCCGAGGTCTTTCATGGCAAAAGACTGTCCCAGTTGCTTCTTCAGCTCCTTGATCCGAGCACTATTCTGTCCGACAACCAGTATGTCGTCCACATAAAGGAGAAGGATGACGAAATCGTTTTCCGAGAACTTCTGCACAAAGACACAGTGGTCCGAAGAAGTCTTATGGTATCCTTGTCCGACCATAACAGACTCAAACTTCCGATACCACTGTCTCGGAGCTTGTTTCAGCCCATACAAGCTCTTCTTCAAACGACAAACTAGTCACTCCTTTCCTTTGACTTCAAAACCATCTGGTTGCTCCATGTAGATCTCTTCCTCTAGATCTCCATGGAGAAAAGCTGTCCGGACATCCAGTTGCTCAATCTCCAGGTCCAAAGCTGCTGCCAGTCCGAGCACTACACGGACCGAGGACATCTTCACAACGGGCTCAAAAATCTCACCAAAGTCAACACCCTTTCGTTGACCAAATCCCTTGACCACAAGTCGTGCCTTGTGTCTCGGGGCGCTCGGGTCCTCGGTCGCCTTCAGCCGGAAGACCCATTTGTTCTTCAGGGCCTTCTTCCCCTTAGGTAGCTTGGCTAGCTCAAAGGTATGGTTCTCATGAAGTGATGCCATTTCCTCTTCCATGGCCTCAAATCATTTATCCTTCTGGGAGCTCCTCATAGCCTCGCCAAAACCCTCTCGGTTCTCCTCCAAAGGTGAGGAGAGGACGTACTCACTTCTTTGGAAGGCGGACGGACGGTCGTCTTGGCGGGGACGACCGTCTCACAGTGGGCCTCCTCATCCACTTGAGGCACCAAATCTTCAACTCGATCCGAGGCGCTGGAATCGCCCGATCTGGTTGGCAACAACTCTTAGTCCCGACGTCGGACGCAAGACGTCTGAGGATGGACACTATCACTGTCACTTTTGTCCGTCCGGGAAGTGTTGGGTAGAGACTTCAACTCTTTCCCAAAGTCCTCTATGGTCTCGTTCTCAACGAAAACCACGTCTCGGGACCATACTAACTTCTTTTCCTTTGGGTCATACAGTCTGAACCCAAACTCATCCTCGCCATAGCCCAGAAAGACACATTGCATGGTCTTTGGCTCAAGCTTGGTTCTCTCATCTCTCGGAACATGAACAAAGGCTTTACAGCCAAAAGTCTTGAGATGGTTGTAAGCTGGTTCCCTTCCGGTCCAAATCCGCTCAGGAACTTCCCCATCCAGAGGCTTACAAGGCGACCGGTTGATCACGTAAGCCTGGCCTCGGACAACATGCACCTGACCCTTTCCATCAGTGTGCGATTCATCCTTTCGGCCACGCCATTCAGTTGCGGCGTCTTAGGTGGAGTCTTCTGATGTTTGATGCCGAGAGTCTTGCAATAGGCATCAAACGTTCCAATGACTCACCGCCGTTGTCGCTCCGCACAGCCTTTAACCTCTTCCTGGTTTCTCGCTCAACGAGCGCATGGAACTGCTCAAAGGTTCCCGCAACCTGGTCCTTGGTTTTCAACGGGAAGACCCACAGCTTCCTTGAACAATCGTCAATGAAGGTCACAAAGTATTGTGCACCTCCAAATGACTTCTCCGGTAGAGGCCCACACACGTCTGTGTGGACGAGTTCTAAGACCTCGGACCTCTTGGAAGATGCGTCTCCTGAAAAGGAGACCCTTCGCTGCTTTCCCGCCAAGCAGTGAGGGCAAGTCCTCGGCCTGTCTCCATCCACTTCCGGGATGAGACCCTTCTTGGCCAGATGACTCATGCCATGCTCACTCATGTGTCCGAGTCTCTTGTGCCACAGGTCCGAGGACTCCACATTCCCCGTAGCATTCACCTCTGCTACCTCGGCCTGGGCGTTCATGGCGTAAAGGCCTGAAGCCTTTACTCCTCGAGCAACCACTATCGAGCCCTTCTTCAGCTTGAAACTGCCGTCACAAAAGACGCTGCAGTAGCCTCCATCGTCGAGCTGTCCCGCTGAAATGATATTCATGCGAATATCGGGGACGTGTCGGACGTCCCTCAAAATCAGCCGGGCACCAGTGTTTGTCAACAAGGAGATGTCTCCTCGTCCAACAATTTTGGACGTCTCCAAGTTGCCCATATTCAATACTCCCGGTCGTCGCGGGGAGTATAAGTGGAGACTTGACTCTCTCACGGGAGTGACGTGGATAGATGCGCCAGAATCCACCACCCAGTCAGAGGCTTGCTCAGCGACACTCACTGAGTCTTCAGACTCGCAAGCCAGAAGGAGGTCACCTCCTGTGACGACAGAGACTGAGGACTCTTCCTCGCCGCGTCTCTTTATGCCCCTATCTCCTCCAGCGTTCTCACGCTTCCATTTGTAACAAAATTTCTTGATGTGGCCATTCTTGCCACAATGATGGCACTCCATATCCTGATACCGAGAACGTGACTTACTCCGCCCTTTGTCTTCAGACTTTGGGCCACGTCCTCGGTCTCTTCCCCTTGACTCAGTGACAAGGACCTCGGATTGCTGAGAGGTCGTCGTTCCCTGAGAAAGCCGCCGCACCTCCTCGTTCAAAGACTGACTCCTTTGACCATCTCTAAATTCACCACGCATTTGTTTGGAGTCAGTTGGCGATGGTGACCCTCATGGTCTCCCATGAGTCGGGAGGGTTGCTAGGAGCGAGTCCGAGCACCTCATCCTCGAACTTGATACCCATGCCCGGTCGGCCCGGTCCACACCACACGAAATTCATTCGGGTGGTCCGCAACAGATGATCCGATCCTTGTAACCGATATGTACCAGCCTCATCAAGTGATAAATTTTATTATTCCCTGACTTAGAAGCAAAAAGCTTCTCCAGCTTTTCCCAAAGCGTCTTGGCATTCGTTTCTCTGCGACCGTGGTTGTGCACGTTGTCATCAACGAACTGCCGTATAAAGCCGCACACTTGCTTGTGTTCTAGCGTCCATGCCTCGTCCGTTTTTGCCGCCGGATTTTCTGTGGCAAAAACCGAATCATGCATGGACTTCACATATAGCAAGTCAGACATCTTGCTTTACCAAGTGTCATAGTTGGATCCGTTCAAGCAAGGCATTTTGCTTCCGTAATCCATAGCAGCCGACAACAAGATCACCGTACAAAGAACTTGTCTCTGATACCACTTGTTGGGGAAAAATACTCGGACTGCACAGTGACCGAGCGGACAGAGTTCTCGGACAGCACACAGAGCAGAGCTCTCGGACGGCAAGAAAAGTAAGGATAGAGAACAAAAGAGAACACACAAGTTTTAACGTGGAAAGCCCTTCTACAACCAAGGGAAAAACCACGAAGAAATGTACTATAAGAGAATTGTTTACAAGTGTTGGCTACTCAAAATCTAACGAAAGAAAACAATCTTAAGTGTACAACCTTCCTCTCTCAAAGTGTATCTCACTCTATCTTTACAACAGAGCTTGTCCACAGCTCTCTCAAGACTCTTAGAATTCAAAATGTCCCAACTCTAGCACACACCCCAACAAGGGCAACAAGCTTCTGTATATATATACACAAAAGGTGGCGTGTCCACCCACCCTACTAGACGTAGGTCTCCAGACCTACGCCCTAGGCCTGCCATGGCAGGCGCATGCTTGGCGTGTCAGATGGCAGGCCTGTCATCGGGAAGTTGCAACCGCTGCAACATCCAATCAGAGTGGGTGACCAACCCAACTGCAAAAACGGCTACCTGCAGGCCTACATTGATAGAGTCAACGCCTACAATTCTAGGCTCCTCGTCCTCGTCCTCAGCAACCGCTCGGACATGACGCTTCAAAGGAGTCCTCGTCCGTTCTTCCCAATGGAGTCCGCGGACATCATGCCACTCGGGAGTGACCCCAACACCCTGATGTAATGCCTTATCAGCCAATAAATTATCTAATGGTTGTAAAAAAAAAATAAAAGCACCAACTCCATCTAATAATCTTTGATGCACTGCAAGAAGAGTCTCGTGTTCTCGTAGGAGAGTTGCTCACTGTTTTACTTTGCCATGGAGCAACAACATGATAGGACAGTGGTTAAATAATAGCTGTAATCATCCAATAAAATTAACTCAGCAGGAAGTCTAACAACAAGAGATAAAAAAAAAAACTTCCTTAGACCTTATTGTGCTATTCTGTGTCAAAAGTTGCACATTTACACACTCATTGATTGAGTAAATATTTTAAGGTCACTGATATTTTATGGTATCCTTACAATTCCTATGGTACCTATTAGAGGTTATAACCATAAAATTCACATATCATTTATGATGGCCCTAACCCATGATATCATAAATATCATCTCAATATAATTGTTATAAGATTATAAGAATCTTATATAAAAAAAATGTATAAGATATAGATTTCAAAATACTATTTAAATGATGATTAATTTAATTAAATTGATAAATTTTTTAACTTAATTAAGATTTTTTTTATTAAAGATTAAATTTTGAACCCAATGAAGTTAAACTGAGTGGCGTTTGACATGCATCTGTCCATATTCATGCATTTTTTGGATAGTAAAGGTAAGCATGATAGATGCTTTTAGGCACTTATATATATTTTAGGTAAAATATCTACATCTAATGTGCACTTGATCGACTAACATGTGTATTTTAGATAGAATATTAACACTTAATGCGTGCATAATGGGCGCTTATTCGTAGTGTGGTTTGTACAAATATCTGATTCCACTTAATTGATATTCATATGTTAATTTTCTATAAATAAACCCATTAACAATTTGAGTCTTTTTTACTGGAATTCTCATGGAATAGAGGAAAAGAGTAGAAAAAAAGAAAGATAAAGAGAGATAGAAAAGACAATAAGGAAGATTTAACATGAAATTAAGGAGTTTTTTCTAGAAATCAATCGAAAGCAAACATATCCAGGCTATTTATTCTCTTATTGTTGACATTTTCAGTAATTTTTGAATATTTCTTATTCTAAATACTTATGTATGTTTTAATTTTATACTTTATATTTGTTTTAAGTTTTGTACGTATGCAATCTCACACTAATTTCATAAAATTTTATAAAATATATATCTTAGATACACGGAAAATATATTTAGTATTGAATTTTTGTAATGTTATTCTTACATACATTTAAATTCTATTTAATATTCATTTATGTCTTCAATTTTAATTATATGCCTCCACATGTCTCAAATTCTCATATAAATATTCATACATATTTTAAATTTGGAAGAAATTGATAAAATCACTCAAATTATAAATTAAGATAATTTCAAAATTTGAACGAAATTGAATTCTTAGGCCTGATGCTAAAACCATTTTAAGATAATTATAAATTAAAAAATAAAATAATTTTGACAATTTTAGACCTAGAATGGGGACATGATAAATAGACCTTATAACCTCCAAAATATGATATAGATATTGAATAACTGTAAACTATACTAAAATTTTATGGTTTTCATATTCCCTATTGAGCTTCACAGAAGAGCTCGACCTCTCGTCATTAGGCTGCCTAACATAGGAGTCTTACAACTGACTTTTAAAATGTTAGTATATGTTTTCCTATCATACTTTGATCAGGTTGATATTGATTTAAATATCAGATGAGTTTCATCAAGAACAACATCTTGGGCTCTGCAGTAAACAATTTGAGGTACTAGATCCAGATCTACATCTGCAAGTAATAACTATCATGCCCCTCGATATAAAGATCAAAATAATTATGATGCACAAATCTATAATTTGAATCATGACATTTCACAAAATTTCATTAGTAAATTTCTCTCATATAAGAATATAATTTGTCACTTAAAATGGTCAAATTCTCTGCAACTTGATTTCTAAGGTTGTACTTGCACATTAAGTATATATAATTTATCACATATCATTATCAACTATGGTACAAAAATTAAAATAATGTACCGATCATTAACTAAGTTATAAATTCGTACACACAA
Organism: Nepenthes gracilis; assembly: GCA_033239525.1. Taxonomy (NCBI): domain Eukaryota; kingdom Viridiplantae; phylum Streptophyta; class Magnoliopsida; order Caryophyllales; family Nepenthaceae; genus Nepenthes; species Nepenthes gracilis. The sequence goes on along the minus strand of BSYO01000028.1, from coordinate 7,893,001 downwards.
AATATTTTATGGAATATCTAATTTTTTTTCTTACAATAACATTCATAACAAAATACAAAACTAAATATGAAAATCCATGCTCTTTTACATAAAAGTATGACAGATCACGTCCTAATACCCATCATTAACCATAATTATAATTAATTATCTTTAATTACTATTTGTTAGGGTCATATTTATAATTGGTATATTCCGTAGCTATATGTAATTTTATATCGATGTCGAATTGTGTTTCGTCGAAGTGCTACATCAACATATTTTCGTAACTGTCCATTTCGGCTTCCAGGAATACCGAGTCGGACGTAAGCACTCCACTCGTTCGGGCCCAAAATCTCGAAGCTCTGCGTTCTCTGTGAGCTTGCCACGAGCTCAAGCACAAAATCCCGAAACATCCCGCTCGCTGCTCGCCTCCTTTTCCCTCGAGCACCTCGGCAATGATAGAATTTTTAAGCATGTTTTTCGAGCCATCTATAAATATGCACATTATTTCATTTTCCCTAACATTTGATCGTGCATTCTAGAGCACGTCTCTTTGACAGAAACAGTTCTTTCACTTCATTTAATCGTTAATTCTCGCTCAAATTGAGAAAATCGATTTTTCGTCATTGTGTTTCATGTGCTAGCGGATTTCTCACCACTTTCTCTTTATCGATTCAGCACTCCTACCCTTTAACCTTCATTGGTGACATCGGTATGTTGAAGAAGGGGATCCGGTCATGTTTGGCAATTCAAGAGGATCGAGAGGAAAGATTAACGTGAAGGTCGGAAGGCGTCCGGTTCTGTTATCGTAGGTAAATTTAAGGAGTTTCTTAATAGAAATCACAAGATGAAGTAAGTCGGCTAGGTTAACACGTCGTTACCATCAAATATGTAAGTTAATTTTTATAGTACATTTATTCCCTAACCGCTGAAGCCTGGAGGATTTTTCTCGATTACCGTGGGTATAGAGTTTTTCTTACGTCACTAAAAATATTATCTTTTATTATTATTATTGTATATTATCATATATATTTTTTTATACTCGTATTACTCGTATCTTTTAGATGCAAATATTCCTTACGTATACTGAATATTTAATTTTATACTGCTTCCGCTAATCTTGTACAGCGTCGAAACATTGCTGTGTAAAATTTGAGACGAAACGTCCTTTTTTGCTATTCTTTAACAAAAAAATGTATAGTTGACCATTAGGACGTGACTTTCTACATTGATACTATGACTGACCATACATAAATAACACGACACAATACACAGCACCCAGACACTTCGCCACATCGTCGGTGGCTCTGATACCCTCCTGAAGCAATATACATCAAACAGAGCTAGCTAATACCAGAAGCCATAAAACATCGCTTTAGACATCGAAACACAGTCCAAAACCTTACAATATCTTACAACATCACCATCCATCGTACACAACTTAAACCAAACTAAAATACAGCACCTAAATATATTAAATATTATATAAAAACATAGATTAATATAAAATATCTATAAAAGTACAAACTAAATGCTTCGACCTTTACTCTGGTTCATCCGGTGAGAATTCATGCAACTCATCTAAAGGGTTAGGAAATATAAAATATGAGGTGACGTAATCTCGACCATATATAATTAAAAAAATTACATTAAAATAAAAAAATTTAAAAGTTGGAGTGTTACGAAATTAGTTTACTGCGATAAATGGGCTGGTCAAGGAAATAAACCCGTTGATAGGGGAAGAGCCTGAGAGGTGGCATACCCACAGTGTGGCTTTGCAAGCCCAAGATCAGAGCGTTAAAGCGGTTGGCCCAATCGGGTCGACTCGAGAACGTCCATTGGGAAATGGCCAATTAGGGCAATCCAACAGAAACCCCTCCAACTCATCTGCTGACAAACGATGTAGCACCCGTGAATCTGCAAGTAGCACTTTCCAAAACTGTAGGGGAGCTTAGCAAATATTTTACTAAGATTATGTGCCCCCAGGATGGCAGAGACACGATAGGGAATTGTCCCAAAAAGCCAATCACCATGTGGCGATACCCACGATCACCCTTATAAAGGAAAGAACGCTCTTAGGCAGTCGTGATTGCCATAGCAAGTACTCACGATCGCTGGGATATCATACAAGCAAGTAGGCAGAAGCAGAGAGAGAAAGAGAGATATTGAAATACCAGACCAAGCAATCGTCTCCTAAGCAGCCAAAGTCTCATTTGACTAGCCTTCCCTTACCCTCCAGGCGTTCATCCACCTTAAGGACTTTCGAAGCCGCTCCCCGTCGAGCGCATCTCTAGCAAGCAACTCTCCAACGAGTGCACACATCGAAACACCGCCCTCTTATCAACATTCAACCCCCACATCCGTGCATTAGTATCCTTTGCTGCCTCCATCTTTCTCACCTATATTGAAAAATTACTGAATTGAGTGTCGAAAGATAAATCAGGAGCGAGTCTTTCCATCCACAGACTACTTAATTGTTTGTTGTATTACACAGGGCCCAAGTTATCAAAAATGGAGATCGAACCCATATCATCTCAATCTGCCGAAAAAGATCAAGTGACAACTCAATCCGTACGATAGCCGAGACCCAGGGACGCATTATTGGTGCCGTCTATGAAAACGACTAAAGAGTCTAACCACCACATTCAATAAAATAAATATGGTCAACACAAGGGTGTAAGCCACCGTGCCGGCCCAGGATGCCGCCTCCCATGACAATGACCACTTGCGGGAAGCCATGTGGGTGAGTGACTAGCTTGGATATGCACGTGTTTGCCGCCTAGATGGCAAATATGCCAAAAATGTTCCAAACCCTCTACAAGAGTCTGGACGGACAACGGCTGGGGGATCCCTTTGCCACCTGTCAGACCTCGGCTTCAAAGAGGAGGAACTGAAGGAAGAAGCACCCAACCGAGAAGACCCAGCAGCCTGACGACCTCGAAGTCAAAACAACGTCGAGCGACTAGGCCCGGATGCGAATGGAGGCCCGACTGAGTCACGGGACACAGGATGAAAGTTAGAAATGGGGGAATCCTAGGCACTTTACCGAAGGCCTCCAACATAGGAGGAAGCATCTTGCAACACTAGGTTGACAAGAGGTCGCGGCCGCCCAGTCCAACGTCTCTCACCGAACCATGTGGAGCTGAAGACCTTTCTTAATGTTAAGAGGATTGTGTCCTACCCTTGAATGGAAGAGAGAGTGAAGAAAATTGACCAAAACATGTTTAGAGGAGGCGTCGGTAGACACACCATGAATCTGAGGAGATCGCCGTTCATAATGGAGATTTGGGACGCAGTGCACCCTTGCAAATAGAAGATGGTAGCCCTAACTCCCTACGACAAGGGAGGAGAAGTAGCTTTGGCACCTCGCCCATATCAAGCAAGGCTAAGCGAAAGTTTGAAGTGCTTCCTGGCCAGGTCCACCACTGAGGCCTGACAAATATTCAAATTCACCGATGACGTGAAGTTGAATACCTTCATATTAACTTTCGAGCCGGGCGCTTTCTTTAAGCACCTGGTCCATCAAGACCCCAAGACCTTTTTGGAGGCCGAAACCATCACCTGCACCTACACAACCTCCGAAGAGGCAAACAAAGCAAAGCGGCTAGAGTATGCAAACCGTTTTCGTCAGGGGCCGATGAGCGGAAGGAAGAGGAATGGAGACCACGCTAGCTCCCGAGACTTTAGGAAGCAACCAAGGATGGAGCTGGGTAAACCTAACCTCTCTAAATGACTCCCGAATCAACATTCTCATGCAAATTTAAGACAAAAAGTTCCTGAAATGGTCGAAACCGACCAAGAACCCAGAGGTAGAAGACCAATCAAAGTACTATTACTACTATCAATCTCCAAGTCACAGCACTGAAGACTGTTGGACACCGCAAAAGGAAATCAAGAACCTAATTCGAAAGGGGCATCTTATTGGATTCCAATAGAACCCGAGGAGTGCACTCGGCGAGGCAGGCAAAAACGAACCAGAGCAGCCGAGAAATCAGATCGTTGCTAGGATTTTTAACATGATGACAATTAGGCCACCCAAGAGTAACGCCTCGAACCGGCCGGAAATAACTTCTAATAGTAAGAAGCCAATGGTAGGAGTTAGGAATGACACCGTTAGTCTTAGCAATGACAATATAAGACATGTAATAACTCCCCATTCTAGCCCTCTAATTGTATCTGCGCTCATTTTGGATGGTACAATAGACTACCAATTGAAATTAGTCTTTATTTATATTGAAAGTTCTCAAAATTTACCCTACCTCGATGCGTATTTTAAGCTGAGACTAAAGAAGAATCAATTGAAATCGACTGATGGACCCTTCTACGAGTTGGACAATGAGCCGATACCAGCTTACAGAGCCAGTCAATTGGAAGTCACACGAGAAGCTTATCCTAGGACAGCCTCTCGAATACTTACATTTTTTGTTGTAGGCCTCCCATTGGATTACAACGCTATTTTGGGATGACCTTACCTGACTGCATTTGGGCTAGTGGTGTCGATCCCACAATTAAAGATGAAATTCCTAATAGCATGCGGCATCAAAGAGGTCCTGGGCGATCAAATGACCGGCCGAACGTGTTATCTATCACAAATCACTCAGGCGATCCCCAACTTAGCAATCGAGAACTTTAACTTGTAGGACAAGACAACCCTACTACAAACCCAGTCCGGCAAGTCCACTGTCCAAATCCCCTTATACCCAAGCGAGTTCGAAAGATATGTGCAAATCAGGAGTTTCTTAATAGGTTGCTTGCGGGACCAACTAATAATCTTCCTCAGATAAAATTCCAACCTCTTGGCATAGACACCCACTGACATGTCGGAAATTTCGATCGGAATAATGGTCCACAAGTTGGACCTCACTCCCGATCATAAACCTGTATAGCAAAAACGAAGAAACCACTCCATTGAAAAATTAGTCGTCATTCGCGATGAGGTAAAAAGTTGCTCGACGCTGGGTTTATCAGGGATGTTTAATACCCGGACTGGCTATCTAATGTAGTTCTCGTCGGAAAAAGTAATGGAAAGTGGTGGATGTGCTTGACTTCATTGATGTGAACAAGGATGTCTCAAGGACAACTTTCCATTGTCGAGGATCAACCTACTAGTGGACTCCACGTCTGACCATGAGTTGCTTAACTTCATGGACGCTTACTCAAATTACAACCAAATCCAGATGAGTTTGGATGACGAGGAGAATACTTTCTTCATGACTAATCAGGAAACATACTTCTATAAGGTCATGCCATCTGCCCTGAAAAATATAGGTGCGACCTATCAATGGCTCATAAATGAAATGTTCAATGTTTAGGTCAGTCAAAATATGGAGGTGTATGTGAACGACATGCTCGTTAGGAGTAAAACCACTAACGACCATATTTGCAACCTAGGTGAGGCATTCAAAGTCCTCCGAGCACATCAAATGGAGCTATATCTGACCAAGTATATGTTTGGCGTAACCTCAAAAAAATTCCTAAGTTTCATCATCTCACAATAGGAAATCGATGCAAACCTCGAGAAAATAAAGGTTATCCTTGATATGAACCCTTCTTGGACCGTAAAGGAGGTTTAGAAGCTTATCAGGAGGCTCGTAGCGCTCTATCGGTTCTTAGTAAAGTCCATAGAAAAATATCTACCTTTCTTCAAGTCTATGAGAGGGATAAAGGCGACCAATTTTCAATGGATGGCCGATTACGAAACTGCCTTTCAAGAGCCAAAAGAATATCTCGCCAACCCTCCTCTCTTGACGTCCCCCCAAGAAGGTGATGAGTTGTACCTATACTTCATGGTTTCTAACACTGCACTAAGCACCATCCTAATCCGATAGCAGTCCGATGCATAGAGACTTGTTTACTATGTCAGCAAGGTTCTGGCGGACACCGAGACCTGCTACTTACATCCCGAGAGGATCACCCTAACTCTTGTCTACTCCACTAGAAAAATATGCTCGTACTTCCAGGCACGCAAGATCATTGTTCTAACTGACGAACCGCTTGAGTGGTTCTTGCAGAAGCCAGATACGTCTGGACAACTACTCAAATGGGCCATCAAATTGAGCGAGTTTGACGTGGAGTTCCGACCGCGACCGACCATGGAGGCTCTTGAAGACTCTATTGTTGAAACGACAACCTAGTTTCGGGTGCTCTCAACCTCGTTGGAGGCACCAACCAGTAAGAAAATCTAACCTAAACTTTGCATATATACGGGTCATCAATGCAGTTAGGTGATGGAGCAGGCATAGACTTAAGGACTCCTAACAGGTCAAAGATGAAATATTCAGTGACCACCGGATTCTCTGCCACTAATAATGTCGCCGAATACGAGGCTTTACTCACCAGGCTTAGATTGGCGAAGGAATGCTCTAATCATCTACAGTGAATTAAAACTGATTATCAATCAGGTACGGGGAAACTTTGAGGAGTTGAGCCCTCTACTAGCGAAGTATCTCTCTAGAGTGAGAGGCTTGACTCCAGTGTTTGACAAAGTCAAATAGATTCACATCCTTAGAGATCACAACTTAAAGACAGACCAGTTGGTAAAGGTGGCAGTAGCCGAAAGCCAAGAATAGTACGCCCGAGACATACACGAAGTTCTTGTCGCCCCAAGTATTGGGTGAGGTGTACCTTAGCATTTGCAGGTCACATTGGGGGTAAAAATTTTGCATTCAAAATCATGCAATAGGGCTTCTATTGGCCCACAATTAAATGTGACACCCTGAAGTTCGTAAAGATATGTGAGAACTGGTTGATTCACAAAAATATTCCCCATCAGCTGCACACGGAGTTGCAGACCTTACAATTGCCCTAGCCATTCACACAATGCAAACTCAACATACTTGGCCCGATGGTTATTGCATCCAAGCAAAGGAAGTTTATCATAATCGGTATCAACTATTTCATGAAGTGGGTTGAGGCATCCCCGCTAACGCTGATCACCAAGCAGAACGTGACGGAGTTTGTTCGCCAGAGTATCATATGCAGATTTGGGATTGCTGAGATTATGATGGCCGACAACGGAACTCGATTTACCGGCAAGCAGTTCACTAAGTATTGCGTGAATTTGCAAATAAGGTTGGTTCACAATTCCATAGCATACCCATAAGCGAACGGGTAAGTAGAAGTGACGAATTGCACGATGCTGTATGGGTTGAAGACAAAGTTAGAAAACGTTGGGGACTCCTAAGTGGACGAGTTGCCCTCCGTGCTATGGTTATACAGGATAACGCCAAGAGAGCCAACCTGCAAGATGCCCTTCAGTCTGTACTACGGGATTGAAGTGGTCATCCCGGTAGAAGTAGGGTTCCCCAGCCTCCGGGTCAAATTCTTTGACCCGCTTAACAACTCCCAAAGGCTTAAAGAGTATTTCGACCTACTCAAAGAGGCTTGAAACGTAGCGCTCCTCCACATGACGGCCTACCAGCAGCGGATCACTCAGTATTATAACAAGAAGGTGAAAACCCGCCAGTTAGAGGTGAAAAACCTTATCTTGCGGAGCGTAGAGGCAACGGACAAGAACGCTAACTAGAACAAATTCTCACCAAATTGGAAGGGATCGTTCCTCGTCATCACCATCCTCCAGTGCGTACAAGCTGCGTACTCAGGATGATAAACTAGTTCCAAGGATATGAAACACCCCCCACCTCAAAAAATACTACCAATGAGTCTCCACTAAGCCCTGGTAAGATTATCGTACATCATCTGAAATGCTTATAAAATGTACCATGTTTTAATTAATAAGATGGCTATTTATTCGTTCTTGATCGTTCATGTGAATAATTGCATGTCATTTTATAAAATCAAGTGGCCTAAATTGCCTCTAAGTTGGGTAAACTTTCTTTCACTTGTCCCTCGACCAATTACGTCATAGTCAAGAACCTCAGTCCCGTTATCGAGTAGCCCGTAAGTAATTAAATTCTAAACCTCAATCCCAAAATCGAGCTACCCATGCACCGAAATGCGACAGCCCAAGGAACTAACCAACAAAGGTCGAATTACCCCGCTAAAGCGGCCACCAAAAACCTTAGGAGGCTTCCTAGCATGCGTGTGACAGCTCTCTCTCAAAGGGATGAGCACCATCAATCAACCATTGCTGGTGGAGTAGGATCAGACGTGCCAAAGCTATGACATCTTTTAACAAGACCGAGTGCTAGTGGTTACGCATGGACAACGGCCTATGTCTTCGCCAAAGCACAGTGACAACGATAGTAACGCTTAGCAAGCAAATCAAAGAAACATAAAAAAACCTCAACATATGAACATGAGTATCAGCAATGATGATCAAAATAGTTTAACTGATTTTATTACAAAAGACAAAATATACAACATGGAGGGTCCCCCCCCCCCAAGGGGTGCAAAAGCCACCTGCACCTACTATTCAGACGAAGGGTGATCCCAAGATTGGGGGCCCCTTTGGGATCGAGACGAAGGCCCCACACCATCTCCGGAAGGACCAAGCAACTCAAATTGAAGCCGGGCGCTAGAGTTCTTTAGATGAAAGAAGGTGACAGGAAAGTATGGGTCCACCAAGGATGCTATCCGTTAGCAAAGGAGGATACCTAACTAGAATCTACCATCGATTGCCTAACTCAATCGCCTGATCGACCTCCTTCGAACTAAATTGAGCCCTGAGATCTCCCTTGAGCCAGGAATTCTTGTCGCAAAGACAAGTGTGGCGTTTCTCAACCACCCAAAGTGCTTCCTCAAGAAAGGAGGGACTCGCCTTGGACTCGGACAGCTCGCGTTCGGAGCAGGCAATCTGCTCTTGGTTCTATCTTGCCTAAGCAATGGCGGCGCTAACCTGCTCCTCCATCTCCCAAAGCCCAATTGGATAAGCATATGTTTGGGACAGAATGACGTTGCATCAGTCGAGTAATGATAGAAACAAGAAGGAAAGATGAAGAGCTATGTAGTTGATACCTCAACGAAGGACAACTCCTCCGAGGGCGTACAACTCAAGGAAGCCATCAAAACCTCCTAGATCTCAAGCTCCTGAGGTTCTAAAGATGGCACCTCGCCAACCACCTCAGCCTCCGGGACCTTTAGCTTCAGGAGCTCCGAGTCAGGCACTAGGAGCTCCAATCTGGTTGCCTCGACACCCCCGTGGCCTCATTAGTCCGTCGACCTCTGCTGCCTCGCTAGCTTCACAGACCCCCTGGCTTAGGCTTTAATTATCCAATCACCGTAGGGGATCTCCTCAACAAAGTTCACAGAGAGGTCAGGCATAGGCTTTTCGGGCGATAAGGCAGTAGCGATGGGTACCCCGTACTAAGCTAGGGTTGATGCAAGGATCAACACGCCCCGTGTGCTCCTGGGTCTCTTGCAGCCAAGGTGGGAGGCATGGAGGACTCATTTCCCTTGGCAGACCTGCAAGCCTTAGAAACCTTGCGAGGTGAAGAAGGTGGGATGGGGCCTATCCCCCTCAAAGATCCACCGGCGCTCCACATCCACACTACAATTGGACGGTCATCATCTAAAAAGGAGGAACCAGGCGAAGCTGCCCACTGTTTAGTTGCCATATCTGGGGAATCCCAGATGAACAATGACCCAGGCTTCCTTTTGGGTTTGATTGGCTACAGGGCGGTTACGTTTGTCTCCCCCAAGTGGTATTCCCACTTGGCTCATGCAAGAACCTCCATAGACAACCAATAGTCCTTCTCATGGAAGGTGTCGGCATGCGCCTTAAAGATATCTATTAGTGGAATCACTGAATCCTTCTCCCAATCCAAAACCTCACCGACAAAAGAAGTGCGCACCTTACCCCATTTATTGGGAGGAGCCCATTCAAGAGGGACTGCCCAGTAGAATTACCAGTCCTTCTATCTCTTTGCAGAGTTGGGGTTCTCCCCATTCAGTGGGAAATCCGAGTGAGGGAAAAGTGAGATCTAGTCCACGTTCTGGATGAACCAAAAGATCGTCTTCACGACCATGGCACCCAATTTTGATCATGATGGCGAGTGAAGACGTGCAGGGAAACCAAGTACTGAACGACATTGGGGTGTAGCCGCACAACTGGAATCTCTAGGGATGCAAGGATCCTATACAACTCTTGTGCAATCGAGAAAAAATGACCCCCTTTAGATGGGCCATATAGACGATAATAAATCCCTACTGCGGGGAACATGCCCTGCCTTCTTCACAAACATCGCATACTCGATGGCGCTCGGCATGCTGTACCAAGCGAACAAAGACTCAACATCACGGGGGTAAGCACGGACGAAATCACATCGACTCTCGCGGAAGCCATAGAAACCAAAAGGGCAAGCCAAGATAAAGTGATTTGGATGAAGGAAAATGTGAAAGATGGCGAAAGCTAATAGTTTAAATAGTCAATGCCTTAGCCTCAAAGTGACGTTATCCAAAGATATCGAAGGGGCACATCTTTATGATGACCACGACACGTGCCTTCATTGCAGAGTACTGTAGCATGTCTTATTGCTGGCCTTGTCATAATGATAGACGTGACATTCTCTCGCACAGCCTGCTGACAGTTGTTGGCCTGGACACTTAATTCAGTAGGTCGGCAATACGACACGGGTAATGATGACCAGACGCCTCATTTTCTAATTTAACAAACTGGCAGCATGCGTCCCTGGGTGGCTCGAGGCCGATTCGACTAGCTCACGTCCCAACCTAATATACGGGACGGACTGCCGTGGGTCAAGATTGCCAAAAGACTGAGCCACCAATAGCCTGATTAGTTAGTTTGTCAGGTGTCGAACAACGAAAAGTAGTACTCAATCGCTTTAACTATTCACATTATGTAAGAATATTGGAGCCATACAATAGAGACGAAAATGCTTGGATAGCCCCTTTCATTAATTTCTTTTACAAAGTATAAACTTTCAATAAACAGTGAAAGTGAATTATATATATATAATATAATAAATAAAAAATATATATGGGACAACAACCTAACCATGACGGTCAGGAGAAGAAGACTGCTCCTCCGTCTTGATCTGAGAAGGCTGCCGTAGCATCCGCGGGTGGAAAAGGACTGCTCGGCGAGGAGCGAGCGGGGACCAAACTGTACCGTAGCCAAGTTATCTCTCGCGGGGCATGCCACGGTGAAAGGAAAGCCTTGCCCACAAAAGCAAGGCGAAGGGCTCGGCTTCGGGACGGAGGCAAAATAGAAAAGCCAAGGTAGTATCCCATACAAAAGAGAGTAACCAAGGCACCTTAATATCTCTCCTTCGAACAACGGAGAAGAATTGCCCCCGATCTCGACTAGTGGTAGCGCAGGCTCCATGTTAGCCCCGAACTCTCACACCATTCAGTGGGAAAAGATGAATCACGATGCAAAGCATAGAGAGCCCCTCCATTTATAACGTAAAGAAGGATCAGTGAGATATTAAATGTAGGAGATTTCTTAAACCAGCGTTTTCTACAGAGAATCGCAGGCGTAGAGAATCAAATCCAGCTTGGCTAAAAGATGAATCGACAGGCCACCTGGGGAAGGGACGATCAAGGAAACTGATAACTGACGTCCCATTAGTCAACATGTCGAGAGTTAAAAATTTAAATTGCTCGATATGGGAGGTTAGTGATGGATACAGTCATAAATGGGCTGGCCTAGTAACTAAACCTGCTGATAGGGGAAGAGACCAGGAGGTGGCATGCCCACGGTGCGGCTTCACAAGCCTAAGATCAGAGTGGCAATGCGGTCGGCCAGAGACCGTCTTGCAAAAAAGGACAATTAGGGCAAACCCGCAGAAGCCCCTCCAACTCATTAACCGACAAACAACATAACACTCTACGAATACGCGGGTGGAACTTGCCAAAATTGTAGATGCAGCTTAGCAAATATTCTACCGAAGATCGCATGCCCCCTAGGATAGTAGACACGATTCAGCAAATCATCCCAAAAAGGTAGTCATCATGCGGTGATCCCCATGATCGCCCTAACAAAGGAAAGAACGCTCGTAGACGGCCATGATTGCTATAACAAGCACTCACGATTGTCAGGACTGCTCAACAGATTGGTGCTCGTAGCTGTTGCCAACCGTGACACCTAAGGAAGGTTGAACCAATTCTAATATTATAAATACCCCTTTGTTTCTACAAGCAAATAGACAGAAGTAGAGAGAGAAAGAGAAATATTGAAACACCATTCCAAACAATCGTGTTCTAAGCAATCAAAGTCTCATCTAACTAGTCTACTCTTACCCTTTAAGCGTTCACTCACTCTGAGGACATCCGAAACCGCTCCCTGTTGAGTGCATCTCTAGTAAGCCACTCTCTGACAAGTATACCCACCGGTTGACCGCTCTCCTACCAACATTTAATCCCTACATTCGTGCAGTAGCATCATTTGCATCTTCCATCTTTCTCGTATACGTTGAAAGATTATTGACTTAAGTATTAGAGAATAAATTAGGAAATGAATCTCACTATCTTCTGACCTCTTATTTGTTTGTTATTTTGTGTATGACCCAAGTTATCAGAAATAAAAACCGAACCTACTTCATCTCAACTCGTCGAAAAAAATTAAATGGCTCTCTAATCTATACAATAACCTAAACCCATGGACGGATCAGGATAAAATTAACTTAAAGTTATATAGATATTTTTTTAAACTAATGTGCGGCACTTCCTAAAATTCAACTTAACAACAACTAAACACCTTAATAGTACATTACAGTCACCTAAAGTAACGAGACAACACTAAAAATCTTACAAACATTAAACTAATGTGAGACACCGTAATTTTACAGTACTGCCGACGAGGCGGATATCAATTTTCGTTGTCGGATCCCCGGATACACCAGTACAGCTCACCTATTGGCGCCGTTGAGGCAAGGCTGGGGAAGCGAAGATGGAGATGCAGCAGCTACTAAGCATGGGGTTCCCGGACGAGTTGGCTGTCCAAGCTCTCGCCGCCACCGGCGGCAAGTCCACCCTTGAAGCCATCGAGTGGATTCTAAACCACAAACCCACTTCCGATTCTGCCCACTCCCCGTCCTCTCACTCCCAATTTCAATCCCAATCCCAATCTCAAATCAATGCATTCTTTCTCTCCCAGACCAAATCCAAGCCTGAAAAACCCACTCCACCTTCCACAGATAAAGACGACCCTGAAGAAATCCAAGCACCCATTGCCAGGCGCCCTAAACTCTCTCCAGCCAACCCTCTCCCCGACGAACCTCTCGCCGAGCGGATGCGCCCTCGAAGCGTTGACGACATCGTTGGCCAAGACGACATACTGGGCCCGACCGCCGCCCTCCGCTCGGCCATCATTTGTAACAGACTTCCTTCTATAGTGCTGTGGGGCCCGCCCGGCACCGGCAAGACCTCCATAGCCAGGGCCATCGCCAATTCTATTGAAGCTTCGAAGTCCCGGTTCGTCTATCTGTCGGCGGTAACATCTGGGGTTAAGGATGTGAGAGATGTCGTGGATGAGGCCAGGAGGCAGAAGGTTAAGGGCGGTAAGAGGACGGTTCTGTTTGTGGATGAGGTTCATCGGTTTAACAAGTCACAGCAGGATTCCTTCTTGCCTATTATCGAGGATGGGAGCATTGTGTTTATTGGAGCAACGACGGAGAATCCTTCATTTCATTTGATTAATCCTCTGCTATCCCGTTGTCGAGTCCTAACCCTTAATCCCCTTCATCCCGGCGACATTGCTCGGCTATTGAGGCGGGCGGTTGATGATTTGGAAAAAGGATTATCAAGGAGTATTGGGATGAGGGTGGAGTTCGATGAAGAAGTTTTAGACTTCTTGTCCTCTCAGTGTGGTGGGGATGCCCGGGTGGCATTAAATGCGCTCGAGGTTTCTGCCATCACATCGTTCGCAAGATTACAAGGTGGTAAAGGATCTTCCTCCGCAGTTGTTGTGACTGTGGAGGATACCAAGGAAGCTCTTCATTCCAAGCATATAAAATATGGCAGAGCAGGGGATGAGCATTGTAATTTAATCGGTGCATTACACAAGTCTATGAGGGGGAGTGATGCGAATGCGGCCATATTTTGGCTGGCTAGGATGCTTGAAGGAGGAGAGGAGCCTCTCTATATTGCCAGGAGGCTGGTTAGGTTTGCGAGCGAAGATGTTGGATTAGCCGACCCCTCTGCTCTCACGCAGGCGGTTTCTTGCTATCAGGCCTGCCATTTTATCGGCATGCCGGAATGCAATGTGAATCTTGCTCAGTGCGTAGCTTACTTGGCATTATCCCCCAAATCGGTTGCTGTCTATCAGGCTATAGAGGCTGTGCAGAAGGCGGTGAGGGAATCCGTTGGAGGGAATGAAGGGGTGCCTTTACATCTTAGGAATGCACCAACTAAGCTAATGAAAGAATTTGGGTATGGGGAAGGATATATATACCCTCCTGATAATCCTTCCGCTTCACAAAGCTATTTACCGCCATTGCTTGAAGGCAGTAAGTTCCTTGACTGGCCACCACCTGTTGATGAATGAGAAGCAATTTAAGTGCTGGTCAAATGACTTTTTGAAGCCATGTTGTTATACTGATCAGGTGCCCTTTTGCCTTCTCTGCACAATTCGGCTTCTTTGTGCTATCAATTCATTTTGTGGCACTTGATCAAAAGTTTGAAAACTATGTACAGTCTACTAAAGAGTTGATTGAGGGAAACCATCAGTTGCTGATCTTTGAGAGTTTTTTCATCATAAAAACTGTTTCGATTTTGTAATTATCTACTGATAGTTGCATAATTTTGTTGTTATACTATTTGATTTGCATATTGTTCTGCAAAACTTTAGGGTATCTTGCTATGTGTGATCCCAATAATCAACCTAACAGGGGAATTAGGTTTTTGACAAATTCTTAAGCAACAACTTAACTTAGCAAGGTTTTTACCTTAATCATTTTTTGAGCAAGTAGAGTAAGAAGCATGCAAATAACAATAAAGCAAGCGACTCGGGAAAGAGAATTGACACGAGTTATATATGTCACCGCTCCTACATTCTTTCCCCATGCTTCCTCGTTTGCAATCGTACTTGACAATTCAATCCCACTATACCCCAATTCTTTAACGGTAAAGATCAAACCTCACACAAATAAGATGGCTTTTTGTTTACAACTTAATGCTCAAACATTAGAGCTTTCTAACAAGAGTGACACCTTTACGCTTTCACCTTTTGCAATTACCCAGAGACAATAATTTGTTATGAAGAAAACACAAGTAAAAACACTTGGACTCTTGTGCTCAAAAGGAGAAGACCAAGCTCTCAATCTCTCAACTCGAAACACCCGGATTAGAATTGATATCCTGTCATCTATTCCTCCTAAATTGGATTGATCTGTATAGAAGATTTTACCATATTAGAATTTGGTTATCCACCAAGTATCAGGACTAGGGAATTTGTAATTGGCTAAAAGATTAAAATGCCCAACTCACACTTGGCAAAATTTTAGGTCCAATTTCTACTAGTTGCACGCCAATGATACCACATTTGTTTAAGCCAAGTAAATCTTCAAGTGAAAAAAAAAAAATCACAGTGGTAGCCGTTGGACAAAAGAAACCTTCTTAGCTACGTGGTACAACATTAAAAGTAGGAAAGTAACAGTTGTAGGGTTTCAAAAATGGAAAAAAAACCTACCGAAACTTCATTATTGAGTCTAGATATGTATGTCCTAATTTTTTTGGCTCAAATTAATTTATTATTTAATGCGTACCTGAATTGAGGATACAGTCCGAAATAGAGACAACCTAAAGAGGAAGCTTGATCTGGATAATCGTGTTTCTAACCCTATGCACCCTAAACAACAATGAAACATCCTAACTTGTGCTCCCGGGGAAACCCTCTGTTAAAGATCAAATGTCTACATAAACGAGTGGGGGGACACATTTATAGGCACGTCTAGAGGGCTGTTGGGCCACGAAGGTGAGGATTGATTGTCAAATATCTGTTAATCGGCAGCAAGTACTCTGTTCCAGTCCCCTCCCAAGTTCACCTTGTCATCACTACATGTGCCATTCTCTGTTGTGTAAGGCACACTGCCTGTCTCAAATAGATATTTGGTAGTTCTTGCTCACTGAAAAATGTCGGCGTGTTGTTCTGATGGTCACAGGCTCGTATTTGGGACCCTTGGTTTCGTCATGCAACCGATGATAGGGTTGGTGGTAAAAGAAGATAAAAATGAATAGGCAATTCAACTTGGTTCTAGACCCTTAGGGGTTGGTTAAATCCTAAGTGGTGCCTTGGCCTTGTCACTATCTTTCTCGTGTCTAAAGTGCTTGCAATCCCAACACTAGCTCCACACTATTGTTTTAAAAACCAGTGCCAGGTTCGCAGAGTTGCAACATTGGGAGGTGCCTTGGTCTTTGCAGTAATCATGAGTTATGAGCCTGTCATATTAGCTTTCAATGTACGAGGGGCTGCGGCACAACTTCTCTGCCTTGCCTCAGGGGTGTCAATGAGTGGCTTCATCACTGAAAGTGTGGTAATTGAGCTACACATGTCATTAACCCAAAAATCCGAATGTCCTAATTTTCTGATACTCACGTCAAGGTCATGTGGATTAATGCCCCCATCATAAATAGGCACGCCCCAATGCGACCAAATGTTCTTCGCATCTTCGTCTACTTCAGCCCTATCTGGGTGCGTTAATGGTGGAGAGTTCAAGGAAGTTGTAAGTGGGAGGGATGTCATCAGCTGTAGGTGTGCTCGCCAATCCTTGTCCATCTAGGAAATCAGATCCATGATGACTTTTGGAAGTTGTGGCTTGCCATGGGAGGTATGGAATCTTTGAGTCATAGGAGGTGGTGGTGTCGGAATTTATCGGGCATCCAGACTTCTCCTCAGAGGGATTGATCATACTTTTTGTGGTTGCACTCAAGAATTTGGTGCGATTCTCTCTCTATCCTGAGTTACATGATATTCTAAACGGGCTTGACTTTCCATTAGCCGGGCTATATCTGAATGCATATTGATATTTAGTTTCTTTATGTGTCTTCTTCCAAAAGACCAAAGCCATGCTTGTTCTGGCGGTGCTAAAGGGAGTCTTTAGGATCTTCTGGGTGGCTCTGATTGATTCTATTTCATCACTGGTCCCAAGGTGGGACCTATTGTGGTCCTTACACTAAGGTCCTCCATTGCCATCCTAAGGTTTAGATTGATTGACAAAAAAATAGAGAGTGAAGATTAAAATAAGCCGTTAAAGCGCAAAACAAATATTTAGACCATTGGGATGACAAGGGAGGATCTTCATTGGTCTCTGCCCTAGGCTTGCTTCAGGGAGAAGAACCCCAATTCTGTAAAAAAAGGAAATGTTTGGATCTTTTTTTTCCATAAAGAACCTGAACGGGTGGCATCTTCCTTTAGGCTAACTTTCTTAGGGAATTCGATAAAGATTACCAACCCTACATCTGGGGCCAACTTGGGTTTATCAAGGAATACTCCAATGACCTTGTCACCATGGGGAAGCTTCTAATTGTGGAGGTTCTTCATGAGGTGGGGATAAGCTCACTACCCAATGGATCTATTAGCGGTCCTGTGGAGTTCAAGAAGCCAAAGAAGAAGATTATTCCTACACTTTTCGTCCTGAGGTGGTTGCTGCTATTCCCCATCCTGAGAAGAAGCAAAGGGTTGAGGCTGCTGTTCCCCGTCTCAGAAAACAAACTGGCCTTCTGATTAGGTGGTGGTCTCTATACTCTCATGCCGAATTTGGCGCTGATAGGGAAGGCATTGGTGTTGCCTTGGAGGATATGTTACTCGACCGACCTTGGGAGGACATCAAGTACTTATTCGACCCTGAGGGCCATATCAGCAGTGGGGCTCCTGTTATTACTCCTGAGTCTCTTTGACCATCTTTTCTTGGGCTTGTCGAAGGCCCTGACCTTGCTGCTCCTCCTGACAACAGTATTCACCTTGGTACTGAACCAGATTTCCAAGCTGTCCTCGAAGATACACCCTTTCTCTAGCCTTGGCCTTCCCTAATCTCTCGACTGAGTTTTCTCATCCTCAGTATGCTGCCGAGGACGTTCAAGCTTGAGACACGAAGAAAGCCTTACTGCGGGCACAACTAGACTCAGCAAGCAACGAAAACAACACCATTCTTTGGAAATATGAGAAAGGTCTTATGGTGGCGGTCCATAACCTGGCTTGAGCCAAGGTTGCTGAAGATTAGTCGCTGACCAAGTCAGGCGTCCTTACCACAGAGAGCCAATTAGCATATCTCTAGGAGTCCTTGGAGTGGGAAAGAGCTGAGGCGGTTGTGAGCAAGGAGGTGTTTTCAGAGATCTCCTTGCCAAAGGATAATAATTGAGCACTCTGGGCTTATGTTGCTGTCGCTAGGATGGACAATGGCCTCTCAAGGGACGAAGTTGCAGAGGTGTAGGAAGGCAAGATCTTTCACTTTTTGATGCCCGTTTGGACTTCAACAAATGGTTGCATGACTATGTGTATGGACTTCAACAAATGGTTGCATGACTATGTGCGATCAGAGCATCATCAATGGGCTTGTTTTAACAACACTACCAAGATTCTCGGGAATGCCCGGAGTTGCTTCTGCAAGTTGAGCATGAGTTCCAGGTTGGCTATCTGCATGCTTGTAATGTTGGGGCCCAAGAACTGACAAGTTTTGTCGAATCGAATAAACCAGGAATGTAAGACCGGATGTCTGAATCGAATAAATCGAATAAACCGAACAAACCAGGTTGGCTATCTCCATGATTCTTCAAGTATTGTTATGTTTTATGCCTGCTTGCTTGGTTGTGGTTACATATGTATCTCAGCCTTATCGTCCTTTTGACTTCGGATGTCTGAGCCCCCAACCATCGGAGCATATGGCAGCGAAGGCAATTTGTTAAAACTCCACAAAAGATGGCAGCTTACAACACTTTTGATGCTTTTGAGTTGATTTACATTAGAAGTTGATAGTGAGGCGAGCTCGCAGCTCAGGATGGTGGTTCTGGAGGAGCTCAGGACGATGGCTAGTGATGACATTTCATAAGTATCTCTCTATTTGTTCTATTATGATGAATTTTTTGCCTTGCATGTTTAGAATAAAGCTCTGGCTCTATTTTTTGGGGATTTTGCCTGCATTTTCCTAGCTTTCTTTCTCTATGGCTGGAAAGAAGACTTTGAATTCTAACTGATGCCTGGTTTTCTGTTGAATCATAGGCTGATGTTTTGTAGATTGGTTCTCTCTCTCTCTCTCTCTCTCTCTCTCTCTCTCTCAAACTTACTATGTGTTTTCTTATTCTCTTCTTTTTATCTATGCTTATTATTTAGTAAATTGTTTTTAGGAGCTTTTACCTATCCCAATATATCTTGAGGCAATTAGAAAACTTGAAGTTCCATTGCTTATTTTGTATAAGATACTTAAAATGATATTCCTTGTGTATTTTTGGTTGGATTTGTTCTCTTTCCTTCCTTTTGTTTCCTTGGAATTTATCGGTTTTTAAATTATTATTTTCCAATAAAAAAGAAGTGGAAAAAAAAATGAAACAAGAGAAAATTTACTTTTTATTTGTGGGAATTGTTTTCATATGTCTCCTCTGCTCTAAGGATTTGAGTCTATTCCTGTTGTTTACCCTCTAAAAGGAAAATGAGATATGAAATAAGAAGAAGAAATAGAAGAAAATAAAGAACCAAGAAAAATAGCGTCCCATTTTCCATGGCGGTCTGTCATTCTTACTTGATGCTCAACCTGTCGGACCTTTCCCCTCCTGCTCGGGGTTGATCTCCTTGTGTGCTGCATGGTGATTATTCTGCTTACAATACTTGAGAGATCTCTAGCATATCGTATTTCCAATACTCGTAGAAAATTCCAGTCTCAAAGCACACTAATTATGTTAGAAGCTTGTCCTTTAGAATAACCCCCAATCCACTTGGAGCCTAGTCCTCTTATCCCTCTACTCTCCTTCTCCTTTTCTCTCTCTCTCTCCAACTTTTTAATTAGATGTCACTTTTGATTTAAATATTGAATGATAAATAAGAGAGTCTATCCTAAACTCATAAACTCTCATTTGAGTTTGTAGTGTACAGAATCAGTATTTAAAGATTCAAAAACCCGCTCCGAAAACTCTTTAGTCCAAATTCATATTTAAGGTAGTATCAATATCTTTATTGACCCTTCTGATTGGTGCTGTCTTCCCCCTTCTGATTGGTTGTCTTCTGCACTATTTTCCCCTTCCCCCGGTTTTGGGTTTTGACAATTTCATTATTCCTGCTCGGGTTGATCAGTTGTGTTGCCCTACGTTGTTTGGTTTGGTCTAAGGTCATTATCTGCCTTAATGTATCACTTGGTAGCTTGGAGATGGTTATGGTTTGTAGTCTGCAAGGATGGGACTTGGGGCTGCTCCTATCAACTGTTCTCTTAGTTCTGTTTATGGAGATTGACCTGCCCTCCTTGGCTCTTTTGGGTGCCTGACTTTTTGACTAAAATTTAAAATTATTTTTGTTATAAAAAAATTTTAAAACTATATTCAAACAAAAAATTTAAAAAATGATAATAGTTTTTTTTGTTTTATTTTTTTTAATAAATGGGCATTATAATACTTAAATATTTAAAAAAAAAATAATACCAAAGAATATATATATATATATATATGAGATGCGTCTCTGAATTCGAATTTCGAACAGATTTGGATGATTCTTTTATCGTGACTCCGGCTCCATTCCCTGAGTTGGATACTACACACCACTAAACAGAACAGGAGGTTAGTGTGTCCGCGAAAAGTTGTTCCACCGAAAATATTCCGACGCTCAAGTCAGTAAAACAGCCTTCGAAAGAATCAAACTGTAAATTGAGAAAAAAGAGAGACAGAGTGCGTTTCCCAGATGAAAGAGAGATAAGGATGCCTTCTTGAATTTGGGAGGTGGGAAGGTAGTAAACGGCCGTGAGAGGCTCGCTTGTTTGCCTTAGGAATTTTCGGATTACTGATGTGTGTGTTTGCGTAGCAGAAAGTGTTGGCAATTCTGAGAGTTTCAATGGCAAAGAAAGTAGTTCACTGAGAGCACTTGTTTTGCGTTAGAGAAAACGTGCCCTGAATGGTGATTCCAAGGCTTACTTATGACTGAGAGGACGATCTTCCTTCTTTGGAAGGAACGATTCCCCCTGTAATCCTTGGCTGGCTTGCCTTTTGGAGCGGATGCCAATTGTCAAGCTAAGCGAGGCAATTTCCTTCTGTGGCAGCCAACAGCTTTCCAAGCCGGTCACCTTCCTTCTGTGCATGTTACCGTTGGGGAGCTCTAGTTGGCAATAATTTGGAAAAATCTAGTGCATTCCTTATGCGAAAGGCGCCAATTTTGTCAATATCCCTTTTGGGTGCCAGCTGGGATCGTGGGAGATGCCTGGAGAGCCGTTGCTTGCCGCCTGATGGATTACGGGCTCGAATGGACCAAGCTCATTACTGTAGAAAAGCCTCTTTTGGGCCCAACGTGTAGTGCGCAGACGGTCAACGTTAGAAAAGCCTCTTTTGGGCCCAACGTGTAGTGCGCAGACGGTCAACGTTCGAGTTGACCGCCTGTGCGCGCGTTGGCCGCCCGCAGACAGTCAACGCCACGTTCTAGGCCTTTTAGCTCTTGGGCATGTTCTCCAACTTGGTCGTTAAAGCATTGACCGTCATTTTGGGCTTCCGTTGACCTTTGGGGCCAGCCCATTATTGGTATACCCATCACTAGCCCCCCATACTGGTGGCCTGAAATCTGGCCTCCAATATGTTTATGATGGGATGCCCCTTGTTGCTTTGAGGATCTCGAGGAACTTCATGAAAGGCGTGGAGGAGAGTTTGACCAGAATTGTTGACCGTCCTAGTCAATTCCGGAGTACTAAAATTATTGATCGTCTTGGTCAATTCAGGAGAACCAGAATTGTTGACCGTCTTGATCAATTCCGGAGAACCAGAATTATTGACCGTCTTGGTCAATTCTGGAAGTATTTTCTGCCAGTCCTGATGGGCGCGTGGCCATTGGCCGGTTTACAGGGCAAAAAGCAACACGTGTCTTCCTTTGGTTAGGCGGATATCCTGGCCATTAATGCGTCAAAAATCCGCCTTTTCCAGGGCCAAGCAGGGAGGCGACACGTGACAGGACTGACGGCGTCCTTAATGAGGGGTTTCGTACTAGGCGCTTAAGTTTGCCTTCCTGTAATTTGAAATCACTTACGCCTTCAGTCCTTCATCTTCTTCGTTCCCTTTTTTCAGTAACATTCAGAAACCCTAGTCCTCTGAGTTGGCATGGCTTCCGTCACCGATTTCGCCTCCGTCTTGAGAGAAAATGACATTAAAGCCTTGTGTGTCGAGGTCAATATCCCGAAGGAGATTGCGTGGAGTGTTCCCGGAAAAGACGACAGGGCCTATGCTCCACCGGGAGGGGCATATACTGTTTACGAGGCTCACTTGAGGAGCGGCCTCCGCCTCCCGTTGCCGGATGAGTTGGAGTCGGTTCTGAAGGCTCTACGCATCCCCATTGCCCAGCTTCACGCCAATGCCGTGAGGTTCTTCTGCATTATGTGCATTTTTGTTCGAAAGCTTGGCAAAAAACTTAAAATGTCCGCTGTTAGGGTTTTGTTCAAAATAAATCAAGGGGGAGAGTGGATATCGCTCGTCCCCCGTACCGGAATAAAGATTAATAAAGCCATATACGACTCGTTGAAGAATTGGAAGAACCAGTTCTTTTTCGTGAGCTTGTCGGCGGCCTGGCCCATTGCGAGGGAATGGGGCGAGGTTCCGGAGGCATATTTTGGGAGGCCTACCGCGACGGAGACGGCGGACTATGCGTGGCTGACGAAGGCAATAAAGGAGAACCCCGACGATTTTATTCGGGATTTTTTTGTTTCTTGAGAGGAAACGAGGAAGGTGAACTGGGGTCCGCCCTCCCCAGTTAAAAAACCTATGCCGCCCGTGAGGATGATGAACCTGGAGGATTCCAAGGGCATCCTCATCCGTATGCGGCCTACAGATGAAGGTTTCATTGGTCCGCTGCCAGAGAAGGTGCTGGAGACACCTTCGTTGTCGTTGTCCTTCATCGACTACGTGGCAATCGGGATCTGCGGCGGNAATTGGCTGGCAGCACCGCGGGCCTGGAAAAGACTACGAGGATTGGCTGGCGAACTCAGGAGTCGTCCTGGCGCAGCCTGCGCCGCAAGCGGTTCCTGGTGCTGAATCGATGGGATTTTTTGAGGAACCAGCTTGTGAGTCGGTGGCGGCCACGCGGACTTGTGTTGTGGAGCCAGCAGTGGGGCTCGACTCTTCAGCAACTGCTCCAAAGGCCGCAAGAGGGGATCCTGCGACAGCTACTCCAAAGGCCGCAAGAGAGGAGCAAGCGCTCCAGAATCAAGCTGCTCGAGCCTGCAAAGAATCGCTCTAGAGCTGCGGGGAGAGGAACCTGCAGCTGCCATGGGTGAGGATGATGAGCTCATGGAGCGCATTCTGGATGAGGCAGCTGCGAGTTTGGCTTGAGAGGGCGCTCTTGGTCCACTGTGCCACGGGCTAGGCCTGGGAGGCCCACGAGGAGACTCTGCGAGGTGTGGTTCTGGTAACAGCCTCCTTGCGCTTCTTTCTTTCTTGTATTTGTAACTTACACTTTGTTTTTGTCTTGTGCAGTCAGGGAAGCTGATCTCGGTCTTTTCCCTGGAGTTGGCGCAACGCGACCAAACGATCGCGAACAGGGAGGCGGAGCTCGCCTGGCTAGATGCCAGGCTGGCTGCTTCAGGAGGGGAGCACCAGACTGCTGCCGTTGAGGCTGTCCTGGCGGGTATGGAGATGGAGATTACCAGCCTGAGAGCTGAGAATGCCCGTTTGAAAGAAAAGGAAGACCGGAGCAAGGCAAGCAAGAAGCGGCTTGCAGATCGGATATTCACCCTGGAGAACAAGCTAGGTCTCCGGATTCGCCCCCACGAGCTCGAGGGCATGCTGCACGCCCGGATGTTTGAGGGGGTCCAGGTTTGTCGGCGTCTTGTGAGGCTGATCGATCCTGACTTCCCCATTCAGTACCTTCATTTAGGAAACCACGCTGTGCAGCACAAGGACGACCTCGTGGAGGAGGAACCCCAAGACAGTCAGGGGCGGCCGCCGCCTCTTTAGCCTTTTGTATCCCTTTTTTTTATACTTGTAATTTTGTAACTTTGTAATATTTTTTAAAGCAATGAAATGGAATTCTTTCACTTCCATGTCCATTTATGCTCACTGCTTGTGTTTGTATGCTGTGTCACGTGGGGCGGCCAACTGAGTTGGCCGGTGACCGTTGCTGGACTACCTAAGGAGCTAATCTCTAGGCTCGGCAGGTGGTTGTGCGAAACCAGCTCGGTGGCGCCAGACAAGTGATAACTTGGACAGCCAATATTGGAGAAGAAATGCTTCTCCCTTTGACCGCGCTGACTAATCATGCTACCTCCTCGTAGAGGAGGTCGTTGCGTATGCTACGTAAGCCCCCTAAGGTTTTTGACCGCTATGGGGTCACTTGGATGACCAAGCTTTAGTACAACTGCTAATGGGCCGTTCGGATAGCCGAGGTTTACATTAGGCCGCTTATGGGCCACCTGGATGACCAGGGGTTTAAAGTAGGCCCTCATGGGCCACTTGGATAACCAGGGTTTAAATACAACCGTTAACGGGCCGCTCAGATGACCGAGGTCCAAGTTCGACCGCTTTTGGCTGCCTGGATAACTAGGGTTTAATGAAAGGGTGAAGACTCTCCCGACTTAGGGGCAGTTTAGGTCGGATAACCTGCAAAGAAAACAATCATGCACACGCAAGTAATAGGGATGCTAAGTACACACTTATCTTTTGTAAATTGAAAACAAGCAAGTGAGTGCACATAACAATGCAAGTAAGTACCTGGGTTCGCTATTGGAAGTAACGCTGGAGGTGGGTTGCGTTCCACGTTCGTGGAACCAGTTTTCCGTCCTGGCCTCAGAGTTTGTAAGCTCCATTTCGCAGCAAGGCGGAGACGAGGAAAGGCCCTTCCCAATTAGGGGAGAGCTTGTTGCGGCCGGCTAGCTTGCCTGTGGCCTCGACGCCTCGTAGGACCAGGTCCCCCACATCGAATTGTCGCGCCTTAACTTTTTTATTGTAGTATCGGGCGATCCGATGCTGGTAGGCCTCTGTCCGTACTCTGGCAGCGTCGCGGGCTTCTTTAAACAAGTCTAAGTGCTCCCTGATTTTTTGGAAGTTAGTCTGTGGGTCGAAGGACTCTACCTTGAGACTTGGAAGCCCGATCTCAATCAGGATTACTGCCTCAATCCCGTAACAGAGGCTGAAGGGTGTCTCGCGCGTTGGTTCCTTCAGGGTTGTCCGATAAGACCAGAGGACGGATGGGAGCTCGTCAGCCCAGGAGCCCTCGGCATCCTCAAGCTTAGTCTTTAACCCGTGGAGTAGCGTACGGTTTATAACCTCCACCTACCCATTGGCTTGGGGGTATGCCACCAAAGTGTGGACTAGCTTGATACCAAGGCTGGTGCAATACTTGGTGAAGCATTTTTCCGAAAATTGGGTCCTGTTGTCAGTCACAACGACCTCGGGGATGCCGAATCTACAGATGATATTCTAGCGGAGGAATTCCAAGGCATTGTGTTCTGTTATCTTAGCCAGTGGGACAGCTTCGACCCACTTGGTGAAGTAGTTGATGCCCACGATGATGAATTTCTTTTGCCCCGTGGCAATGGGAAATGGGCCAAGGAGATCGAGCCCCCATTGCGCGAAGGGCCAAGGAGCTTGAAGGGCCTTCAGATCTGCGGATGGCTGGCGGTAAAGGTTGCTGTGAAGCTGGCAGCTTTCGCATTTCTTCACGAACTCCAGCACATCTTTTTTCATCGAGGGCCAGTAGTAACCCTAGCGCATGACCTTGAAGGCCAAGTTTTTTCCACCAAGTGTGACTCGCATATCCCGAGGTGGACTTCGCTTAAAGCGTAGTCAGCCTCCTCAGGAGTTAGACAGCGGAGGTATGGGGTCGAGTAACCACGGCGATACAGCAGCCCGTTAACCACAGCGTACCAGCCAGCTGTCTTCTTGACCCGTTTGGCTTTTTCCACATCATTCGGCAATGATCCGTCCGCCAGGTAGTTAAGGAAAGTCGTCATCCAGTTTTCTGCTTCGAAAATCTGCATGGCCTCTTGCTTCTCAATGCTAGGAGCATTCAGGATCTCTCGCATGTCCCTCGAATACTATTCTGGATTTTTGGCTGCAGCGGCTTTGGCCAGCTGATCTGCCTTCAAGTTATCAGTTCGAGGAACGTGAACCAGGGTTAGTTTGTCAAAGCCCTGGACGGCCTCCCTCGCTCTTGCCAAGTACTTGGCCAAGAGAAGGTTGTTTGCCTCGAAGCACCCGCACTGGTTAATGATTAGCCCGAAGTTGTCAGAACCGCCGATTTCTCGGCAGAGCACTCTTTGGCTAATCGTAGTTTCAGGCTAGTAAGGCTTTGTACTCAAAGAACATTGTTGGTCACGGAAAGTCGAGTCTCGAGGGAGTATTTCACCTCAAACCGTTAGGGAGTTGTAAGAGACAACTCTAGCGCCATTGCCGTAGACGTGGGACGATCCGCTCACGTGGAGTATCCATTCTGGAACTCCGATAGGCAGTTCCGCGTTTTCTTTGGGCTGTTCCTTGGGAACTGGGGTTATAGTCTGACGATGAATTCAGCCAGCGCCTGTACCTTTACAGCAGGCCTGGGCTGGAACTCGATGTCGAACTCGCCCAACTCGATAGCCCATTTAACTAACCGTCCGGAAACATCAAGTTTCTAGAGGTGTGGTTTTCAGAGGTTGGTCCGTAAGGACCACTATCCGGTGGGCCTGAAAGTAAGGCCTAAACTTCCGCGCAGAGAATATTAGCGCTAAGGCTAACTTTTCTGCGCGCAAGTAACGGGTCTTTGGGTCGGTCAATGTTTTACTTACGTAGTAGACCGGCCGCTGGGCGTCAGAGTCCTGACGCACAATGACAGAACTCAGGGACGCCTCCGAAACTGTCAAGTAAAGATATAATTCTTCTCCGCCCTTAGGTGACACCAACAATGGCGGGCTGGCCAGGTATCGTTTCAGTTCATCGAAAGCGGTTTGGCATTCCGCTGTCCACTGAAACCCGTTGGATTTCGTTCTTCTAACGGCTTTAAAGAAGGGCTGGTACTTGTCGCCAGACATCGCAAGGAAGCGGGACAGCGCTACCAACAGTCCAGTCAGTCGCTGGACATCCTTCACGTTCCGTGGCGGAGCCATCTCGGCGAGCGCCTTGTTCTTCTCTGGGTTTGCCTCGATCCCCCGTTGGGAGACGATGAAACCCAAAAATTTGCCGGAAGCGACTCCGAAGACATACTTAGCTGGGTTCAACTTCATGTGATGCTTACGAAGCACCTCGAACGACTCTTCCAGGTCGCGGGTGTGGTCGCCAATGACCCTGCTCTGAACGAGCATGTCGTCAACGTAGACCTCTATGTTGCGACCAATCTGTTTTTCGAACATCTTGTTAACCATGCGCCGGTAGTTGCTCCAGCGTTTTTGAGTCCGAAAGGCATCATCTTGTAGCAGTAGGTGCCCTGATCGGTCATGAATGAAGTGTGCTTCTCGTCCTCCAGACTCATCCGGATCTGGTTGTAACCTGAATAGGCGTCCATGAAGCTTAGCAGCTCATGTCCGACTGTGGAGTCAACCAGCAGGTCAATCTTGGGTAAGGGAAAGCTGTCCTTTGGGCAGGCCTTGTTAACGTCTGTAAAATCGACGCACATCCGTCATTTTTCGTTACTTTTCTTTACTAAAACAACATTAGAGAGCCAATCCGGGTATTGGACTTCTCTAATGAAGCCTGCGTTCAGCAGCTTCTTCACCTCCTATCGGATGGCGATCAGTTTTTTAACGGAGTGGTTCCTCCGCTTCTACCTAACGGGTTTTCGGCTGGAGTCAAGTCCCAACATGTGGACCATCACTTCTGCCGGGATTCCAGGCATGTCTGCCAGAGTCTAAGCAAAAAGGTCAGCGTTCCTTCACAGGAACGTGATCAGCTCATCGCGTAGTGGTCTGGTGAGTGAGTCGCCGATGTGTACGCACTTCTCCGGATTCTCCTGGTCCAGTGGGATTAGATCGGTGGCTTCACCGGACTGCGCCTGCTAAAGGGTAGTCTCGTCTCTGTGGTCGAGTTCCCCAGTCGTTTTAGCGCTACCACTTGGGGCAATCTGCGACATATAGCAGGTTCGTCCGATAATTTGGTCGCCCAGCACCTCTCCGACATCGTAGGGTGTTGGAAACTTCATTTTGAAGTGCGGAATCGAGGTAACTGCCCCGAACGCTGTTAAGCACGATTTGCCCAGTATAGCGTTGTATACTGAGGGTAGGTCGACCACCAGGAAGGTGAGAGTGCAACTTGCTGTTTTTAGGTACGTCCCCAAGGTAACTTCCAATTGAATAATCCCTTGAACGAGCACTGGCTCGTTGTCAAGGCCGTATAGTGGGCCCTCGGCCGGTTTTAGTTGGTTCTTTTTTAGGCCTGATCTGAAGAAAGCATCCAAGTAAAGCAAATTACTTGAACTTTCATTATTAATGAATACTCGTTTCAGCTGGTAGTCTACACTACCGTCTGAAACGAGCGTGGATACAACGAGGGGATCAGCATGGGGGTACACTACATGGGCTAAGTCATCGTCACTAAAATTGATTGAGCTGTCCACCGTGCGTTACTTTCTCCCAGTCTGCTGTTCCTCGCTGCCAGTTGGATTTTTAGCTTGTCGGGTGGTGACCATGCTGACCACCCCCGCTGCAACCGGGTTCCGGAGCGGAGTCTGCTCCTGCCCCTCCTCGCCAGCCGCTCCAGAGCTCTGTCCAGGACCTCTGATGAATTTGGTAAGGTGGCCT
Source organism: Nepenthes gracilis (assembly GCA_033239525.1). Classification (NCBI taxonomy): domain Eukaryota; kingdom Viridiplantae; phylum Streptophyta; class Magnoliopsida; order Caryophyllales; family Nepenthaceae; genus Nepenthes; species Nepenthes gracilis. Next base: position 7,864,289 of record BSYO01000028.1, on the reverse strand, counting down.
CTGCGAATCAGCTCCTCAATTTCCCTTTGCAGAGTCTTGTAGTCATCAGTTGAATGGCCAGCGGAGCGATGGAAGTCATAGTACTTTGACTGATTTTCAGAGTCTTTCTTCAGCGGTTTTGGCCACTTTAGGAATTTCTCTCCACGGATCTGCATGAGGACGTTTGAGCGCGTGTCCGTCAGAAACTGGTGGGCCCATAGTCTCTGCGTTCTGGGGGCCCAGTCCGGCGCTGCTTCTGGCGGGAGTGTTTTCCGCTGCTGTACTTCCTCCTCTCTTCACCGGGGAACGGCCGAGGCTGATCCGCCCGTTCTTGACGTTTTGCCTCGTTGGCCTCCTCTACTGCAACGTAGGCCTGGGTGATGAATTCTGCCTCTCGGAAAGTTTGAGAATTTTTGTGGGCCAGATGCTTAAAAAAGTCACCGTAAGTCAGTGCAGAGATGAAACTGCCCAACTTCATCTCCTCTGTAATCCTGGGAATCCTTCTGGCCTCCGCCACGAAACGATCCAGGAAATGCCGTGGGTTCTCTCCCGGTTTCTACTTTATGTGGGAGAGATGCCATGGTTGCTTCTCTTCCCGTCGGCTCGAGGCGTACTGAGCCAGGAAGAGATCCGTGAGCTCACGAAAACTGCCGATGGTGCCTGAAGGGAGGTGATGGAACCAGATTCGGACATCTCCCTTCAACGTGAGCGGAAAACAACGGCACATCGCTGAGTCTTCTAGCTCTTGTAGACTCAGATGGGTGTGGAAGTAATCCAGGTCGTCAATCGGATCACTGCTCCCATCGTATAAGTTAAGGGATGGCATCTTGAACTTCGTTGGCAGTGGACGGCTTAGGATCTCCGCAGTAAAAGGAGATCGGTCCAAGTCGATGGCGCGCTCCTCATCTTGAAACACGGTTCCAGATTTTGTCCACTCGCGGATCGACGGGAGCGGCGTTTGCTGATCTTTTGGAGTTGAGGTAATCTCTCAACTCCGTCTTGTCCCTGGAAGGTTCAGCAACCGGACGGCTACTGCCTCCAGTGGATCTGGCAGTCCTGAATGCTCACTCCTAGACTACGTTGTTGTCTTCAGCCCGAGAGTATCGGAGATTTTTTCTTTCCGGACTTTCTTGTGGAGGCGTGGTCCCGGAGCTTTCTTCAGGCCTGTTCTGCCCAGGAACGCGGGATGACGCTGGAGCCGGATTGTCCCCGGCTTTGACGGGCCTTTTGGTCGGCTTCTTTTTCCTCTGGCCACCCCTCTTGGTGGCAGGTGTTGGGATGGCTGCTGGTGGAGCCGCTTGTAGTCGCTGCTCGTTCTAAGTGCAAAGCATCTGGAGCAGACGATTGTTGGCTTGCATCTACTCCACCAGTTGTTGAAAATAAGGCGGTGGGACTCCGCCCACAGCCCCGTTGACCGTGGCACCAACAGCGTGGTCCTGGTCGGGGTTAGCAGCATCTCTAACGGGATCACTAGCTTGGGCTCTCGTGTTCACCATTGCAGAATCAGAAGGTGAAAAGGAGCGCTTGTGCAAATTTGTGGTAGGCTTTTGTAAGCGCTTCCCACAAACGGCGCCAATGATGCGTCTCTGGATCCGAATTTCGAACAGATTCGGATGATCCTTTTGTCGTGGCTCCGGCTCCGTTCCCTGAGTTGGATACTACACACCACTAAACAGAATAGGAAGTCAGTGTGTCGGCGGAATGTTGTCCTACCGAAAATATTCCGACGCTCAAGTCAGTAAAACAACTTTCAAAAGAATCAAATTGTAAATTGAGAAAAGAGAGAGACAGAGTGCGTTTCCCAGATGAAAGAGAGACGAGGATGCCTTCTTGAATCTAGGAGGTGGGAATGCGGTAAACAGCCGTGAGAGGCTCGCTTGTTTGCCTTAGGAATTTTCAGATTGCTAGTGTGTGTGTTTGCGTAGCAGAAAGTGTTGGCAATTATGAGAGTTTTAATGGAAAAGAAAGTAGTTCACTGGGAGCACTTGTTTTGTGTTAGAGAAAGCGTGCCTTGAATGGTGATTCGAAGGCTTACTTATGACTGAGAGGACGATCTTCCTTCTTTGGAAGGAACGATTCCCCCTGTGATCCTTGGCTGGCTTGCCTTTTGGAGCGGATGCCAGTTGCCAAGCTAAGCGAGGCAATTTCCTTCTATGGCGGCCAACAGCTTTCCAAGCCAGGCACCTTCCTTCTGTGCATGTTACCGTTGGAGAGCCCTAGTTGGCAAGAATTTGAAAAAATTTGGCGCCTTCCTTATGCGAAAGGCCCCAATTTTGTCAATATCCCTTTTGGGTGCCAGCTGGGATAGTGGGAGATGCTTGGAGAGCCGTTGCTCGCCGCCTGATGGATTACGGGCTCAAATGGACCAAGCCCATTACTGTAGAAAAGCCTCTTTTGGGCCCAACGTGTAGTGCGCAGACGGTCAATATTCGAGTTGACCGCCTGTGCGCACGTTGGCCGCCCGCAGACAGTCAACGCCACGTTCTGGGCCTTTTAGCTCTTGGGTCTGTTCTCCAACTGGGCCGTTAAAGCGTTGACGTCATTTTGGGCTTCCGTTGACCTTTAGGGCCAGCCCATTATTGGTATACCCATCACTATGTAAGTTTTTAAAGTTATGGCTTTTGGAACAAAATGTGCTGCAGTGGTTGCTTCGCACTATCTTGTGAAGCACTCTACGGAGATATACTCAATCGAATAAAACCCTGATTTACAGCTCCTATATGTGTATCTTCACCTCCCTCAACTCTGTAGGAGACATCTGATAAGGAGCTTTCGATGTAGATGCAATTTCCAGCATCAAATCAAATTAAAAATTTGATCTCCCAATAAGGAGGTAACCCTGGGAGCTAAACGGGAAAAACGTAAGCAAAATTCCTGACTACCAGAATATCGTCAATCTTCTGCCCCTCAAACTACGAAATAGTTATTAGAGCAAAAAAGCCTTGGCAGCCTACTTGTGATAATGCAAAGCTGATATAATAGGAAGAACAAGGATGTCTCAAACGCCCTTAATAAAATATCAATGATGGAACATCGGGAAGAATAAGTTGACCACCTTGCAGAAGCAGTCTATTGCAAAGCAACGCCCCTGCTTCCCTTTTTTTATTGGTGTGCAGGGTGTTCCCTCCAGATTAGCTCTCTCAGGCTCAACGTATGATTTAGACTAGGTCTGGTTGAGCTATGTTGTTTCGTATTCCAAACAAATAAGTAAACAATTAGAAAAGTCTAAATAAAGACATTATCCTGCATTTTGAAAAATTCTGATAACTGCGAGGCAAACTAACAAGTTAATTCAGTCATTTGTTTTTGCTAATTAATGTATGCTGTATGAAGTATCATGCATTACCAAGATCATATTTTGAGTCAGTTCCCATCTGCTTTGCATTTTAACCACGGTTATTTCTAATTCAAGAATGCTGTGTAGATAGTTTCATGCATTATCTAGTTCGTTTGATCAACTCCCACTTGTTTTAAGAAGTCTAGAAATAGGAGAGTTTTGGTGGATGAGCAGTACGTGCCAAAGGACGTTATTCATGGAAGAACATTGTGTATGTGTGAGGGGGCATGCAAGGGCCGAGCATGTTTGTGGTCGGTTGGCGAAGCCAGTCTCTTATGTTCATGTGAGAGGAGCTTGTCTATCTGTGAGGGGCATTTACACCTGTGTACGTGCAAGTGGACATGCCAGTCTTTATGTCCATTGCTGAAGTGTTTTGTTATCGACTCAGGACTCCATCCTTTATTACTTTTTAATGGTATTCTTGAAGATGGAATGATCCCAGAGCCAGTAAGCTAGTGCAGTTCAGATCAGCTCCTACAACTGATGAAGGACTCGGGAGCTCAGCCCTGCAGGTGAGAGGTTGATTTGGCCCCTCCATCACAGTCGCCGTCAGATTAAGATCCAATGGATCTCAGATTTTTTTTTTTTTTTTTTAATAAAAGAAAAAAAGAACCTGAGATGTCAAGTCCTGCAACATCCGACGGCTGATATTAGATCTAATTTCCTTCCGACGTGGCTGCGCATGTGGAAGCAATCGAACGGCTCATTTTACCATAGGAAGATGAAGAATGATGATAGAACAAAACAGGATTTGGGGATTGATTTTAGGGCACAGTCAGCGCCTCTCTTCCTCTCCTATTGGCCATCGTCTTCATCTTCATTCCTCGACTTGGGGATCTATTTTAGGGCAACTGTATGGGTCGGTAGGCTTACCACGAAATGACTTTAAATCCTGACTGAATCGAACAGGATTCTTTAAACTTTTTTGGACTAATTTATTAGGACCCAAGTAGACAAAACTATGCCAGCGTAAATTAGTTCAGACAACATATATATTGAAAATCACCAGATTACATCCAAGACAAAACTACCTGTATATATTAAGCCCAAGACAAAAATAAAATAAAATAAAATAATAGTTTCTGGGCTAAAATTCAAGACAAAATTGGCTGCGACTGCATTCAAAACAACAGATTACATCCATGAAAATCATTCAAATCAGAGGTTGGCCAAACATTTGTTCTGTAATAACACTTACGTAGCAGCAGATTACAAAACACAGATTATTCTTGATTACGTTCCCATAATCTTAATCCAGCACAAAATCCTTCGTATTGTTCAGCATCAATAAATTTTTGGATTAACTGTTGGAGGGTTCGAATTCTTGAGAGTAATTGTACATTCTATCGAATGCCTGGAAATTGGAAGGACGGACATGCTTTCTTGTTGAACTTGGAAAAATGTTGAAATTTGTCGGTTAATGAAAAATAACTCAAACACCAAAATTGTTTTAAAATACAAAAGATTCCTATAATAATTGCATATACGTCATTAATGGTTGATACCGAACGCTGCATGCCAAATAGAGTTAATTAGTATAATCCACCACTAGAAACCAACATGTACATAATGCCATCACCAAAACACGGATAATCAACAGAGACCATTTTATGTGAATAGAAATCAACAGGACTTGTGTTACAAGCCTTCTGTTATTTTTTACTTCCCTGGTTTTCTATTTGTTTCCCATTATATTTTTTCTTCTGATTTACTATTATAACTCTCTGCCCCTGCCCCAGCCCCTGCCCTGCACGTGTCTTCTCTGTTATTTGTTTATATTATGTGGCTGTTACTGCTAGGCCACGGTGCTGCAGCCCCTTCCTGTATAAAGCCATCTCTGTGACTATTGATTAAGTAGAATATTAAAGTTTATTTTTCCCTTCTCATCTCTGCTCTCCTTCACCTTATCTCAATCTCTCTCTCTCTCTTCCCCTAATACTCTCTCTCTCCCACTCGCTCTGTCTCCAGAATTCTTTCCCCCTTCCCCTTTCTTCGTCTTCTGCATTGTCACTCTCCAACCCTCTTTTTTCCCTTAACTCCTCTGCCATAGCTCCTCTCTCCGCATCAATCTCATCCTCTCGCCCTCCGTTACCACGATACGGCCATGGAGTACGTATCAAATGGTGCTTTCATTGAGACCAAAACAGATGAGGCGCTCATCGAAGAACGAGCACTCGACGCAATCGAAACGTCCATCGCCGAGCTTGCCAACATGATGAAGGACTTGCAGCGGGCTACCGACCGACTTGTCGCCAACTCGTCCACCATGGCTTCAACCACAGCACAAATCCGGTCATCCATCACTGAACTCAGCCAATCGCTCCACAGAACCGAGCACAACCCTAACCGATCAGTGAACTTTTCACCTTCTGTGATTTCTTCTACTATTACTTCCCATCTTCCAATTCCAATTGCTCCACATCATCACTTTCCCCAACCTACAATCCCTTCCTTTACTGGTTCCGTACAACCACATGTACCTCAAATCGTCATTTCTGCTTCCACCACCACAGAACAAATTCGGCACTCCCGCGCCAACCACATCAACCGACTACCCTAACCGACTGTTAATTCCTCTTGGTCTTCGACTTCATCATCGTTCACGGCTTCCACTTCTGAAAATTTCCCCCAAACTGCCATAACTTCTAGCAACACGTCCGAACAACCACATCCAAATCGCATCACCAGCTCTACTTCCACCACGGCACACACCCAGCAACCACTCAATGAAATCCCACACTTCCCAACCTTAATTGAACGACAAACTGTGTCATCCGCAACCCTCCTTGTTCATCCACCACCTTCTCCAACCTTCTCTTTGTATTTCCACTGCCTACCGCCCTCCAAGTTATTTTTACACACCATGGAGGCTCCGGAGGAGGAACTTGTGATTATGGAGGATCTCTCTGAAGAAGAGCAAGTAATTATAGTGGGTCATTATTGTGGTTTATATAATTTAGGAAATACATGCTACATGAATTCTACAATGTAATGTTTGTTTTCAGTCCTTGAATTAAGGTCTGCTCTACTGCATTATTTACAATTGGGTCAAAGCAATGATTTTAATCAGAATTCTCATTTGTTGGCTATGGCCACAAGACATTTATCTACTGAGCTTGATAAACATGTCAAGCCAGTGGCACCACTGAAATTCTAGATGATGATGCGCAAGTAGCATCATCAATTTTGCCAACTACATTATGGTTCATTCATGCCACAGGCTACTGAAGAAGTGCTAGGAATTCTAGTTGTATCTAGCATTGTGCTACTACCAACTCTCTTGCTAGTTGCCATCATTGATCACAGGGTGAAGTCGGATAATTCCACAAGCAATGGGACTTTCAGTGACCTTGGTAAGTTGTCAATGGGACATGTAAAGGCGAATAGTTTATGATTGTGGGCTTTTTTTATAGCTATTTACTAGATTTTTCTTGTTAAATATTATATGTTATGGAAGGCATACAAACATGTTTCTGATTTGAGGGTCATGGCATTAATGTCTCTTGTGGTGAAGCCTGAACAATTTGTTGTTCTTGTTAGAGGCATACCTCCTACCCCTAATGGTGAAACTACAAAGGAACAAGTGGATTCAAATTTTCAATCAATATATCCAGACAAATTTTATAGATCCATGTTGGTCACTAATAACAAAGAGGTCAACAAAATATGGAAAGAGCCGGAAGGATACAGAAAAAAACTAGTACTTGCTAAAACTGTGTATGCAAAATCACAAACGGTAGGGAACCATGAAGGAGCTAGACCCATGAACCGAACTGGGTTCCTCGGTCTTATCGGTCAGAAGTTGACAGCACACATCTGAGGAAACTTTTACAGTTTCTAAAGGTACTGGTAGATAAAAAGGTGGTTAACATGATGGTTAACACGGTTCTGGAAGCTTATCTACCTCAGATTAAACTCATAATGTTTTTGGCTTTGCTGCCCAAGTTGCTTTTGTTTCTATCCAAGGCTGCGGGAATTCCTTTTCAGAGTCAAGCAGTGAGGGCTACATCAGGCAAATACTTCTATTTCACAGTTTAGAGTGTCTTTATTGGGGTGACAATTGATGAAACTTTATTCAGCATGTTGACAACAATTAAGCATGATCCAAACACTATTGCTAACCTGCGTTCAACTAGCCTTCCAGGCAATACGACCTTCTTCTTGACCTTTGAGGCTCTGCAGTTTTTGGTGGGCTATGGGCTAGAGCTACCACGACTAATTTCCCTAATTATCTACCATTTGAAAAGGAAGTTGGTTGCTTCTACCAGAGAACATTTGAACCTTAACAAAGTTGGTATTGTGGGTGAGTTTACAGGGTGGGATGACAAATGTGCATACCTTTTAGATGATTCTGCAGAAATATGGAGTTTCAAAGCTCATAGTGAAGATTTCACTACTAAACACATGTGCCTTGCAAAAACAGCAGCGTGGGAGGGTCAGGGGCAACGCGTTCACGATGACTGTGTGCTCCATGTGCTACAAGTACCTAAACCCAATGGAAGAAGACCTCCACGTGATTTCTCTAAGTGGTCATGTCTTTCACAAACTATGCTTTTAGCAAGGGCTTGCGATGTAGGGAGGAAGGTAAAAGTAGAGAGAAGAATAATAGAGGGGTAAAGACAAGAAGTTAGACTAGAGGGGTAGAGACAAGAAATGGATCAAATCAAAGGAGAGAGAGGAAGGGAAACACAATTGCTTAATTACAATCAATTTCTCAATTACTCATTCATTCATTCATTCATTAATCAATCAATTGTCCTAAGGATTCTTATATAGAGAATCCGATGTGAAAGAAAATTAGAAACAAGATCATAATCAAATAATTGAAAAAGTAAAAAAGGAAATCAAATAAAATCAAATAAATGAAAATAAAATCACAACTAATTTGGAAGGCAAATAAAAGCGAGTCTTCATATTTTGAAGGCAAATAAAAGTGAATATTTATCTTGGATGTCCGCATCAATTCTCCCCGGGTGGAAAGAACTTGACCCCGACGAGTTAAACGTCAGGAATCAATTGTTCAACCATAAGCTGAGTGGTTGGGCAACCCGTCGGCGGCGGTGATAGACTCAAGTAAGAGGGGGCCGAAAGCTGATAGAGTGATCGAATCTCCGGAAGGAAGTTGACTCGGGCCTGAAGAAGTGCAATCCTGCTGGCTCTGATAGAACTCCAAGAGGTTTGGGTCGAGCTGCTGTAGTGTCTCGCGAGAAATACAAGTATTCTCAGACTCTGGTCGACCAATCCAACGGACAAGAAAGCGATGAATAGTTCCCTCCCTGGTAAACATCACCTATTCATCTAAAATAGTATCAATTTTATCATGGTGTGCCGAGAGGGAGGGAAGTGGTGCAGGGGTCTAGGTTAGGGTTCCTGGTTTCAGGTCGCTTGATGAAGGTAGTCGTGTACAGTTTCGGGGCGGTTCATAGTATGGTAGAATTGGGTTTGGGGTTTGGGTATGGTTTGGCTGAACTGGGCGAGTACGGGAGGTTGTGGTGGTTAGCGGGGCTGTGGGCTTTTCCTCCGGTTGTGGCAGCGGCGCCGGCTGCAATGGCTTCGTCGGCGTCGACTGCTGCTTGGTGCCGCCTCCTTGGTTGAGGCAGAGTGGCAATGACGACTTTCTGCTTCTGTGCCTGCGGATTCTTCTTCTGCCTCTCTTTTTTTTTTTTTCGTTGGCAGAGGTGGGCACAGGAGAAAAAATCACAACTTTTCTCTTTTTTTTTTTCTTCGTTTGGCAGAGGTGGGCACAGGAAAAAAAATCACAACTTTTTTTTTTGACAGTATAAGAGGAGGCAGTGGTGGTGGAGATGATGTACAGAAGAACAGGTAGGGTGGCGGAACACTGGTGGTAAGGTGGGCAGTTGGTGGCAAAAAGATAGGATTTTTATCTTCTGATACCAATTTGATGTAGGGAGGAGGGTGAAAGTAGGGAGAAGAAGAATAGAGGGGTAAAGACAAAAAGTTAGACTAGAGGGGTAGAGACAAGAAAGGGATCAAACCAAAGGGGAGAGAGGAAGGGAAGCACAATTGCTCAATTGCAATCAATTTCTCAATTACTCATTCATTCATTCATTCATTAATCAATCAATTGTCGCAGGGATTCTTATATAGAGAATCCGATGTGAAAAAATTGGAAACAAGATCATAATCAAATAATTAAAAAAGTGAAAAAGAAAACCAAATAAAATCAAATAAATAAAAATAAAATCACAACTAATTTGGAAGGCAAATAAAAGCGAGTCTTCATATTTGGAAGGCAAATAAAAGTGAATATTTATCTTGGATGTACGCATCAGTTTGAGTACGGCACAAACGGGAAGAAGCATTCGTGTCTCACTCTCTTGCAATTGTTGATAATTCTCAACCAGCTGAAGCTTAGCCACCATGTTCAGAGAACAACCCTGACTCTCTCTCCAATACCCTCACTCTTCTTGCAACCACGGAGCCATAGCTATGATTCTTCTAAGGACGAGTTCCAAAATCTGCAACACCAACTTCCATGGGCACTTCTCATTCTCAAGCATACTATAGACAACCAAGGGCTTCGGCCTATGGATATTGGTCCACTTCTCACTCTCAAACACCACCTCCACACCATTAGAGCAAGCCGGCTCCTCCTGCCCTATGAAGTACACTAGACATCTCACCCAAGAGCTTACATTGGCATTGCCAAGGTGACAACACTTTACCAAGAATTTCCCTCGCTAAACTTTGGTGACAAGGTTCTCTTGATGGGAACGACAATATTACAAACTTTCTATTATTTTTTACTCCCCTAGTTTTCTATTTGTTTCCTATTATATTTTTTCTTCTTCTTTTCTGTTATAACTCTCTGCCCCTACCCTGCACATGTCTTCTCTATTATTTGTTTATGCTTTGTGGCTGTTACTGTTGGGCCATGGTGCTGTTGGGCCCTTCTTGCATAAAGCCATCCCTGTGGCTGTTGATTAAGCAGAATATAAAGTCTGTTTTTCCCTTCTCATCTCTGCTCTCCCTCGCCTTATCTTAGTCTCTCTCTTTCTTCCCCTGACACACTCTCTCTCCCACTCTCTCTCTGTCTCCAGAATTCTTTTCCCCTTTCCCTTTTTTCGTCTTCTACATTGTCACTCTCCATCCCGCTTTTTTCCCTTAACTCCTCTGCCAGAGCTCCCCTCTCAGCGTCAATCTCACCCTCTCACCCTCCATTACCACGATACGACCATGGAGTACGTATCAACTTGTATACTAAAAGCCAACATTTGGGCGTTTAATATAAAATTCGAAATCAAATATCAGTTCTAGACAAACGACTGAACAATGTTCTACCAAATATCAAGTAATGCTATCAAAAAATATTGTGAAAACAGTTGAAATTCTAAGAATTATAAAATTGTTGAATAATCGAAATTCTACATCTCCCGGGGTTGAATCAACAACTTTAAATCTGTTGAAATTTGAGGATAAAACGAAGGATCTATCAAAGTCTAAGGATGACTCCTTCAAAATCGCATTTCTACACTACATAGTCTTCAGCCTCGTGTACAAATATTTGGCGAAAATGTGGGCAAAATGTGGCGTGTTGTGTTCAGATTTGTAAGGGAAAAAACTTCTGCAATATAATCCCACATAACCATTGTGAAAATAGATAGCCATTATACAAACGTTCATGTTTCTTATCTTGTACCAACAGCGACGGAGCCTGAGAATAAGAGAGAGATCAACAATGTTGCCCTAGATCCTCCAAGAAATGCACCAAGAGTTAGTGTTGATGAGTGAAAATGTGGTAGATCGTCCGTTGCATCTACAGATCTGAGAGGAAGAAGCGGGAAATGGTGCATAGAAAAGAGAAGACAGGCCTTAGAGTTCGAATGAAATGTATCACCAAGGAATGAATCTGATAAATTGGTATTAAATCTGCTAAATACTCTACCGTCGGATTCTATCAAAACGAGCGATCTATATTCATTTAGAAAAGTCTAATCTCAGCCGTCGGATCTATTTTTCTTCTGACGGATGAGTATTCTCGAGATCAAATCGACTTCTTTTAATGCGGGGATGAGGTCCCAAATCAACGTGATGAAGAGTTCCTCTTCACTTATTGCTCCATCTAGTATTTCTTGTAGGATTTTATACGACATTAAAGCATTTTACTTGATGAGTCCCGGTACTCAAGGCCCAAAAAGAACGACCCAAAAGGTTAAGCCTACAGTTCAAGAAACTTACAAGATTGATTTGGCCAAAGACTTAACTTGGCCCAAGAGGCCCTAGGACAGTCCTTCACGTCCCAAGAGGCCCAAGAACCCAACTTAACCTCTTAGGTTAAGTTGGCCTTAGAAGCCCGAGGATATGAGCCAGCATCCCAAGAAGCCTAAATGGCTAAAATGGTCCAAGAGACCAATTTAGCCCAGGAGGCCCGAGGACACTACAAAAGGCCTATGTCTCTAATAAAATCCTGAGGACATGAAGCCAATGACACAACACAGAGAACCTTAGAGCCTCTAACAGGTCAAACTCCCAATTAACGTTCGAGAACATCTAACTCTATGAGTCCATGGATTTGACAAAGATCCAGAAGGATTTTTAGGTACGAGAACAATCTCTTCATCTCTAAATCGTCAAATCAGGGGAAAACGGGAGGCAAGGCGACCAAGCACGCCATCAAACGCGTCTCACTGTTATCAAGAAGTACGCATTTCCTAAAACACGCTACCTCCACAGGAAAGTATGGCACTCAGAGCACGCTTAATCATTACGAGACTGACGTCACGTACACAACGCACCTAACCTAGCACGCCAGATCAATAGAGTTGATGACTAGCCTAACAGCATATGCCAAATTAGCAGAGTTGATGGCTGGCTTCCCAGCACAAGCCAGCGCCACCGTTCCCATTTCAAGGGTAGATCCGCCATATAAATACCTCATCTAAATGCCTGATAAAGGGATGGAACTGCTGGTATTTTGCATATATGTTGCGAGCAGCGCCTAAGAAAGAGAAAGAAAAAGAAAATGGGTGCAAGGAGAAAACCAGATAAGAGAGAAGTGGATGAGATTCCCACGCTTTGCAATTCTGTGTGTCTATCTACATTGCCACCTCAAATATTTGTAACTCATTCTAAGTGTAGTGGAACCGTTTCAGACCCAACGTATCGTGGTTTTTTCCCTTTCATTAAAGGAGGGATTTTCCACGTGAAATTCTCGTACGTCGTATCTCCCCCCCCCTTTTTTCTTCCTGTCATGTCGAACTCATTAAGCTTAACGTAAAACTACCAGATCACCAATGTTTGCACGATTCCATCCGTCCAAGTGTACTGAAAGGGACCAAAACGCGAACTCGGACTTTTGTCATACGGTGGTCGGAATACAAGAATGCAACATTATTAATTATTAAATTATTATATTATTTTATAATTTAATAATGTAAAATTGAATATTAGTAACATATTTAAACATATATTTGGAGTTTTTTTTTAATAACTTGCAATTTGATTTTTTACCTTTACTGTTCTCTCTTTTTTTTAGTGAAGGTTGTAGAAATTTTAAAAATAGATAATAGTGTAATTTTTTTTGAAAAATATTTAGTAACAAACGTGGGAAGCTAAACAAAATTTCTTTTATTTCAAATGGGCAAAATTTTTTAACATTATCCATGAAGAAACTTTTTCTTTTATCCATACGATTATAATAGATAATTTTATATTTATAAGATAAGAAGATAATCGATTTTTTAATTACATAAATACTATTCATTATATCTGTTGGGTCCCATGTCCTGGCTCACGAAAAATTTTCAGGCCCATGAAGAATTTCGAGGCCCGTGAAAGGTTTAAGAAGTCCGCGCAGGATGGCTAGCCTAGCCCAGTAACCGAGGAACGCGTGCAGAGCCACGCTGGCAGTAAGGCAACGGAAACCCTGCAGTGCATTAATACGCTACCGACAGAAAGGCGGAAAGGGCAGCCAATGGAGAAGCAGCTGGCACGACGCCAACAGCTCACGCAACCACCTACAGACGGCCAGTCAATCCTCATTTCGAGGAAAACCAGGCGTGGCCGGCAGCGCCAGAAGCCTGCCAACCATGGCAAAAACGACAGCTGACATGACCGGCAGTCCACAACAACGACCAACGGCAAAAGAGCCCCGCAACGGGCATCTTGGCGCCCGGAGTCCAACGGGGAGGGGCTTATAAGAGCCCCTACACCCCACAGAGAGGGGGGCTTCTTCGATTGGATCCCAATCCCAATTTCTCTAGTCACGAATACTGAGACTCAATTCCTGGTCTCATAACTCTCGGAACAAACATGCAAAGTAGCAAGAGCTGGAATTGAGGAGTGACTCACTTCCATTTGGCGAAAGCTAGCTCGTTATCGCTCCCCAACGTCTTCTCTGACAACGGGAAAGTTAGCCACCCGTCGCGGTGCACCAGGGGAGCCAGGCCTCCCATCACCTGCTCACTGCATTCTCCACACCATCATTCATGCATCTCTTACGCTTTACAGCATTCAACCGCGCATCACTCTTAGCGTGCGCCGTTTCCATTCATTGCGGGAATTTGCTTATTTGAGCGTCGGAGTGGTTTCGGTGGGAGAAATCCTGCCAGACCCCTGACCTCTCATTTGTTGTTTGTGTTGTGCAGGTCCAAGTTCATAGAGACGGAGACCGGACCCTTCTCCTGACGTCGCCGCGTGCCTAGGAATCCGAAGGCTCTCTAATCCGTACGGCAACTGCGGACTCGGGACGCAACATTAGCGCCGTCTGTGGGAAACTGACGAGAAGCCAAGTATCTCTTTCCCACCCTACTCCTGAACACCAGAAGATGGTGAACACTCGAGCGCAAGCCAGCGCCCGGCCGGTGGAAGTCGTTGCCCAAAACGAAGATCCCCCCGTCGGGAACCAGGAGAACGACCGTCCAGCGCCTGATGTCAACCGCCTAGCAGCGGACATGGACGACGTGAAACTGATCCTTCGTGCCTTGTGCGAACATACGGGAGCCCCGTGGCCGGGGTCTGCCCCTCCAGCGTCTCAAGCATCCACTTCAAAGAAGGCCAAACGTCGAGCCACAGCCCGTAAGAGGCGAGCCTACCGGCTCAACAACGCAGCAGCCCAGGCGAGCCCAAGCGAAGATGATCCCAACGAAGCGGAGAGTCATCCCGCCCGCGACGATCTGGAGGAAAGCCTTGAGGGGCATAAACCCCGCAACTCGCGCGGCAATGGGAGGCCGACCGTGGCAGGCTCCAACTACGAACGAGCCACTCAGGCGGAGAGTCGCCATCCCCGACAAGTCCAACCACACCTCCAGGGCAACACAGAGCTCCGCGACATCATCAATGCTCCGAGAGGCTCTACGGATCCGTCGATGGAGGAGAAAGTCAAAGTGCTGTGGGACACCCTGCATAAGGAGAAACCCACACCCTCCTCTGCCAACCTCCGGAGATCGCCCTTCGCTATGACTTGCGGACCCAACCGTTGCCAAGCAAGTTCAAGATGCCGGTCCTGGAGGGATACGATGGAAGCAAGGACCCGATGAACCACCTCAACTGCTTCCGTACTCACCTATCTTTGCAGGGGGCGAGCGAGGCCTTGATGTGCCAGAGCTTTCCCGTCACCCTTAGGGGGGACGCGTTACTCTTGTTCCACGGCCTCCCCCCGAACTCCATACGCTCATTCGACGAGCTTGCTGACAGCTTCCTGAGCCAGTTCGCCTCCAACCGAAGAGAGGAGAGGCAACCATGGCACTTGGTCCACCTCCGCTAAAAGTCAGATGAAAGCCTGAAGCGATTCTTGAATCATTTCATCACCGAGGCACGGCGGATTTCCCAGCTCTCTGACGAGCTGAAGCTCAACGCCTTCGTCGCCACCCTGGCGGCGGAGGACTTCTTCAAACACCTGTTGCACCAACGCCCTCAGACCTTCCGGGAGGCTGAGGCCATCGCCCGGGCGTATATCACGGCCGAAGAGGCTAATGAGGCGAAGCGCCCCAAGCGAGCAGACCTGCCCCTGGAAGCCCCCAGAGCATCTAGTGTGAGAAAGAGGAACAGCGACGACCAGTGCTTCCCAGAGCGCCGAAAGCAGCAGCAGCCCCCGCTAGGGCCCAGAAAGGACTACAGCAGAGCATCCCTGACCCCTCTGAATGACAGCCGCACGAACATCCTGATGCAAATCTAGGATGAGAAGTTCTTTAAATGGCCGAAGACGCCCAAGGGTCCTAGCGGCAATGATCAAACAAAATACTGCCAGTACTACCGCTGTCTCGGACACTTCACCGAGAACTGCCGGACCCTGCAGTGGGAGATCGAGGACCTGATCCGGCGTGGACACTTGAAGCGATTCGTGAAGAGCTAGGGCAGGGAACAGCGACCTCTGACGGTGAAGCCGACGAGCCTCCGAGGGCTCGCATAGCCACCGGCATGGTCAACATGATTTCCACCACGGCCGTCACAGATACCAGGCGCGGGCAGCCAGAGCCAAATTCCAGCAACAAGCGAGCGAGGATAGGGGTTAGAAATGATGTCATTAGCTGTAGCAGCGACGATATGGCTCATGTAACCTCTCCCCATGCCGACCCCCTTCGGCCCTCGTCTCAGGCGGTGGGGATGACTACCAACTGAAACGAGTTTTCATTGATAATGAAAGTTCTCAAAATTTACTGTATCTCGCTGCCTTCTTTAAACTTGGACTAAAGCGAAGCCAGATGAAAGCTGCCAGCGGACCCTTGTACGGCTTGGACAACGAGCCAGTCCCCGTGCAAAGGATAGTTCGGTTGGAAGTCACTATGGGGACCCACCCGCGCTTGGCGACGCAAGAGCTAGCGTTCCTCGTCGTTGACCTTCCATCCGTTTACAATGCCATATTGGGAAGACCTTTCCTGACCACCTTCGGAGTTGTTACGTCCATCCCACACCTGAAGGTGAAGTTTCCCATCCCGTGGGGCGTGGGAGAAGTCCTCGGAGATCAGGAGATGGGACAGACATGCTACCTGTCCCAAATCAACCCGGCAGTGCCATGCTGCCCAGACGAAGACCTTGACCTCCGCGACGAGACCTTGCTGCAACAGGCCTAGTCCGGAAAGGAAACGGAGGCGGTTCCTTTAAACCCCTCTGAGCCGGAAAAATGCATCAATGTGGGCAGATCTCTCCATTCCACAGAACGCAACCAGCTGATCACCTTCCTTAGGGCCAATTTCGACGTGTTTGCCTGGGTCCCCGCTGACATGCCCGGGATACTGGCCGAGGTTATCGTCCACAAGCTGGGCCTTGACTCGAGCCGAAAGCCCGTTCAGCAGAAGCGGAGGAACCACTCCGTCGAGAAGTTGGTCGCCATAAGGGAAGAAGTGAAGAGGCTCTTGGACGCCGGATTCGTCAGAGAGGTCCAATACTTGGAATGGCTGTCCAACGTTGTGTTAGTAAAGAAGAGTAACGGCAAGTGGCGGATGTGCGTCAACTTCATTGACGTGAACAAGGCTTGCCCCAAAGACAGCTTTCCGCTCCCTAGGATCGACCAGCTCGTGGACTCCACGTCCGGGCACGAGCTCCTGAGTTTTATGAACGGATACTCTGGGTACAACCAGATCCGGATGAATCTAGAAGACGAGGAGCACACCTCGTTCATGACAGACTAGGGGACGTATTGCTACAAGATGATGCCCTTCGGGCTCAAGAATGCTGGCGCAACCTACCAGCGCCTTGTGAACAAGATGTTCGTAGCCCAGATCGGACGAAACGTGGAAGTGTACGTCAACGACATGCTCGTGAAGAGCAAGATCGCCAGCAACCACGTCAATGACCTGGACTAGACGTTTTAAGTCCTCCGGCGGCACGGGATGAAGCTCAATCCCTCCAAGTGCGCCTTCGGAGTGACCTCGGGAAAATTCTTAGGCTTCATCGTGTCCCAACCGGGCATCGAAGCCAACCCAGAGAAGATCAAGGCCATCCTCAACCTGAACCCTCCGTGGATGATAAAAGAGGTACAGAAGCTGACCAGACGAATAGCAGCCCTTTTGCAGTTTCTCGCAAAGTCAGCAGAAAAATACTTACCCTTCTTCAAAGCGCTAAGGGGAACCAAATCGCAGGGGTTCAGGTGGAGTGAAGAAGCGACGAAGCTTTCAGGGAATTGAAGACTTACCTCTCCAGCGCGCCGCTCCTAAGCTTGCCGCGCGAAGGAGAAGATCTCTACCTCTACTTGGCTACGTCGGCTGCGGCCCTTAGCTACTACGTGAGCAGGGTGCTGACAGACGTGGAAGCCTACTATCCGCACGCTGAAAAGATGGCGCTCGCGCTTGTCTATGCGGCGCGGAAGTCGCGCCCTACTTCCCTTGCCGACGGATCGTCAGACCGGCAGATCAGCCGCCGAGGTCGATCCCGCAGGTCGAGACGTCCAGGACGGTTGGTTAGTGGGTGTCGAACTAGGAGAGTTCGACCGAGGTTGCCCGGCCGGCCGTGGAAAGGACAAGGCTCGCCGACTTTATAGTGGAAGCGGAAACACCAGCACAGGAAGAAGACCACAACCCGGAAGCATGGAAGACCACGATCCTCTTGTGTGGACCCTGAATGTAGACGGATCATCCACCCAGGCAGGCAGCGGAGCTGGTGTCATGCTAAGGACACCCGAGGGCATGGAGATTGCGTACTCCGTCACATTGGCCTTCCCGGCCACAAACAACGTGGCGGAATACGAGGCCCTCCTCGCGGGCCTGTGGCTGGCAAAGGAGCGTTCCGTGCGGTTGTTGGTCGTGCGCAATGACTCCAAACTTGTGGTCAACCAGGTGAAGGGGAACTTTGACGCCTCGAACCCACAACTTGTGAGGTACTTGGCGAAAGCGAAGGCCCTGATCCCTGACTTTGACCGGTTCGCGATCGAACACATCCCAAGATCGGATAACGAGCGCGCTGACCGACTCGCTCGGGACCCGGCTGTCGGATTCGCGGAGCAGTACGGGAGAGAGCCCAGAGAAGTCGTGACCGCACCAAGCATCGACGTCGAAGACAAAGAAGTGTTGCGGGTCGACGCGAAAAACAATTGGATGACGCCGTATGTGAAGTTCTTGACTAAAGGGACCCTACCCAATGACATCGACGAAGCCAACCGAATCAAGAAAACGACGGGATGGTACACGATTCTCGACGGAAGATTGTACAGGCGAGGATACTCTACTCCCCTCCTGAAATGCTTAACACCAGTGGAAGCCGACTATGCGCTGAGTGAGGTGCACCTGGGACTGTGCGGATCGTACATTGGGGGCAAAAACCTTGCATTCAAAGTTATGCGACAAGGGTTCTACTCGCCCACCATGAAGCGGGATGCTATGCAGTTCGTCCGGAAGTGTGAAAGTTGCCAAGTCCACGAAAGTATGACGCATTGGCTGCATACGAAGCTGCACTACCTCCAATCCCCATGGCCGTTCCCACAATGGGGGCTCGATATACTTGGATCCTTACCTTTGGCTTCCGGGCAGAGGAAATTCCTAATCGTCGGCATCGACTACTTTACCAAGTGGGTGGAAGCTGTCCCTCTCGCCAAGATCACTGAGCAGAATGCGACGGAGTTCCTCCGTTAGGGTATCGTTTGCCTCTTTGGGATTCCTGAGGTCGTAGTAACCGAGAACGGAACCCAATTCATCGGCAAGCGCTTTACGAAGTACTGCCGCGACCTCTGCATCAAGTTGATTCATACATCCGTGGCGCATCCTCAAGCAAACGGACAGGTCGAGGTTACCACTCGCACGTTGTATCGGATTGAAGACCAGGCTGGAAGACGCAGGGGGCTCCTGGGTTGAGGAGCTACCGTCCGTGTTATGATCGTATCAAACAACCCCCTGGGAGCCGACGAGGGAGACGCCTTTCAACCTTTGCTTCGGGGCTGAGGCTGTGGTCCCCGTGGAGGTGGGGATGCCAAGCCTGCGGATCGAGTGCTTCGACCTAGCCACGAACGAACAAAGGCTAAGGGAAAGTCTAGACCTGCTCTCAGAAGTTTGAGCTGCTGCACGACTGCAGACCACGGCCTATCAGCAACACGTCGCACGGTACTACAAAAGCGCGTAAAAGAACGCCCTCTGGAAGTTGGAGATCTGGTCCTCCGGAGCGTAGAGGCAGCAGGAAAGACCGCGAACAGGAACAAACTCTCCCCTAGGTGGGAGGGACCATCTTTGCCCGGGGATGGCTCCTTACATCTTTGCTCCACGCCAATGGGCCCGAGCGGCCCCCTTGAGATTAAACTCTGTGCTGGACGGCCCGGAAGCAGCCACTCACAGGCTAAGACATCTCATCAAAAGGACCCAGGCGGTCCGTCAAACAGGCTTCACGCCAACGACCCAGGCAATCAAAGCATCTGGCCTGGGGGCTTCGAAAGTACCCAATCTATGGCCAACAAAACCTTAGGGGGCAAAAATTACAGGCATACGGCGACCTTCGTGAACAGAAGAGAGCACCCTTAGTCTACAATGGTCGTGGGCTAGGACTTCAACTTGGTGATTATAACGCCTTGAGGCGGGGCCACACACCTCCCGCAATCATACGTGATCGAGGCCTAGACCCTGGAGTCCGGTTACTGTGGCCTGACAACCGCGCTAACCCTCGCTGTGGCTTCGCGGGACTTGCGACGACATCCGCCGTACCAGATCGAGCTTCCCACTAAACTCGTGAGCTGCGACGACATCCTCTGACGAAGGACGAGCACTGCGCAAGAAGGCGCCTGGATAAGGCATTGGCGACAATGGCTCTACGAGCTTAGCATTCAAACACGGGGTGAGACCCCCAGATCACAATAAACGAAGACTACAAATGACATGCCACACCAAAGGAAGTACAAGCACAAAGGAGAAATAGCCACTTATCACTCAGTAACAAGGAGCAAGTATTACACAAAAGCAAGGAACGGCGGTAAAAGACAGCCTAACAATCAACACGGAAGGAGACTAATCAGGTAGACAAGACGGAGCAGCCTCCTCATGAAAGTTCCTCAGGCGAGACGCCTACCGTATCCTGGCGTTCCCCGGGTGAAAGACTCCTTCTGGAACGTGGGGAGCTGCCAAGGAGGCAATCTTGCGGCACAGGCAGATACCGTCCCAATACCGAGTTTCCAGCGCCAGCCGTGACTCCGACGGAGAGAGCCGACCAACCATGTCTCTAATCAACCGAGCATTATCGTCCTCCGAGGCGACGAGTAGGGCTTCCAGCTGCGCCACTCTCTGCTGTAGGCACCCATTCTCCTCTTCGAGAGATGCGAATCGGGCCCTTTTGCTGGAGATGACCTGCTGCAAGTCCCCGTGAAGGAGGGCGGTCAACACATCGAAGGGGTTGGCACTACCTGGAGCCTACATAAGAATCAGCATCAGAGGCATTCCCAAAGCATGAAACGGTAAAGAAAGGCTGGATTGAAGCAACCGTACCTGAGCGGGAACAGCGCTCGGGGAATGTGCGAGATCGCCGGACGAAGCCGCTCCCTGAGGTTCCGCTCCTTCACCTGCTGGGGGCGGGCTGGCTAGAAGGGTGGCGACCGTAGGAAGGCTCGAGGGCTCCTGCCACGAGGACATCTCGGCTGCCCTCTCGCTAGCTTGGACCTGGTCAGCGGCGGCCGTGACTTCTTCCTCAGGAGATGGAGCTGCCCCTTCGAAGGCCCTGAACTCAGAAATTGGCTCCACAAAGATCACAGTAGGCTTTACAAGCCCCCTGGCCTCCGGTGTTAGAACAGGTGCAACCGGAAGTGACCCCTCCGGATCCTCAAGAATGACAACGTCATCCCTCGCCTCTGGGGCGACGTCCGCGGATGACTCTGCAAGGGAACGAGCGAGGGGACTCCCAGCGGGTTGAGACTCCACCCCGCGGCCAAAGTCAGCGATGGCTCGGCGGTCTCCCCCCGATGACCCGCGCCCGTGGCAACCTTTGGACCCAGACTTCCCACAACAGCAGAAGAGCTACCGACCTGTCTTTTAGACCTCCGCGTGGAAGTCCCTCTGGCCTCCCTCAATCTCTTTAAGGAGGCCTCTTCCTCTTCGTCGTCTGTCGACGACTCCAACAACGAACAACTTTCCTCCTCGTCCCCCCCGGACAATCGAGGAGTGGCCGAATCTCCAGGTTCTCTCTTGCCAGGGCCAGCGATTTTCCATCCCGAAGAAGGTCCCCATTTGCAGGCCTCGAACGTGATGGAAGTGAGGAAGTAATCCTGGACAGAGAACCTCGCCTCCTCAGACTTAATGGCAGAGATCAGCTTCGTCGCCTCCATGGCATCCTCAGCCGGCGGCTTTTCCTAAAAGTATCCTGAAATCGGGCCCCATACTCGCAAAAGTTCAGAGTTAGGGGGCTCTTGTAGAAAGAAGAAGCGCTCCTTCCAGCCCTTCACTGAGTCAGAGTTGGTTCCGTGAAAGCGGAATCCCGCCTTGGGGGACATCGGCACCCAATCCTCCGACTCCGTGAACCAGAAGATCAACCTCGCTGCCTGGCATCGAAAGAGCTACTGTGGAGGTGGGCAAAGATACACAGAGACACCAAGTAACGCAAGGCATTAGGGTAGAGCCTCGCCATCGGAACTCTCAATGCGTCCACCAGCACGTATAGCGTGCAGTGCATAGGGTAACGAAGCCCTCCCTCAGATGGTGCTCGTACACTGTGATGTAGCCCGCTGGGGGGCGTTGGCTCTATCAAGTGCGCCTGGAGGAAGGTAACTCCAATCGCTGGGAAGGCCGTAATCAACCACGAGAGAAGCAACGGTGCCCGCAGTCAGGACAGACTCGGTGTTGTGGACACCGTGACAAGTCGCTCTGGGAACCTGGGAAGAAGAAGAACTCCCTCTCTTTTTCGCCATGTCTCTCTCTCTATTGACACGAGTATGCCACGGGAAAAAATTTCAGCAAGAGGGATAAGCTATCTTGACCGATTTAAATAGGCAACGGAAAGCCAATAGGCGGGAAGCCAAAGCGGCACCGCCACAGGGGATCGGGACACGTACCGGCTCGACAACGCACCGCAGGAACCGAAATCGTTCGCAATCATGGCCGAACGCCAGACTGACAAGCGCGTCCCCTCAGCCACCTGACGGGGATCCGCGCTGGCGCCTCTGCGTTAAATTAGGGCTCACGATAGTGAAGCCCATGAAGGGGCGCACGATTGCACAAAGCGGAAGAAACCAATCAGGAGACGAGAAATTCAGAAGACAAAACGGTGCGACGAAATAACAAACTTCATTACGGTAAACGGCCCCATTACAACAGTTACACAAAAAAAAAACGGGAAGAAAAAGAAAAAGAAGAAGAAGGTGCGGCAGCAACTAAAACAGCTAGTAGCTAATGGTCCCAATGGCCCGTGGAAGAGCTTGGGATGTGGTAGTCCACTAACTGCTCGCGAGTCCGAGCATGCGAATTACGAGGGTCCAGAACGCCAACACAGAAGTTTGAATCCTCCAGCGAGGCCAGCCTCCGACAAAGCCTAACGGCGTCAAGATAACTCCGCTCCAAAGCAGGGTTCACTCCCTCTGGCCGAAGCCTCGTCCTCAGCTTTGACCGTAGCCTAGCAACCTCAGCCTCGTATTGTTGCTTAAGCTACTCGATCTCTCCCTCAAGGGCCAGTATGCGGGCCTTCGCCCCCACATTGGCACCAACGAGACGTGCGTCCCTGGCCTCCGACTCGGCACGAGCGCCTTCCAGGTGTGCGACACGGGCCCTCAGCCACTCCACCTCAGCTGCAGCCACCCCTCGGCGCGGCTCAACCCTCTCGAAACCCGGAGGTGCTCTCCGACTCTGAGAAGGACCGGCAACCGTGGCTTCAGAGCGAGCCCCTCCTGAAGTGCTGGCTTCCGAAGTCACGGGAGCGAGAGAGCCAAACTCAGACTCGTCAGAAGAGCATCCCGAGTCATAAGAGGAGTCCTCCATCAACTTTGCAGCAAGAAAGCATGCATGGGGAGAGCAAGCTACCGATAAACACACAAGCGCAAAAAAGTGCAAGGTTCCAGGAGAAAATAGCGTGTTTAAATAGGCAAGTTTTCCCCTGAAGAGACAGCAGTCCCGAAAGGGCAGAAGGCACCAGAGCATGGCCAATAAGGATTTTACACGTGGAAAGCCCATAAAGCCTCGCGCGTTTCCCAGGCGAGGCTCCGTGATGCGACGACTCCAGACCGCATAGACATTAAATGCACCGGCCACGCCAAAGGACGCGACTGCCAACAATAACGCATCTGCTCACACAAAGTAGAAAACGAATCACCGGGAGAAGGCGCCCGGCAAAAGAGAAGCACGCACAAAAGCAAGAGGAAAATGAAGACAAAAAGGGGCTACTTCTTTTATTAATCAATGCTTTCTTACGAAGTACAATGTTTGCAGCAATAAGGCTACGAGAAAGACGAAGGAAGACTATGGTGTGAGGCCCCGTATGCTCCATTGCCATGTCCCAGATGAGCTCGCAGAACGTGATCTACATGAGATCCCCATGGCTGGAGCCGTCGGTGGTTCGCCGAGTGGACTGGTTCGGAGGCGAGGAGCACCCCCCGGTGGAAGCCGCCACAGCCCTATCCACCGGGGTGGGAGCAGCACCAAGGCCAGGAAAGCCCTTCGGGAAAGTAGGGGCGGGACCCCCGACTCCCTCGTTGGGTTTCTGGCCTCGAGATCCCTTCACAATTGGTGCTCGAGCCTGACGAGTGGGAAGGGCATTTGCGGAGGCCTCTGCTGGCAGGAGACATACCCGCAGAGGTTCTGCCAAGACTCTACCCCGCGTTCAGGAGAGCCACGGGCGCGGGAGGATGCGCGACGACAGCAAAATGGCCAAGCCACTCTCATTAGCATAAGGAGCAAGCTGCAACACCGAAATTACAACGGTCTTCATTGAGAACCTCGAGCGTTCGGCTGATCCATCCAACTCCTTCTTGGACGCCCGCCAAGGCCGGGGAAGGCCAGGATCTTCTCATCGCCTCTCCAATGGTTGCTAAGAGATGAACTTCACTTGCTTGAGTACCCCACCTATTTATGGGCGGGATGCAAGCCATCCTCTTGCCCAACGCAGCACGGCAACTCCCAGACGTCTTTCATGGAACAGGAAAGACCCCTGGTCAGACGCAACACAAGGCATTTGAATCTTGCCCGGTGGGATGACGAATCACAGCAGCACCTGAAAAGCCTGAGCGGATTCCTGAGGAAGGCGCGAGTCCAGAAAATGACAAACGATAGCACGGCACGAGGAAGACTGTGAAGTCACGGAATGGGCCCAAGGGACATGCCAGGCCCGACCACTGGCCAGCCCAGGCTTAGAGCGCTAGTGTTGGGTCCCATGTCTTGGCCCACAAAGAATTTCCAGGCCCATGAAGAATTCCAAGGCCCGTGAAAGGTTTAAGAAGTCCGCACAGGATAGCTAGCCCAGCCCAGTAACTGGGGAACGCGTGCAGAGCCACACTGGCAGTAAGGCAACGAAAACCCTGCAGTGCATTAATGCACTGCCGACAGAAAGGCGGAAAGGGAAGCCAATGAAGAAGCAGCTGGCACGGCGCCAACGGCTCACACAACCGCCTACAGACGGCCAGCCAATCCTCATTCCAGGGAAAACCAGGCGTGGCCGGCAGCGCCAGAAGCCTGCCAACCATGACAAAAATGACAGCCGACATGACCGACAATCCACAACAGCGACCAGCGGCAAAAAGAGCCCCCAACGGGCATCTTGGCACCTAGAGTCCAACGGGGAGGGGCTTATAAGAGCCCCTACACCCCACAGAGAGGGGCGCTTCTTCGATTGGATCCCAATCCCAATTTCTCTAGTCACGAATACTGAGACTCAAGTCCTGGTCTCATAACTCTCGGAACAAACTCACAAAGTAGCAAGAGCTGGAACTGAGTGACTCACTTCCATTGGGCGAAAGCTAGCTCGTTACCGCTCCCCAACGTCTTCTCAGACAATGGGAAAGTTAGCCACCCGTCGCGGTGCACCAGGGGAGCCAGGCCTCCCATCACATTCTCACTGCATTCTCCACGTCATCATTCACGCATCTCTTACGCTTTACAGCATTCAACTGCGCATCACTCTTAGCGTGCGCTGTTTCTGTTCATTGCGGGAATTTGCTGACTTGAGCATCGGAGCGGTTTCGGTGGGAGAAATCCTGCCGGACCCCTGACCTCTGGTTTGTTGTTTGTATTGTGCAGGTCGAGGTTCATAGAGGCGGAGACCGGACCCTTCTCCTGACGCCGCCGCGTGCCTAGGAATCCAAAGGCTCTCTAATCCGTACGGCAACCGCAGACCCGGGACGCAACAATATCAAATATCGGAATCTATTAAAGAAAAATATTCTAATAAAATATAAAACAATTATAAAAAATTATAATATTTAGTTGTCTTAATAAAATACTAAATATATATAATATTATTTTAACTATCTTAAGATTATAATTTGTAGACACTTTATTTTTCGTCAGATTATTATGTTCTTTAAGCTAAAATTCATCATTTCTTTTTTATATTTTCTCCTAAAGATTGATGGGCATATGATGCATGTCCAATATTAAAAAGTTGGAGACATAACCTCTAACTTGTAAGTTTAAGGGCTCTTCCTCCCATAAGACGTCCTTTTGGGGTGGGTTCTTCCCCTGAACTTATGCACGTATCAATGGTGCTTTCATTAAGACCTACCTTGACTTCGAGAATGCTACCTGTAGATGGTTCTGACCGAAAAGGTAATCAATAGGGCTATCTGTGAAGGGTTCTGACAAGAAAGGGCAACATGTGGAGGAGCTAACCTGCTACCGTTGTGTTAGGGTAAAGTGAAGCGTAGTAGAGTAAAAACCGCCGAGTGAAGTGTCGTAGAGTGTAACTGCTAAGGTCTACAATTGTGGAATGGGGAAGGAATGATGCATGTCTCATATCGAAAAGTTAGAGGTAGAGCCTCTAATTTATAAATTTGGAGGGCTCTCATCGCATAAAATATTTTTTTAGAGTGGGTTCTCCCCCTGAACTTATACACGCATCAGCATCATTTAACATTGGCAGCTTATTAATGTGCCCGTGCACGTTATTATCGATCTGTGACTAACAAGAATTTGTTTAAAGAAAGTTCCACAGGCCGTACGGCTTCCTGCTGCAGTTGCCATGGCTAATCAGCTACAACCAAATGATAAACCGTCCCATGAAGAAGATGTGCAGTGAAAGACGGCGCAAAGATCTCAGTCTCCCATAATGTGATCCTTTTCCCCATGGATTTATAGTTCTTAAATTCCTTGTGATTTGGTCTAATTTCTGGTAATATTTTTAAAATCTCACCTAGATGACGATCCAAGTCAGATCAATCGATTCTCTTTTAAAATTTTAAAAACTTTTTAATTACTTTTAAAATTTTTTAAAAATTTTATATATTTATTTCATAAAATTACCCAAGTCATTATGAAAAATCATCAAAAAAGATAATAAAACGTTTTTCACTGGCTAACAATAGAGTTCTCATTAGTCTTCTATTAGGGTATGTTTAGTTTTAAAAAGAAATCCCCAAAAAATTCATATTTCTAAAGCAATTTACTAAATCCTCCATGATATCACTATGCTTGAATCACATCCTTTAAAGGCAATCAAAGCTTCATTTAATAAAACTATTATCGACTTATCATAGTTGTTATAATCACTCATAATTGAAAGTAAAAATCTTAGGTCTCCATGTTTGCCATATCAATCTATAACTCACATCAATTGATATGGTTGACATGTAATAGACTCTTCACAATAAAGATTGTAAAGTCAGGTTAGGTGTCAGCTTCCAATTGTGGGTAGAGAATTAGACTTGGTTGGTAAATAAGGATCAATTATTTAGTAAAGTACAAAATATACTATTAATATAAGCTTAGATAGATGGTGTAGGTCTTTATTTAATATTCAGCATCACATTTCGCTTGTGTGATGTGGAACAATCAAGGGTATAAAAGGTTTTTCTCTGATCATATAATTAAAGTTTCAATATTTAAAATTTTTTAGAATCTTTTTAGATTGCGTAATTAGAATTGAAATGTAGAAGTGTAGCTCTAATTCCAATTCAGTTAAAATTCATGTTTTGATATCAGAGACAAATTTGATTAATTTTTACAATTATTATTATATCATCTATCTACATGATACTTAATTATTGTTGGTAAATCTAATTTATCGTCAATCAGCCTGTGTTTTGGTGGTCCCGATTTAGTTTTCCCATTTACTAGCTTTCGTGCAAACATATTTTGTTTTAATTAATACATTAATTAGATAATACCGTCTTGACTTCAACATATGTTTAAGGAAAGTAATTCAAATTCTAATATAACAACTAATTTAAGAGAGTCATTAGTTATACCAGCTAGCCAAGATTATTCTAAACGGATTATTCCTACTCACAAGTAGAAAAAATTTATAAAATTGGTATTTCAAAACAGTTTTAACAATTAAAGAACATGAACAAATTATTTAAATTAAGTATGAATATGAGAAAATTATTTTATTATCAATATTATTAATAGATAATTTTAAACATAAAGGATATAATTATATTCATTATGGTCTCATCCAGATAGCAATTAAACCATCAATTAAATTATGTATTGATAAGACTTAGATATCAAACTTTATTAAAATATAAAAATTTATTATTAATAGTGGTCCAGTCTAATTTATGTAATAGTCCTATTTATTTTAATTGTGCTTTAAATTTTAATATAGACTTAAAAGATCTAACAATATTAAATACATTAATCTTAAATGTACATCTTCCTAGATTAACATAATAGGAATATTGTAGAGGCTTTTTTATATTATACATAATTTATTTCAAATTATTAACTGCGTAATTTAACTCTAAATGTTCTTTACTTGAAAAAATAATTGTATTACAAGTAAAAGTAGAATATGTTACTATTTTTTTACCAAAATTATTAAAACAGAATGAAATTAATTTGCCAACTTTTTGATAAGTTGACCTTATCCAACCACCTAGATATATAACCAGAAGAAAATATTCTGTTATCATTGAAACCCCTAATGAAAGTATTATTTTAAATTTTGCACCTCCACAATAAATACCTAGATCATTAAATTTTAATACTAGTCAATATCAGACAGTTTTATCCGAGTATAAGACTTTAAGACTGTTTACTAGTACAATGTATCAATTTATATATTGGCACAAAATTAGACAAGTAGAAAGTAAAAATCTTATTCTACAAATAATTACTCAACCCACTTTTCAATCTCCTACTTTATCATATATACAATCAATTAATATAATCACTTTAGATAAAGAAATTATTCCAGATATAGAAGTATTAAGAAAAGAATATATATTAGAAAAAAATAATAATATTAAAAAAATGATATTTTTAAAATTTCATCAAAGAACAAATAGAAAAATATAGAATTTTATGAAAAAATGATGAATTTACTCAAAAAAAAAATTTTACTATTTTTTAAATGGTTTATACTATATTATAAAAATAAACGGAGAAATAATCAACTTATTGTTAATGAGAGAATTAGGTCAACATGAACAACTATTAGTGGACAATAGATTATATTTGTTTATCCTCTACTAATAGTTGTCAAATTAAATGTTGATGGAATATCAATTAATGTTACACCTTTTAAAAAAAGTTTCAGATCAAGATAATAAAAGTAAAGTAATCTTAGAAGACATTGAAAAGGTTTATGAATAAAATAATTGTCAATATCAAATTGTACACACCGTAGCAAAATAAATAGATAAAATTGAACATATGGTTCAAAATAAAAATATTAAAAAGAATTATCAATTTTCACATATCATTCACCATTAATAAGTTTTTCATATCCGTTAATAGGATAAGAACTCTAAATACATAGAAAAGAACAGTTTTTTTAGACAAACTAACACAAAAAAATACAAGAATTAACTCTATCATCATCAAATACTCTGCCAAATAAATCAAGTTTAAAAACTGTACAAATTATAAATCAACTAATAATATAAGAAGATCTAGTATTAGAATAAGAAATAAATAAAATCAAATATATGCGGAATATTCTTAATCCTTGTGGATACACAACATGAAATTATTACCCTAGACCCACTTCTCCTGATGTTCGATATGAAGAACAACATCAATTTTCAGATAAAAAATATTCCACTAATGCCATCAATGAATGAAAATAGATGAAAAATCTGAATATAAAAGTGCCTGCATGCTCCATGAATAGCAATATATGCAACTACTTATCAGCACAACAACAAATAGAAAAATATCAAGCTGGTAAACTTATTATTGTAGGTTTTACTGGTATACTAAAGTTTTTTGTGAGATAATTCTTTAATCCATGAGCAATGAAATTATATTTTAACCCACACTAGACCATTCAGCAAGAAGAGCCTAATGAATAAATCTAATTTGTCCAACAATGAAATGGTGTTGAGATACTTATTGTCACCATTGGTCAAGTTTTTTTAGGCAATTATGAGGATGAACTTATTGGTTCCAAATACTTCAAAACTTTAAATGGCATAAGGACCCGTTCCTAACCCATATTTTTAGATGCACTAACTGTGTAATAAACCATTTTAAAAGAAATAATTTGTTGTTAATCTACTAACTTTATTTACCATACGTATTCTTACCAAACTCACTGAACTTGTAAAGGTAAAACAATCCCTTGAAAAGATATTATATATGATCAACTTTTTATTTTTTCAAAAGAGAAGGATCACAATTATACCAAGAATATAAAAAATAATCCAAATTTTAGAAGGATAGCAAGAAGTTTAAAACCGAATTAGACTCCTTTTGTGAACAGTATGGAATAGACAAAATCAAAATACATTCTCAATCAAAACCAAAATATTCTCAAAAACATTATAAACATAATAAATCACAAAATACATATTGCCAAAAGCAACATAAACAACATAAGAAATCCCAAGAGTCAACATCAAAACCAAATATTCAACCCTATTATCAAATACAACAATTCAAAATTATTTGTTGAAAAAGTAAATGACCAAGACACAAATCTAACTAATGTAAATTAAAAAAAAAAATCTATGTGATATTTAAAGATGATGAATAAAAATGTAACAACTTAGCATCTTTATTAATAAGTGATTTAGATGAACCAATTAGCCAACCCAAAAACCATGAATTATATGAAATTTAAGAAAATAAATTAAGTACATCATCTTCTTCTTATGACATAGAAGAAGTAGAAGAAAATGAAATAGCAGAATTACATTACTTATATGATTTTAAATTATATGTTGAGAATAAAAGATGAAAAGGAATTTCTTCTTGACACCATAGACAAAATTGAGGATCAAGGTATTAAGAGACAATATTTATTAAAGCTTTAATAACACAAAAACAAAAATTAAAAAATATCGAACCATTCAGTTTATCAAAAGTATTAGAAAATACCCATCTCTATCATTATTTTAACAAATAGTAACAGGAGATTTATAAAAAGAAATAAAATAATTAAAAAAAAGTAAAAGAGTTAAAATATCAAGTACAAGAAATAAAATTTAATGAATTATAATTAGATACAATATTATTATTATTATTATTAGAAGCTAGACAAACTACATTAGAAATAAAATTATAAACTAACCGATAACTGACCAACCCTCAACATCCTAACCAATAAAATTTAGCAAACTATTGAACAATGCCTACAATTAATAATAAAATTTAATTTTTAAAAATGGTATAATCAAATCACATTAGTCATAAATAATGAATATCATCTCAAATTAATAACTTTATTAGGTATAGGAGTAGATCAAATTTGTATTTAAGAAGGATTAATTTTGACCAAATATTATTAAAAGACTACAGAAAAGTTACACACAACAAATGGTTCAAGATTAAATATAAGTACAAGTTAACAAATGCAATAATTTGTAATTAAGGTCATTATTTTCGATCAATATTTATATTAATCAAAGACCTTCAACAAGATATTATTCTAGGTACTCATTTTTTTTTACTCAGATATACCTTTTTATTGCCTCAACAAAAGGAATTTCTACGCAGGTGTTGCGTCCTTGTATTTCCACCGCCGTACAACGAGAGTTCGAGTCCACCCTTTGCGCTCTTGGATGGGCAGAATTGTGCAACACAAAAAAATTGTTAAGTTTGACAAGAATAACATTCCGGGAAGTAAAATGGGACGAGGACATAAGGCACGAGGACTTTATGTGGAAAACTCCTTTTTGAATGAAAGGGGAAAAAATCACGGTGGTCGACGCTAGGTCCGAAAGGCTCCACTATTGTGAGAATGGAGTACAACTGGTCACAGTGGCACTATTTGTTGCCATACAAAGTTATAAGGCGAGAGATCTTGCTCTCTCTTTTCTTTTCTCCCTTTCTTTCACTTGGTTGTTGTTTGCAATATGTATACAAATATCAACTTTTTGGAATCCTTCCTCTCGTTGTTTGAATGGAGTATTTATAGAGGGAGATCATGCCGTTGGCCTGGGGGACGCGTGGCGTTGGCGTGTGCAGGGACGCCTGCCACAAACTCTGCTAATTCGGCGTGTCAGGAAGGCCTGCCACCAACTCTGCTGATTCGACGTTTCAGGTGCTGTTAGACCCATAATGATGGCGCGTACTCTGAGCGCTGTGATTTCCTGCGGGGGTGGTGTGTTGCAGAGAATGCGTGCTCCTTGGTAACAGTGAATCATCTGAGCTGGCGTGCCCGATCATCTAGGACCCTCTTTTCCCTTGACCTGATGGCCCAGTGGTGATGAGATTATCCTCGTACCTAGAAAGCCTTATGGGTCTTTGCCGGATCCTCGGACTTATTGAGTTAGGTTCTCGAACGTTTCTCTTGTTAAAGATCCTTGGGATTTCGGTGTCATATTCCTGGCTTTATGTTCTTGGGATTTCATTGGTGACGTCAGCCTCTTATAGCGTCCTCGGGCCTCTTGAGTCAAATTGGTCTCTCGGACCATTGTCGCTATTTGGATTTCTTGGGACACTAGCCCAGGTCCTCGGGTTTCTAGGGCCAACTTAACCTCTTGGGCTAAGTTAGGCTTTTGGGCCAGATTGTCCTCGTAATTCTCTTGGTCTGTGGGCTTGGCTTTTGGGCCTTCCTTTCTGGGCCTTGGGTGCTGGGACCCATCATTAGCCTCCATGTCAAAGGGTTGGAGAACTCTAACCGTTTGACATGTCTGGAAAGCGCTCTTCTATAGTGGCAGTCTGCGGGCGCCGCGTCTTATTGATGGGAGTTGTCTCTTATCCATCTGAGACCTTCTTACCAGTCCGAGACCCATCTGTCGCCACCGTTTGGTTTTTCTGCAAGGCATTAAATGCATCACTTGATTGAGGTGACATCACCTAGGGAAGCCAAAACCCACGATCGCTCCCTGCGTATGGGCCACTGACGCGTGGCAAGGGCTATGATGAGGGCACTATTTTACATTTTTGAATTCCTTTTAAGTTGCCTTTTTGTTTTCATTTCCTTCCTCCTTCACTTCTGCATATCCCTAGCGTTTCTCTTGTTTCCCAAAACCCTTTGCCGTCGTTCTTCTTCTTTCGTTATCGCAGAGACGTTTCTCCTGTTGCCATGGCTCCTGGCGTCAAGGAAATTGCTTCCTCTCTCACCCTTAAGGACCTTGAACAGATTCGGACGAAGTATAGCATCCCAGACTCCGTTGCGATGGTGGTCCCTAGAGCCACTAAGAGAGCTTGCAGCCCTCTGGATGGCTTCGTCGCCGTTTATGAAGTCCACCTTAAAGGCGGGCTTCACTTCCCTATTCCATTGGAGTTGTACCACCTGATGAGGGAGTTGGCCGTCCCGTTTGCTAGGCTTTAGCCGAACGCCATCGAGTACTTGGTTTCCCTTTGTGTATTTGCGCGTTGCCACGACAAAGTTCTCGAGGTAGCCATGGTGAAAGTCATGTATCGTTTCACTCATAATCTAGACTGGATCACCATGACTCCTCGTCTGGAGTTTGCCTTGATGAGTAGAAAAAACCCGGATTCCACTAAAAGATGGAAAGACAAATTCTTCTTTCTGGGCGTCCGGGAGAACTGGGAGCTCTCGGTTACGTGGAAAAATGTAGCAAGCAAACACTGCTCGATTGCCACTGCTGAGAAAAGGGAAGTAGCCAAGGTGGTCACGGACTTGGTGATGGCCAACCTTGGCAGTTTTAATGTTGGAAAGAGAAACACTTGGTTATCGCCTGAGAGGCTGGCGGAGGCCAAATGGGTGACAACATCTGAGGACTTCACCGCTGCTGCAGCTGGGAAGAAGAAGAAGTGATTAAGGAAAAAAGAGGGTTCCCTTACTATTGAGGAGCCGTCCGAGAGGCCGCAGAAGAGCCAACGGACTAAGGCCTCAGAGAATTCAGTGCAAATCGTTGAACAGTCCTCGTCTGACGATGATGGCGCTGTCATTGTGCCTCTGGTCAGGAGGGCCATGGTTTGGTTGCCGGACCTTCTGCGGTGCCTGAGGTTGCAGGCCCTTCTTCTTCTGTTGCCGAGATCTAGGGTGAGGTTTCGGACTTTCCTGCGAGTCCATCCGAGTACCCTAACATTTTTGAGGCCACGAAGAAGGTTGGAGTCAATCTGGGCAAGGAGGCAGTTATGAGTGCGACTGCTCCCGCCCTGGAAGCTGTGGATGCTGGGGAGCCTTGTGGGGTGGAGTCAACCGTCGTCGCCCCTGCCGAGGATATTTTTGAGATTCTTAGCGGCGATGAGGTTGAGATCGCGGCCTCAGAGCTCCCGAAAGTTACTAGGCCCTCGAAAGTTGCTGGGTCCTCGGAAGTTGCTGGGACCTCGAAAGCTGTGGAGCCCCTTGTTTCTGAAGGTCCTCCGTCCAAGGCTGCTTTTGATGCTCCTGCGGCATCTGTAGATGAGCCACAGGAGCCCGAGGTCGCAGGGGAGTGTGGCCAAAGTCATGACCCTCTGGTCTCTAAGGTACTTCACCGTTTTTCCATCTGCCTTGCTTCCTATTGTCTGTATCTTAACAAACTCGCCCCTTCTTGCAGCTCTAGGATCTGGTCGGGAGCCTTAGTCAGCTGACTTGCAAGGTTCCCCAATCTCGCTCAGAGATGGAGTCTTTGAGGGCTGCTCAAGAGGACAACCAGTTGCTGCAAGTGGAGCTTGCTGAGGCCACTGCGAAGAATGCCTCTTTTGAGGAAACTCTAAAGCTTCAGTAAATGCAGTACGGACTCCTTCAAGAGAGGAACCTCCAGCAGGAGGAGGCGCTGAGGCATCGGTGAGAGCCGTGGATATAGCGCCCCTGTTGGAGACCAAGTATTGGGATGACATTCATTTGTGCCATCAGTTGATGCGGCTGCTATATCCGTGGTTCCTCACTTCCGTGCTGGATCCTCGAAACGCGAGCGCCACATGCCCCGGGGGGGTGTACGTATTGCAGGGAGGCCATTTCTTGGGTCCCCACGCCCGAGTCCTTCCGGGGGTCCTCGCCCCTCAGATCAACCAGACAACTCGAGCCGTGCAGAGGTTTCCCCATGTTAAGAAGAAGGGCGACCCGGGACCACTCATCTGCAGTGTCCCAATAAAACCTAACTGCTCTTTCTTCCCTTTTTTTTCTTTTTTTTATTTTTATTGTATGTTATACATGAATAAAATGGATATTCAATTTCAGTTCAAGTGTTTGATTCCTCATCCTTAACTTCTGGAGTATTTTTTTCATGACGTCAAACAAGTTAGTCTTGTGCCCAACGAACGTCCGAGTTCATTGTCATGCGACTGTCGGGCCATTCGGACAAATATAAGTTTTGAATACGACCTCTTGGGCCTCTCGGACGAATCCGAGTTTTGAATACAACCTCTTGAGCCTCTAGAACAAATTTGAGTTTTTGGAATACGACCTCCTGGGCCGCTCAGACGAATCCGAGTTTTTAAAATACGACTACTCGAGCCGCTCGGATGAATCCGAGTTTTTACAATACGACCTCTTAGGCCACTCGGACGAATCTGAGTTTTTAGAATACGACCTCTTGGGCTGCTCGGACGAATTTGAGTTCTCTCTGCCCCCTTTTTGTTTTGCTTGTTGTTGTTTTTTTTATATATATAAGGGGCGAGAGTGCCGTCTCATCAAGGACAGCCTAAGTTTGGCGGGTAACCTAGATAGCAAGCAATCCGTCAATCACTGGTAGTATCTCCTGAGGTGCATGGCGTTCCAAGTCCAGGGCACCAGCTTGCCCTCTTGGATGCGCAATTTGTATGCCCTGCCTCGAAGGATGGCAGAGACCAAAAATGGTCCATTCCAATTCAGGGAGAGTTTGTTTCTGCCGATATTTTTTCCCGTGGCCTCCACGCTTCTTAACACCAGATCCCCAACCTCGAACTGCCGTGCCTTTACCTTCTTATTGTAGTAGTGGGCAACTCGCTGCTGGTATGTTGCTACCCTTAGCCTGGCTTGGTCACTGATTTTCTCGAGCATGTCGAGGTTTTCCCGGAGCCTCTGGCTATTGTCGGTTGAGCTGAAGTATCCAACCCGTGGACTCATGATCTATTGGGATGACAGCCTCGACCCTGTAGCAGTGGCTGAAGGGAGTCACCCTCGTGGGTTCTCTAGGCGTTATCCTATATGACCAGAGGACGGAGGGCAGCTCGTGTACCCATGAGCCCTCAGAACACTCCAACTTGGTCTTGAGCCTATGCAAGATCGTGTGATTTGTGACCTCCACCTGTCCGTTGGCTTGGGGGTATACCACTGACATGTAGGCCAAGTTGATCTTCAGGTTGGTGCAATACTTAGTGAACCGTTTCCAGGCGAACTGCATCCCGTTGTCAGTCACGATGCACTATGGGATTCCAAATCTGCACACGATGTTTTGCCTAAGGAACTCAGTGGCATTTTGCTCCGTTATCCTTGCTAGCGGTACTGCCTCTACCCATTTGGTGAAGTAATCTATCCCTACGATTAGGAATTTCCTCTGTCCGGGTGCGATCCGGAGCGGTCCGAGGATGTCGAGCCTCCACTGGGCGAACGGCCACGGTGATTAGAGTGCCCGGAGGTCTGTGTGGGGGCGATGACTCACGTTGCTATGGAGTTGGCAGTTCTCACATTTGCGCACGAAGTCCATAGCGTCGTACTTCATCCTTGGCCAGTAGTATCCCTGCCTCATGAGCTTAAAGGCCAGGTTCTTTCCTCCGATATGGGACCCGTATATCTCGATGTGTACCACCTGGAGGGCGTACTCGGCGTCCTCAGGGGTGAGACACCTTAGATAAGGGGCTGAGAAGCCTCGCCGGTACAACTAGCCGTCAATGATTGTGTACCACCCCACTGTCTTTTTTACCTTTTCGGCCTCATTCAGATCCTCAGGCAATGTGCCGTTGGATAGATACCTTAGAAAAGGAGTCATCTAGGTGTTGCCGTTAGATACTTGCATTACCTCTTGCTTGGGGTCTTCGATACTGGATCTGTTTAGGACTTCATGCATTCCTCAAGCATATTGCTCCGGATCTCTCGAAGCCGCCACCCTTGCCAGGGTGTCAGCTTTGGCATTTTCTTCCCTTGGGATGTGGACAAACTTGGTTGCCTCGAAGTCCGAGATCATACTTTTGACTTTGGAGAGGTACTTGGAGACCTCTGAGTTATTTACGTCGAAGTTTTTGCGGACCTGATCGAAAACCAACTTGGAGTTGCTGTAAACGACTAAATTTTTGGCCGAGCATTCCTTGGCTAACCGAGGCCCAGCCAGCAAGGCCTCGTACTCCGCAACGTTATTGGTGGTCGAGAACTCCAGGGTTAGTGAATATTTTATCTCTAGTCCCTCGGGCGTGCGCAAAACAACACCGACTCCGCAACCATCCTTCATCGAGGAGCCGTCCACGTGCAGGGTCCACGTTGATGCCTTGCTGAACTCATCTAAGCCAGGTTGGCTTCCCTTCCCGTTGGCCCGCGCTGTTGTCTCGACAAGGAAGTCTGCGAGGGCTTGTCCCTTCAAAGCTGGCCTCGGACGAAACTCAATGTCGTATTCTCCTAATTCGAAGGCCCACTTAATCAGTCATTCGGATATCTCGGACTTCTGCAAGATGGCCCTTAGTGGCTGGTCGGTCAAGACCACTATCTTGTGCACCTGGAAATATGACCTAAGTTTCCGCGCGGAGTAAATCAATGCTAAGGCTACCCTCTCCGTGAGCGGATATCTGGTCTCGGCGTCCACGAGAGTCTTGCTTACATAATACACGAGCTACTGTTTCCCTTGTTGCTCTCGTACTAGAGCTGAGCTTAAGGCCATGTCGGACACGGAGAGATACAGGTATAACTCCTCACCCAATTGCGGAGAAGCTAAAAGAGGTGGGCTCTAGAGGTAGCTTTTGAGCCCTTGGAATGCGTCTTCATAGTCGGCACTCCACTGAAAGTCCCGAGTTTTTGTTCCTCTCAGGGCTTTGAAGAATGACGGGTACTTCTCGGCTAATTTTGCCAGAAAATGGGAGAGGGCCGTCGCCCGCCCGGTAAGCTTCTGAACCTCCTTCACTGTCCGCGAAGATCACATGTCCAGGATTGCCTTTATCTTTTCTGGGTTTGCCTCGATCCCCCTATGCGACACGATATAACCCAGGAACTTCCCCGAGGCTACGCCGAATGTGCACTTGCTCTGATTGAGTTTCATCCCGTGGGTCCTGAGCATGTGGAAGGTCTTGGCCAAATCCTTTATGTGATCACCAATCGCCCTACTTTTGACGAGCATGCCGTCAACGTAGACTTCCACGTTCCTACCTATCTGGTCCTCAAACATCTTGTTCACGAGTCGCTGATAAGTTGCGCCCGCGTTCTTGAGACCAAAGGGCATTACCTTGTAACAGTACGTCCCTTGGTCCATCATGAACGACGTGTGCTCCTCATCCTCGGGACTCATCTTGATCTGATTGTAGCCCGAGTACACGTCCATGAAACTTAAGAGCTCGTGGTTGGACGTCAAATCTATAAGTTGGTCAATCCTGGGTGGTGAGAAACTGTCCTTAGGGCGTGCTTTGTTGAGATCGGTGAAGTCCACGCACATCCTCCATTTCCCGCTGTTCTTCTTTACCATGACCACGTTGGCCAACCAGTCCGGGTACTGCACTTCTCGGACGAACCTGGCATCTAGGAGTTTCTTGACTTCCTCGCATATGGCTACCAGCTTCTCTGTGGAGTAATTCCTACGCTTTTGCCTGACGGGCTTGTAATGAAGATCAATGCCCAGCTTGTGGACTATGATCTCGGAGGAGATTCCCGGCATATCACTCGGTGACCAGGCGAACACGTCCGAGTTCTCTCGTAGGAAGCTGATCAGTTGGTCTCGGACGGATTCTGGCAGCAAGCTTCCTATATGGACATGCTTCTCCGGATCCCCCAGATCCATCGAAACTTGGATGGTTGGCTCCCCAGGCTGCGCGTGTTGCAGCGTGATCTTGTCCCTGAAGTCGAGATCTTCTATTGGTTGTGGAAGGGCCGCTTGCGTGGTTTTTGCTAAGTAACACATCCGTCCCGTGGATTGATCCCCGAGGACCTCCCCCACACCACACGGGGTTAGAAACTTCTTTTTGAGGTGCGGGATGGAAGTCACACCACCGAACGCAGCCAAGCATGCGCGTCCAAGTATTGCGTTATAGACCGAGGGTAGGTCCATGACCAGAAACGTGAGGACCTTGAATGCTATCCTCGGATACGTCCTAGGGTTACCTCAACCGGATGATACCTTGAATAGGTACTAGCTCATTATCCAGCCCATAGAGTGGCCCTTCTGGCGCTCTCATTTGACTATTCTTAAGTCATAATTTGAAATAAGCATCGAGGTAGAGCAAATTTCAGGAGCTTCCATTATCAACAAATACTCGTTTCATCCGGTAGTCATTTACTCCGTCCGAAACAAGTGCCGTTACAACCAGAGGATCAGAGTGAGGAGAAGTTATATGATCCATGTCCCTATTGCTAAAGCAGATAACTTCGTCTTCGCCTCCGGGTCCTGTCCTCGGCCTCTTTGCTGCTGTGAGCTCCTGCTCATTCCCTCTGGCTAGGCGGCTCGATATCATATTTATCCCCCGCAGCCACTCTGTTCCTGGGGGGCTCAGCTTTGTCATCGCCCGCTGTTTCGGAAGCTTATCCGGGTCTTCACAGGAAACGGTTGAGGTGTCCCCTCCTAATAAACTCCTCTATCTCCTTCTGCAGAGTCCTGTAATCCTCCGTGTTGTGGCTCTCGGAGTGGTGGTAGTTACAGTATTTCGTTTGGTCCCCACCCCTCGGGTTCTTTAGCGGCTTGGGCCACTTCAAGAACTTTTCCTCCCGAATCTGCATCAGGACGTTGGTGCAGGTGTCGTTCGGTGACGTGAAGTGCATAGGCCTCGGCTCTCTCAGGGCATTCTGTTCGGCATGTGCTGCTTCTTTGCTGTCTGAGGACTCTGATAGTCCCCGGCCTTCCTCTTGCCTTCCGTCGCCTTTGGATGGGGGTGCTCGTCCCTCTCTGGCCACTTGGCGTCGTTGGCCTTTTTGGTCGCGATGTATACTCTGGCCACAGCCTCGGCCTCTATAAAGTTCTGGGGACCCTTATGGATGAGGTGCTTGAAGAAGGCACCTCCCTCCAGAATCGAGAGGAAAGTATTTAACTTTACCTCGTCGGTCAACTTCGGAATTTGCCTGGCCTCAGCTACAAATTGGGCCAGGAATCCCCTCAGGCTCTCCCTAGCACCCTGATTGATCCGGGTGAGGTGTCAGGGCTGCTTCTCCACTTTCCTGCTGGAGGCGAACTGAGAGAGGAAGGCTGTTGCCAAGTCGCTGAAGGTGCGGATGGAGTCTGTCGGCATCCCGTAGAATCACATCCTTGCATCCCCCTTTAAAGTCAAGGGGAATCATTGGCACATGGTTGTCTCATCCAAACCCTATAGGCTCAGATGCTCCCTGAAGTGGTTGAGGTGATCCATGGGGTCAGCACTGCCATCGTAAACCTCCAGGTTTGGCATTTTAAACTTTGGAGGGAACATTCTTATTTTGATATCTGTTGAGAATGGGGATTGGAGCAATTAGCTCCTTCCCCGCTGCTTTCGCCGAGGACTCGGTTCCATCCCCTTTCTAACCTCTCCTCCACTCGAAGTAAGGCAGTTGCCTTCTTCTCGTTGAGGTAATGCCTCAGCTCATAAGGCTCTCGATTCATACGGCGCTTGGGGACTGCTCGGCTCCTTCGGGGGAGCATCCCGCGGGACCGCCTCTCAGTCGTTGCGCTCGCGACGACTCTGCTGGGTCCCAGAGTTGCGCCTCTCTGGGCTTTCTTCTAGGATTCGACGACTCAGATGGGCCTCCAGTCCACGTGGGGCCCTGCTGCTGGAGGCGACTTGGGTCCTTTGGTTTTCATGCCGGTTGGGTGGCTTCTCTCGGTGATCTTTCTCCCTGCCCCCGCCTTGGGACGTCCTAGCCTGGGAGGCCCTAGAAGGGGCTCCTCTCACCCGCTCGTCGATCTTAGAGCAGAGTGTTTCGAAGGCCTTGGACATGCCTTCCATTTTGGCCTCCAAGGCCCTGACCACTGGATCAGGGTGGTTTTCTATCCCAACGCAGGGGTCGGGGCCGTCGTTGTGTGAAGCCATTTCTCTGATAGGTACGCTCGCCTGCGCCCTTGTATTCACCATTTTGGACCTTAGAGTTGGAGTCGTTGCGGTATTTCTGTACGTTTTGCAAAAATATGAAAAGCAAGACTTTTGGTCGCTTCCACAGATGGCGCCAACGCTGCGTCCTCATATTCCCACCGCCATACAACGAGAGTCCGAGTCCTTTCTTTGCGGTATTGAATGGACGGAATCGTGCAACACAAAAGAAATTGTTAAGTTTGACGAGAATAACGTTCCGGAAAGTACAATGGGACGAGAGCACAAATCATAAGGACTTCACGTGGAAAACCCCTTTTTGAATAAAAGGAAAAAAAAACTATGGTGGTGGATACTAGGTCTGAAAGGCTCCACTATCGTGAGAATGGAGTACAACTGGTCACAGTGGCACTATTTGTTGCCACACAAAGTTACAAGGCGAGAGATCTTACTCTCTCTCTTTTCTTTTCTCCCTTTCTTTCACTTGGTTGCTGTTTGCAATATGTATGCAAATGTCAACTTTTTCGAATCCTTCCTCTCGTTGTTTGAATGGGGTATTTATAGAGAGGGATCATGCCGTTGGCATGGGGACACGTGGCGTTGGCATGTGCAGGGACAGCTGCCACCGACTCTACTGATTCGGCGTGTCAGGGAGGCCTACCACCAACTCTGTTGATCCAGCATGTTAGGTGCCGTTAGACCCATAATGATGGAGCGTGCTTTGAGCGCCGTGATTTCCTGTGGGGGTGGCATGTTACAGAGAACGCGTGCTCCTTCGTAACAGTGAATCATCTGAGCTGGCGTGCCCGGTCATTTTGGACCCTTTTTTCCCTTGACCTGATGGCCCAGAGGTGATGAGATTATCCGCGTACCTAAAAAGCCTTATGGGTTTTTGTTGGATCTTCGGGCCTATTGAGTTAGGTTCTCGGACGTTTCTCTTACTAAAGATCCTTGGGATTTCAGTGTCATATTCTTGACTTTATATCCTTGGGATTTCATTGGTGACGTCAGCCCATTATAATGTCCTCGGGTCTCTTGGGTCAAATTGGTCTCTCGAACCGTCATCGCCATCTGGGCTTTTTGGGACGCTAGCCCAGGTCCTCGGCTTCTAAGGCCAACTTAACCTCTTGGGCAAAGTTAGGATTTTGGGCCTTTTGGGCCAGATTGTCATCGTAATTCTCTTGGTTCGCGAGCTTGACTTCTGGGCCTTCCTTTCTGGGCTTTGGGTTCCG
Source organism: Nepenthes gracilis (assembly GCA_033239525.1). Lineage (NCBI taxonomy): Eukaryota > Viridiplantae > Streptophyta > Magnoliopsida > Caryophyllales > Nepenthaceae > Nepenthes > Nepenthes gracilis. Next base: position 7,822,293 of record BSYO01000028.1, on the reverse strand, counting down.
AGACCAATCAATAGGTATTAGGCACTGCGGTTCTTTTTTATTTTATCTATTTTGTAAAACAAAGAGAAATTTCAAGAATTACAGGTAGAATCAATTTATAGACAAATTAATTCTATTACAAAAATAAATAAATACAATATTTACAAGAATAATTACAACTAGCAAACATAGAACAATAAATAAATAATCATTTAGTACAAATAAAAATTAAAAAATTATAATAAATATTTGAGCAACAAGTATGTTCGAATCTTCCCAATGGATTTTTGGATAAAAAATAATATCAAGTGGATTTGCCTTATCAAAAAGATTTTCATGAGAACAAAATCCCAACAAAGGATCGACCATTTCAAATAAATCATAAACTTTTAGAATATTGTAAAATGAAAATTCAAGATTTATCAAATAAAAAATTAATTAGACTATAAAAAATTTTCATAAAGCTGTTATGCATTCTATATCATGAAAAATACAAAATTAGAAAGAGGAGTACCAAAGTTAGTCATTAATTATAAGCTATTAAACAAAACTCTCCAATAAATTAGATATCTAATCCCTAATAAAAGAGATTTAACCAATAGATTATATAATACTAATATTTTTTTAAAATTTAATATGAAATCTGAACTTTGATAAATTCAAATTAAAGAATAAGATAGATATAAAATGATATTTACAGTATTATTTAGACTTTATAAATAGAATATAATACCATTTGGACTCAAAAATATACATTTAGAATTTTAAAATATCATAAGCTAAATATTTAATCCATATACATAATTTATAATAGTTTATATTAATGATGCATTAGTATTTTCAGACAATATAGATCAATATTTTAAATATCTGTATCAATTCTTAAATATTATTAAACAAAATTGACTAATGGTGTCCTCACCAAATATTAAACTATTTCAAACTAAAGTTAGATTTTTGAGATTTAATATTTATCAACATACAATTGTACTTATTCAATATTCTATAGGTTTTACAAATAAATTTTCTAATAAAATTAAGGATAAAAATCAATTACAAAAATTTTTTTGTTGTCTAAATTATATTGTGGACTTTATACTCAAACTTAAATAAATTTGTGGATCACTATATCAAAGATTTTAGAAAAATCTTATTGCTTGGATGGAGCAATACACAAAAATAATTAAAAATCTTAAACAATAAGTTAAACATTTACCATACTTAGAAATTTTACACCCTAATACATTTCTTATTGTAGAAATAGATGCCTTAGATATAGGATATGAAGGTATCTTTAGAAAAAAATTAGAAACAAGTACACATACACAAATCGTTCATTTGTATTCTAGTTTATGGTTTGAACCACAAAAGAATTATTCAACTATTAAAAAAAATTTCATCTATTGTATTATACATATCAAAATTTTAAAATGATTTGTACAATAAGTACTTTTAATTACGCATAGATTGCAAAGTTATAAAATATATTCTGCAAACATATGTCAAAAATTTAGTTTCTAAATAAATTTTTATAAGATGGCAAGCGATTTTATTTTATTTTTATTTTGATATTGAATTTATTAAAAGAACTTCTAATTTTTTATCAGATTTTTTAATATGAAAATTTTTATAGGAATACAATGCCGCCTAAATCCAAAGATAAATCCAAATTTGTTCAACCTCTATCTATACCATCTAAACAATCTGTTAAAGATTATGTCGTACCTAAACCACAGATCATTCCTGTAACCAACCAATATGTAATCCTAAACGAATATCCACCAATTTCATTCAAAGATGCTGTCCAAATAGTATCTTCCTCTTCTTCCTTACAACCTTAGTCAACCAATTAAACTAAATTCATAACCAAATCCTTAAAAATGCATGTCGCAATGATAGCTCTTTAAACACAACCCTTATTCAAAGATATACTCACGATAACTAACAAATGTTCTTTCTAAACTGCTCTTACAATACTGCTGACATCCTGAAGACAGAACAGTATTATGAATTCATTTTCATTGACTCTGGATCCATTGAACTCAAGTACCATAAGAATCCTGAGGATAGTTCTATCATTTACTCTACTTATAGAATTAAACAAGTTAGACAATCCTAGGAAATTGCCCTCAATACTTAGGATTTAAATCCATTTTCTATTCAATATCAACCTATCGAATATACATACCAAGACTATAAAATAATGTAGTATAATACATTTTATCTTTATTCATATAGTCATTTTTTATTTTTCCGGTTTAACTCCACTTGTCTAAAAAATTTACCCCATTGGTTTATTGAATAGTGGCTATATTTTAGCCCCATCCCTTTCATTTGTCCAGCCAATATCAACAAATCTAGGTTATATTATAAAAAATTATGCAATGATATTTTTCCTTACCAGAAGAAAATTGGTTTTCATATTGGCTACTCCATATCCTGGATTATGATTTGGATTTTCATATGCTTGACATATTATAAAGGCACAAATTTATCAATTGTTTGAAAATTTAAAGTTAAATGGTAGAACAAATTTAATCATTCAACAATCACTCCCATGAAGATTCAAGCTGATATACAAGCTTTTAAAGCTACTCTACACACAATAAAAGAAGTCTCCAAAACAATACCATCTTCACCTTCAATTATTAAACCACCCACAGCTCCAACGCTCCCATCAGCAAGGGGGTCACCTACTCCATCAATCTCTTCTAGATGATCTACTCAATCAGCCAAAAAAACAGCAAAGACTTTGCTCACGACCGTAAGGAATATGAAGAACAGGAAGCGGCATCAGATGCTATGTTTACACAAATGCAAGAGGATCAAACACGAATGAAGACATAACTGCAGGAATTACGTTAGGCTGATTTAGCAGAATAATTATCCTCAGACTCTTCTACTCAACTGCCCAGCCCACCATCTTTTGACCCGGTTGCTCATCCCGCGGGTCATATTGAAGATCCATTTGATTTTTGAGCTAACAATGTGTTATCATGCATGTATCCATTCTTTTTTCCAACCTATGTCCAAGATGCAATTATTCAACAACCTACTGCAACATTGCAAATTTATCAACGGAAATAATTTATCAATCACAACCGACTGCGTTATCTATAGATGCAAGATTTTTGTCTGATAGAATATTCAACTTTTGAGTACACAATCGATTATATCAATAGCCAAAACTAAAAGTGACCTTGACAAGATATCAATATTAAAATTAGATGCACTACCAGCAATAATATTCGCCATTATAAAAATAAAATAAAAATGACTAGTGGATAAAAACTGATGGATGGACATATGCCAACTACTCTGCACATACTGGCTACCCACTTTCTCACCTGACCTCCACCTAACAATTAAACGACCAAGATTTACCAACTATCAAAGATATAGATCAATTGAAGACTCTCATATAAGGAGGCTCATATTTTCATTAAGACACCGACAAAATTTATGAATTCTCAAGCCCTCTTCCATTTCTATTTGTATCCCCTTTCCTACAATTGTATCCCATCTCTCTTCTATTCCAATTTTCAAATTTCTTTATCAACACTTGTAAACATTTGTATTATTAATAAAGCTCAAAGACTTTATCCAAACTTCTGGTATAATTTCTATCTTTTTTTATTATTGTCATTTTAAATTTAAATTATTCATCCTGCTCACGTTTTGATATCAAAGACTACTCCAAATTCTACACACTGTTGAATTTGGTTCTACACACTGTAGAACCACTAATACATCATCAATATTGTTTAAATGTTAAAAATGATTTGACATGAGTTGAAATTCAGAAGGGTAGCTCTAATTCTAATTCACTTAAAATTTGATAGGATTTAAATTTTATTATTTAGATTATACGATGAATTATAAGTTTTAGAAAAAAAAATAGAGTTGATATATATATATATATATATGGTAAATAAGTAAATTTTATAAATAAAAAATAAAAAAAAGAAAAATATAAAACTAATGTTCTATCTCTAAGTATTTTACCGACTTAGATGTAGAACAAATATATATGAGTATTCCTCGAGCACCATGAAATATATCACGAACCCCAAAAAAGGAAAAACCAAATGAGTAAAAAGAGTTACAACCGCCTAAATCCATCAACAAATTTGGACAGACAGTAGCACACAGAGCCCATATTGCAGCCCAACATTTCAACCAATCATGCTAACAAAGTATCTACTCTAGAAGTAAGAGCATATTAATCAATCGGCAAACCAAGACATTCATTCCGTCCCAATTTGCCAGCCATCCAAAGCCAATCCAGGAAACAAATCCAACAGCCTAACCAGCTTCCAAACCGGCCGATTCAGCCAAATGAAATGAAGACCCCCCATACTGGTTTCTTGTGAGGAAACGGAATGCACGACCCACCACGGACAGAATACCAATACCGGCTTATTGTTGCAAACCGGGCAGAGCATACCGCCAACTGTATCATGCCAGTCAAGGTTTCTGATCCAGTCAATACTCCCAAACCAGCAATCTACTCCAAGTAGGCAAAGAGCAATCCGATTGTGAGCAACAAACAGACCAAAGGCCTTTCCGACAGTTCGTTGCACGTTGCGGCATACCAGGCAACAAGCCGTCCTGGTATTTTAAATTTCAGAATGCCAGATCAGCATCCCATCCCAGCGTGTCAAGCCCCATACCGGCCAAAGAGAAAACCATTAGAAAGCAGTATTCGGACCCACTTGTCATTTCGGCAACAACAGCAACTTAATGCTAAAAGAGTGGAATACGACCCCGTAAATTTTGATGTGCTGACCTGGAGGTGTGCAGAAGGCCGTACAACAGGCGATTGCACCACCACAGCAGCAGAAGGGTGCTAGCACAGGAGGCCAAGTCGGCTGAATGGAAAGGCGACAATGCAACCAAGCGGAGATGCCAGCTAATCCGGGGAGAAATAGGCGCAACGAAGACCAGCATGGCGATCGGCCAACAGAGAACAAGTCTAGAAGGAGAATTTTTTTTTTTTTTTTTTTTAGGGGGGAAAACCTCCGGAGCACACCGGTATAAAAACCGGTGTTAATAGATATATAGAGTTGATATATAATTGACTTCTTAATCATATATAAAAATAAAAAGTATCCTAATATAAAATAAAATAAATTAAAAAAGTTTTAATTAAAAATAAAATAAAAACTGGTGTTATTAGAATATTAACATTTAAGTTTTAAAAAAGTACTATTATATAACTTTTAAAAAATAAATTAAAAAAAATAAAATTATAATCGATCTATCTCTCTACTCGACCTAAATAATAAAAAAATATTTTATCCAATACGTCTCACGTTATTTAATTTTGTCATATTTAATTAACGGATAATTTTTAATTTTAAAATTATAATTTTTTACTCTATCTTAAAAATGACAAATAACTATCATACATTATTATTAAATTACAAAGATTTGGAAAATGGATTTAGAATTTTTAATTCAACATGATGCCAAATAACAAAATTAGAATTGAGCCTAAAATTTGAATTCTAATTTTGAATTTTGGGGCCCTAGTTTTATGATTGAGCGTTTCTTTAGTGGATTCGGATTTTCTGAGGCATACCAAAATTTTAAAAAGAAAAAATACTTAAAAAATGACATTAAAAGTTTCTTTTAGTGGATTTGTGGAGGTAATTTAAAAATGACAACTGAAAAACTATTTGCGAAAATAATTTATGATATTGTGGGATTGAAATAACATGGCATCACATACAAACATACAAAATTCCTTATACTCTTCTATATTTTATAAAGTTTGTTAATTTCGATTCCTTTTTACAACGATCAGTTTAAATTTAAGCTCTTTAAAACACAATTATCGAAGACATAATTATTAAAATAATAAAAATTTAGTGTAACGTAGTATCGGCATTGTAACTTACTCCAAATGTACTGCAGACTTTTTAGGATGGTTAAAAACATAAAGATCTCTTCCAACTCTAAATCTGGACTATGCATTACATAACCAAAGAAATGAAATATTATTCTTCACATCTGTAAATTTCAGTCATAATGGTTGAGGAAGACGACAAAAGAAGCGTGAGGCCAAGAGGGAGAATAGAGGCGAACAAGGTGTGAAAGCAGACGGACGCCAAACATTACATCCAATGTAATTTTTATTTCTCTCATTCTGACAAGGAGCTGAAGCACCTTTATATATATAATATACAACGGTAATAATAAAGGGGGAAAGAAATATGAAGGAAAGAATAAACAAAATAAATGAAAGAAAACAATATTCAGAAAAGAAAATATACACGGTGATATACTACGGCTGTACAGCTGTACAGCTGTATTTTCTAATAACATCAATACATATCAACCATATTTATGAACCGCCGCCACCTTCATGCATGCAGGAGGAGCCTCCGGCGGCGGCTAAGTACAGGCGTTGACCGGGTGCTCATCACATGGTTATGAAGGATTCAGAAAATGGAGGAGGAAGGCTTGCTTGGTCTGTTGAGAAAATATTGGAGAAGCAGGGCACTTGCTCACGATACGTACTGCTGATATTGTTGAATGGAGTTTGATCGAAGGCCATGCATGAATAATCCATTAACGAAGAGACCGTCTGATCATCACAGCAATTGTTACTGCTGCTACTTCCCACGCTCCCTTCACTGTTCTTGTAGAACACTCGGCACAGCACCCAGTCCTCCTGTTAATTTACATCAAAACGTACGTGTTAACCACAACTTAAGCAGAAGAAAGAACAAATGTAGGAGGTAAGGGCGATTTAAAGCGTCATGGTTTCTTCTCTAGTATTGTAAGTTTGATTCTAACTGTTGTTTGCTTGATTTAACAGGAATGTGGTTTTTGTGGGTGAGGTCATACGTCTGGGGGGTTCGGCTTAAGCTCTTAAAATACGGCAGGATTGTTCATCACTTAAGAAAAGAAAAGAAAATCAAACTGAATAATCACTTAATAATTTATTAAGTGTTAGCTTAATTATATCTTATCAATTTAATCCTTTAGTTATATCTTATAAATTAGTGTTAGCTTGCCATATTAATTAGCTTAAATTTATTGACAAATTTAAGTAAAAGCTCCCGATGAAACTCTATTTTTTAGAATTGGTGGATTCTAAATTGTTCTTCTATCTTTGTATTTGACTACTTTTATTTTGATAATTAATTTCAACATTTTTTTTTTCTATTTTGATTCATCTCAAATCCATTCTTTATTTAGAACAGTATCATCCATCCAATCAAGCGCTTGTGTGCCACAAGTCAGCAGTCATCCAATCATTATTGGCAATTCAAATATCAGTAATAGATAAGAAAAACAACGGTGCCATTAGCAATAAATAGTGTGTTAATTGTTAGAATTCAATCGATATTGACAGTGTCCTTGTAAATTAAGGAGATTCAGTCATATTTAATTAAAGATAATTAGTATAAGAAGTTTTTCATATTAAGTTGCTGATTATATTTCTTGATAGAAGGAAAATGAAGAAGTTTCATGAAAGAATCCCTAACCTAACAGGTATATACCAAGCTTGTGTATTTTATTTTAATATAGCCTAAGAGTAAGGTTGAAAATTTGCTAAAAGATCCTTATCTCTCACTAACCTATTTTTAGTTCCACTTACAAATGATATATGTATAAATACGATTAAATATATATTCAGTTAATTTTTTAATACGTATAACATATGCATCTTTATTTATATTGACCGTACATTTCTATCATCAATATCAAAAGCAACGAAGGCAGACTGTATGAAGAGAGATTTGAGATTTACCATAATATTAGGAGGACCAATAGAGGTCCTTCGAGCCGGAACTTGTGCATGACCCATTCGGTTTTCTTTCCTCTGGGTGCTCTTCCTTGATGAAAGACTAGGGTTTTCCTCATGCCGATTATCTTGTCCTTGTTCATTATTGGCCTATCTTTTCCGGTTGCCTTCCAATAGCCGGAGACCGTGGCACAATTTGTTCGAAATCCGGTTGCATATTTATGGTCACGTTGGCTATAAAAATACCACTTCTTACCCCCAACGCAGGCGATTTTTAAGATGACCAAAAAAAAGTATTTGGCGAAAAGAGAAAAGAAATATAAAACCATAGGAGTATTATTATGATAAAAAAATTAAAATAAAACAGTCAATAAAGAAAGAAAAAAACCCAAAAATCCAAGGAATTTGAAATATAAGATTTCTTCTAATCTTAAAATATTTATTTACTCTCAAGGAATTTGGGGAAAAAAATCAAAAAATCCAAATGCTTAATTAATATAAATCTCAAATTAAGAAATAGTCAATTGAATCTTATGTCTCCACGATTAAACATCACGGCGTAGGGGTACTCGTCTCTTAAAGAGATAAAAAAAAAAGTTATTTTTATATTTAAACCGTTTAATTTTAAATAAATGATTATAAATTAATAATTAATTTTATTTAATTTTAATTCTTTTTATAAAAAATAGTTAAATTATAACTATTCATTTAAAAATGAATGATTTAGATCCAGACAATAATCCCCCATTTTTTTAAAAGATGAAACCCCGTTGATATAAAACATCATAGCTAGAATATTCCAAATAAGTATTTCAAATCCTACTTTAAAAATACTAATATTAAATTTATCAAAAATTTTAATAATCATATGTAACTAATACATAGGAAATGGACATAAAAAATAATTTTTTTATAGTTTGGGACCTATGTTAGATTCTTCGGTTCAATTGCCTAAGTATTACGATAAACACACAAGAAGACAACCAGAATGAGGCCGAATGCGAGGTCATCGATCCGGCAAAGATAGCCTCTATGTTTCAATAATTTGATCCTCCTTCAATTACGATTTCTGTCCGCATCCACCAAATTATTGAGGAGGCAATGAAGGCGAGGACATTAATTAGTTGAAGTTTGGTGAGCGACAATTTGATGTTTCCTTGACTTATATGCATAAGATGATAGCAATAATTATTATAATAATAAGAGAGAATCTAACCAACTCCACTCAAACGTACCAAATATTAGGTGTTTGTTTGGCCAAATATTTTATAAGTTTTTTATTTTTATTTTTAGAAGTGGGAAAAATGGTGGCAATGTGTATGCTATTAATTTCGAATAATTATTTGCTAATGAAAATTACCTGATATCAAACTTAGAAAAATTCTAACGTCCTTTGAGCTCAAAACGTGACCTAAATACCCATTTAATTTTAATCAAATGTGCAAATATAAATTTAAAAAATCAAAGATGGATGATTATAAGTTTTAAACTATTTGGTTTAGGAATATTAATAAAGATAAAGAAATTGTCGGTTCTAATAGCTACTAAAAATTAAATGAGTGACCTAATATTATTGTCGCCCTACTATTTTTATGGGATGCTAATTTTTCATCTTATCGAAGCTGAACAGATAAAATAACATAGGCAAATAATATTATTATTACTACATATGTTTTTTTCATAAGTTTAGCCTAAATCTAATTATTGGATTAGGTACATGATCATATACTACTCAGTGATAAAATGCATTTTATTCTTCTTAAAAGTAATTTTAAAAGAAAAAAAATTGGACAATAAATTATAATTACTATAATAGCCCATTGAAGAACCGATCAATCAAAACCTAATTTCCACGAAAGGCCCCAAATTCACGTCATACATCAACAAGAAGTAAAAGAAAAAAAAAAAATGAAATCCCCACAATTCCCATCGATCGTTATGGCTGTCACCATCTTTTACTTCAGGAATCAAATCAACGACATATGTTCAAAAATTAAATAAAAAAAAAACAACTAATATATGTATGTTAATTATATAATTATTTATTGTTATACTAAATATATTAAAATTATATAAATTAATTTATCTAACTGACCATAATATAAGATTTTATTATATTTGTCATATGTGCATAATAAGCAAAAGAGAATAAGATATAAAATGGTATATTATATTTTGGATTTTAGTAAAATAGCACGAACCATTAGCCATAAAAAGTTGAGTGATATTACTTTCAAAATATAATTTGTTAATATTATGATGGTGTTCAATTATGCATTCTTAGAAAAAAATTTAAATAATTCTAGATTATTGTGGGCTTTTACTACAAGGACCTACTTCTATTGCATGCAAAGTCTGGATAAATATTAATCTGTCCTAACCCTAAGCAAGTCCGATTTTTATTCATAAATGACACGATCAGTTTTACAATTAAAATCAGTAAAAATGTTTGATATCTTGTGCATTTTGAGAGCTTTCAATTACTTTTTTTTTTAATTTATAATAATAATAATTAGTAAATAAAATTAAAATAAGACTTAAATATATATTAAACACAAATATGTAAAGATTAGGTGTAGTGTCCCACATTAGATTGGAGGAGGGGAACGAAGCGTCCTTATAAGGGCGTGGACACCTCCCCCCTTGTAGACGCATTTTGGGGGCGGTGAACTACGTCTGCCAGGAACAAAACCGTAAGGCCTATAGGTTGGGGATGCTGTGAAATTTTCCTAGGCCTCGGCATATAGGTTGGAGACGCCGCGAAGTTCTCCTAGGTCAAAACGGACAATATCTACATACAGGTGCGCTGGGGACGTTACAAATGGTATCAGACCCGGGACCCAATTTAGTGTACCAACGAGGACGCTGGGCCTCCAAGGGGGGTGGACTGTAGTGTCCCACATTGAATTGGGGGACGAGAATGAAACATCCTTATGATGGCGTAGACACCTCCCCCTTGTAGACATGTTTGGGGGTGCTGGATTCCGTCTGCCAGAAACAAAACTGTGAGGCCTATAGGTTGGGGACGCCGTGAAGTTCTCCTAGGCCTTGGCCTGTAGGCTGGAGACGCCGCGAAGTTCTCCCAAGTCAAAGCGGACAATATCTACATGCGGGTGCGCCGGGGACGTTACATTAGGAATCAATTTGTGACTTATAATTATTTTTTATTTGGTGATGTTGATATGTGATTTTTTGCTTGAGTATCAAATTTACAAAACATAGTAGTGCTTGCGGAATCGTGATGGGATTTCGAGCGTGACACTAGCAGTCGCTTGGTAGTTGAACGGTGCATAAGTGCACAATCCCGTGGCATATTGAACGATTAATCATATGCGATAGGAGCACAACTGAATACCATAAATTACAGTGCATGACTGGCGCTAAAGCAGCACATTACTCACATGTTAAGAAGGAGACACAGAATTAGGTTAAAGAATGCGAGATATAAAGAGAACGGAGAAGAATACGAAGAGGTTATCATTATTCGATTTGTGCTCTTTTCTATGTCATCATTTGATATATTGTTTTAGATTTAGTGAGTATCATTCTATACATACCCACATTGTGAATGAGATATAGGCGACGTCTATCACAAGTGCGCTGTGTCCGCTAAATTGTCAACATTTAAATTATACATTATTTTATGCCGTAATATCACATTTAACTATATATATTTACAGACACATATATAAACAAATAACTTAATCATCAACACATTACTAAGAATGTTCCAATAATTACTCTCCGAATTCTGTCCGCATAGTGTATATCATTGTCACCGATTCGAACAAATTCCAATAAACAATAGGTCGATTTCATACTTAATACACACCTTAGATGTAAATTCAGCTAAACATTCTTCTCGTTTATCATGTCCTAAAATATAACAGTAAGAAATCAAATTTCTCATATTTATCCACTGCTAGGTAAATTAGGTAATCTTTAACCCCTCATGGTAACTGAGAGTTTTAATTACTATGCAACGTTTTCTACCCTAATATTGTACTTAGTTGGATAAAATAAAATTTATATTTCGATTTTATTTCTAATAAAATTATTATTCTATTATTTAATTTTTGTTAATAATAGAATTAACAATTTAATAGGAATAATTATTCTAAGATATATTTTTATTTACTATTAGCTTGAGCTAAAACTGATCAAAATTTGATTCAGGTCTAATATAGAATGAGTTTAGAAAAAAATTATGATCAATCAGTTAGGTCGAGCCAGATCGGGTAGGATATGCCTGATCACCCGAGCAAAATCGTCCCCAAACTAGCTTGTTCGGACTAGAGCATGCATATTTTTGTTATATCTTTTTTTCTAAATTAAAAGTTACATAAACAATATTTAAAATTATAGAATACTTTAAAAATTATAATATGCTAATTAAAATATTCACTAATTATATATTGAAATAAAAATTTTATATAATAATTATTAATTGTATGAAAATATATTATATTCAAATAAGTTTTAAAAAGTTACATTTATTTAAAATAAAAATATATACTTATTTAAAAATTATAAGTTGGGTTGGGTCAGTCAAAACCAATTACTTTCGCCCGTAATCATGCTCAGTCTAAAAAATTATTCTGGCATACTTTTTTTAACCATATCCGTATATGATATTTTGACCAAAATTTATAAAATTTGTATTGGTAGGATTAGATGGATTGGAAGACCCGATTCTGATCAGGTCTCCTCATACCTTTTGAGTACATGTTGAAATATTTTTTTTAAAATGGTAAAAAAATATTTTTATATGAATTATTTGTTATTTATCTTACTATCCTTATACACCAAATGCTAAAAAAATAATTTTTAATTTAATTTTATCTATTATAAGTGATTAATCAAATAAAAATATATTAATTTTAACTTTTTTTTATTTTATTTCTTAAAAATAGTTATCCTATTTTTTTTTATTTAATTCCAAATGTAAGTCTCAAATGAGGGGAAAGAAAGCTGCCACTGACTTATTGTGCCTATAATTTTGCCAATCGAAAATTAACTTTTGATATCTAAACAAAAAAGACTTAAGAATTGCACTTGCACCTAATCAATTTTCAATTGATAAAATATTCCATGGCGATGGAGGCCAGCTTCATGTTACTTAAGAAAAAGACTCCTACGTCGTATGTATGATTTTTTTTTTTTTTTTTTAATTTTATACATATAAATTAAACTGTCACAAGTTAAATTCAATCAGTTAAACTATTTTTTTTTTTAATAAATGATATAATAAGTAGATTTACTAAATAAATTTGTGTGAGTAACAATGATAAATAATCATGTGTGGAATAATTGATATTTTTTTATTTGTTTTATTCAAAATTATAGAGACAAACACTTCAACGGAACTGCATGCATGAAGATAAAAGGACAAGAAGGCGCTGATCACTTGTGGGTGTTTTTTGGTGGTGGCGGTGGCGGTGGCGTGCGGTGGTTAGAAGTAGACAGAAGTACATAGAAAAAAAACACTTCCCAATCATCAGCAGTTGAAACAATAATATAGGTATTGACCATATATAGAAATGTGTTGGCCAAATTCAAGACAAGTGACATGAAATGGTATTTTTTGTCATCAATTTGCTCCTCACCTGGAGTTGGTAACTCTTCATGCATGATAAGTGCACGTTGTGCTAGAAAACGAAGGAAGTTTGTTGAGTCAATCAGCCTGTCAGCAGCTGCTTTTATTGAATCGAAGATAGGATCCTGCCATTATCAATAACCAAATCATAAAATAAATTAGAAAAAGTACTTAAATTGCTGCACACACACAAATATGGGTTGATGAAATAAAACAAGCTCATGGAAGTAATATGGTTCAAAACATAAACCTAAGGGGCTAGAGCAGGCTAATCATAAATATATAGGTAACTTCCTTAACGCTTCTGACATTCTCCTAGATTGCGGGATATGGCTCCCAGAACTACCCCTATGATCTGCAAGTTCGTCTATAAAAAGTAATAGTGTTGTATAAAGAAAGAAAATCTAAAAAGGTAGGTTGATGCACTTTATCCTCATAGATGATAGGCATAAAGAATCAATCAATCAAAAGATGCAAAGCAAAAGATACCCAACTAGAAGCTAATGCGGGTTTCTAGATCCCTTTTTGGCTTAGTTGACTTTTTTGTTCAAGTATTGTTTGATCAGAGCCCGTGAAGAAGTGTTATAAATTTATATAGTTTAGAAGTTCTTCTCAGTTTCTAATTTCACTTTATTTGATAAGTTTTTCAGAATATTATCAACTAAAGACATCTTAAATTCTAGAGAAGCCAAAAGTATAGTGATAAAAATCCCCATCAGTCCCTACTTCAAATTCTAGAATAAAGCAGCAGTTTCAAAAACTAAATAATATTATCAGTAAAAATTGAAAAAAAAAATATGGCCTCTGATTTCGACAACCTACCACATGCTTGGACACCTGCTGCAACTAGGAATAAGGATAATTTGCATGACCCTTCACAAAGTGATCAGTAAACCAATATCCAATTGTTTATCAAAGTTCTTTAGTATCTTACGAAGACCAATAGCATTCATCTCAACAAAGAAAATAAGTTTTAAAAGGTCTTGTGCCACTGCTCAGTAAGCCTCCTTTAGTTCACATATCTTGGCTACATCTAGTTGTTGTTTATAAGAATTCTGTTGTTCTCCAAACTTCGCTAACCTCTCAGCAAATATCCCTTGTCGTTCCAACAAGAAAATAACTATCTTCTCAATCTAAAATCATGAAAACAAAAGAGTTATTAATTCATTGAGCGAAAAGTGAAACAACAAAACCACAAAAATAATGTTTTGAAATCATCTTATATAACTGGTTGTCCAACATTCTTGAGAAGACCGTGAGAACACAATGTCAATCTAATGCCCCAATTTCAATTTGTTGAGCATATTGCTTGACTTTCTTCTTCATTAGTTTGTAGTTAATATAGTAATTGAAAGGAACCAGGCCAAAGGCATACATATATAATAAGGGTCTAAAACTATATAATCAATTAACATTCAGACATAATGTTTAAAATAAGATGATTTGGTACACATATGAGTTGATTCTATCATGGAATTGGCATAAGACTGGGATGTCCATTCTCAAGTTTCTTTAAGGCAGTGAAGACCTCATGATATATATTGCTTGGTTTTCTTTTATTGGAAAGAAGACTCAAAATACAAATACCATGAACCCCAACGAGATTTACACATTGGTCTCCCTAATGTATCATCCGTGTTCTATTCCTTTTGTACATCTATTTATTTTGCATTGCCTAGATCAATATTTTCATTTGGTAGTGTGCACAATCCTAACATCCATGGTGACTGCATAAAAATAATTCATTGCACCTGTCTTATAAGTAGCTTCCTAAATAATCAGAAGTTGCTCATAAAACATCTAAATTAGGATCCTATTTTATATCTTAAACGCTTGTACATTTGCATACCAATCTTGCATGCATATTGTAGGACAGGCTTTTATATATTTGAGTTTGTGCAGGAGGCTTGATCATCCCAATACCACCTTAGCTGCTACTACTCATAAACAATATTTTTGACGCATGTTCATTTGTAAGTAGCCATTTTTTTTCAAAAAAGGCAGAGAATTTACTAGAGAGATTATGATACACCAGCAACATTTTTGTCACACCTCCCATGAAATTTTGATATTAAAGGAAAGTCCTTTGGTAATCATAATTTCTTTTTGTAGAAGTCCCTGCATCATATAGAAATGCCTTTGCTCTACTTGCAATTGCCCTACTTAAAACATAGGAGCATCACAGTTTACCAAGTTCTTATGCTCCCAACATACTTAGACCTTGCAAAGCCATTTGACAATTACTCGCAACAGCCTCTAAAATTCCTTGACAATGATAATACATTAAGGTACCTCAATAGTCTAATTTTCAACTAGAACAACATTTTTGTCACACCTCCCATGAAATTTTGATATTAAAGGAAAGCCCTTTGGTAATCATAATTTCTTTTCGTAAAAGTCCCCACATCATATAGAAATGCCTTTGCTCTACTTGCAATTGCCCTACTTAAAACATAGGAGCATCACAGTTTAACAAGTTCTTATGCTCCCAACATACTTAGACCTTGCAAAGCCATTTGACAATTACTCGCAACAGCCTCTAAAATTCCTTGACAATGATAATACATTAAGGTACCTCAATAGTTTAATTTTCAACTAGAATAAATGGTGCTGCTAATTCTCTCACAAAAATCCTGAATTGTATAAACTCTTCTCCATGATAGCGTATTTGAATCCAACAATAACACATCCCAAACACCCCAGGACGCGTAAACATACTAAAACATTTGGTAACCATAACAAGACATCAATAGGAATGATACTATGAACTACATGAAAAAAAATGAATAATAATTTGTTCCAACTTCTGTTTTGTTATGGCTTGGTTCTCTTGGACTAGTTTATGAGTTTTCTAGTACTAGATTTGAAATTCTTTTTCCTTTTCTTTCGGTGCAACAAAATGGGCAATTAGTTCCATCACAAGACTCTAAAGCATAGATATAAGTCAACATTGATCCACATGAAAACAAATTATACTACTTAGGAAAATAACCACGAATCTTTCTAACCTAAAAATATTTTGGCAAATGAGCAACGGAAGAAGGTTGTGCTGATAATGGACACATTTTTTTACTTGTTGTAGTATGCAAAGAATCAAGCATGTTCCTTCCCTTGTTACTTTTGCCAAATTAATTTGCATTGAGAATAATAGTTGATTTAGATTGGAGCAAGAATACATAAATTACTTATATACTAAATACTCTATGCAAAAAACAATCAAAAAACTAAAAAATAATTTTTGTAGGTTTACTTATCTAATATGACTTGAAAGCAAATGTCAAAATGAAAAAGTTCAATTAACAATTAGATTAGAAAATAACTTAATTCTCTAATTTTATGCCTTTGTGACATTTTATGAATTCATTTTGAGAAGAATAAACCTTTTGTTCATATACATTTTGGAACAACCATCATTATTTAGAGCATTGTCTACTAAAGATATCCAACGAATAATCAAGTTTGCAGTAGAATTTTTTTTAGCACAATCAAAAATCTAACCTTCGAAGAAGCTTCAGACGCAGGATATAGTGCCCTAAAATGATGAAGAACCAAATCTTTGAGCTTGTTTCAAATATCTTACAATTAAAATTTGCATAGTTTTTCCATTTATACTAGAAAAGGAAGGTTAGTAACTTGTATTCAATAAGACCTAACAATTAAATAAGATGTTAATTAATTAAGCAAAAAAAGTAATATAAATACTTAGAGAAGCAAAGCGGTATATGTACTCATACAATTGCTCTTGGTATACCATCCATCTTACTTCCATGTCCATCAAAACTTCATTGAATATCTCATTTCCACAATAGTAATAACCATCTCCCTCCAATTAGAGCAGATTCCAACACTTGTCAAATTATAATAACAAGTATTAGACATTTTTTCTTTTTCTTCGAGAAGTCAATATTAGGCATGTCAAATGTGGAAAACAACCAATTTGATTAATCATGATAAGACATAAATTTCAGGAAGTACTAAACTACATTTTGAAAAACCAAAACTATATAATCTACACTTGTGCAATGATCTATTGGTTTCGACACATAAAGGTATTGTAAAAAAAAAAAAAAAGACAGCAATTCAACACCAACAAGAATGAGTGAAAAACTCTAAAGTTTTGCAACAATCACTGATGTATATTTTGCATAGAGCTTCTATCAACCATAAATGATTAAAACCATAAAGAAGTAGAAATATATGAGTAACCATTTTTTTGAAGCAATTAGAGAATTATGCCACAATGACTAATAAATACAAGAAAAGGTCACACTAAGATTAATAATGTGTCACATTTATGTATCAAATTAGTCAAATTGAAATTTCTAGGTATTACTTTGCACAATTTTGTGGTACTTCATCTTGATCATGTTATATGAATCTATATTAAAATTGAAACTCAAAGTAGAACAGCAAAAATACGAAAAAGTAATGGCATAGTTCACCCAAAAAAACAAATAGCAGCTATATTATAGAAGATATAGTTACAGATTAATGTAGAATAATACAAAAATTCTAAGTTAAAAGGTAACAATATGATGAAGGACAAATCCTCAGGTCTAACTGCCCAAAATTCGACCAAAGTAGCCCAACCCAAACAAGCTACTAGACCACATGTCCGCATCACAATAATATTTCTTCAATACTAGTCTGCCATTTTATAAAAAAAACTATGGGTCTCTATTGCCTTTGGGGCCATGATATTGTTGGCTTTTGCCTCCATGGAATTTCTCATATTGACAAAGCAACTCTTCAATTTCCTTAAAAGCCCATGATAATTTTCCACTACCTCCATTTTCCTCCTTTTGTGCCAGTATCATTTGCTTCCACTAGACCAATTTTTTCTCTAAGATCGCAAAACTCCTATGATTCGACTTATTTAACTAGTCTTCAAATTTTTTTATCTAAAACAATGATACTTTTAGATTGGTGAAAACTCTCATCAAAAACCAATTTATCAATTATCTCTATAAAGGCTTTTGATATTAACAACATTTTAGCAAATGTTAAATAAGTTCTATTTTTTATCTACTGTTGGATCAAGAAAAATGGGGTGATGTTGTGACAGTTAATGTAGCTTCAACGATTAGTCCAATTTCATGAAATCATTCCCAAAATGAGGGTCCACCAGTTAGTTCATTCACTTTGGTGAGCAAGAAAAGAGTTTCACAATTGCCTATCATATCCGTCTAGATGCATCATGCTAAACTTCAACAGTAAAAATATATGAGTGGCATCATATAATAATTCTAGAAGCTTGATGGGAAATATTTCACTAGGCCCCCTTTGAGCTCTCTATATTATAGGTTCAATTATGGTTCCAAAAGCAAAATATTCTTTAGAAATCGAAATAGGAAACAAAAGACAAGTTCCAAACTTGTGCTTCATGTTGGATTCTGCAAACAAAAATAAATAATACTCATATCAAGAAGCAAGTTGTTGGCAAAACATATTAAGAAGCCTGCAATAATTTATATTAATGCTAACCGATCACCAAGCACAATCCTATGTAGTGTCTACAAAGCAAGGCCTTAAAGGCAACAAAACAGAATTCTAGGAAATTTAGTCATATTTTTAATAAAAAATACAAAAAAAAATGCATTATAGTAAGAGTTTAAAAACAAGAAAATCAGACCTGCAAAGGTTGGTGGGTTGATAATGATGCTTCCTTCAAAATAAAGAGCACCATCTCTATGTAGCACAATGCTACACAACATTTACAAAGTAAATCCTTTTTGGTGAGCAGAGACATTATATGAAAAATGTACGACTATCATGTCCTAACACCTCTAGAACTTGGATTGCTGGATTTTTACCCGAATTCCTTCAAAGTTCTATCTATGGCATGATCTATCATGCTTTTGAAAGCATAATGTTGTTTCCGAATTAGAACAGCAACCAAAAGCCTGGCTTCAAGGCTAAGCAACAAGTTGGCTTCTATTCTAAATAGTCTACACAACAACGGACCATAACACCAAACAAGGACAAAAATCAAAGATGATTGAGCTATATTTTCATGAAATATTACACATACAATATTGATGCACTGAATAATGAAACTTCAATGTACCGAATAATACTCTGCAAAAAAGGAAAGCACTTCTTCCGTGTCCCTCACTTCTTGAATATCCCATTTTCACTTTGAACAATAATCTCAAAGGAGCGAAATCCAAGGATGAAGAATTTAACTAATTAAACAGCAAAATAACCAAAGACAAACATAACGGAGCACAAAACTAGCACAAATATAAAGCAAAAAATGGCAAATCATAGATATTCAATCCCAAAACCTAAAAGTAGAACATGGACCCCATTCACAGTCCAAATTCAAGAACATTAAAAAAATCTACCAGAGAACGTTACCTTCAACCCCCGTAGACAAATTGTAACCTCCACTATTGAGAAAGACAATGATAAGTGAACTAGGAGAAAATCCCAAATGGTGAGAGAGAAAAAATAGTTCATAAAACTATTCATAATTTACTTACCTAACTACACTAAGAAATAAGAAGACAAGAGATATGCACCTAATTATGCATTAAGGACAATAGCAAAATATCGAAAAAGACAATGATAAGTGAACCAAAAGAAATTTCTAAAGACCTGAGAATGAAAAATAGTTCATAAAATCATTCACAGCTCACTTACTAACTACACTAAAAAGTGAGAAGATAACAGATATGCACCTGATTATGCATTAAAGGCGATAGAAAAATATGCCAAATCATAAAACTCAATATACAATAGAATTTCATTATTTATAAAATCCCAATGATGATGAAAAAGAAATTGTGACACGTGGAGCACATTACTTTACTCCCATCAAATATCTTTAGAGCCTCTAACATCTCTTCCTTTGAAAACACACCAATCTAAAATTATTAAGTCATTATTGAGATTGTCAAAATTAGTCCATCAAACTTTTACATGCCAATCCTGCAACAAGAAAACACATTCTTGTAAAAATTTAGACACTGGCTCTCTATTTTCTCAATATCATTATCACAAATGGGGTAGTGTAAAAGAAGGGTTACTATTTTTCATAAATTGGGACAATATACTTCTAAATGACTATAGGTAATGTTGTATTCTTCTAGGCCCGTAGCACCAACACAAAAAATCGTGAACAATTGAGATTAATTTATCCATTGGTGCCATTGAACATTTACATTTTATTCATCACACTTGTCCACTAGGTCAACCTTTCACAATCATCTATAAGGGACATACCTACCTACAAACAAAAACAAGATGATAATCAATGAGGTAAAATCAAAAACCTACTGAAGGTTGTTTTCCTACACACATTACCCTTTTTGCCACCTCAACTGTAAAGGACCCAAATATTGAGCTACAAGAGTAAAGTCTAGAGCTTTTTTATACCAATTCAACTGCATCAAAGGATAAAAGATAAAGGTATTACTAAACATGAAAGTATCACAAGAAATAAAAGAACTTCAAAGTCATTAGCAAACAAGTTGAGAAAGAAAACTCAATGCAGCACAACCAATCGAATCTAAAGCCTAACAATAAATTTTTGATATCTCTCACGTGTTCATATATCATTAGGATAAAAAACAAAATCAACAAGATCAAGTTTTAAGAAAAGTAATTATGAGTAGTAATCAGCCCTCTCCAATTGGAGTAGATTTCTACACTTTTCAAGCTGTGATAACAGCATTATACATCTCAAGTGTGGAAAATAGTTGGTTTCATCAAAGTACTACCAAATTTCTACCATTTTAATTTGACTTCATCTAAACAATATTGTAGGAATCTGCAGTGAAATTGATACTCAAAGTTGATCAGCAATCACTTCCTCGAAATTGAATTGTCGTAGGAACCAATGCAGAATGTACAAGGACACATGTACCATCAAAAGATTAGTGCCAGAAACAGCCGTAGCACCATTGCCCCTTATAGGGGCTTGGGGAGCATTCAAATTTCACAAATGATAAATGCCAATAAAAGCCAGAGCACCATTGCCCCACATAGGGGCTCTGGGAGCATTTGAATTTCACAAATGATAAATGCCGCTCAATCGAGCCAAGGCTATTGTACTTCAGGTCTGAAGAAAGAAAAATGGAAGCTGGACACAAAATAAGCAAGCACAAGGCTCTAGTTTTGCCAACAGAGTGTAAAGATCAAAAGCTACAAAACCAGATTATCAATAGGGGCTCCAGAAGCATTCGAATTTCACAAATGATAAATGCCGCTCATTCGGTTCAAGGCAATTGTACTTTCGATCTACAGAAAGAAAAATGGAAGCTGGACACAAAATAAGCAAGCACACGGCTCTAGTTTTGCCAGCGAAGTGTAAGGATCAAAAGCCACAAAACCAGATTATCAATTTCCACAATATAAAAATTAATGATTTATCTGAACCCTAATTTTTCAAAGAAAGTGTAAAAACAACAGTATGATTCACGCTGAAACCTTAGACACAACAATAAAACTGCAAAAACATTGAATATCTTATTGTGCCTTTTGCACCTGAGAAATTGGTGAAACCCCAGGGAACCAACCAAGCGGGGAATCTAATACAGTTGATAGAGATGAACGAAAGACGGCTGTTGAAGTTGATTTCGATTTCTGCTTGGAGCTGAGAGGTGAGGCCGGAATCGCTGTCTGACAAATATGACGAGCGATCGGCCGTGGTGGTGGTTGTTTTCGGGTGCTTGAAAGAAATTAGGGACTCCGGGAAGCCAACAACAGGCAGTGGACAATCGAAGACCTCCTTCAAATTTTGGCGGTATTAGAGATAAGAAAGGGAAAGGGGGGGCAATTATTCATTGATAAGAATCTTGGAGCGTTCGATCTGATTTAGGTCGTCCAAATATCAAAATCAAGAACCAAAACCCTCAAACTAAAACTTGAAATTTCAATCGGCGGTAACATAAAAAATACGCCGTTGACGAACATCGCAGCTATTGCTCTCTCTCCAGCCGGTTGGAAAGCACCTCTAATAAGAACGTCGATTTTTGGAGAAAGATCTCCCGCTTGAACCTATCTCACACCCATGGAAGACTGCGAGAGAAGATGACATGCGAATAGAAGATGCAGAGCGGGAGACCATTTGTAATAGTTTCAGCGTTGACCGGGTCAACGTAATAACGGATATATATTTTTTGGCCAAGTATACAACTGTTATATTATTTTTAAAAGGTATTATAATTTTTGGTAAATATACGACATAGATACTGTCAATAGCCTTTATTTGGTTTTCTATAGCTTTTTGATAATTTATATTATTTAAAAATAATAAGCTCAAATTTTCAATATTATTTATAGAAATAAAAAAATTCAAATGTTCATAAAATTATATAAATCTCATAAGATATTTTAAAATTATCAAAGTAGCTGTATTTTTTTTGCAAGTTTTTTTATTAATTATTATTTTTACTCAATTATACTCTCTTCTTTTAATATATTAATAATTAAGTATATATAAAAATATGCTAACTCTATTATGTAAAAAATTATCTGATCATTCATATAAATTTACTATTCATTTTTTTCTTTATATGTTAAAAATTGTCTTTGACGTCGCTACAATGAATAAATAATTAGGTTATAATATTTTTTATCTAATTTTTTTATTTACAACAAAAGTTATATCAAATTAAAAGCTTGTATTATTATTATTATTATTATTATTATTATTATTATTATTATTATTATTATTAAGTGGGAACAAAATAAAAATTGATGAAATTTTTAATACTTTTCATACTTCTTTATTAACATGATAGCACATAATTATTTCATTTTATAAATTTTTTAATAAAGCTTTTATAAAAGGGTATTACAATCCTTTCACCCAAAATTTCAACCAATGTATTATATATATTATAAATGTTTTGATTTTTTTCAATCAAAATGTAGTAAGTGTTGCATAAAAATCTAATTATTTAAGTATAATTAACATTTTAAATTTTTTATTTTTGTATAATGAGTTTAAGTTAAAATTCAAGTTAACCAAAATCTATTGACTCATATTAAAAATAAGTTGAAGGGTTTAGATTGTCAAATACTGAACCATCAAATTTGTAATCCAAGGACCTGATATTTATTAAAAGGGTCAAATATGTAAGCTTCAACTATAAACAGGGATAACCATATACTGGTGATTGAATAACCAACTCACAAGAGAACTAAAAGAATTAGAGTACTACTACATTTAGAGTACACTGATAAAAATATATTAAAATGAAAAAGTTAAGGTAATACAGATTATTAGGTTAGACAACAAACCTCTAATCTTAACCAATTTTTAGATTTATTGACAATAATTCACCAGTGATCTAACAATAATTATCCATTTAATCCCACGTTATGAAGTAGTTTTTCATGACCAATGATTATGGATGTGTGTATTGATAGTCCATTTTGTCTACCAACCAAAACTGTTAATAATTTATCCTTAAGAAAATTGTGTACAACTATCCAAAATAACTTGTCATACTCCCTTACAAATATGAAAAGCATTTATATAGAAAATGGCAACTTATGGTCAAATATCTTAGTAATATCATTCTTCCTAATTCATTCTCGTAATTAAAATCTACTAATCTTTATATATATGATATATTTGTGTATCGAACTTTTCATATTTAAAAAATATAAATGTTGTTGAGTTTGTAGAATAAGAAGGTTAACAATTTGAATTAAATATAACACCACTCCCCAAAAAAAATATCTCCTAGTTGAGTCCTACAATCCCCCTATTTTCTATGTGTTCAACTTCTTAGGTAGATATATTATTGACTAAAATATTAGACGATAAATCGATAACTTTGTTCTATACCTATGAGCTCTTTTTTTTTTAATCTATAGTACAATTAATCTAGATTTAACTATCTAAGAACCTATTTTGAAAATTCCAATGCTCGACTCTAAATCTAAGATACGTATTATTGTTTAATCAATATATTCTTATATAAATACATAAATATGACAAATGTATCACGAGCATATTTCCAATGTAAACAAAAACTAAAAAAATATTTTTTGCTAATTAATTTTCAGCTTATGTAATTTTATCCAATTAAAGAATAAATATTTTAAAACCTTGAGTAGTTTTAATTGAGGATGGCATGGCTTCAAAAAGGTTTAAAAAGTCATAAATGGTATATTCTTATTACCTCTTCTCATAATTTAATAAAATTTCTAATTGACATCTTGTTCATAAACTTTAATTATAATTAATATTATAAAGTTATTCTTTCTATATATATATTTTAATATGACATTTTATTTCTTTCATTTATCTTTATGTTAGTTTAATGAAATGAATTATTTGATGGTATTTTTCTTTAAATATCTAATTTGCATAAAACTCCATAATAGACATAGTACTAAACTAGCATCAATATGTTCATTATTAATTAACTCTGTATTTAAGATTTGATTTATATAAACAAAAGAAATGATAAATTATGAAAATATGTTAATGATCAATAACTTTTAATTTGTTTAACACAACTACAAGTCATTTCTATATTACTCCATTCAAACTAACCAAGGAAAAATCTTTGATATTTCTAACATTAGCTTTTCTTTTTATTTTAAGAAAAAGTAATATTGTCATGTCCCAAATTCTGATTCTGCCATTATTAATTTTTTTTAATAATTAACCAATTAGTTGTCGAATTAACTTATGAAAGTAAAATTCACGTCTATATCTTGATCGATCAAAATATAAAATAATATTAATCATACAGAGAATCAAAATCATGCCACATCTCATGTGGTTCTATCACTTACCCAACCGTGACATTAGACTTTACATAAGGAACTTTGTTTCAATCATATTATAATCAGAGTTTACAATCTATAAAAAAAATAAATCATACATACATTTTGATAACAACAAATCTATCTATCGAATGAACCGACAATCCGATATTTCAAACTTTGTAGAACATGACTATATTCAATAACTAAATATAATCTGAATAACTTAGAGTATCAACTATAGCTGTTCAAAAACTGAATTAAAACTAAAGTACATCATTAAACATGTTATCTACAGTCCAAAACTGAAATACAATATCAGATTTCATAAAATCTAATCTAAAGTCTTCATAATAGTTCATCCTTTAATTCTACTCGTCCAATATGTACCCGAAACTCCCATCTGATGAAGTTAATAAAATATAAACAAGAAGTGAACCAAAAATTCAACAAGACATATAATTTAACAAATAACCATATATAATTTATATTTAAAATATATTAGAAGCTATTGAAAAGACAATGAATCATAATATCATATAATGACATAAAATTTTTATAATATTTATGCGGATAATTCAGATTAATTTTTTTCATAATTCTTTATCAAGTTCTTATTCATTTCTTATTATTAAAATATGCTGGAATATGATTTTCTTAATGACTAATGGCCAGTAGGCCTTATCGACTAAAGAAGTGAATAATCAAAACTTTGGTTATATTTTTTTATATATAATCAAATATCAAATACTACTATTTAAGACCGATATATGAGTCGTTATATATATAACTCTGTAGATATGGCCAAAAGTCGCCTCTTACCTACGAATGATAGGTTCATATTTTGATATATTATTATAATATATTAATGCATGTATAATATACTATTTACTGAAATATAATCATGATCCAATCAATATTCTTATAAAATTCTATACTTTTCTTTATATTTTATAATTTTCTAAATTTTGGAGAAAATAATTATAATTATTAGCTTACGGTAGAGTTTTTTTCAAAATTCTATCTATTTATATTTAAATTTTTTTGTAAAAATTTAGCCAGGATAAATTTTAAATTATTAAATGCTAGATTAGTATGGTAATGTAGAAAATTTTAACATAATGTAGAAATTAGTACATATACAAAAGATTCTACTGAATTTTAGAACATGCAATATATAATTTAACATGCATGGACTTATATTCAGCAATTTATATTCATATAAAAATATTGGATACAAAATTGAGACATGTAGAAGTATTATATTAGATTCTTAGACATAAATGAAAGAGCAATTATAAAAAAGCTAAATTCTACCATATAATTAAGTTTAGACATAAATTACATATAGTTTTACAATATTATAAGAAACATTTCTCAAGCATGTTGATTAATAGTATCTAAACTACGAAATCATATCATACATGACCATTTGAGTAAAGAAATGCTCAAAGAATTTAATAAGAAATAGCAATAAGAGAAAAAAGGCTTGGAATGCAATTGTTCTTGACTTGATTCTCATCATATTTTAGCTTGGATTCATTTGATTTGAATTTCCTTAGCTTTCTCTTTCTCCTTCACTTTCTTGTCTTCGTTTCATTATCTCTCCTCTCTCACATTTGTTGAGAAAAATCACAGAAATCAACTGGGTTCTATTATTCATATTGAGGGATACTTGAGCGCATGGACAGGCATACATTAGGCGCTAAGACCATATACTATAGTGCACAAGCGCTGTTCAGACGTATTTTGTGCA
Organism: Nepenthes gracilis; assembly: GCA_033239525.1. Taxonomy (NCBI): domain Eukaryota; kingdom Viridiplantae; phylum Streptophyta; class Magnoliopsida; order Caryophyllales; family Nepenthaceae; genus Nepenthes; species Nepenthes gracilis. Next base: position 7,795,470 of record BSYO01000028.1, on the reverse strand, counting down.
CTATCTCGACAAATTTTAAAGCTCGGGCATCCCTTTAGACGCGCTTTGAGCACTAACACACGAAAATTAGTGCTCCAGAGTCGGTTAGGCGCCGATCAGGTGTCTTTTCACTTAATATGATTCAAACTAATATTGACTTTGGACCAAATTTTTTTCATCATTTATCTTTAATTTTAATTATATCAATTTAATTAATTAATATTATAATAAATTTAAACTCAGATCTTACAAATATAAAAGTTGTATTAACAAATAATAAATTTGAATGGAGAATGCAGGTGGTTAGCTTATAAGATTTATATATTAAAAGATATCTAAATCATATACTATAGATATTTTGCATATATTTGCTCAATTGAATATTAACAAAAAGCTATTAAACTGAATTAATATTATAGGAGCTGCAAAAATATTTTCCTTCCATAGCTATTTCATACTCCTAATAGGAAGGATTTTATCATAATAATTTAAGCTATTATAATTAAAAGTTGAGTACAACTTATTTTAATAAATTATCATAATCAAAATCATTCTAATTGTCACAATGAAAGTCTCACAATTTAATAAGAGATGATAAAAAATAGGAGGACATTGACAAAACTCGAGTATTGCATGCCTTTACTATAAGGATCAAAATTACATTATTTATAATTTGGTAAACTAAATTAATTTATATAAAATTAAGATCAATAAATAGTAAAATTTAAAAGTCAGGAACTTACACCAAAATGTAAAAAAAAATTATTTGATGAAATCGATTTCAATTCCGGTTAATAAAAGATAGAACCAATGATATGAAAGTAATTCGATTAATAAATTCTCAATCGATTAATAATCAAATCAATTTTAGTTGACGATAAGATAACCCGGTTACCGAATTTGTATCCAATTAGTAACCGAACTTGATCCAATTGATTAAACATATTTCAAAATAAATAAGAATTAATCGCTAGACTCAATTTGTAACTAAACAAGTTTTGATTGATCAAACAAGTGTTCCGACGGACCTGAAACAAACCCGGAAGCCACCAAAACTTTCAAATAACAACCTAACTAAAATTTATGGTCAAAATTAATATTTAGAAGAATCCAAAAGCAGCTAAGTAAAATTTTATACATTTAAAGAAAATTAAAAGAAGTATAAAATTAAAAAGTTAACTAATATCATAATAAATTAAGTTAATTTTAATACACCTTTAACAATTAAATTTTAATTGGATTTGAGGGACACATGTCACCTCTTTATGATCCAACATTTAAAAAAATTTGGATGAAGGAAAGGAAAAGAAAGAAAAAGAATGAAAAGCAAGGGGCACACAGGTGCATATGTAATGTAAATAAAGAAAAAAAAGAGTGAAATAATTGTGCCTGAAAAAAAAAATAGTGAAAAACTTGGCACTCTAGAAGGCTTAACATGTATCAAAATAATTATCAATAGAGTTCCAACAAGTGGTTTATTAAAGAGCAAACAACTCACTCAATGCAAATGGTGAGTCATCCTTGAATAATCATGGAATTTCCACCTATTGGAATATGTGGCAACTCCTAAAAATTTTACCAATGAGTCATTAATTTAGAAGCTAAATAAATCTACTAGTCAACCAAAAGAAAGAGAAAAAAACGGAGATAGAAAAGGGAGAAAAGAGAGGCCGAACAAGAGAGGAAAGCTGAACCAAGAGAAGGGCTGGCAACTTAGTGTAGGAATTTTCAAAAATTATTCTACATTAATTCGGATAAAAACTCTTCTCCCTCTTTGATTTTTTACTGAATTCTCGATCATATCGTAAAGTATTATTGGTCCAATACTTAAAATTTTCACCGAATCTACGATAGAATAAGCAAAGTTCAATAACATGTCAAAATGAGACTTTGTTAATGAACTCTACTACATCATACTGATGTCTGAATTTTTACATGCCTTATTTGATAATTTCATGCCATGAAATCTTTACTGGATATACTTTAATATGTTATCTGAATCGCAATATTTTTATTCATAAATAATCCTTACCGTTACCATACTAAAAAGAGTAAAATTCAGCAACATGTCAAAATGGGACTTTGTTACTGAACTCTGCTACACCATACTGATATCTGAATTTTTACATACATTTTTTGATCGATTCATACTATTAAATTTTTATTGGATATGCTTTAAGATATTAGCTAAATTACCATGTAATATTTCAGATTTTTATTCGGATTAATTTAATATTAATTATAATTTTAGGCAAATTAGTCGTGACAAAATTAATTAAATATTGAAAAATTTTAGGAGGATATTTGGATCGTTTTGAAATTGGTGCCCGGGTGCACCCATATTGTTGCCCAAATATTGATTCGAATTTTAGGAATAAAAAAATAAAAATATAAAATATAACAATAATAATAATAATAATAATAATAATATAATGAAAAATAAGAAAATGAAAAAGAAAAAAAATGAAAAAGAAAAGAAGGATAAGGATGAAGTGGATCGGGAGAGAGAGAGAGTGAAGAGAGGGTCTGGATTTTGCCGCGGAGGAAGGGAGGAGGAGGAGAAGGGAGAGGAAGGAGGCGGTGGTGATGGCGATGCATTGGTGGTCATCGGTGGTGTGCGGCAGCACTTGGGTTTAGTCGATGATGGCGTGCGGTGTGGTGCGGCGGCCGCAGGAGGAGAGAGGAGACGGCGGCCACGTAACGACGTTGGTGTCGGTTGGGTGTTGCCGGGGAGGCCGTCAACGGCCAGGGAAGAGGAGCGGCAGCGGCAGAGCGGTCGGCAGCGGCCGGTAGAGGGCCGTGTGCGGAGGAGAGTGGGGGAGAGAGGAAGGGGCACGCGGATGAGAGAGAGAGGAGGTGGCAGAGGAGAGAGAAAGGATCGATTTGAATACTTCGGGACATCCTTTCTTTAGATCTACAAAGTATGAGATCCAGGCAAGTATCTGTAAACCCACTCTTTGGTCTAATTTAATTTCTGATATATTTAGATACTATTTAAAATTTTTACTAACATGTATATATTTTTTATACACCTGAATTATTTATTCTGGACATGCATGTGTAGTTTATTGAATACTTTGGGGATTGTTGGACTGGATTTTATGATTTTGGAGAGTTTAATATTTTTCTAAAAATTTGAATAATTTATTGGACACTGTATATTTTTATATTAATATATTTATATAAAAAAATGAGTATGAAATTTTGCATAGGCCGTGCAGTCACATACACATGCTAGGTTGTGGTCATTATATTTGGATTTGGATTATTAGACTCTGACCAGTTTCCGATGGTAAAATTTATTTGAAAATTCCTTTCCGTCGGCAGGAAAGGTTTGGAGTAGTGACCCTTCCCATTTGGACAATTTGACTTGACTTTAGAATATATTCAGATGTCCTAATATATTTAACAAGCTTGAGGAATATACCCAAAGTCGCAAGCGGCAAATCATAGTGAGCAACCTTATCTATGGGTACACAGTACATGAATTTTGGCTTATGATTATTGGAATAATGTGTAACCCTTCCTCAAACAGGTCTTTAAATAATTAGAACCCAAATTTGATGCATAATTTGTATGTTTATATTAATTGGTATTCGACTTTGATTTGGATATAGATTTTTAGATTTGGATTTGAGATTCGTCGATTTTTGCCTATAATTGGGCTTGGTATGTCTTGTACAAATGATTTTGATTATATATTTTGATCCAGACATTTGGAATATTTGTCGCGGTGCTACTTCGGTCTCTGCGCATGCTATTGGATCATCCAACTATCGGATTCTGCCTCAAATTACAAGCTGATCAGACATTGGATTTGGACTTGGACTCAGACTCGGATTGACATCAGTTTTGAAATTGGTTCGGATCACCTCTATTTTGGATATATATATATTTATATATATATGTGTTCCGACGATGGCTATTTTTAAAATTTGGACATTTGTTTGAATTTGGATATTTGATTTGAGTACGAGACTACCATTAGATTTTGAAATTTGGATCTTGGATTTCGGTTGAATTTGTCTTATCGACGATTTGGATTTATTCTGAAATTTGATTGGATTTTCATCAATTTGACATTCGCTCTGATTTATCCCATACAAATTTTAGCGAAGAAATTTTTATATGTTGGGTAAATCACCATTTTTTTTTAATTTTGAATTATTATTCACGAAACTAGTCGATTCGATGGAAACAAAGGAGACTGGCAGACTAAACTGGCTGAAAACAGGACAATCATTGGTGCTGCCTTTGGCTGCCATTTTCACCAAGTTCTAGGCCGATTCAAACTCCACAAAAATTATGTAAGATATTTCAATGAACTGACAATATGTCATAAAATCGGCGTAATTTTTTCAACTCAAAATCTGATCGATTCAGCCTAAAGAAAAAGAAGAGTCACTGAACCAGTCAAAAGCAAAGCTGCGTATGAAAGATGAGTATATAACTTTGAACCAGCCCAGGGATAAAATTAGAAAATTCATATGAACTGATCCAAAATTATGTACTGATTTTGAAATGTATGAAAATTAATTTTTCATGGTGATTTAATTATTGAACCGGATTGAAAATAGCAGCTGAACCAACCCCTATATATTGATACTGAAATTGGCTATTTGGGAAAATTAGGCCAAACCGGCCTCCGTCCAACCACCAAACTTGCTCAAAATTGGTCATTAATTAGTTAAGACCTTTATTAAGATTGTATAAAATTGGATCATGAAAATGGGTTGAATAGACTACTGAATTGGATCCTCAAATGAGTAGCCGAACCCTGCGTCCATGTAGATACTGAATCTGGCAGTCCATTTGATGGACTGAACCGGTAATGAACTGGTTGAACTGCCAGGATCTGCCAGGCGATCCAGTTATATTATTTAGTACTAGGGTTGATCTATCACCATATAAAATAATTTTTAAGAATACATTTATTTGGTTACTGAATCAGCCCTAGAATTAAAATTTGTCACTAAACCGGCTGTTTTGCGTTTAATTGCCTATTTTGTTAATTTAATGTAAATCGATTAGGAAATAAATAATAAACCAGTCATATATGATATGTTAAATTAGTAATCAAGCGATATATCATATAAATCGGTTGGCCATGATAAGAACCGGATGTTAAAGATTAGAAATGAAGTGATTTCTAAGGAACCAGATAAATTGGTAAGTAAACTGGTTTATGCATAATTTTTTAACATGATGAACCAACCACTTATTATATGGATAATGGTGAACTGACTTACGTGATATAATTGGCAAAATATTATGAAAAGTTAAACCAATCTATAAATTAAATTTGTAATTAAACCGGTTAAAGAGATGAAATGAAACCGAATCGGTTAGTAAACTGATAAATTATGAAATTTATGGACCGAAAATTGAATAATATATTGTCTAAAAATAAGTCCAACATATGTTAAAATGTATACAAACTTATGTTATGTATTGATATGATTGTATTATGAAAATATACAATATATTTTATCGTGATTTCATTATAAATGCATATAATAGGTTTATACATAGGTGAAAGTCAATATGATATCAATAAAACATTAATTTTCTTTAAGATGAGAAAATTAAGAAGAAGAAGTAAGATTATGAAAAAGGACTACCACTACGAAATTTCAAGAAGTAAGAAAACTAAATTAAGGATTTTTATTTCAACGGATAATATTCTCTGACATATTTTAGGATATTATAGTATAGATCATTGTCTAAATAAGTATTATTGTGTGATTTTGGCCCAATCTACTTGGAGACAATAGGCTACTATGCTGTCTTTAGGATATAAATAAGGAAGATAAGACCTTTAATTTGTGTGGAGTAAACATAATTCATCATGTATTTGAGATGTAAATAAAAAAGAAAGTATCACTATATTATACGATTTTGACCTTTGATTGTATGGAGTGAATATATTCCAAATATCGATCAAATATTTCATTAGCTAATAAGGCCTACTAGTCTCCGTTCCTCGAGATATGTAAGGTAAGAATGTGTTTGCAAATAATAATAATTAAGTATAAGAAAAAGAAAATCCAATTATATCATAAAAAAGTTCTAAAAATATATATGTATTTTTACATGTATCATGATCCATATTCTTCCTTATGAATTATTTTAAAAATAAATATGTATGTTCTTAATTATTATATTCTTATTGACTATTTTTTTCTAGATATTTTGTAAGGGTTCAAACTTGATAAACAAAAGTAAAGAAAAATTAATAAGTATGCGGTAATTTGTAATGATATAACTAATTTAGTTTGAATGATAATGTCAGAATTTCTAAATTTATAAGCATCTTAAAAATATAAATTTTATTATTAGTAGTTTAGAAATATATTCATAAATTTTTTATAGTTATCTTATAAGTCTCGGTATAATTTTTATAACATGAGTTTGGGATTTTTGTTGGTATCTTTCCTTTTCACAAGTTACATTGATATTATTGTTGAATAAGTGTCAAAACAATTGATGATTGACATTGTCTTGGACCATGTGTATTATAATTTGTTATAATTTACAAATTATTAAGGTAAGTACACGTTTCCTATACTTAAGATGAATTTAAGAATGCGGAACGTGACACTTACCCATATCGATCAAGTTTTTTTCTTGTGGTTTATAAATTCTTACTTTAGATGGATATCTTCAAGCATGTATATGTCACATATTCGATTTTTAATATTTTTATAATTCAAAATGAGTTTTTGAAATAGTATTTGTTAAAATACGATATAATATATATATTGACATTTTATAGTTTCAATATGCAATAATTTTGAAAGATTGGAATTGCCAAACATATTTCATACTATTTTTCAACAATGTTCTATTTTTTTTTTCTTCTGTATCATTTTGATTCGAAAATCAGGCGCAATATACTAAACAAATATCTCACACTTTTGAAAAAACTTTGCAAAGGGATTAGACATTTGTCTATTTTTAATATATCTATTATAATGTTCTCTATTTTTATATAATTTCATAATTTTAGTTTACTTTTTACATAATTTTTCTTATTTAATTTTAAATATTTTAAAATTATTTATTACGTCGATCTTATTATGAAAAATATAAAGACACATATATTATGAATAATTATCAATAAAGATGATAAAATATTTTAGATCACATGAGTTCATATTTGAATTACAAATATATCTCTAATATCAAATATTAGATAAAATTCAAGCTTATATGTAAAATATTAGTCATTTGAAAAATAAATGTAAAAATAAATTGATGATAAAAAATTAACCTCCTACCTTTGATATTAATTCTAATTGCTCAAATTTTTATAATTTTTTTATTTATTTTGATTTTCTAAATATTAATACTCTTTAATAATTATATATATTTAAAAAATTTGACTTAAAAATTCAAAACTAAATTCATACATATATATAAAGACATTTTTTTTAATCAAAATTGAAAAAGCACGTTTTTGTGCTAACGTGAACAATCAAGTTTCACCCCGTTTAAAAATAAAGCGGAAGCAATATATATAAATATCCGATACACGTAAATGATATTTATTTCTAGATGCTAACGAGACAACAAGCATCCACAATATGTATAATGATGAACAATAATAATAAAGACGATTTTTTTGACGAAGTAAAACTCGATACCTACCAGATCGAAAAACACCCGGGCTTCAACGGCCGGGAAGCAATGCACTATGAAAATCAACTTATAGACCCGTGGTGGTAACGACGCGCTAACCTAGCCGACTTACTCCCCGTCACGTGATCCCTACCAAGGAACTCATTGGATTTGCCCGCGGCAACGGAACCGGACTCCTTCCGATCTTCACGTCAATCTTCCCTCGAACCACTTGAATTGCCGTTCACGAACGAGTCTCCTTCTTCACGAACCAACGTCTCCAACGATGGTAGAAGGTAAGGTTTCAATGGTGAAATAAAGTTGGTGAGAAAACTTATATGAGCATGAAGAACAATCTTATAATGTGAAGTTTTCTCAAGAGAAGTAGGAACAATGGAGCATTAGAAGCTTTCTTCTCCAATGAGGCATGAATGTTCAATCAAAATGGTGATTAGGGTTTCAAAACTTAATGTATGTATTTATAGAGGGCGTAAAAAATCATTCAAAATTTTCCCTCATCACCGGCGCCGAGCGGCCGAAAGGCGCAGCGTCGAGCGAGCTGGAGCCACGTGTTGAGCTGGGGACCTACCGGATTTTCGGCTCGGCGGGTTTTGAGCACACCGAGCGCGTGAGGGCTTTGGACGGCTCGAGCGACTGGAGGGCGGAACGGACAGAACAGATTTTAACCGGACAACCCACAACCCGACATCGATACTATAAACATATGGTCACGGAATATGCCAATTAGACAAATGTCTCTAACAATCTCCCCCTTTGACAATTCCGTGATAAAACTCAAAAAATAAATAAATACAAGTGAATCACAGATTCAGACACCACCGAGATGAATCCGTGTACATGAAAACCTACGCCTAGTGATACATAAGAGAAAAAAAATGTAAATAGCTATACGGAAGCTGCTGAGGCGATGTGATGAAAACTTGCGTTGACTGCCTGTGTACTTTAGTATCCTCGTCAAGCAAGGTTAGTACCAACAATAAAGATGTAGTCAATAATAGATACAGCATGCAGTACGAAAGTGCAACAGAGAGAGTAGATAACATCAATGATAACATCAATAACAAAGCACCAGATAATATAGATAGCACGTAACAAAAAGAAGAGACAAAAAGAAATACATCAAATCTAACTCCCCCAAACAAAAAGAAGTATATCAAGTCTAACTCCCCCTAACAAAAAGAAGTACATCTCGCCCAAGCTCCCCCTATCAGCATGCACCCAAAAAGAAACCTCGATCTCCCCCTTTTTGTCACGAAAAGCCAAAGAGAGGGATCACTCGGGAATCATTTGGGAGGAGGAGAGCCATAATGACGTTTGCCGGCGTTGGAACGACCTCACGAGTGTCCAATCGAGTATCCAAGCGATCAAAACGAGCAAGCATTTGGGACTGAAGCTGAGATTGGGACGCAAGAATCCTCTCCTGAGAAGACTACATACGCTCAAACCGGTCGACAAGGCGAGATATCTGACCCATCAGAGCTGCTGAGGAGGAGGTGGAGTGCCGATGCGAAGTAGATGGGCCAGCAGCCGAGGGATCAGGAAAGGACGAAGCAGAGTCAGAGGGGCCTTCGTTCGGCTGAGGAGGTGGCACGCCGTGAGAGGCTCATCGCAACGGCTCCGGGGTCGGGCAAAGCGTGCGTGGGGCGTGGGACCGACTCTGAGCGAAGGTGATGGAGGTGATGGGTCGGTCGAGCGGTAGGCGAGGATAGTCCGCGAAGGGGTGACCGAGCCCAGCAAGGAGTCGCTGAATAAGGCACCCAAAAGGCAGATTGGCCTCTTTCTGGCCGGAGAAGTTGGCAATAATATGAGTGATAAAATGAGATAGTAAGTCAATGGGCTGACCACTCAGCAAAGAATACAAAAATACGGCCTTCTCCTCGGAAAGGGACGAGAAGTGGGAAACAGAAAACAGGTTCGTGAGCATGATACGGCTCACGACCAGTCACCGAGAGGAGAGGTACGAGGTCTGGAACGCTTTGCCATTCCACTCCAGAGGGGCACCATGAAGAAAGGTGGCAATCTCATTAAAACTGGGCCGGGTGAGCGCCGAAGAGTAAGGGTAGGGTGGATTGACCACCCGAGGGATACCAATAACGTGTGCGAGCACGTCGGCAGTAATGTGGACTCGTGCCCCCCGCACGAAAGTAGAGAAAGAATTGTAGGTAATCGTATGAATGTTGGAGCAAAACTCCTGAATAAGAATGAGTGATGGAGCAACCAAACCTGTGAGGACTGGCGCCCAACCGCGGTCAATGAAGAGAGAGGAGATCGAAGGGTCAACGGAGTCGAAGCGGACTTCCCGTTACAGGAAGAGTTGGCGAGTCGACATGTGGGTTTGAAAAAGAGTCTCGGCCTCGGGACTAATAAAGCGATCAGGAGCGGAGATCCTACTCGGTCGAGATCGTTTGCCGCTGGACTTGCGTGACAGAGACTTGCGAGGAGCTGACATCTGAAAAAAATAAAAACACCCCCAAAAAAATGAGATTGTTGAATATATATATATATATATTTGTGTAATTTTGAATTATTGGTGAGGAAAATTTGGTCACGTGATTTCTTCTGGCCAGGAAGCGCATCTCGGCCGTTCACTTGGTCGACGGTGGGCGGAAGGATAACTGGTCGACGCTGCAAGATGCACGGAACACACCAGTGCCACCACGGAGCACCACCTCAGCACCCACGTCACCGGCCGATTGACAGCAAGAGAAGCACCCACACGGTGCCTGACCGGCGGTGTGGGAGAAATTACCGGAACCGCCATGAACGACGTCGAGAACTCACGGATCCACGTACTATGCTCGAAATCCACGTAAAAATTGGAGGATTTGATGGAATGAGGAGAGCGATGTGTGACCCATGAATTCACCTGACCAAAAAGGAGGTAAATTTTGAGGCCAAGACCACCATGAACGGCGGCGGCACACAGATCTGGAAACAGAGAGGGACGAGGGAGGATTTACCATGAGGACACCGGAATTCGGTGAAGGATTCTGTAGATCTGGCCAATAATGGTGGAGAAGGAGAGGAAGAGAGGCGGCCGACGCAAGGAGAGAAGAGGAGCAGCGAAGAGTGTGAGGGTTTTTTGCTACGCTTGCTGCCTGCTTGAAGATAAAGGCGGCGGCCCAGGCCGGAGGCCTTGCTGAGGCCGAGATACACGATACAATGACCTTTTTTTTTTTTTTTTAATTTGTTCTTGTTTTGAACAGTGTATGAGCCATTTAACCGGAATTTATCGTAGGAAAATTTAGCTCACTTTTCTTAACCTAAATGCTTCTCCCCGAATTCACTTTTTGGTTTAATCTTTGTACTTGTTCATTTAGTTTTTGAATGTGATCAAGGAGTTTATTCACTCTTGGCCATTTTCTTTCATTGTGCAAGGAATTCATAGTGTAGCATCGAGGACGAATGTGGCCAACTTTTCCACACGCATGATAAGTAGGCACAAACTTAGGAACGGTGGAACGGACCATAGATCTTTGATGCATGTTGATAGAAGACTTGACCGATTTTGATGATTGGTTCAGCATTTTTCGATTCAGTAAATTTGGCAAATGAGTTGAGTCAAATTGAGTAGCCACACATCGAGCCGGTTGCTTAGTGACTTTTGATGTGTCAATGTGTTGGTGTGGCATTTTCTTGGTGGGAATAAAAATTGTTTTAGCTTTCACGTCATTTGGGAACATATTCTCAACATATCCTAACCCATGTTTATTTTCTCCAATTTTACCCAACCCGAGCATATGATCAAGTTTTGTTGACCCATTTATGAATTGTTTCAAATCTTTTCTCGTGGCCTCAAGTTCAGATTCCAAGGTTGTGATTTGTTTAGAAAATGAGATTTTCAGATTCTCAATTTCTTGACTTTTAGTAACAACATTTGATTGTAGAGATAAGTTTTCTTTTTTCAAATCGGTGATCCTACCGTTTAGGGTTCTATTTAATTTCTTTACTTTTAAAAATTTTCTAAACAATTTATCGTAGGCTTCTTGAAGGCCATCAAATTCTGCTTCTGACTCAGCCTCAGAGCCATCAGATTGATTAATGTTCTCTACAGCATTATCACACATTGAGGTCATAAACGCCATGTATTTGACAGGGCCATTTTCAGAGCATTTTTCATCTTCTTCTTCTTCGTCATCGCTTAAGGTCACATTAGCTTTAAAGGCTTAACCTTGTTGGCGTTTAATGTTTGGGCATTCAGCCCGATAGTGACCAAACCCTTTGCATTCATGACATTGAACTCATTGAGTCATTTTTGATTTGGAATCCTTGAGTTCACGTTGGTCTTTTTTCTCAAATTTAGGTGAACGTTTTGAGTTCACATCAGATTTTTTCGAGGAAGATTTATTTGTCTTTAAAAACCTTTTAAAATTCATGACAAATAAGGAAAATTCATCATCACTACACGATTCTTCATCGGAATCCCGATTTCACTCTTTTCTACTTGATTTTAGAGCAAGGGATTTGTTTTTCCTTGACTGTGGCAAGGTATGCTCATAAGTTTGTAGGGATCCTACAAGTTCTTCGATCTTCATTTTATCAAGGTCTTTGCTTTCTTCGATAGCAGTGACCTTAGGTCTAAATCATTCAGGAAGTGACCTAAGAACTTTTCTAACAATTTTATTCTCAGGGATTCGTTCACCTAAATTAAATGTGGAGTTCACAATATCATTTAATTGAGCATAGAACTCATCAAAGGACTCATCATCTTTCATTTTGATTTTTTCAAATCTAGTGGTGAGCATTTGTAATTTTAAATTTTTAACAAGTTTCATGTCTTCATGAGTAATTTTAAAAATGTCCCATGCATCTTTAGAAGTCTCACACATTGAAATACGTTTAAACTCATCGGGAGATACAGCCATAAAAATAGCATGTAGCCCCTTACTGTTCCAATTACATGCATCGAGTTCTCTTTGGTCCATGAAGATAAGTCTTTTGGTTCGTGTGAGGAACTAGTGGGTGGAGTCCACCCAATTTGGAGTACGTGCCCAAACACGCTCATCTAGAGATTTTAGGAATGCTCTCATCCGGACCTTCCAATAGGTATAGTTACTTCCATATTATTATTATTTTTATTTTACTGAAAAATCAACACTACAGCCCTAAAAAATAATAGCCTTTAATAATATATGTTTTATTTGTGTGATCCCAATTTTTGCTACTACATAAGATGGATTTGTTATACATATACATACATTAGTCTTAACCTAACTAATGGCTCACCGTGAATTCAGGTAATTATCGATATCTTTGGTTATTAACTTATGTTAAAGTTATTATTATAATTATTTAGGTCACTTGGTCTATTGTACAATGATTGAAAATTCCTACACTGAGATATGAAATATCTTCAACTATCCGTCATGTTCTGCCTCTCAATTCTAAATTACAAAATAATATTTAATTATTTTAAAAATATTTTTAATAATATAATGTTTATTTTGCATGAATAAGTTTATATAAAAATAAATAAATAATATTAAATTAATTTACAAATATTTTAACAATAGTTAAAAGATGTCTTTCATGAATCCGAGTATAATTTTAATCTCTAAATTATGTAATTTTAATATAATTGATGAAAAGAAAGGGAAACATTTCTAATACATCTACTTGTTTAATTTAATGTTCAACCCATAACCAAACATAATATTATGAATTATTGTAATTCATAGAATTACTTTTTAAATGCTTGATGAATTTAATGCCACTTGTTATCATTCACCCTAAAATTAAAAGTATAGAGATTATATTATACTAATATTGTATATGGTACATCAATTATTCAAAGATAATATAATAGTTTTTCTAAATATTACTTAATTATGTGATTATTAACAACATAATTGTTGGGCCCCAATATAAGGGCCCATAAAACACGGCTCAGAAGAGAGGCCCAAATAAGATGCCCAAGGATCAAGACTACAGTTGAAGCCCAAAAAGTCCCGTTCGCTTATAAAGAAGCTCGGGAACAACGTTAGCAATACCCAAGTACACATATACAAAAAGGACCGAGAACTCTGGAAGCCCAACCGAGTCTTAGAATTGCCTAAGAGGTCAGGAAAAGGCTCCCGGACTTTCAGAGAATATCCTCCAAGGACGGCCGCCTCTTGAAAGTCCACGAGCTTACAAGGTGCCCCACTCAGGGACGAGGATTGCTCATTCAAGGCCGGGAATGCCACAGGCAACTTCCTGGCCGTCGATTCCGAACAAACCCGCGAACTCTTTGCTAGTTGCCGCCAACCGTGACACGCCTAGTCAAATCAAGACGAGTCATTCGGACCACCGCACACGCAGGCCTACCAATGGCGCTAGCCGCGTGCCCATCACAAGACGTCGGCGGCATTAAAGGGAGTCGGTGGACTAGCTCCTCAACCGCCAGATGGACCCCACGTGTCCTCTCCCCAACTGCCTAGCTTCTCCTATAAATACTTAGCAAGGTCCCTCTCAAAAGGGACTTGGACCGGACACTCCTTCCCCAAAAATTAACTCCAAAAAGAAGAGTAAAAGGCTCCTAGTGAGCATAGTTTTCTAAGAGAGAAACATGGTATAAGAGACAGGGAAGGGATTAACCCTCACGACTGTACTTTGTAAAGACTTCAACCCAAATAGTGAAGCATTTTCAAGGCCCTGAGCCTCGTGGTTTTTCCTCCCCATTCAAGAGGAGGTTTTTCACGTAAAAAATTCGATCTCAATCTTTCTCTCGTGTCCAACACCTCAAACACTTGTGTTGCCTGGAAACCACGGATCCGATTGGATCTCGCCAACCTCTGCATCTCTCGGACCGTGGAAACCGTAAACAAGTGATGTCGCGTGCAGCAGGAACGAAGAACAAAAAAACTCATGACTTCCCACTCTCCTACAACGAGCAACGCCCCAAGGATGATCAGCAGACAAGATAGCACGTCCGCCCGGGAAGAGGAGCGCTTCTGACGATGCCTCCTATCGAGTGGTAGAAGCGACGGCATACCAAGACTAGCGTATGCAAGCTAGCGCGAAGGTGGACCGCCCACAAGAGCCGCCCGCAACCTCCAGGAGAAGGCGGGTGAACAATCTAGGGCCCAAGCGCTCCAAAGTCCGCGTCCGGAAGCGCCCTAAAGGCAACGTTTGGCGCGGATTCCTGACGAGTTAAGGGACTACCTCAACAGGAAAAAGTCTATGAGCCAGGCCCCCTCAAAGAAAGGGCTCAAGAGGCTTTGGAAGATTGTCTTTGGACCTAAGGCCGATGAAGCAAGTCAGTCGGTAGAACGAGAAGACCCCCTGCCCCCGAGGACAGGGGAAGGAAGGAGAAGGGCGAGCGCCCACCAGAAGACCCAACGACCATCCGGGCACGATAAGTCCGAACGGGTGGTCCTCGGGGGAGAAAGGCCCTCAGGACCACTGGCCCTCAGGACCACTGGCCTTCACTGACTCCCTCACCAACATCCTGAGGCAGATCAGGGACGAGGAGTTCCTAAGATGGCCCAGGGCGTTGAAGAACCCGGAGGGAGGTGACCGGGGAGTACCGACTACTTACCATTGGCGCGGCCACGACAATCCCGAGGACAGACGAAGCTCCGAGCGGAGATCGAGCGGCCGGGTAATGGTGGATATCTCGACCGCTTCCCCCCGCCACGGCCTTGCCCCGAGCTGAGGAAAGCAGCCCTGCCACGCCGTCAAGGGCAAGGCCATAATGGGCGCGGACTGACGTAAAAAAAAAAAGAGGAAGATACAGAAAAGGCCCTATAGGCCAGTGTAAAACATATACATCAATGAAAATGTCTTTTCATAACACCCATTCTGAAGCATTCTCATGCTCCCTCACCAACAGCAAAGTAACTCGCAGCATCCAACAAAACTCGGGCGCCACCCCGAGCGGCCCCAGCGGTCGCACCCTAGAGGTTAGGCAACAAAACTTGGGCGCCAACCCGAGCGGCCCCAGAGGTCGGGCCCCAGAGGTCGGACCCCAGAGGTCAGGTAACAAAACTTGGGCGCCAACCCGAGCGACTCCCGCGGTCAGACCCCAGAGGTAAGGCAACAAAAACTCGGCTGCGACCGAGCGGCCCTAGAGGTCAAAACCTAAAAACTTGGCTGTGACCAAGCGGTCCTAGAGACCGGGCGACGAAAATAAAGCCAAAGGGCTAAAAGCTAGAAGTCTCAAAGAGGACCGCGTGCCCAGGTCCAAGAAGTTAAAGGGTCGAGTGCCTGAGAGGAGCCGAGCACCCGAAACTAAGAAGTTAGGCACCGAACAGCGTGCCGCAAAAAAAAAAAAGATAAGAGAGGGACGCGCACATACAAACAAGACACAAAAGAAGCGTCCCAAGCCTTAATACGAAAAGGACAAAATCTTATTCATAAAAATAATTTTCTGTACAAGTAAGACAAAATGAGAAAAAAGGGGCAACGTGTCAAGGGGGTGCCTCTCGGCTTCCTCCTCCTTGAGCCCCATGGGCTCTCGAAGATCCCGTCTGCTCGGCCGGAACTGGCTCCTCGGGCGTAAGAGGTTCACCATCAGGCCCTGCCCGAGGAGCGCCAGGGAAAGGCCTACCGTCGACGCCATATAAGTCTTCTACGCTCAAGGCGCTGGCGTTCCTGGGATCAAGGACGGCTACAGGAAATCGCGGACGGACCAGTCGCGCCACTCGGCGGCACATGCGGATGCCGTCCCGAAACTTGCCATCCAGCACTGGAGCTATCTCAGCAATCTGTACGGACGTCCTCAGCCTCTCCTCCTGGCGAAAGATCCGATCCTAAAGGAGGCCCTGCCTAAGCCGCAGGTGCTTGACAGTACCCTCCAAAGAAGCGATCTTCTCCTTAGCTTCAGCCAACTCCGCTTCCGCCCGTTGCGCAGCTTCGTGAGCGGCCCTCGAGGACCTCATTTCCAAACGGGATTGAGCGATCACTCCCACTAGTCCGTTAAGGCCGGCAATCAGGCTCTGGAGCTGCAAAAGAAAAGTTCGTCAAAGTGTGAACAGTTGAAAGCCGGGAAAGAGAGGAAGCAACGGGCCACCTTAGAAACAAGAGGGTCATCCCCTGCACCACGCTCCACGTGGGACTCGGACTCCTGCAGATCGCTCCTGAGCCCCGCCTGGCGCCACCTCGCACACTGTACCTTCCTCCTATAAAAGACTGGAAAGTACGCCTCGAAATCAACGTCCCCAGGAAACTCGGGCAACCCCTCGACCTCGGCCGTGGTAGGGAGCCAGGAGGATCTTAAAGCACGGCCTCGTCAACACCCAAATCCACGACCTCCACTATCTCTCGGACCATTTCAGTACCGGTCATCCCCTCTCGAGTCCATCGCGGCACTTCGCCTCCTATGTCCTCGGAAGGATGATCAGCCCTATCCGAGACGTCACCAGCAAATCGGGAGCACGGGAAATGAAATCATCACAGGGGGGCCGGACGTCCGAGAGCTCCGCTGTTTGAACAAGAATCCCCAAGGGCGCAAAGAGGAGGATTAGCGGTGGGAAGTGAAGACGAGACCGTCGGATCCCGAGGGCCTAAGAGAGACTCCGTCCTCACCTCTTGATCAAAGGAACGCCATCGCCATCGTCATCACGGGGGCGGACGTCCAAGATGAGACCTTGACTGCGAGGACTCGGAGAAGATTACTTGGGAAGTGAAGCCGAGACCCCACCTCGAGGACTCGGGGGAAAGAGCTAGTCCTCGACCTCTTGCAGAGGAGCAGCCACATCATTGTCGCTCAAATCCTCGATGTCAAAGTCCAAATCATCACTCGAGAAGGCTCGGTAAGATGGACCGTCGATCCTCGGTCCTTCTTGGACTTCTCGGGGAGAAGTTGAACTGCAGGCCGCAGCCATGTATCCACTTGGCCTCCTCGGGATTTCCCGTGGGACAGCCACATGTTACGCTTTACCCATATGAAAGGTCCACAGATTGGCCTTCACCAAGTGGTGTACGCTTCACTTCCTCCCCGTCCTCCCTCGAAGGGTCGAGGCTATACTCATTGGCCACCTTCCCCCACGCGATGGATGGCCCATGCTCGTAGACGCCGAGAAAGAAAACTTATCCTTCCACCGCTTCGTGGAATCTAGGTTACCTCCACACAGCAAGGAAAATTCCGGCGGGGAGTCATTACAACTGACCAAGGTTCTGTGACGGAACATCACCTTGACTGTAAGAGCATTCAAGAGCCTCTCGTGGCATCGGAGGAAAATGCACAAAGACACCAAATACCTCATCGTATTCAATTTTGAAGCCTAGCGAGGGCACCCAAGAGCCCTCATGATGGCGTAAAGCTCCTCCGCAATGGAAACCGTAGTCCACCTTTGAGGTGGACTCATAAACGGTAATGAAGCCGTCCTGAGGGTACAAAGTGACCTATCATGCGGTTCGGAATCATCATGGCCATAGACTCGGGGATTCGATCATCGAGCTCGATCTCGTGGAGCTTGTCGAGCGCCACCGTGGAAGCAATGTCTCTACCCGCACCATAAACGCAAAAAGACAAAGATGAAGAAGAAGCTCGAACGAAGTGGAAAGCAAAAAGTCTCAGCAATCAGAAGGGAAAACGAATGGGCAGGCGCGAAGATGAAAAATTAGGGCAAGGAGGCACTTAAATAAACCCTAGAGTACGAAAAGGCGTACTCATTACCCTTGCCACACGTCGACCGGCCATTCGTTTCGGGGGAATGATGGCCTTTCCTTCGCAAGGCGCCTGCCAGCGCGTCACATCAACCAAGTACCACATTTAATGCTCGCCAGCGAAGCGAAGCGGTGGCGGAAAAAAAAAAAGCCTCAGACCCAAGAGAGGTCCTGGGGCCATCTCCCATCGAGCTCAACGCAGTACTCGCCACAAGGACACACGTACTTGGACGATCGACTCCTCTAGCAGGCTAGCGACTTCATGCCAAACGACCGAGAACTTCGGGTCCCTTGGCATGGGGGGCTATGTTGGGCCCCAATATAAGGGCCCATAAAACACGGCCCAGAAGAGAGGCTCAAATAAGAAGCCCAAGGACCAAGACTACAGTTGAAGCCTAAAAGTCTCGTCCGCTAACATAAAGAAGCTCTGAACAACGTTAGCAAAACCCGAGTACGTGATACAAAAAGGACCGAGAACTCGAAGCCCAACAGAGTCTCGTAATTGCCTAAGAGGTCGGTGAAAAGGCTCGGACTTTGTGAGAATATCCTCCAAGGATGGCCGCCTCTTGAAAGTCCACGAGCTCACAAGGTGCCCCATCGAGGACGGAGGACCGGCTCATTCAAGGCCGTGGGAATGCTACCAGGCAACTTCGCCGATTCCCAATAAACCCTAACTACTACCACTGATGGCCTCTGTGACACACCTAGTCAAATCAAGACTATCATTCGAGACCACACGCAGCCTACCTACAATGGGCGCTAGCCGCATGCCTTACCGCGCATGTCAGCAGCATTAAAGGGAGTCGGTGGACCAGCTCCTTAATCGCCAGATGGACACCACGTGTCCTCTCCCCAACTGCCTGGCTTCTCCTATAAATACTCAGCAACGTCCCTCTCAAAAGGGACTTGGACCGAACACTCCTTTCCCAAAAATTAACTCCAAAAAGAAGAGTAAAAGACTCCCAGTGAGCATAGTTTTCCAAGAAAGAAACACGGTATAAGAGACAGGGAAGGGATTAACCCTCACAACTGTACTTTGTAAATATTTCAACCCAAATAGTGAAGTATTTTCAAGGCCCTGAGCCTCGTGGTTTTTTCTCCCCATTCAAGAGGAGGTTTTCCACTTAAAAAATCCGGTCTCAATCTTTCTCTCGTGTCTAACACCTCAAACACTTGTGTTGCCTGGAAACCATGGATCCGATTGGATCTCGCCAACCTCTGCATCTCTCGGACCCCGTGGAACCAGAACGCAACAATAACTAGTAATCATATATTTTTAAATAAATTATTGATATTATATAATGGTGTAGTGCTCGGGTGCAGTATTTAGCATTTTCCTAAAAGACGGGGTTGTGTAGGGAACAAAAATTCTAAAGAGTGGCAAAAAAGAAAAAAGAAAAAAATAAAAAAAAAAAATAAGAATTGCTGTACAAAAGCATCTAAAAGGAAATAAAAAATTCTTTTTTTTTTATTTCATGAATAAAAATTTACTATAGGATAGGGACGACAAAAATAGGTTAGACAGTCACGAAGAGACCAGTCAACGTTTCCGTTGATCCAAACAGCGCCCTAGTCGGCCCAAACAACCAAAGTTAATCTCGACCCAATCAGGATGGTCTATAATACTCTTCTTGTGCACTGAAATTATTTACTTTAGCTGGTTCGACACCCCAAATATTACCCCCGATCATGATCTCTTTCGAAACGGCAATTTCAACTCAACAGATCTCTCATGATGGTAACTCCCATATTTACCGTATATAACATTGCCGCAAAGAAGGAATGAATCATTCGACTAATCACAATTGTCATAATTGGCATCGACGGCCTGCCAAATCTGCATAGATAGCTGTTGGCTAGCCTTGGGATCCAAGTAGGGTTGAGTTGGCTTAAAGGTTATAAATACATTCTCACTCTTATGGGTGATGATACGACTAGAGACACTTAGATACACATTAAAGGGTTCACAAAAAGATAACTTTCTACCCAAAGAACCTCCCAAGAATTTCTTCACAATTCTTATTCTCTCAAATTCAAAATTGCTCCAAGACGAACGCAACACCGCGTCAAAACTGCTCCATGTCGAATGCAACATCCAAGTCAAACTCAAAACTCATACCTTTGTATCATCGTGCATAACTCCTATCCCTATATCTTTTTATCTCTTTGAGAAATATTGCTTATTAGAGTATCAGATAAAAAATCGGAAAATAAGTCCCATCAATCATCTAATCTCTCGTTTGTTTATTGTGGTATACAGAATCCAAACTATTAAAAACGAAAATTGCACCTGCTTTTGTTCAACCTGTCGTGGAAGACTAAGTAACACTTTAATCCATCAACAACCCGAATTCCAAACACATCACTATCAAATAATCCTTTTATAATATCAATGAATTTTAAAAAAGAAATTATTATGAAAATATCTTTAGACCTATTTTAGCATATTTTTTTAATAATTTAATATTTACATCCTTATTTATTTGTATATAATCTCTTTTTTTTGGTAATTATATATTTTTCTATGTAAAGTAATTAGCATTAATAAATAAAATAGACAATACGTCATCAATAAACATTTAAAAATTTATTACAATAATATAGATAACTATAATTGTAATAATGCATTAAATATATTGATTATATATTAAAATTTTATGTATTTAAATTATTAAAATAAAGTGCTTTGAAACTACAACAAAATTTCAAAATTAAGAGACTCCGGTAACTCTCCTATTGAAGTGGGTAAATCAAAGTGCTTTCCAACCTCCCTGCACGTCCCAAATTTGCCGTAGAAGTGTTGGCAAACCCCCACATAATAAACCACTCTTTCTTCCATTTATGGTCAAAATATTGAGAAATAACAAACACAAATATAATTATGTATGTAAATTACAAAAGTAATTTTTTTTAAATTCTTCTTAATTAAAAAAATATTACTTTAGGCTTAAAATTATCCTCACAATATTTGAAATCCAATTACAAATAACTTTTTTGAGAAAATTTCTTCATTGTATATTATAAGCGTGAGATTTGATTACCAATAGTTTCAAACGGCATGATTATAAGATATAATATAAATAGACAAACACATACCATGAATAATAAAAGTAACCTAGACAATAACAATTATTGATGCATTTGTTATAAGAGTAAGAATAATATATCTAAAATTAATAAAAAAAAACAAAGCATAAATTAAATTTCAAACGTATTGTTAAAAGCTTATCTTTTTATCTGTCATTGTTTAGTGCTATTATATTTTAAAATGAGTGGAATTTTTGACCTAAAATCAGAACCCGCATTGATACTCTCATATGACACTATAATGCTCA
The DNA here is from genome assembly GCA_033239525.1 of Nepenthes gracilis. Classification (NCBI taxonomy): domain Eukaryota; kingdom Viridiplantae; phylum Streptophyta; class Magnoliopsida; order Caryophyllales; family Nepenthaceae; genus Nepenthes; species Nepenthes gracilis. Next base: position 7,773,925 of record BSYO01000028.1, on the reverse strand, counting down.
ACAAGCAGGTTAAATATAAATGCCTACAACTCAAATCTCAGACTTGTAAAAGTAACCTATAAGACTTTTGTTAGAGTGAAAATTGATGAGAACATTCTATAGACAAACTATCAAATTTTTGTTTCAACAAAAATTTACGTAAATATTCCATAAAACCATCTGTTGGTAATAAAAATAAAAACAATAGGTTTTGAATATGAATACACATCAAACTGAGAACCACAAAACCAACCGACCTAAAGAGCCCCTCGACTTGAGATACAACATCACTAATCTAACTCTGGAGCCATCTCCTCATCAAAAGGAATAGGAAGAGGAAGTCAATAATAAGAATACACGTTATTATCTTGACCATAAATTTTAACCATAGTTCTTAATAATATGGAAGGAGGATTCTTAGGTTGACAATAAAGTGTTAGACAAATCTATAAAAAAAGTTTGACAAAATGGACTTTCTGAAACAACGTAATGGTACTAGACAAAATATTAAAAGAGGTACAACTGCTTACTTGACTAATGATATACTGTTAATCAGTTACTAACTTTCTCCAAGTGGTAATTGCTGCATCTACTTTATAGATACCTCATCAAACTTTATTTATAAGTTTTTAAAAATCTGGTACCTAAATTTGAATTCTAAAAGCTCTAACTCGAAAACAAGGAAGATAAATCTATCTTTTCTTAGCCTCATTCTGTCAGCATTCAATAGAGATTTAAAGAGTATTAACTTTTTTAACAAAAGGAAACCCAGGGAGTAAGCTTTCCATTAGAAACATTCTCTGAATTCTAAGAGGAAATATTTTAACTTACTTCATTGAACTCAAAGCCCAAAGGGCAAGAGCTTATGGGCCCCCACTCAATGCAAAGGCTAAGTATTACTCAGTATCAAGCTCACAAGGAACCTAACTTTCAAAGGCCAATATCTTTGGGAGAGCTCATATGAGTGCTTAGCTTGCTACCTACCGATGACCCATCTAAACGCAAGAGGGTTAAGGCTGATTTCGACAAAATGTCAATCCCTTTGTATTTTTTTTAAAATTTTTCTTAAGAAAATATTGGCTTAAATATCAGATGAATTAACCGACAAAAATACAAATTTTTAAATTTTATAATTTGTAATGTACAGAATCAAGATCATATTATTCCGATTTAAATCCTACTTTGAATAATCTTCAACTAAAATAAAAATTTAATTAAAATTCACATTGATATGCATAACAGGAATAAAACTTACTAAGTGATCGACGAAAGATGAAAATGCGGGGTGTTGGTGTTGGGGAGTTCTTCAATGTTAGATTAGATGGGGAATTGAATGCCAGCACCAGCAGCTTCAAACGGACCCACAGAATCAGCATTATGTCATTTGAAAATACCTTCCATTATTCACTCACGAATACTGTTATATTACTAGTCCATGTCATAATATTACAAGTATCAACAGATGAAGTAATCAATCCTCAAGCTTTGAATTCTCCTATGATCATAAATACTATGTAAATTTTTATTCTCCCATGATTCTCTCATAAGGAAGCCCAGAACAAAATGATTAGCAAAGAAAGGTAAGTTTGTCTATGCTTCTCTTTAATCACTGAATTAAAAGATAAATAATTAAAATTAAAAATGTATAAAAATATAAAAAATTAGATATTTTTAATAATATTTGCATTCTCATACATTAGCATTTGAAAAATAATAAAATTAATTTTATATTTTAATAATTATAAAAATAATAATATCATCTAACGGCACTACACTTTAAGAGAACTTTATGAGAAATTTTCATTTTTGCCTCCATTAGAGATTACTTTGACGAGAGTTTGAACTGTAGCACCATCACAACTTTGCAAAGAAAGAGCGATAAGTCAAGTACAGTCTGTCGAACCAAGCTTTAGAGTGCGAAGAAGTGCACAATCATCTTTGATTTTGCTATATATTATCTTATCCTATCTTATTTTATAAAATGTTATTTTTTTAATAATTTGAATTTGTCACAATTAGGTCATATAACTGTTAGATTTGTAATATGTGCAAAACTTACACAGTGAAAACAAATTCAAATCTCACATTAATTGCCAATCACTAAATCCTGTGAGAATACAAAACTAAATACGCAGCTAAATATATAAAATTATACAAATATATTTAATTTAATCAAGAAAAAAATTATAGGATAAATTCTAAAAAAATCTACTATAAAATATCATATTATAAAGTAACCTTTTTTGACATCCATTCACAACAATCTATGTAAATGATTAGTTAAATATAACCTTAACACTTTTATTAATCCACTAAAGAAGAATATAGTGAAAAAAAAAAATAAACGGCAATATATCATAGAAACAAAATTAGAATAACATATTTAAATTTGACAAACAATGAAATTCGAATCAAGCCACAATCTACCCCTTTCCTATTTTCTCTATTCTCTTTTTGTGGGCACTCATTATGTTGAAAAATATCAGAAACTAACCCTAAAAACACAACAAAATCTTTTATATCAGTGTCAGCCCATGAGTGCCACTACAAAAAATTTTATCTTTAGTGATAAAAAATTAATGGCAAAAATTAAATTGTCACTATTGATTATATATATATATATACTTTAGTGATAAATTTAAGTATATGTCACTAATTGTCAAATAAATATTTTCATATTTAAATTTTAAAATAAAAACATAATAATAATAATAATAATAATAATGATAATAATATAACATAACCCTCATTCTTCCATATCCTTCCTCGCACCCTTGCCCAAACGACCGTCAGCCATATCTCCTACCTCTCATTTCTCACGAAACTTCATGAGAAATTTGTTTCTTCCTTCAACCATTTCCCAAACCCTCGGCTTCCTCACCAACGCATATTACCTTCCCTCCCAAGTGCTCTCTTCCTCCGTTCTCAGTGAAAGCAGAGAGGAATCGAAGCAGGAGGCGCCGAAGCTACTATCCTTGCTGTTGACTACTTCTATCGTTGCCAGATGTGGTGTTTGGGAGAGTTATAGATGGACGTTGCGATGAGGTTCCTTTGACATTGTCTCTATTTCTGAGTCATTGCTTTGATTTCGGTTACCGAAATTGAAAATAGGCAAATGATTCTCCTATTTTACCTTCTTATTCGCAAATAACTCCCCTTACTTTCACTATTTCCTCTGATTCCAAGTAATATTCCTATTTTGTAAGTGAATTTTTCTCTATGTAAATAATTCTGCTTTATTTTGAAATAAATCTACTCCTTCATTCTCTCAAATTTCATTGATGCTGTGAATTTATGATACATGCTGAAATTTCTGTGAAAATCGATTATGAAAGCGAAATCGGGAAATAGAGCTCCGCTCTCTGTTTTATTTCTAGCTCTTGGACTTTTTGCAATCTGAACTAAATTAGTTGTCGATGAAACGGTGGTGGTAGGCTAGGACTAGAGGATAGATGGCGTTGTTTTATTTCCGCTGATAAGCTGGTTTTCAAAACACAGCATTTCACAAATGCACTACTTTGGTGGTCAACTCATGTTGAAGTAGAACGTTGTTCTACTTTGGTGGACTAAATAGTATTTTCTCTTGAAAAGTTGTTCACCAGATGCAAAAGGTTAAGAGGGAGAGATTGAAAAATCAAGCACTCACCCTCAAACTTGTAGCATATAAGATGAGTAACTTTATTTGCCACCAGTGGCTTGTAAAACTGTGCTCTCATCAAACTTACCATGGTCTAAAAAGAACATGAAAACAAAGCATCAGTAATATGGTTCAACTTTAGAGTTACTATCAGCCATTAAATGAGATCCAGTTTAAGCAGATATGACAACGTTAAAATACTATTATGTCATCCCGATCCTGCCGTTGGTACCCAGTCAAGCAGATAATAAGATGTTTAGCACCTGGAATTCCATTCAAGTCCTTCACAGGTTTGTACATAATCTGTTGTTTGATATAAAAGCAAATGAGTAATAAAATGTAAATACAAGTAATGACTCCAGAAGTGGAGATATCACATCTGACAAAGATGGAACTATCCTAAACATAACAAAAACTAAGAACAGGGGGACCAGAAAATGAACCTAGCAAAACACTATAATTGCAACTTAGTCACGGAGATAAAATCCATCAGAAAATGTAAGTACACGTAGCATCATGTAATGGAACAAAATCAATTTAGAAGAAAATGAGGATTAAGAACTTACTGGGGAGGTGTCAACAGGGATTCCAACATCCAAACTATGATCAACCCATAAACTAGTGACGAGTATCTTGCCAACACTTCTAGCAGCCACACAAATTGGATCATCCTACGTATAAATGCCATAATAAGCACATGGAGGGAAAGTAAATAGCTAATAAACCAACAAAGTATCGATATTCAATTCATTATAGATTATTTAAACTTGAAGACATCAGGCAGCCATCAATATTCAATGGCTGTGTCAATCTTTCCGTGTCTATCCAATGCATTTTTCTTTCCTGTATGCATTTGACCAGCGTGACAATCTTACGAAATTTCTTTTCATGCACTATGCTCACGATGTCACTATAATTACAAAACAAAACCACAAAAATGCACTATGCCTGTAAAAGAGCCATGGGAATGTAATAATATTGTTGAGGCCATGCATATCTTGGACCTTCTTCTCCCAACTTAACCTGCGTTATCTTGCTTAGCTATCTATAAATTTATGCTTTGCATGTAATGTCGTGTGTTTTGCTCATCGTGGTGACATTAATATTGTTAATGTGGTGTGTTTGGCTCTCATTTTCACGGCAACATCACACACAGCACACCCATCAGTAGCACCTCAAATGATCATCAAATGAACTTCACTCCTTGAACTCTATGAACTGAGTATAGGCTTTAGCCCAATTAACGAGTCCAGCCCATTAGCCGAGTCAAGCCGCCAAGCCGAGCCGAGAAGTCGACTTAGTCGAGCCGTTTTCGAGCCGAATTCGAGCCGTAGAGGGTTTCGTCTTCCTCGATCAATTTGTAACCTTCTGCTGTTTAACTCAATTAATTGTTGAAGTATTAGTAATCCATTTAGTGATGATAACTCTTCTATTAAGTCAATTATCAATTCTTGGCTGGTTTGAGTACGAAACGCTAGTTTAAGGTGAATGATGGTTTCGCCTTTAAATTGAGCATTCTGGCTTTGTCCCTGACACCAAATTCAAGCATTACACCATCTAAAGGAGTGAAGGAGTGTCCAGAAGCTCGAAACCGGTCCGAATCTCACGTTTGAAAACAGAGCACGCAAATGGCGAGATGTATAAAAATCGATTCTATATTTTGCTTTAGTAGTTTTTTTAGCCACATCATTGTCTAACATTTGGTATCAGAGAAAGGCATCAACTCTGTCTTTACTGTTCTGTGTTTTTTTGATTTTTTTCGAAATTAAAAAAAAACCTAAAGTCCTCATTTTTTAAAGATTCGGTTCAAACGAGCACTGGAAATCGATAGAAAATTTAATTTCTGAAATTTCCATATATTTTTTATCGTTTATGGTATTCGTATGGTGCTGTTTGAAGCGGGTCTGATATTCAGGTCGAGTCGGTCGTTGTCGGGTTCGGGCAAAACCGACAAAGGAAGAAGACGACTTGAACGACGCGTTTTCTGTTTCGACAGTAATAAACGTCATCGTTTTTGGCTTTGGTTTTGAGTTTCTGAACGACATCGTTTCGTGGAAACGTATTTGGTTATAAAACGACGGTGTTCTGCTACAGTGTTTATTAAAAAAAAATTAAATATTGGATTCGGGCCGATTACGTTCGCGGCCCAAATCCGTATCGAGTGCGGCCCAGAGCCTCTGGCCCGTTACTGTAGCAATACGGGGAAATAAAAATCGGACGCTGCGGACGGGATTCGATCCCGGGATGCATTGAGAATGGAGAGTGGCTTCTGCCGCTGCGCTGCCGAGCGCCTTGCATTCTTTTTCACATTTAAATTTGTTATATACGTTTATACTGTCTATATATTTATTATATATATATATATATATATATATATATATATATATATAATTATATTACTATATATAAAGTGTAATATATAATATCCAGAATGTACTTATATATATGTATAAATAATGTCTACTGATTAAAATAATTTAATTAATTGGGGATTAGCCACAGCACCCTTAATTAATAAAATTATTTTTTTATTATCATGTGTGGTATAAAGATATAAATTATGGATAATTATTTTGATATAATAAAATTTATCTTACAGAAAATTTTATTATATTAAATTAATTAATCATGATAAAATGTCAAATTATTTTTCTTAATTTACCCACAAAGATTAAGAATGGAATATAATTTGATAGTTTTATCATAAAGAACGGAATATAATTTGATAATTTTATCATAAAATTGGACATGAATCTACTGAAATTAAAATTTAACCCACAGATAATTTTTTATCTATTGATTCATGATGTATGTTTTACATTGGTAAAACATAATTTTGTAATTTGTTAGCCTCATTTTTGGATGTTAAGTATGTATTTATTTTTATATAGCTATTCAATTTGTAAATCTTTTCGATATTAGATGTGAATTTTTTGAACTAAAAAGTGACAACTATAAAGTGTGGAAGGAGAGAATTCTTCTTCACTTGGGGTGGCTGGATATCGATTATGCTATCCGGAAAGACGAACCACCTGCTCTTACACTTACCTGTACTCCGGATGAAGTAACTCTTTATGAACGCTGGGAGCGATCTAATCTTTTTTTTTTTTGGTAAGTAAAACTGTGTTATGGGTAAGCTTTTTATAGTGACTGGCCTCACCGCACTCGTGGCCCCATAACCCAGAAACCCCTTGCGGGATTTTTTGGGAGGCACAGTACCACTTTGGTGCTTCCGCGGGGGATTGAACCTGGGTGGGGGAGGCACACTTCCTTGTGTTTAACCACTAGGCCAATTCCGCTTCGACGAACTGTGTTAAGGGTAAGCTTTTTATAGTGACTGGCCCCACCGCACTCGCGGCCTCATAATCCAGAAATCCCTTGCGGGATTTTTTGGGAGGCACAGTAACACTTATGCTTCTGTGGGGAATCAAACCCGATGGGGGAGGTGCACATCCGTGCGTTTAACCACTCCGCCAACTCCCGCGTCGGCGGGAGCGATCTAATCGCCTCAGTTTAATATTTATAAAGACTAAAATTTCTACTGGTATTCGTGGTTCTGTCAACCAGCATAATAAAGTACAAGATTTACTGAAGGCAATCGATGAATAATTTGTGACTTCAGATAAAGCACTTGCAAGCACCCTAATAATGAAGTTTTTATTTATTAGGCTCACCAGTGTTAAGGGTGTGCGTGAGCACATAATATAGATGAGGGATCTTGCAGCTCAATTAAAAAGCTTAGAGGTGAAAATATCTGAACATTTCCTTGTACATTATATTCTGAATTCGCTTTCACCGTAATATGGACCTTTTAAAATCTCTTATAACACACATAAGGATAAATGGTCAATCAATGAACTTATAACCATCTGTGTTCAAGAGGAAGGAAGACTCATGATAAAGCAAAGTGAGAGCGTCTACATGGTCAAGGATAGAAGGTTCAAAATGCAGGCCAAACCAAAGGGGAAAGGTAAAGTACCTCCCCAATCTAATATCAAGAAGGAGTCCAAGTGCTTTTTTTTATAAAAAGAAGGGACACGTAAAGAAGAACTGTATTAAGTATCAGAATTGGCTTGAAAAGAAAGGTAATCCATTCTCTTTTGTATGTTATGAATTTAATATGGTTAATGTTGCATACAATACATGATGGATTGACTCTGATTCTATAATTCATATTTTAAATTTCTTATAGGGCTTGCAAAACCTAAGGAAGCCAGTGGGCAGTGAATAATGCATCTTCTCTGGAAACAAGATGCGCTCACATGTGGAGGCCATTGGCATATGCAGTTTAATTTTGAGTAGTGGTTTTGTTTTGACGCTTGAAAAGACTTTTATATTTCAAATTTTTCTAGAAATTTGATTTCTATTTCAAGACGTGTACCCTATGGATATTCCATAACATTTTTAGACTCATTCTTCAGTTATATTATAAGTCTGATATTGTTAGGAATGGTACACTGTCTGATGGTCTTTATTGTTTAAATTTATAAAATAACACATCTTTTAATACTGTGCATGATAATACTGGAATTAAACGATGTGTTATGAATGAATGTTCCTCTATGTTGTGGTATAGAAGATTAGGCCATATCTCTATTAATAGAATTAAAAGATTGATAAATAATGGAGTACTTAGTACTCTAAATTTTACTAACTTTGAGACTTGTGTGGACTGTATTAAAGGAAAGCAGACCAATAAGACTAAGAAAAATGTCAAGAGGAGTTCGGATTTATTAGAGATCATTATATTGACATTTGTAGTCCTGATATGGACTCACATGGTCCAAAATATTTCATCACCTTTATTGATGATTTCTCACGATATATGTATCTCTACTTGCTTCATAATAAATATGAAGCCTCAGATATTTTTAAATTATTTAAAGTAGAAGTAGAGAAATAATCTAGAAAAAATATTAAAATTGTGAGATCAGATAGAGGTGGAGAGTATTATGGTAGATATACTGAAGATGGACAAATGTCTGGTCCATTTGTAAGGTTTCTTCAAGAACATGGGATTGTTGCCTAATACACTATGTTTGGTTCTCCGAACCAAAATGGTGTAGCAGAAAGAAAAAATCGAACATTATTAGACATGGTGAGGAGTATGCTTAGTAACTTCGAACTTTCAAAATCTTTGTGGAATGAAGCTCTTAAAACGGCGGTGTATATATTAAACCGAGTCCCAACAAAAGCTATTCCAAAAACTCCTTTTAAGTTATGGAAAGGTTGGAAACCAAGTTTACAACATGTACGCGTATAGGGATACCCATCCGAAGTAAGAGTTTATAACCCATAAGAGAAGAAGTTGGATCCAAGGACTATTAGTGAGCATTTCATTGGATATACTGAACGGTCCAAGGGATACAAATTTTACTGTCCATCTCACACCACTAGGATTGTGGAATCAAGAAATATAAAATTTTTTGAGAATGACTTAATGAGTGGAAGAAAATGATCAACAACTGATCATTTGGTTTCTCAACCCTCCACTTCATATGATAGGTTAATTGATGAACACAATATCCCTCAAGATCAATCTGGTATTGAACAACCAATCAATGTCATTCCACAAAATGCTGATTCTATTCCAGTTGACCATAAAACTCAGGATTTGTCTGAAATAGTTATACAACATACTCTTATTGAGAATGATGATACAACATTAAAAAGATCTTCTAGAATGAGAAAGTCAGCAATCTCTAGTGATTATGTTGTATATCTTGAAGTGTCTGACTACAATATGGGAGTTGAAAATGATCCTGAAACGTTTTTACAAGCCATGAGTTGTAATAAATTACAATTATAGTACAATGCCATGAAAGAAGAGATGAGTTCCATAAGTAGCAATGGAGTTTGGGATCTTGTTGAATTGCCTAAAGGGGCAAAAACCATAGGGTGTAAATAGATTTTTAAAATAAAGAAAGACTCATTGGACAATATCGAAAGATATAAGGCAAGAATCGTTGCTAAGGGATATACTCAAAAGGAAGGAATTGATTACAAGGAGACTTCTTCTCCTGTATCTAAAAAAGACTCTTTTCGCATAATTTTGACATTGGTTGCTCATTTTGATATGAAATTATAACAAATGGATGTGAAAACAGTATTTTTAAATGATGATCTAGAGGAAGTGGTTTACATGAAACAATCAGAAAGATTTTCTCTAGTGATGGTGAGCAATTGGTATGCAAATTAAAGAAGTCCATATATAGATTGAACAAGCATCCCGTCAATGCTATTTAAAATTTGATAAAATTATCTCTTCATTCGGTTTTGAAGAGAATATTTTGGATCAATGTATATACCAGAAAGTCAGTGGGAATAAGACTTGTTTCCTTGTCTTATATGTGGATGATATTTTACTTGCATCCAATGATAAAGGGTTATTGTATGAGGTGAAATAATTTCTCTCTGAAAAATTTAAAATGAAGGATATGGGTGATGCATCTTATGTCATTGGCATAAAGATACATTGAGACATACTGCGTTGTGTTCTGGGTTTGTCTCAAGAGACCTATATCAATAAAGTTTTACAGAGATTTCAGATGAAAGATTATTCACTAAGTGTAGCACACATTGTGAAGGGTGATAGGTTCAATTTGAGCCAATGCCCGAAAAATAATTTGGAACAGAAACAGATCAAGAACATTCTGTATGCTTCCGTTGTTGAAAGTTTGATGTATACTTAGGTATGTACAAGACATGATATAATATTTGCAGTTGGAATGTTGGGAAGATTTCAGAGTAATCCAGAATCGAACACTGAAAATCTGCCAAGAAAGTCATGAGGTATCTTCAAGGTACTAAAGACTACATGCTTACATATAGACGGACTGACAATTTGAAAGTTTTGGGGTACTCCGATTCAGACTTTGTTGGATGCGTTGATTCACGTAAATCAATATCCGGTTATATATTTTTGTTTGCCCGTGGAGCTGTATCCTGGCGGAGTTCAAAGCAAATTTTGATTGCTACTTCCACTATGAAGGCCGAGTTCGTTACTTATTTCGAGGCTACAAAGTATGGTGTATGGATGAGAAATTTCATGTCTAGGCTTACAGTAGTTGATTCCATCTCAAGGCCATTAAAGATATTTTATGATAATTCAGTTGCTGTTTTTTCTTGGCTAAAAATAACAAAAGTAGCAGTCAAAATAAACACATCGACATTCAGTTTTTAGTCATAAAGGAGCGCATTAAAGGAAAGGAAATTGCTATTGAGCATATCAGCACTGAATTGATGATCGCTGATTCTTTGATAAAAGGTATGTCACCATTGATGTTCAAGGATTTTGTAACCGAAATGGGATTGAGTTCCATTTTATAATTTTCATTGTATGGACAATGATGTTGTAAATTCCTATTTTATTGTTGTGATATTTCTCAAAATTATGTACACATTGATTGATTTGAGAATATCATTAAGTTGGATAAAGAATAAATATAGGGTTTATTCATAAAGTAAAGTTATCGGATACAAAAATGACTTGAGAAATGTAATATATAGTAATACATGAAAGATATTACTCATTATTAGAGGACTTATCGCCATAATTTGTATATTTATTTTTTAAATTTGAGAATTGATGAGTTTGGTTATCATATAAAGTTAAACATGGACCAAGTGGGAGAATACAGGCTTCAGCCCAATTAACGAGTCTGGCCCATTAGCCGAGCCAAGTCGCCAAGCCGAGCCGAGAAGTCGGCTTAGTCAAGCTGTTTCCGAGCTGAATTCGAGCCATAGAGGGTTTCGTTTCCTTTCGTCTTCCTCGATCAATTTGTAACCTTCTGCCGTTTAACTCAATTAATTGCTGAAGTATTAGTGGTCCATTTAGTGATGATAACTCTCTCATTAAGTCAATTATCAATTCTTGGCCGGTTTGAGTACGAAATGCTCGTTTGAGGTGAATGATGGTTTTGCCTATAAATTGAGTCTTTTGGCTTTGTCTTTGGCACCCAACTCAAGCATTACACCATCTAAAGGAGTGAAGGAGTGTCCAGAAGTTCGAAGTCGGTCCGAATCTCACGTTCGAAAACAGAGCACGCAAATGACGAGAGGTATAAAAATCGATTCTATATTCCACTTTAGTGATTGTTTTAGCTACATCATTGTCTAACACTGAGTAGCAGCTTTAGCGAGAGCAACTCACAAGTGCTTCGGCCCACTTTTCTCTCTACTCTCCCTTCTTTTCTCTCTATCTCACTGATTAGCTTTTCCCTCAATAGAATTCTGTTGCCTTGAAACAAAATGCAAAATTGAAGGGAGCGAGGGGTGTGCTTGGCTGTGAGAGAGCACGCTTGCATAGAATTTGTAGGAAGGGAGATGGCTTGCTAAGGTGGACATTAGGGTGGTTGATGGTTTGTTTTGGCTGCAAATTAGGGCTCGGTTAAGTGATGGTTTGAGGCGGCTAATGGTGAGAGAGTTTGATTTCTTAGTGATATAATTTATTCTGGATGACTTATCAAAATTTTGATATATTAATAATTAAAATATCATATATAAGCTACCGAAATATAATAAACATAACAAAGAAAATTTTTTAACTAATAAATAAATACTGAATGATAAGTTTACTAAGTTCAAAAATTATCAAAATATTCTTCAAAGAATTATGCAAATCTAATGCGTTCATGCCTTGTAGAAAGTTAGTATTGGCTCAATTACACATTCTGATATGCGATCTTTGATTAAAGAAGAATTATGTACAATACAAACTAAAAAAACGGTAAGTTTATAACTATCGTTTCTTATTATGTTTTTAATTGTTTATAATGAAAAATGGCATTAATGCTCTCTGTTCATTATTTTGCTTGGAAGCCCTTTGTATTAACCCATTGTTTACAATGGGTGGGCAGATTTACATCCCACTCAAACCATATCTTACATCAATAGTAATTATTTGTAGGACTTGCAGAATGCAATTAACCAATTGAATGATAAAAGTGTTGAAGGAGCGGATGGTGGCTCATTATTTAAGCTTCAGGTAATCTGAGTAGTTGCCTTCTAAATCAAAAAGAACTACAATCTTCCAAGCAAACAAATCAAAAGTTCATATAGGTATGGGAGTTCATGATATTGCAAGTATTGTACGTGTCCATATTCAACTTTTGGGTTTCCATTCCAAATTTTATTGTGACTTGGCTGTGCACTTTACATGTTATTCATTGAAGCAGAAGTTGCAAGGCCGTTTGACAAGAACAGGAAGCAAATTTGTGATCAATCTAGTGGGCTTACTAGCAGAACTACGAGCCAATCTAAAGTCTTAAAAGGCCAGCTGGCTTTCTCTTCCTCGACCGATCGTGTGTTAAAACAAGTGGAGGTTAGAGTTATTTGAAATATTATTTTCCATATTTATTTAGTTTATTCCCGAATATGATTAGATTATATTGAGATATCTCGGATTACATATTAGAGTTATTTGAAAAATAACTCATTGTCTATAACAGCCGAACATTCAAAAAAATAAAAGATCAGATCCGATGATCTCAGTATTCAAAGGAGGCATACATGCAAATTTAAGTTCGGGTTGTAAACTTTAAAATTTGAGTGCTTAATGTGTAAATTAGTTGATTGCTATCTTTTTTTTTTTATCTGATTGAGTGATTAATGTGTTAATCGCAATGTTACTTGGTAGCATTTGAACTGTGTGAATTATTTTGATCTGATAATATTTTGGGCAAAGTGTCAGGATCTTGGCAGACTAACATTGTGAGGCTAAGTAGCGAGAATCAGTGTGTTAATCAAAGTATCGACATAAAGAAAAAAGGTGTTATTCCTAGACTCTTTTTTTTTTATTTTCAGGTATGTTGTATTTAATTATATTCAGAACACTTATACTAATTCAGATTTCTTATTTTTACTCTTATTTTGTATAATTCTTTTAATATATATTTTTTCCATTTTGATTGATACCATTAGCAGCTACCTTTCTAGAATGATTTTTAATTATTTTGGATTTGTAGAGGGACATGGAATAGGCAACTGTTAGCTCTTATAACAGAGAGGTTTATAAGAGCTAAACTGAATTTTTATTAAAAATAATAAATCATGTTCATTTTTAGAATGATGATATCTAGTTAGGGCTAGGTGGTAATAAGGAATTTATGTTACTGAGACAAAGAATTTGGGATGATGCCTTCACCCTCTTAGTATTATTTTGGCAGCTCATTTTTTGTTGTTTTGATATGTAATTATTGCTAATTTCAGTTTAAAAACTGTCATTCTCTGTGTAGCTGGATGGTGGTTTGGAGATGTCTTTCACAAACAAGAGGCGATTTGCTAAAGTTCGCTTGCTAGATGATGTATTGTAGCACTCTCTCTAGATAGCCTTTATGTGGATTATTTTGTGGACATCCTCATTTTCTTATTGCTCTTACGTACAGCCAGCTTCTGTTCCCTTAATATCTGAGCTTGGGCCAGATGCTTTGTTGGAGCCTATGAGTATCGACGAATTATATAGTTCTTTGAGAAAGAAGAAACTTGGAATAAAGGCCCTATTACTTGATCAGATAAAAAGTCTGCAGAATGATGTATATGATGTGAACAAAGAGGTTGAGATATCATTGAAATATCTGCTTGATTGAAGATATTATAGTTAAAATGAAGGGTAACTCAATGCCACTTATTCAAAAAACGAAAATAAGCCTTTCGTGAAGCATCGTAACTAACCTCCCTGGACCAAAATTTGGAAGCATTACGTACTATACTAATTTTTTTTATGAGAAAAAAATGTAGAAATGTTAGCACTAACATAATCTGTAATAATACTTTGTGGCTGATGGATATTGAAGTTATGCTGAAGTAATGCCATGCTCATCAAGGTGGTTTATTGCGTCTCTTTCTTTTCAACAGCTTTTTTTCTGTTCAGACTCGCTAATTTCATTTGTGAAATCATCTACATGTCAAATATAACTTATGGAGATGAATGCTTTTGATTGACTTTCTCCGTTTCTGGTCTTATTTTTGAATAGCGAATGATGTCATGAAATACTTGCTTATCAAATTGTAGCCTTTTGACAGTTAATCTGTTTTCAATATGTTTAATCAGAAGTTAGATGAATGATTTGTTGCATTAGATGATGTTTGGATTTTCTAGAGCCAGATGGCATGTCTCCCTCCATATGGCATGACTGTGAGGCCAGGATTCGAGCCTAGATGGGAGCTTGGCCTTATGCTAGTTGTAGTTTCTTCCAAATCCTGATACAATGCTATTGATGCTGGTAGTGATACTTAATTTGCTCTTTCCTTTGTAGAGTTTTTTTTCTGGTGTTAGAAATTGGATTGTAGATGAAGTGCTATACCAAGTCAGTGTATCCCCTCTAATCTTTGGTGAAAAAGGCTATTTCAAGCATGATGATGAAGAAGACTTTTTGCAGGATGTTTTGGAACATCGTAATGTAGATTCTATTTTTTACAAAATAGAATTTTTTTGTATACGTTTTCATTTTACAAAGCTGTAATAAGTTTGTTGAAATTCAAAGAGAGAATTTTTTTTTTTGTTGAAACTCAAGCTACTAGTTTTGTCAACGCTAGTATAAGTTTGTTGATTCTATTTTTTTTAAATTATTGTAAGATAATTTGATATTTGTGTTGAAATCAATTGGATATTTGTGTTAAATTTTTGCCCATTGAAGTATATAAATTAAATGTAATATTATATGCTTTTTATGGTAATTATTTGTTATTAAATATAATATTTAATAATAAATTTTAAATGTATTTTAGTGACAAAATTATTTTGTCACTAACAAATATTATTTAGTGACGATTATTTTGTCACTAAAGGTTTTGTGACAATTTAGTGACAAATTAATATTTTGTCACTAAAAATTTTAGTGATAAATTTATAATCTTTAGTGACAAATTATTTTGTCACTAAATATTAATATTGTTGTAGTGTGCTTTTTGAGCTCACATAAGGGGCATACCTTAAACACATGTGACATTCAAGCACACCTAAACTTAATAGATCTTGCTATCCACAATCACACACAATGAAGTTTAACTTTCACTCACTCGCGGAAATATCTAGTAACACTGGAAGATGTTTGTCCATCGACTTTCAATTCTTAATTTTTTTTTCTAATACATCTAATATCTATTAGTATTATCTGATATATTCAATAATAATATAATCCGATAAATACCAAAACTGATATTTTTATCCATGTATAAAAGCCAAGAAAAGGGGTCCTATAATCGACAATAATATGCAAGATATGGCATTAAAATAGGTGTGATGTATTCAAGCAAAAACAATTTAAACATTGTGAGGATTTTTTTACCTGAAATGGAAGATGCTCCAGCAGCTTGTAATAGCAACAATGCCCAGAGTATTAAGAAATATGTAATATTTTTATTTTTGGTCATTTTTTTCGTATTTGGTTACTATTGTATTTTTGTTAATATTGTAGGATTTCTTTTTCTTTTTTACTGTATATTTGCTTTCCTTTTCATTGTATTTTTTTTTTCTTTTCTTTTTGCCCTTGCCATACTTGGGTCATTTCCATTGTATTATAAATTCCTGCAGTGTGGTGTGTGAAGTTGTAATAAATAAAAAGCCTGCAACTTTGTCCGTTGGCGCAGAGCTTTGCCATTTTCCAAGGCGTTGTCTTTTCTCTCCGCTTTCGTCTTCATTTTCATCTTCTCCAAAACTGCTTCCAAATCTTACATGGTATCAGAGAGCCATGGCACACCCTCACAACCCCAATGCTTCCGATAACGCATCTAGCCACAACGCATCCAGCGACAACAATCCAGATCCCGTTCTTACCCAAAAAATGCTACGATTTCAAAACCTTTCAGATCCATGCAGCCCGTTCCGTTTGGAAGCCGACGATAGTCCAGCCGTTGTCTTAGTTGCCGATTTGCTCACCGTCGACAATTATTCGACCTGGTCCAAAACCGTGCGTCGAGCTTTGAAGGCTAAAAACAAACTCCCATTTATTGATGGTATTGTGCCCAAACCCATCGATTCCACCAATCCCCTTTTTGAAGCTTGGGGACGCTGTAATGACATGGTGGTGTTTTGGATCTAGAACTCCATCAGTCCTTCCATTAAATCCAGCATTGTATTTGTTGACAATGCTTCTGAGATCTGGAAGGAACTGCATGACCGATTCACCTAATAGAATGGGCCACGAATCTTTTAACTCAAGAATTCCTTGGCGTGTCTCTTATAAGAGCACGATTCGGTAAGTCTGTATTATGGTAAGTTGAAAACAATCTGGGACGAGCTTCTTATCTATAATCCACCCAGATTGTAACTGTGGCAACATCAAAGTGCTCACTGAGCGATATCAAAGGGATTGTGTCATGCAATTCCTAATGGGTCTCAATGATTCGTATACTAATGTGAGAGACCAGATTATGTTGATGGATCCTCTCCCCTCTGTCAACAAAGTTTTTTCGATAATCCAATAGTAAGAACGACAAAACCAAATGTTGCCTGCTGTTCATCCCTCAGAAATCGTAGCCTTGCTTACCAAACGGGTGTTAATAACCCTGTAAAAAATAATCAGATGTTCAAAAAGGACAGGCCTTTTTCCGTTCATTGTCGTGTTCCAAGACACTCTTTGCAACATTGCTTTAAAATTGGGAACACTGATATTCCCATCTGTGCTCACTGTAATAAACCTGAACATGTTATTGATAAATGTTATCAGCTCCATGGCTTCCCTCCCGGTCGTAGACCGAATGGTAAGTCTGGAGCCACGGCACTCTTGATCAACAAATTGAACCATACCACCATCTCTAACCAAGAGACTCATGAGGATGACAAAGTTGAATTAACTAGAGTGCAGTTCCAGCAACTCATGAATCTGATTCATCCAAAAGATTTAGCAATGCCTTCTCAAATGACCAGAAAGAATTCCCAACCTTTTGATCCCACCAGTGATCAACCGAAGGTAGCAAATATGGCTAGTAATAATCTCTACTCTGTCCCTTCCTCCTGTAATAGAAGGAACACCTGGATTCTTGACACAGGAGCTACTGATCACATGATATGTGATCCATCTTTATACCTTAATAAGGAGACTCACATCTCATGTTCTGTCAAACTCCCTGATGGGAGTAAGGCCCCTGCCTCCTACATTGGGACGGTCAGATTGACCGATCAAATTGTGTTGTAAAATATTTTATGTGTTCCCTCTTTTACCTTCAATTTGATATCTGTGAAGCAATTTGCTAATGATCTCGGTTATTGTTTATTTTTCTTTGGTGACTTTTGCCTAATTCAGGACCTTTCCTCCTGGAGAATGATTGAGATAGGTGAAGAGAAAAATGGTTTATATTATCTGATGAATAAGAAAGTTCATCTCAATTCTTTACAGAGCCTTCTCTCCAAATTCTACAAGGAGCCTTCTGTTAATTTTGTTTCATTGTCTTCTAATTTATGGCATTCTCGATTAGGTCATATTTTATATTCTAGGATGAAATTAATAAGCGATCCTTTTGTAAAATGAGCAGTGCAGTCTATTAATGATAATCCCTATTCTATTTGCTACATGGCCAAGTAGCGTCGCCTTCCTTTTTCTCCCAACACTCATAAGTCACACACCTTATTCGACGTGGAGCATTGTGACTTATGGGGACCATGTTCCAACGTATCTTATGACGGATATAAATACTTCTTGACTATCATTGATGATTTCTCCTAGAGTAACTGTATTTACCTTCTGAAATAAAAATCGGATACAAAATTGTGCTTGGAAGCCTTCTACAATCTAGTTGCCGCACAATTTAATGTCAAAATCAAAGTGATTCGTAGCGATAATGGAACTGAATTCAGACTGGGAGACTTTTACAGTAAAAGAGGTGTCATCCACCAACGTAGTTGTGTGGAAACACCACAACAAAATGGTATTGTTGAATGCAAACACCAACATTTATTGAATGTTGCTAGGGCTATTAGATTTCAATCGGGACTTCCCTTAAAATTCTGGAGTGATTGTATACTTATTCTGCACACATTATCAACAGAATTTCTATTCCATTACTTAAAAATAAGACTCCATATGAAATTCTGTTTGGAGTAAAACCCAACTATGACAACCTCTGCGTATTTGGTTGTTTGTGTTTTGCATCCACCCTCTCTCATGGGCGGAAGAAATTTGACCATAAAAGTAGAACATGTCTATTTTTGGGATATCCTTTCGGAGTCAAAAGATACATATTGTTTGATTTACATAATCATGTAACCTTTTATTTAAGGGATGTCATTTTTCATGAGAATGTGTTCCCGTACAAAGGAAACTGTGCCGAAACCATTCGCAGTGATCAATCCAATGCAACGTCTCCCGTAGTGACTAGTGTCGATCCGTCTGTCACTCAACAATTACCTCCTGTCCATAGCTTGGACCTGAATCCAAACACTGATTCTGTTCTAGATGAAGATCCGCCAATCATTACCAATTGGAATGATAAAGAAGAATCCAACTCTGCCCCTATTCATGATCAGCTAGACCATAATCAAGAATCATTGAGCGACAATCTGCAACCTAGTAATCCTTCTACAAATATCCAACTTCTAACAGGAGATAACACCCCTGTTCGCAGAACTACCAAAACTAGAAAAGCTCCTCAATACCTGAAAGACTTTCATTGTCATCAAGCATCTCAAGTTGTCCCTATCCAACCCACAACACAAATTTCTCCAGGCAAACCTTACCCTCTTGAAAATCACATATCACATCAAAAGTTGTCCAACGACTATAAGTCTTTTGCTTCTTCCATCTCATCCCAAACTGAATCGCAAACCTATACATAGGCCATGCGTGATCCCAACTGGCGAAAGGCCATCGAAGATGAACTAGAAGCTTTAGAATTCAATAAAACCTAGACCATCACTGACTTACCTCGAGGAAAGAAAACTATCGGATGTCGATATGTGTTCAAATTAAAATTTAATAGTGATGCGAGTATTGAAAGATATAAATGTCGGTTAGTAGCGAAAGGGTATACTCAAGAGGAAGGAGTGGATTATCACGAAACCTTTTTCCCTGTCGCTAAACTTACCACCGTTCGATACCTTTTGGATATTATTGCCATAAAAGGATGGCATTTGTATCATTTTGAAGTCAATAATGTATTCTTAAATGGAACCCTAAACGAAGACATCTATATACAACAATCCCCTGGATATACCAAAGGAAAACCCCACCAAGTATGCAAATTACTAAAAAGCATTTATGGACTTAAACAAGCCTCTAGACAATGGTACTCTAAACTTTCTACTTTCGTTATTGCATATGGATTCGTGTAATCCAAGGCTGATTATAACCTATTTACAAAACAAGACGACAAATCTTTCACAGTCCTTCTTGTTTATGTTGACGACATTATCGTTGCAAGTAATTGCTTGAAGGCCATTACATCTATCAAAACCTTCCTTAATCAAGCCTTTAAGATTAAAGACCTTGGAGCCTTACGATACTTTCTTGGTATAGAAGTTGCCCGATCAACAAAAGGTATATATCTTTACCAACGAAAATACACCCTTGACATTTTAGCCGATTCTAGGACCATTGGGGCCAAACATCTTAAACTGCCAATGGATCAAAACGTAAAATTGAGTAAGCATATTGGAGAGGTCTTATAGGACCAGAGCACATATCGAAGGCGTGTTGGTCACCTTCTTTACCTTACTGTCACAATGCCGGATATAACTTATGCTATACATATTTTAAGCCAATTTATGAACCAGCCTACTTTCAACCATATGAAGGCTGCGTATCAAGTCTTACGCTATCTAAAGCTAAACCCAGGACAAGGCATATTACTTCCTTCCACTTCTAACATTCAACCAAGAGCCTTTTGTGATGCTGATTGGATTTCATGTCCAGACACATGAAGATTCATTACTGAGTATTATATTTTTCTTGACAATTTTCTCATCTCATGGAAATACAAGAAACAGTCGGTGGTCTCTCGCTCTTCTGCCGAGGCAGAATATAGATCAATGGCTACCACCTGTTGTGAATTGTCTTGGCTACGTTATATTTTCAATGACTTGCAGGTTTCACATCTCTATACAGCACACCTATACTGTGATAATCAAGCGGCGATTCATATTGCTGCTAATCCTGTTTTCCATGAGCGCACCAAACATATCGAGTTGGATTGTCATCTCATCCGCGACAAAATCCAAGAAGGGAGCATTCGCACATATCATGTCACCACCCATAATCAGCTGGCAGGTATATTTACTAATATTCTACCCTCACATAGGCTAAATGCGCACTTGTCCAAGATGGACATTGTCAATATATATGCTCCATCTTGCGGGGACGTATTAAGAAATATATAATATTTTTATTTTTGGTCATTTTTTTCGTATTTGGTTACTATTATATTTTGTTAATATTGTAGGATTTCTTTTTCTTTTTTGCTATATATTTGCTTTCCTTTTCGCTGTATATTTTTTTTCTTTTCTTTTTGCCTTTGTCATACTTGGGCCATTTCTATTGTATTATAAATTCCTGTAGTGTGGTCTGTGAAGTTGTAATAAATAAAAAGCCTGCAGCTTTGTCCGTTGGCGCAGAGCTTTGCTATTTTCCAAAGCATTGTCTTTTCTCTTTGCCTTCGTCTTTGTTTTCGTCTTCTCCAAAACTGCTTCCAAATCTTACACGGAGAGAAGACTGCGTTACTGAGCGCCACAAGGGCAATTAAAGTGATTAATAATTGAGTCATAATCTGTCCCCCTCTCTCTCTCTCGGCTCACAGTTACTGCAGCAATCTCCTCAAAATCACCATTTCTCCTCCCATCAATGTTTCCTGTGGACCAAAAAAAAGCTCCAGTAACAACAGAAAATCACATTTACTCTGCTCAAGATAAGTAAAAGAAAAATCTTAACTATAAAAGGCAGAGATTGAGGGAAATTTATACTTCCAATATCAAATTTTCTCTCTCTTAATTTTAAATATTTTGGGTGTCAAAACGGGGTGAGGATTCCTGATCACTAGAAATGGAGACATGGACTGATTGTGGTAAGATCCAGGCAAAGAATTAGGTTACACTGGGAATGGAATGGAAGTGGAAGAATGTGAAATTTATAGAGGTTATGGTGGCGGTTATCCGGTTGTGGCAACGACGTAGGAGGAAGAACTGAAGAGTTTCTTTGTTTTGACATTCTCAAGGGCAAAGGATGGAGATCGATGATTCTTAATAACCACACTATTTACACTATTAACTTCAAAAATAAATAATGAATTACTTTACCCGTACATATATAGGACGTAAGAAAATTTTGAACTTCCAACAAATGGCAAAACTTTCATGTTTTTTTATTTTTTCATTTGCATCATTTCTAATCACAAATCAATTTAAATTAAGGAAACTTCACATTAGAAACTACAAAAAGAGGACACGAGCAAAATATTGATTTTGAACAATCCTCACTGCATGAAGTTGAGCCCTACAACTCTATTCAAAATTGAACCTCAAATTTTGATATATTTCTCTAGTTATATTTGTTTAGTCAAAGTCACTTTTTTCATATTAAAAGGGCTTGGTCTCAATGATGCAGAAAGAGGATGCTTTTAAAGGTTAAGTAAGATGGGATTTATAATAAATGCTACTCTATCAAATAGACATAATGGAGAATTACTTTATAAAATCTAAAAAGGTAAAATCACTATAAAATCATCACGAAATGGAGGAAACATGACTGAATTAAGCTTTTATTACACCTAGCGAGTAGATTATGTGGGAGATTGAAGATGACTTTTTTATTCTTGTTGGCCTACACCAAACTAACCAAAAAAAAATTCATGAAAAATTATAAATGATCTTTTAATTAGACTGCTTAACTAAGAAATGTATTTCTCATAATTTACCATACAGAGCTTATAGTTACCTAGGTGGAGCAAAATATTGACCATAGCAGGTTAAGCCGGAGCAACTAAGTGTGAGAACCGAAACAAATGAATAATGAACACCATTGAGATATATAAGCGGTGAGATGATGAAAACTAAAACTCGATTGTGAACAAAAAAAATTAATACATTACTAATTAATAGAGAGTTTTGAACTTCAATATTTTAGCCTTCTTTATTTTCCAAACTTTGCTGAACTCTCCACCCTAACCAAAAGTAACCCCTATGGATTTCTAACACATGTTATCTAGTAACTGTCATCGTTAATTAGGAGTCTAACTGCATAATAAACGTAAAATCATAAAATGTATGAGGCCAAAGTTATTATAAAACAAAGATAAGGAAGAAAAGGCTCCACAAAGTTATTATAAAACAATGACAAGGAAGAAAAAGGCTCCACGCTAGTCATTTAGATGTAAAACGATATTATGGAGTTGCTTTATTAGATCATCATCCTTTCTACCATGAAAACAAATAGATCTCTAGCTTTTCTCCCATATAAATTTAAATAGAGGATCGAGATCTACACAAAAGATATATCAAAATAAATAAGACTACAAAGGAAAACTGATGACATTCTTTTCTTTTCTTTAACTTTTGTAGTTGAAGTGCATAACTTGGAGGCCATGTCAATAATACCATTAAACTAATTTGCCTATAACTTCCTTTTTTTTTTTCCCCAATTTTTGTCCCTTCATGATTGGGCTTTGTTTTCACAAATTAAGAGTAAGCGCTAAATAGACAATTCTTCGTCATTTATGCCATTTTAATAATAAATAAGGTAGTTATTTTTTCTAAAAATTTATAATAATGATATAGTTTACTATTCAGATATATGAAAATTAACTAAATAATTCAAGAAAATACACCTTTTTATTCTTGAGAACTTTGAGGTGAGAAAAATGATAATCTACAACCTCATTATGTCTTGGTTTTCTAAAACTAGATCAAAGTCTTGGTAGAGTTTGCAAAGTCGCATCCCTTAAATCACTAAATAAATCCAAATAGGTAAAAGGTCAACTAGTATATAAAAATAAAACAATAAATAATTATTAAATAAGATGCATATTTATAAGTAAATTCTAAATAAGAAATATTAAATAGTTAGATAAACACTTCAATTTCTTAGCATATTTTTATCTTTGACAATTTGGAAAAGCTTTCTAATAAATAGTTATTGGAATGCAACTTGAATTATTAAAGGACTAGACGATACTGAATGCGAAATCAAAATGTCACTACTCATTTTTATGAAGGAACCTTTCCACTGTGGATCATTTTTAATAATTGAAATATGTTAAAGCTCTCATTGACTTATTTTTGAATTAGTTAAGGTTAATGTTTTCTATCCATTCGACAAGTTTCAATACAGAGTAAGACTTATCATTCAACACTACAATGACAACAAACAACTTCCTATGAAGGACAATATTATAATAAACCTAGAGAAGATCTACTTACAGTTTTCATATAATACACTTAATTCAATGGCTACTATTGTGTGACATTCGACATCACAATTATTAATGTAGAAGGTGCTTGTTAGCAACATAGTAATCAAATATTTGAGTAAATTATAATATAACTCATAAAACATTCAAAATACATGAAATTTAATTAAACTCAAGTTATAAATGGAAAAAGTGATTAAAAATTTTACCATGCTAAAAAGATCCACAACATTAGTAGTTGGCATTGGTATCCCAACATAAAATTAAAATCTAGAAGTTTAATGACTTAATTTTTCGTATTCCAAAACATACCCAAAATTCTGGTAATTTTATAATCTAATAAATTTTTCATAGCACACAGTAAAGTTTGAGAAAAATAGAAGTAATTTTAACTTTTTATTCAAATGTTAGAACCTTAAATTTAGCAATTTTATTATGTTCTGCCCATTTCAATCTAACTAGACATGACCTTGGACAAATGTCACCCAAGTTGTACTCAAAGATGATGTGTTTTAGGTTCAATTAGATGAAATTTTAAGTAATTAATAATATATCGAATTTGTATATGCAAGAATCACTTTTATAAAATCTACTAACCCGACGTCATCACAAAAAGGTAAGAAAAATAATAAATAAAGTTATTTAAACCTTACGAGTAGATTTTACTGAAATAACTAAAGATAACTTAACATTATTGAGAACCAAGGTAAGGTTAGAGCCTATAGGTTTTGTAGAAAAAATATATGATTCAGCATAAAATGAAGATCATTCTTGTTAATTATCCTTCAACTTGGTCATTTTAGCTGTCATTTCTTCTTGGAGCTCAATGGAACTCCTTGGCTAGAAAAATTGACCCATTGGGGGAATTAATACTCTAAGTAACTTAGTTTTTATAAATGTTAATGTAGGTATTCCATCATAAATAATCTAACATCATGGGAAATTAATAACCAATGGAACTATGAACACATGAAACGGGATAATGGAAGTCTGCCATCACCCTAGGTCCATTGGAACTTCATCAAAATTTATTTTATTTAAATAACTGGGGTTATTGATAGTTCTCACACAATTCAAAAGTAAGCCTAAATGTCAGTAATGAGATTTAAGACAAACAAGTCTCAAAGGTCTTTATTTGGGGCAGATTTGCAAGTGGTAGGGAGCTGGAAAAATAAGAATTCAAAACAACAATAAGCTTCAATAGAAATGAAAACAAAAGAAACCATGGAAATAAAATATCTACCAAACTTTTACCCTTTCAACTTTGTCTCTTAGGAGTTTGGCTTCCACAAATACAATAAGGAGTATTCTGTTAGTAGATTGGAAATCCCTCAGCCTTTCAACCATTGTAACAAATAAGGCAACTAGTTTTTTAATAATAATATCATAAAGAATATATAGAACCACATACGTAAGCATTAAGATATGTGAAAATCGAGCAAACTTACTATTTAATCAAAATGGCTGAGTTTTTTCTATATTCATGGATACAGATACTAGCCATTTATGATGCTATCTTCATATATGTGTTGATATTAGAGATTTCGATATTTTTTGATACTATAATAATATTATGATATAGTTTATATCATTTTGAACTACAGATAAATTATAACAAGCAATATAAAAAAAGAAATGAATTCTCATTTCAGCAAAAAAGGCATAGAAAAGAGGAAAATAGCGAAGAGAGAGAAAGGGGGAAGATAGCGAAGAGATTAAGGATATATTAGCTAATAAAATCGATATATCGATCACTATGGATCTCTCAACTTACGAATTAAAAAAACGTCAGATATATTTAATTTAAATATATATTATCTAATATGTCTAATACTAATATGATTGCAACTGATATTAATATTGATATTTTCCTCCAAGATCATCATAACTTTAGACAAGTGAAGAGTAGAAGTTACAGCCCATGCTGATAACATTAGGACCTAATTTGTTTTCTCAAATAGATTTGAAATCCTTGTAGAGTATTTTACATTGCATCAATGTAGTACCAAGAAAGATTCAAACCATAAGGATAATTAACAAATAAAAAAGAAATAAACAAAATATGCTAAGGCTATAAATAAGCACTAATGTTTTGCCTAATGTAGATTCATTTAGTGATAAATGTATTTTTAAAGATATCAAAACCTTAAAAAGGGGACTTACAGGCAAAAACAAAGAAAACACTTGGATAGACATGAGAGCCCAATCATCCCAAGCTCAAAAGATTGCCTATTATTATAGATAAACACTAATGTTTTGCCTAATGTACATTCATCTAGTGGTAAATATGCTTTTAAAGGTGTCAAGGCCTCAAAAGGAGGACTTATAGGCAAAAATAAAGAAAATACTTGGACACATACGAGGCCGCATTCATCACAAAATCAAAAACCTGCCTATGCATTTAAAGAAAAGGAAGAGGAAATAAAAAGGAAAAAGAAAAACAAAGTTTAGTGAAAAATACGAAAGGCAAATAAGTCTTATGAACAAAATAACAAACCAAAACATGGTAAAAAAAAAAAAAAAAAAAGGGAGAAATAAGATCACATGGCAGCAAAAAGAGAGAAACTGGGCAGCCAAAATCAACCATGCAAGGAAAATGGCAAGAATCGTCTACAAATCTAAGGGAGAATAACGAAAGGACATCACACAAATCTAACCTACATTCTTCCTATTTAATAAAGGCTAAGAGGCGTGCAAAAAAAAGAAAGGGGGAGGCAGAAATCCCAAAACAAAAGTTGCTTTTAGCAGCATTTGAAAATTAGATCTAAATAGCCTTTTTAGGAGTAGTTCTAGGTAGAAGAACTCAATTTTTTGCATTTTTTTTATAGGAAATTTTGGTATAGTGTAGGAAGGTGTCTTAGAGCGTGTTTGGAGTGTGGTTTGTTTGCCAAAACTCAACCAGACTAAGGCTGCAAGTGAATTTGTTTGAATCTGTCCAGTTGCTGATTATCTGAATTGTTTCTGCTCTAAGTTGGTGTTTTTGCTGTCAAATTGTAACAAAGTATATGAATTTATGCACGCATTTGATTCAATTTAACAAGTGAAAATTCTATTTTTCTTTATAAACCAGTAAGGAATATGTGTTCTACATTCAGCAACTTGCAACTATATTTGATGCTTTCAAAACTAGCAAAGTGTATTGTTGTCTTGTTGATTTGAAATGTAGGTAATCTTTATTTTTTAAGTTACAGTTTGGCTGGTGATTCAATCATCTAAATGTTGGGCACCAATTCAGTCATGTTTTCATGTTTCAATTGGAAGAATCGAAAAATCTATTGGACATGTAAATTTACATCTCTTACAACCGATACAATACTCTATTCTTGCACGTTTAGGATAGTTTCATAAAGTAGTGATTGTTTTTCAACTTTGGTCAGTTTTGATACAAATTTTGAATCTTTCATTTGATAATTGTTATTTTAAATACATAGTTTTCTAAATTCACCATCTTAATGTAATGTTATTGCGAACTTGTACCATGCTTTCAAAATTTTATCTTTTGACAACAAAATAAGATTGATGAGTTATGGAAGTAAGAAACTTTAGGACTCAAATAATATTGATTAAATTTTGAATGATATTTTATCATGATACACTAGTATGTTAGACTCTTGAATCACCCCTATTGTTGGTTTCAAAAGAATTAGCTGAAGCCCTCCATTAATTAAAGAAGGTTGATGGTTAAGCTAAACCATTCTGTGCTTAAATAAGGTTAATGACTAATGACAATTAGAAGCTTTAACACTCAGTTCAAGATTCTAAGTTATTAAAATAGCTTAATGTGTTAAGCTCTTCTATTGCCAGTATTGTTAGTTTGAAAAGAACAATCTAAAATATGAAATCTTCCAATGCACTATCACTTGCAAAGTTGGAGTCTTGAGATAAATATTTCATAAAAATCATTACTTTCATTATTGGATGGGTTTTATTAGAGATTGTTAATCATCTAAAAGTTTAAATTATTTCAATTGTCTTTAATTTAATTCTACAACCTAATCCTAGCCCTTAAGAATAGTAAACCATAATTAAGGATATTTTAGTCCAATATAAGGTAGTAAAAGTGTCTATAAATATGTATATTCTTATAACCATTGAAAATAAGGGGTTTTCACCAAATGAATTTATCTCATTTCCTTCAGTTAAATGTTGTCCTTTACCGCCACTGACCCTAAATAAAATCAGCGCGCCTTACTTTGTGCATCAAAAGCTTCAAGATGGTTTTTATGTTTATATCTCATTGAGCCATCTACTTTGAATCTAAGATTTCGCTAAAAAAACGGAAATATGCAATGTTCTTGGTCCATTCGACAAATCTTTGCCTTTAATGTTTAGTTTCTTATGCATTCGAGCATTGCCTACAGTTGAGAAAGGTTTTAGCATGTGATTGAAGCAAATCATTCAATTTTTCTTCCTCATTAGTGTTCTAATGGTGTCTAGTTCTTGGCGTTTAATTTCCTTGATGTGTAACTTCCTTTCCCTGGTGGGCAAGCCCAAATCCCATCTTCAACAATGCTATGTGTGATTTCTTCCTCCAGTGCAGTGAGTGTGGATTAATAGGTGTTTTCTTTGGTGCTGTGGTGTGCGATTTCTTTGTGGTGCTTTGGTCTAGCAATCAGACAATGATGCTGTAGAAGGGCCATTAACATGTTTTTTTTTTTTGGTGCGGCAATAAGTGTTTGGGCTTTTATAGTATTTGTTTTGGTTTATTTGTGCGATATTTTTCATACATTTAGAATATGGTATAAGTTTAGAAATATATCTAGTGGAAGTATTCCTATTTGAACGAATAAATCCAACGTCATTGTCTTTGAAATTATTATAGCCATTTTTTCTTGAATTATAAATCAATATCTAAATTGGACGAATTATTAGCATTGTTGGAAGATAAAATAGTGGTTATTAGAGGATTTCATATGGAGGACCATCTCACTGACGATCCTCCTGATTTTAACATGGATCCTTTGAGGCTTGAGCATGGCTACATAAAAATGATTGCCTATACACTTAGTTGATTAATTTTACGGAACAAAAGATGGTTGTTTTGATCACACATATCGATATTGATAAGGAATTTTGGGATTATCCATAAATTCTTTACTCTAGGAAATAGAACATGTCAATGATGTTTGATGTAAGTGTTTTTGTGTGGAATAGAAGGATTCGAATGTAATATAGTGGAATTTTGGGATTCGAACATGTCAATCGAGGTGACCATAGTGGTGACAGAAAACCGACATGCTTTCATTGTAGTGGAGTTGGATACGCCCAAAATAAATGTTAGAAGTTATATGAGAAATCCTTTACGCCATCTACATTGTATGCTGCAATTTCTTCTAAAAGTAGCAGTGGTATCTTATTTGCTCCTCCTAACCCATGAATGAAAGAAATTGTTACTTTAGCAAAATGAATTAGTTAGAAGTGAATCAAATAAAAATTATATTCCTAGTAAGTTTAGCGAATTGGCTTTTATCATTTTCTTGTATTTCATATAAGGAGACTGTCATAAATATACCTAGATATGTCAAAGGTTTATCAGGATGTAGCACTATCATAAATATCCATTTGATTTATTTTGGTAATATTTATCATTTTAGGTTATTTGATTTTATTAGAATTAATTACATATTATGAAATTTTAAAAGAATTCGAATAAATCGATCAGCGCACTAGCATCTGAGTGTAGATTGCCATGGGCTTGCACCCGAGGCAGTACTCGGGCACCGAAAGTTGTGGTCTTGGCGCTCGAGGCGCGCCTAAGGTAGCACTCAAGCATCGTTCAATGTATTTAAGCGCCGTAGCAAGCCACTATCCATCAAATTCACACAAAGAAGGAAGAGAGGAGAGAGAGAGATGAAAGAAGATGAGAGAGGAAGTAGAGAATGGGTAAATCTTTTATCAGATCAGCTTGGTATAAGGTTAAGGCAGGCATCTATAAATATTATCCTTAGTCTATTTTAATATCTAATAAGTTTTGTTTGTGATTTGGAGGTTTAATATTCATGTATGCTCTTTTTATTTAATTTATTTGTCTTCTTTGTATATGCAAGATATTATTATCAATCGTTTGGGGGGTTTTGTTCGAGTTTTACACGTATTTGAGGGTTTTATTATTTTATGAAAAACTAGGTAAATATTTAAGGCTATATATTTTAATATTAGTATATTTGTATAAAAAAAATTATAAAATTTGTCTGGCATTAGTACTCATTTATTGCTGCCTGAGGATTGAGGTCTCTATCTGATCATTAAGGTTTCTACTCCATTCAAAATCAGTATAACATTTTAATTGGAAATAATTTCCTTGATAACGAAGAGATTAATTTGTTATGTCCTTTTAAGTATCTTAATATCCTCTTAATCATTTTCCAATGAGCTCGTCCTTAGA
Source organism: Nepenthes gracilis (assembly GCA_033239525.1). NCBI lineage: Eukaryota > Viridiplantae > Streptophyta > Magnoliopsida > Caryophyllales > Nepenthaceae > Nepenthes > Nepenthes gracilis. The sequence goes on along the minus strand of BSYO01000028.1, from coordinate 7,743,593 downwards.
TTTAATTGATAGCAATTGACAAGAACCATGACATAACAAATGTTAGGCCATGTACATAACATAGCATACGTTAGGCTTCCAATTGTACTAGAATATGTTACATAAGACATTTCTACTATTTTAGAAGAAGTCTTACCACACATCTTAAGGCTTGGTGTTACCTTTTGCTCTAGAATTGTTAATAAGGTTACAATTCTTCATTTTGAATCATTTGAGATTTTTCACGGTGTACATCTCCTAAAATAGAGTAATGACTTTTCTTGAACGTTCGTGATAGATTTTAATACAAAGAATGTAATTAGCTATAGCCATCTCCTTCATGTCAAAACTCAAGGGTAACCAATCTTTTGTTGTAAGAATATATTTTATATTATATATAGCTAATAAAATATCATCAACGTAAAGTGATAATATTATGAATTTGTCTATAGAATTCTTAATATACACACAGTAGTCTTCGTCAATGATTATAAAATAATAGGAGATTATTGCTCGATGAAATCTCAAGTACCACTGTGTAGATAATTTAAAGCTATGTAGATAGATGTTTTAAGCTTACACATGTTTTCTTGTCCTTGACAAATGAAACCTAGTAGTTATACCATGTGGATTTCTTCATCTAATTCTCACTATGGAATGTTATTTTAATATCTATTTAATATAATTTCAAATACATTCCGATAATTATCACAGAAAAATGTGAATTGAGGTAAACCTTACAACCAGTGAAAAGGTTTCCTCACAATCAATACCCTCTACTTAGGTATACCGTTTATATAATACCTCGATATTTTGACTCAGATTATATAGTTATGAATTTAATATAGTAATAAATAATATGATATATTAATATTAATAAATATTATTAATAATAAATGATAAATAATAATAAATAAATAAAATAATAGATATTAATAAATATTAATAATAATTAGTAATAAATAATAGTATTTCTAATAAATAATAATATTAAATGATATTATAATAAAATATTAATAATAAATATAATCATAAATAAGTAAATAGAATATAATAATAATAATTGATGCGTCTCTGGATCCGAACTTTGAATAGATTTCGATGATCGTCTTGTCGTGGCTCTGGCTCCGTTCCCTGAGTTGGATCCTGGGCACCACTAAACAGAACAGGAGGTTAGCGTGTTCGGCGGAAAGTTGTCCCACCGAAAACACTCCGACGCTCAAGTCAGTAAAACAATCTTCAAGAGAAAGAAACTGAAATCGAGAGAGAGAGAGAAGCACAGAAATAGTGTTTGGTCCAGATGTAAGAAAGACGTGAGATCTTCTTAAATCTGGGAGGTGAAAATGCAGTAAACGGCCGTGAGGGCTCGCTTGTTGCCTTAGGGTTTTTGGAAAATGGTGGCGACAGAGAAGGCAAATCTCTAAGAGCACTCGTTCGTATTACCGAGAGTGTATGCAATTCAGAAGGTGGTTGAAAGCACAACTGAGAGCGTAATTGGAAGCATCCATGATACCCTCAAAGAAAGAGTGTCCTGAATGATGATTCAATGGCCTCTTTTGTAGCTGAGAGGACGATCTTCCTTCTTTGGAAGGAGTGATTGCCTTCCCCGGGCCTCTTGGTCGCTCGCCCGGAGCAGATGCCACCGCTAACCGATCGTGATTGTTTCCTTGTGAGGCGGCCAACAGCTTTCCAAACCGGGTGCCTTCCTTCCGCGCATGTTACTGTTGGAAAGTCTGGGCTGGCAAGGATTTGAAAAAATCTGGCGCATTCCTTATATGGGAGGCGCCAATATTGCCAATATCCTTTTTGGCGCCAGTTGAGATCGTGGAATATCCTTGGAAAGCCGTTGTTAGTCTTTTGATGATTTGTGGGCTTAAATGGGTCTAGCCCGTTACTGTAGAAGGGCTTGTTAGGGCCCAACGTGTAGGACGTGGACGGTCAACGTTCGAGTTGACCGTCTGCGTGCTGGTTGGCTGCCCTTGTGGAGAATTTTCGTCGTTAGCCGCCAGATGGGCCATGGGCCTGAGTGAGCCAGGCCCATTACTGTAGAAAAGCCTCTTTGGGCCCAATGCGCATAAGGCAGGCGGTCAACGTTTGAGTTGACCGTCTGCTTGAGAGTTGGCCGCCCGGATGGTCAACGCCAGTATTGACCGCCCTGGGTTTTTCAGCTTTTGGGCCTGTTTTTCAATTGGGCCGTTAGAGTGCTGACCGTCGTTTTGGGCCTCTATTGACTTTCTGGGTCCAACCCATTTTTGGTATACCCATCAATAATAATAATAATAATAATAATAATAATAATAATAGATGAACGAACAAGGAAAGGAATAAAAAAAATTAGAGGGAAACAGGGAGGAACTGTCGGGTGATTGGTGCGGTGACAACTTCTCCTTCTCCTGCCGATCAATTGGAAAAGCCACTTTCCCTTCTTCCCCTCGGTCACCAGCCTCACTTCTCTCCTTTCAGTTTCTTTCATTCCCTTTTAAATCGTTGCCTCCGTCTTCTTCTTCTAGGGGTCACTGGCGAAATCAGACAGAGAGAGTGAGAATGGGGTAGCTGGAAGTCTGCCGCTGGTGCCTGCCGTTACTGCCAGAGTCAATGCCGGAGACATCGTTGTCAAGCCGCCACCAGAAGCCGCTTCAAAAGTGCCGAGGAAAATCGAAAGTATCAGGCAAGTTGATTTGAGACTCATTTGCAAATAATCTTCCTATTTTTGCAAGTAATATTCATACTCTGTGCAAACAATCTCTTCCTCCTTCCTTGAAAAGTTATTATTGATACTCGCATATCCCAATTTCATGGGATTTGGTAGAAATGGTTGGATTATGTTAAAAATGGGTGAAATAGAGCCATGGTTAGAATGGTACTAGAAACCAAAAAATTAAGGATTGTCACTAAAATTGGGGCTTGATAAATTGTGAAATTATGTTATAATTTCTCTTTATTTACATAATTGGAAGTTAAAGAGTTGAGAATTCCTTTGCTTGGATGATAATCAAATGAAACATGAATAAATAGAGGGATGTGCTTTGTTTTGCAAAATGGGAATGGCAATGGTATATGTGGCAGCATGGGTGTGAGTAGCCATATGTGTGTGTGGGTATATATATATATATATATATATATATTATATGTATATATGTATATAAATAGATGCGTGTGTGTACTGCTTGTGCAAATTGCAATCTATGTATGTGTGTATAGCTGAGAGTGTGGGGTGTTTGTAATGGAGGAAATGTGCTGGTAGTGTGAGCAGTGTGTGAGAAAGATGTTGTATGTGCTGGCAGTTTAATGGTGGTGCTATCGTGTGCGTGTAGGTGTGTGTATGTGCGAGAGTGTGTGTGCTGCTTTGAGTGCGTTGGTGTGCTGACTATGTCTGCGTGGGCGTGTTTCAGTGTGTGCAGCGTGTGTGCTGTATAGGTGTGTGTGCTAGCAGTATTTGTGTATATGGATGTTTGTGTGTGAGAGAACTAGGTCTTGTGGCCATGAATGTTGATCTTTAAAGAGTGGGGTTAAGGACATAATCCAATTTCATTGAAAGCTCATTAAATAAAAAGGTTTTATATAAATGCATAGTTATATTTTTGGGACCAGTTGATTCATTAGGGGCTTTGTCTGTAAGTAACGAGTGATAATTAATTATGGTATTAATAATAGGTTTTGTACATGGAAAAGGATGGAGGACTAGTTAAATGTTAAATTGGTCAAAATATGTTATTCCCGGTTTGCTTTTATTCTTTCATCGTTACGTGATAATTTATTTGTGTTAATCTTGATAATGTGAGTACATTCCTTATCATCACCGAACGACAATTCTATCGTTGTGATTGTGAAGCCTTTTTGGTGTTATATTTGATTACGTAAGTATTTAAATTTTTGACTTCCTACAATTGAGGTTAAGGAGAGCGTTTCAAACGCGATTCTATTGTCCAACTTAAGAATACAACATTCCATTATCTCAGACATTTGAACCTATCCATAATTTTTTAAACTAAAACTTCCGGTTGCTAATTCTGACTTATGAAGGAGTAGCTCAAACCAGGGATTCCTCCCCCACTTAACCCAAATGCTTCAATTCACATATGACGTAAGAAGACATAGTCTTAGATTTTCCTCAAAATATCGAGATCCACCCATTTTTTTTAACAATCCCCAAACCTTAAAATTCGTAGGATATCAGTTATCTCCCAAAGCAATATACATAAATTCTCAAGACAAAGACCTCATCGCAAAAATCTCACTACGGTGATACAATTGTGAATCAAAAACTTCTCCCCCACATATACCGAGGCTAGCCACCTATTTGGGATCCAAAAATAACAAGATCCTAACCTTTCCCAAGAAATCGCTACCATCAAAGTGGCTTCGCACCTACATTACATTTCTTCCTTCAATAAACATATGGCTGACTATTTTCCACAATTCGCAACATCTACAAAAGAGCGCACATAAAAACCAGGGAAGAATCTAGAATTTATTGGGTGGATGTAATATAATATGCATTTTAGAAAAAAAAAAAAAACACACGAACCCCAACTCAAATAAAACAGAGATCAAGCTCCTCAAATAAAAACATATCTTCATCTACACTTGGGGGTGTCTCAGCGTCCTGAATTGTCACCGTAAGTGCTTTAACTGCTGCTAGTCTCTTGGGTAGGGGATAATTCTTAGCCAGGTGGCCCTACTGAACACAATTAAAACAGGGCCCCGTTGCTTTAAAACAGGTCATCCCGATGCCTCTTCCCATACTACACACAGTCCACCTTAGACTCTTGAGAACCGGCTACTGAGTGAACCTCAATGATGCTCTTTCCCTTATCTTCCGTCTTCGCCTTTTTGGATGGGCCTGAGGGTCCCTGTAACGCCCCGAGCCCGAGTCACCCGACCCGACCTGAAACCGCCAAGCGAAAACCCAAAATTATAAATGATCTCATAAATGTATCACTAAATAATACATATCGATTTTTAATTCCCATAATAAATGTTCTAAATACAATAAATACTTAAAAAAAATCTAAACTCTAGGAATGCAATCCCAACGATAAAACCTTGATCAATCAAGTTAACTCTAGAGCTTCCAGTCACAAGCTTCTTATCCCAAGATAATCTCTATCCTGAAATTCTTCAGCCACAATTTGATTACTTCTAACCTGTCATAACCTTACACTGGAGCCAATAAAATGCATGGTGAGCATAAGGCCCAGCAAGTAAATAAACAATAAATTAATGGAATACAATAAAGCGTCTCGGAACATAATTACATAGATAATTATCCGAGATTCAACATGTATCCATGGCTCAAAGCCATATGACAACAAGACTCAAGTATGCAAATTGGATTCCACCGAATCCGAGTAACAATCACGGCATAGGTTCCATCGAACCCTTCACAAAAGAGGTTCCAATTATACAAGATATCACGAAAGTCTCCTTGGACCTTATACATCACTGTGAACCCTCAATTCACACACCTGACCCACAACGGGTAACCTCAAGGTTTCGGTACTCGCAAATTTGACAAGCGACCCTATGGTCTCATGATACTTGCCAGCCGTAGTGTGCAAGTACCGAATCAATACTCTCGTTATCCCATCGGATAACCTTCACATATTCTGTGATTCTCTGATCCACAGAATATTCATATCATTATCAAGTCAAACCCAACACCACCTCGGCTCGATATCCACTAATATCTCACAATTCGTTCACAGGATTATAAGCATCCATCCAAACGATCTCAACCTCCGGAATATGAATTCAGTATCGGAAAAGTGCAGACCACACTAATGTTTCGCAGCCTCCCATTCGACCTGATACCTTAGTGTTTTCATACGTTCTCCTCAACTTAGTCATAGAGTGCCAATAAATATACGCACACCAATGAAGTTGACACAAGGAATATTTTACCGGAATTCATCAAAGAAATACGGAAATATTCACTTAACCGACGATCATTATTTCAAGCATACCAAACTCACATGCATAGATTTATATAAACACATAAGGCTGTAAACACATAAATACACACACACATAAATATATATATATATATATATACCAACCATATATATCTATATATCAGCCACATATATATACTCGCGCACTGCCATACGGCAGTACACTCACCCACGGTGCACAGCACACAACCACATATTCTGCCATTTATAATTTTGCCAACACAGCATTCACCCACTGTGCATCGCGCACACACAGCCGCACCGGCAGACCCACGTATGTACACATACACACACACACTTATATAATTATATATATATATATACACTGTATAATTACCCGGCCATATACACAACCACGCACCGAGCACTCACGCACCGTGCACAGCGCCGACAGCCGACCAACAGAGTACGAAGATCTGTTCTTCCAGATTCAGTCTTTTATAACAATTTTCACATAGCATCACTAATTTAATTTCATTGAGAAGGAATACGATGAACTTAGAGAGAGAAGGACAGATCGGTTGCAACATTGATATAAGAGTTACTTGCAAGAATGAGAGAGAAGCTTTACTTGCAAATGAGAGAGGAACTTTACTTGCTAATCAAGAGAGAGTTTACTTGCCTGTTGAACAGAACGATTAGGGTTAACGGCGGCAAGGGATTAACGGCGGCGAGGGTTTGCGGCGACGGCGACAGAGACGTAAACTGACGACGGCAATGGCAACGGCTCCAACCGCAGCAATCGGCAACGGCGGCGGCTTCGACTGCAGCAATCGGCTAGGGTTTGCGATGGTGGCTCTGACACCGATTGACGACGGCGACGCTCTCTTCGGCAACGACGACTACGGCGTCAGACGACGGCGACTCTGGAAACTTCAACTGCAGAGGCTCGGACGACGAACACTGCTACCGCACGCCTCAATTTATACTCCACAATCAAGGCCACCGATTTATTGAGAAGAAAGATGAAGCGGTAGAAACCGAAGAGGAAATTAAGAGGGAGATGGAGATGCGAAACGGAAGGGAGAGAGAGAGACGGAAGAGAAAGAGAGAGGAACGGTGAGAGCGAGAGAGAGACAGAGAGACGAGAGAAAGAGACTGAGAGGCGAGAGAGAGAGAAATCGAGAGACGCAGGGGGATGAATCGAGAAGGTGAGGTGAGGGAGAGGAAGAAAGGGGTAATAATGGTGGGAAATTAATTACATTAATTTTAATATTATAATTATTTAAACGTTTATATTATTTATTATTTATTATTATTATTATTAAAACGTTATACGTTTTATTTTGTTATTATTAATTATTATATTTTAACATTATTATAATTATTTTATTTTATTTATTTATTTAATATAATTAATTAACTATTATTAAGTAATAATTATTTAATACCATAAATATTAACAATATTTATTAATACCAAAAAATATATTATTATTTATTATTAAATTTATTTAATAATTCGAGTTGAAATATCGGGGTATTACAGTCTCAAACTCAACCATGCACTATTGCTTGTCCAACTGGCTACCCTCTTAGCAAAGAATTTCTACGTCTCTAACTCCCTCTCGAATATCAGAGCTCGATCTAGGATATCAGTATATGTTTGGAGCTTGTGAGTCGCTAATTTCCTTCTAATATCGTCATTCAGTCCTTACTGAAATTTCTTTACCTTCCTTAATTCGTCCTCCATAAAATACGGTGCATATCGGGATAATTTAGTAAATTTTATGTCATATTCTACTACGGTCTGACTTTCCTACCTAAGTCGCATAAATTCTTACTTCTTTTAATCCTAAAGGCTGGAAGAGAAATACTTTTCCATAAAGGTTTCTTCAAATATTTTTCAAGTAATACCATCATCGGGCACACCTAACGCCCTCTTCTTCATAGCCCACTAGCTATCAACTTCACCTTCCAACTTATACACTACCAACATGACATTTTCTCGATCAGAATATTGAATCACTGCAAAGATCTTCTTCATTCTCCGGATCCAAATATTTGCCTTCACCGGATTAGGTTCACCCAAAAATTCAGACGCTCTCTCCGCGGTGAACCTATCATACGTTGTCGGAGCAAGATTTACTGGAACTGGCTCAGGTGCATGAACTAGAGCCATATGACATTGCTTTATCGATTCAACAATATTAGTCATCCTTCCCAACAAATTTACGTACTCGGTTTCTCATTCGTAGGGAGTATGAACCTCCACTGTTATTTCTTCTACCCTGTCTACTTATCATGCTATATCCTATAACCACAAATTTCATAATATTAGCTGACCTCAAATAATCAAACCAAAGGGAGGGGTTAAAATAAATCAGTGCTATCCAGAATAAAATCCTTAATGCCAACCCTTAGCCATCCCCGCTGACCCTAACTACTCTTATCTTTCCTCATTTTGAAACAATTCAATCGAGACCTTTAACTCAAATCAATTTACTTAGGCCTAAAATTAATATCACTCTACTTAATCACTAAGTCGTGTTGTATTTCTGGCCTGACTTATACTAGCTAGGATGCCTAGGACGTAATCATCCTATGTCTATCCATACTTATTCGATCAATCATAATCATTTCTTAAACTTCCACACACGATTCAAATCATTTCTAAGGTATCTCTTTTATCTGATACCAGCTGTGATGGAACAGATTTTTATATTCTAAAGACCTTCCGTCAATGACCAAACAAAACTAATATATGTAAAATCTGTGAAAATTTTGATAGAATTTTCTTTATAATTGGACGAAAATAAAAAAATACATGTTAAAATAACCTGCACAAGTATATAAATATCTAAAATTTTACAAATTTATCCCACATCACATCTACAACACAACACATGATCCACAATAGCCATATCATCCATGGCTCCAACACAGCATTCCTAACTATTGTATTGGATCTAAGAGCGATATCATCTAGGACCATAACAATCTAAACATCAAAATAGTGCAGAAGCGACTAAATCCATATGTTAACTCGTAGAAACAAGAACAATACATCTAACATAATATTGTAGCATTTTACATTATCATAATCTACAGTGTTCATTTCAAAATATTAGCTATATACATCCAAAATCCTTCGAATCACCAAAATCTTCCAAGGTCTTCAAATATCACAAGTTTTCCTTCTTTTATTTAGTTTTGATTTCGATTCTTATTAGACTTCTACTTATCTTAATGGAAAAACATAAAGTAAGGAATGAATTAACAACTCAACAAATATACCAAAAATCACAAGAATATATATATATATATCATGTAAACATACACATATTGAATGACAAATAAACATACAAGAAATTCAAAAATCAAATACGTATACAGACAAGACATAAATATAAAAACAATGCATAATCATATGAAAACTTCTCATTTCTAAAAACTTGGATCAAAAATATAAATTCTTCATTTATTCTTAGCTCGAGGTCCTTATCCGAAAACAATTCAACTACAATTTTTTAGTTCTTAGTTCAAGGTTCATATAATTTAACTTTTCATTTAAAACTACTATACTCAATACTTTACATCCCAAGGAAGGATGGCTCTTTTTATTTTAATTGTTATTATCCTTCATACTTTGCATCCTGAAGACAGAATGTCCCTTTATAGCTTAATTGTTAACTTCCATACTTTATATCCCGAGGATAGGATGCTTGTTCTTTGGCTTAATTGTTATCCTTCATAATTTACATCCCAAGAATAAGATGATTTCTTATTCAGTTTAACTAGTTTCCTCCATACTTTACATCCTGAGGACATGATGATTTTTTTAAGCCTAATTTCTACTATTATTTCTTAACTGGAGGTATCCTTGTCTTTATTTCCCAAATCAGAACTTATCTTGCCTTAAAAACCATTCTAATTCATACCATTTAAACCTTCGGTTAACCTCAAAACTTCTTGATAACTTAATAGTACAATTTCAAATAAAATCTTTAAGTACAAAATGTCAGATAAGCCTCATCAAATCTCCAATCAACACTTAAATCTCTAGATTTGAGATTTTTAATAACCAAATCCCTAATTTTCGTCTTAGGATTCCATACGAAACTCCTAGATATAAATCAGACACAAAACGTATACCAAACGGTGAAATTGAAGCCATAAACCTTGATAATCATATACAAATACCAAATCAATCCATATTTACCACCATTATATCACTAATTTTGAGTTAGGATTTAGAGCAAACTATTCGAACACCAATCAAACACAAAACATATATCAAATGACGAAATCGAAACTATATATTATCATATTTATGCATAAATATAAAATCTATCCAATAAATCATGAAAACATGCATAATTTTCGAATTAGGGTGTGACGTAAGCTGTCCGAACATAAATCGAACACAAAACGTGACCTAAATCACGAAATCGGAGTTATAAGTCACAATATATATACATAAATATGAAATCTAGTCCAAAAATTATGAGATTCATGCATTATTCATCCCAAGTCTAAGGGAGCAAGGGATTTAAAATATAAAGTACAAAATGGAGATATTTAAAAATGGTAAAATTGAAAAATAATGTCCGAGGTACACTTGCTTTTACCTAATTTACAATTTTCCTTACTTGGATTAGAGTGGAACTATCAAAATCTCCCTTTTCTTCTCTTTCTTCCTCTCATTCCTCTCTTCCCCTTCATGTTCTTTGTGCGAAATGGTCTTCTCTCTTCTCTCCTTCCGTTTTTAAAATAAAATGAAAGCAAGTCGGAGGAGAAAAATCGGGTGCGCGCTCGAGCGCGTGGCAAGTGCACCCATGCAGGAAATCGATGCCTTCCACCTCGCTCGAGCAAGCGGCAAGCGAGCCCCCTTCCGAAGCAATCTGCTTTTTGCGCTTGCTGCTGGACTCGAGTTAGTAACGAGCTAGCAGCGAGCCCAGTTCTGCTACTTGCTGTATTAAGGCCAATTTTTCACTTTTCTTAATTTTACTTATTTCAAATTTAATTATACCAATTTAATTATTAGATTTACTATGTTTTAGAAACTCAAACCTCACACATTCGAGTTGTAGATATGATGAAATACAGATTCTTAGATATATTTATCTGTTAAATATTATATAATTATTCATGACTCTTGACATACATCATGTATTGTATATGTAAGATATTTAATTTCCTATTTTTTTGGGGATTTGTTATTACTTGTTGGATATTTGGTTTACCCTTACATTTTATTGGTTTCAAATTTAATTGATTGCCTTGTGCGGGTCGAGGAATTCTACTTTTGCTACAAAATTTCGAGATAGAGATGATATTGAAAATAGAGACTCGTAAGGTGGAGCTCTACAATTATTTTCATTGATCGAGGTTTTATTTAGATATATTATCGGGACTGTGTTCTCAGGTTAATAATATTGTAAATATTTATTATCTCAAATGAATTTATTGTGATAATTATAATTATTATATTGAATTTAATAATGCATTTATGAGGTTGATTGTAATTTTGGGTTTCCTCATAGTCGGTCTGAATCGGGTCAGATGACTCGGGTTCGGGTCATTACACTTTATCTATAAACAAAGTTTATATCTTTCAAGTAATCTATCTGCCATATGTTTAACAATCTATTTATTTTCAATTACTTTTTGCCCTGATGGTAGATCAACAAGTTATATGGCCTGGGTTGTTCTAATAGACACCATTTCATCTTCTACTACTTTATTCCATTCTTCTTTTCTAGGGCATGATTGAGCTTTATCAATATGTTTAAGCTCATTATCATTTGATTCATTATGAATAATGCTTCCCCTTTGATACCAAATAGATGCAAGGAATGATTTTCCTGGTGATCTTACAAAATGGGGTTTCTTATGAAATGAATTCGCTTGGTGATATAATATTTCTACTTGAATTAGCACCCCAAGAAACTTCTTCTTGCATCTCTATAATATTATGAGATGCAAGTATGTCACCTGGATCCTCCAATTCATATAATGGTTCACCTTTATTATTCTCACCCCTTTTGGGGTCATTATTTCCTAAAAAAGTGGCATCTCATGATTTAATTTATGTTATATTGTCATTTATATGTTCACTTATAAACATATAACCCTTGGAGTGTTTAGAGTATCTAATAAAAACACATTTCCTTCTTTTTGGACTTTATTTCCAATGCAAATGAGAAGGATCATAAACATATGCTGCAAACCCCATGGATTCAAATAGTTTAGATCAGATTTTCTACTTGTGTATAATTCATAAGTGGTGGAGCTAATCGATGTAGAAGGAACATGATTAAGTATATAGGCTACAGTCAACAAAGCATTTCTCCAATAGAAAATAGTTAAGCTAGCTTACACCTTTATGGATCCTACAATTTACAAAAGAGTTATATTTCTTCTCTCAGTAACCCTATCTATTGTGAAATTTTAAGAATAGTTAACTATCAAATTATAATACTTTTATTATATAGTTTGTTAAATTGTTTAGATACATATTCACATCAACAATCTGTTCTAAAGGTTTAACTTTTTTTTTTCAATTTGATTCTCCACATCTTATAAATACAATTTAAAATACTCCAGTGCTTTTGATTTATGAGGGATCAAATATACTTGGCTAAAACATGTAAAATCATTTGTGAATGTAATGAAAATAGGAAGATTTATGTCTAGTCCTTATACTTATTGGACCAATATGTCAAAATGAATTCATTATAATGAAATCCACCTCAACATCTTTTTCAAATGGTTTTCTAGTAGTTTTTTTTCCTCTAGGTAATGCTCATATGTTGGTAAGTTAATTCTAGCAAACAAGCCTAATAAGCCCTTTAGTGCTATTCCATTCATTATATTATATCCAACGTAATCTAATCTAGCATGCCACATTGATTTATCAATATTCACATTGCTAAAAAAGCAATATATGAGAAACAACTACCAATATAATCATATATATTACTTTTAGCATCTAAAACCACAAAACTATTAGAAATATGTCCAAAACAACAATAAAGATTGCCATAAATTGCATCAACATTAGAACTATAGAAATTTAATCTATAACTTAGACCTAGAAGAACTATTATAATATTCTAGATAATTCTAATTCTAAAAATTTTATTTTATTAATGCTACTATGAATTTAATTGATATTTTATACTTGAATTAAGGATAATTGGTCCTTAGAAATAATTAGAATCCATTTTGATTAAGTTTGGATTCTAAAAGTGTATGTTCAAGCCAACGATCAAATGACATTTTGAACCTCAGTTAAACAGTTTCTATAATAGATTAGTTTTTGTTTGAGTTATGGATAAGATTGAATAAGAAGTTATTTTTTTAATTAAAGTTTAATAATTAAATTTAGATAAGTTAGTTTAGAATCGAAGGAATGTAGTTTTCTTATATTACCCTATAAATAAAAAAACCCTTTTATTCTTAAAATAATACAAGTAAGAAGAGAGAAAGCAACAAAAAAATGTAGATCAAAGACTTAAAGAAGCCGGCTTAGTAAAGAACATTTGGTCCTTAAAATTATGAAGTCAAGAATTATCAACCAATATAGTTTTTATTTTCTTTGGTGATTCATGGAAGTTTTTCTTTATTTGAAAATTTGAAGTATTTTCGATACCTTTTTTGTGCAATTCAAAATATAATACTTGATTCATCTCGAGAATTCGAATTAATATACGAATTAGAGAGTCACATTATCGCGCTTGATGCGCAAACAGTAACGGATCCGATTGTTGTAACTCTAAATTTAGATCTTACACACCATAATCAAACAAATAAAAGATAAGAGGTATGCGGGACTCGTTTCATAATATATCTTTCGATACTCAAATTAAAAATCTTTCTATTCGAATAAAAAAGATTTTAAAAAATAAGTGTGAGAAAGTAGAGTGGATGGCAATGAGTGTATATATGGAGGGTAATGCTCATATTTATACACTTGACTGGTATAGTGACTTTAATATTTGTACACTTATTTGGTAGAATGTCTTTAGTGTATATAAACTCGACTAGTGGAGTGTCTGAATTTTAACTCCCAGCATGTCATCAATGGGACACCAGCTATACATCCATCAATGCACATTACTTCTCTAAATATTTTGTTGATTTGGGGTCTCATTTGATAGGATTTTATTCTTTGCCATCAACATTGTGATTCAGTATCTTTCTAAATTGAATACCTGTTGAACTCTCCTTTCGGCTATAAATTACGGAGTTCCCTTTACTTTGTATCATAAGGCGTCTCTTGTCTTACCCAGTGGTGTGACCGTCCTGAGCCAATGTGGTACCTTTGATGTTGTGAACTGGAGTCAGTGGGAGTTCTTCTCACGAATCCAGATCAAGCAGATTAATTAAATAATTAATTTTAAATCCTAAAATTTTAAAAATTCTAAATAAATTTAATAAATTAAAAATTTTAAAATTCGGGTGTGACAAACCAAATATGTAAGGCTTGATAAATTAAAAATTTACATAGGATCTTATTGAATAACCGTCCAGACAAAATAAGTACAACCTACTTCACAATTATCGTAAGGGAGGTAAAAATTCAACCCAAAAATTATATGTCAAATATAATATAATATCCGAGCTATTTTTAAAATATAACTATAGGCCTAAACTTGACCAATGCCAAAATCCAATGATAACAAATATTAATTTAAATTACAGCAGAACTAAAATCACCAAATCAGACAAATAGTTGGCAGATCACGTCCTTACTTTTGCAATATATCCGAGCTTTTTACTCTGAATGGGTAAAATAGAAAATGTGAGCCTAGCGCTCAACAAGTATCATATTTAAATAAAACGAGTCCAATAAATCATAAAGAGGGTCAAATAGATGAATATCTAATCAAATAATAGAATAAATTCAAATTATCGATATAATAAATCTATTAGAAATTCAAAATCCAATATCCAATGGTAATCTTGTACTCAGACTAAACCAAATATCTAAATCCAAAATAAATATCTAATTAGAAAATGGTCTTCATCGGGACGTATATATATATATATATATATATATATATATATAGAAGTGATCCGGACCAATTTTAATAAGCTAATGTCCAATCCAAATTTAAGTCCAAGTCCAAATCCAAAGCCCGATTAGCTTGTAATTTAGAGTAGATTCCAATAATCAGATGATCTAATGGCAAGTGTAAACACCAAAATAATATCGCGACAGATAGTTCAGAGGTTCAGACCAAAATATATAATCAAAATCAATTGTACGAAACAAACCAAAACCCAATTGTGGGCAAAATTGGCGAACCTCTAATCCAAATGTAAAATCAAGTTGAAATATGCAAATCTATGCTGAAAATACAAAACATATACCAAATTTGAATTTTGATTATTTAAAGACCAATTTGAGGAAGGGTTACACTTATTTCGGTAACCTTAGGCCAAATCAGATGCAAATTAGGCCAGCATGTATGGCCACCTATGTACTTTGTACTCATAGGTAAGATTACTCACTATATTTTTCTACCCGTAATTTTGGATACAATACTCAAATTTATTAGATATATTAGGACGTTCGAATATATTATAATGTTAAATCAAATCATCCAAATGGAAAGGGTCACTACTCCAAGTATTTTCTATTTGCGAAAAGGAATGTTTAAATAATAAATATCTTTCCATCAAACGCTGGCTAGAATATCGAATAACAAATAAATGTAGTGACCACAACCTGGCACATATATATATAAATGCATGGCCTATGCAAATTTCATGTATATTTTCAAATACACATACTAATATAAATATATACAGTATCGGATAAAATTTTCACGTTTTCAGAAAAATGGTAAACCCTCCAAAATCATCAAACCAAATCTTAGCCAATGAACCATACATGTATGTCTAAAATAAACAAAATAGGTGTATAAAAATACATACATAATAATAAAAATTTCAAATAATATTCAAAATGTATCAAATATTAAATCAGACTGAAAATAGGGATTTCAAATATTTACTTTAACCTTATACTCTACAAATTTGAGAAAAGGATGCCTCAAAGTACTTGAATCGGGCACTCTCTTTCCTACCGGCGTGCCTTTCTCTCCCTCTTGTGCGCACGGCTTCTCTCTACGCGATTATCTGCCTCCCGTGCGCTCTGCCACTACTACTGCCTTGCATGGTGGTTGCCAGCCTTCCCGATGCCACCTCGCCGACGCCGCTGCCGCAACTCTACCACCTCTCTCTCTGTCCAAGCACAAACCCTCGACTTGTTGCGCCTTCCTCCTTCGATTCGCACCAACATATAAAATGGAGGGCAAATTGCAGAGTGGGCCTTGTCAGGCTTCCATTTTCGGCTCCGATCTTTGGCAGGCAGTCAACCACTACCTCCTGCGTCGGCCCTTTCCCTCTTCTCTTTTCTCTTCTTTTCTTCTTCCCTCCTCCTTTCTCTCTCCACAATCCCCTAATTCTCTTTTTCTTTTTCTTTTTTTATATTATTATTATTATTGTTATATTATTTTCTATTGTACTTTTCTTTTATTTTAAAATTTAAATCGATATTCGGACGATAATAGGGCGCACTTCAGGCGCCAACCTAATTGATCCAAATATCTTCTAAAATTTCTCAATATTTAATTAATTTTTATCATATCTAACTTATCCAAAATCATAATTAATACTAAAATAATACAGAAGTAGATCTGGGATATTACAGTTCTCTTCCAGCCTTTGAAGTTGAGATTCGAGAATATGTTTGAAAACTGTTTTGGTTACCCTATTTTATATGAAAAATCGTATTGGTTTTCCTCTTTTACGTCAATTCCAAAACAAGGCCTCCACCATGGAAAGGTTAAGCTGTGACGAGGCCTCTATTATTGTTACTGCGTGACTACAGCAAGTTTTGGCAGACGATTTTTGTAGTCGCCTCACTCATGGAAATGCTATAGACCTTGGAGAAAACTATTGTAGTTCCTAGAGGGGGGGATTTTCTTCTTTTTTTGCATCCATCCCAAGGAAAGGCTTGGGTGTTGTAACGGTGCCTTTTTCTTGTTGATTCTTATGGCGGTGATTGAGATATATATTGCTGATTTGGGCAGACAATTCGTGTCCAAGAATTTAGAGAGAAAAGAATATTTTTTTCATCCAAGTCATTGTACTTTTTTCTCTACTAGATTGTACTTTTACTATTATAAACTTATACGTTGTGCAAGGAATTAATGAATAGAACTATCCAAATGTTATTCTTTTTCTTTGCATGGCTCAAATATTCTTGTGTTCTCTGAATAGTTAAAAACTTGAATATTATTTTTTGCCATGTTATTTCTAACAATCTAAGAAATTAAACATCTGACAGCTAGGTCTACTGACAATTAGATGTGTGATAATTTATTTCAAACGCTTGTTTTACGCATCCGTAAACCAATCAAATTGACTTTAATTAGAGTGATGTCAGGTCTGCCCATCACCAGTTTGTCGCTTTGAGAAATGATATGTCAGGGCATCACAACCTGCATGTGCTGCAGATGCACCAATCTGGGCATCAGAGCCACCAGCTATTAGTCTATTGCACTTGGAGGCATTGTATTAGACTATCATTACTGACACATCAAAATAAACGTGCCAATGCACATTGCAGTGGCAACGCGCCTCTTTAGTGCCCTTAAATGATGTCATTTCTAGGCCAAATTGTTGGCTATTTAAACTCTGATACTTTTTCATTTCTATACTTCTTCACATTTCTGACCTCTCAACCCTAGTTCGCTTTTACTTCTCCTTGCCTCCATGGCTCCTGAGCAACTTCTAAGAGTATCACTGAGATCCCATCCATCCTCACTTGTGATGATGTGGATAACATTTATGATAGGTTCAATATCCCTGTCGACATTCCATACGTTGT
The DNA here is from genome assembly GCA_033239525.1 of Nepenthes gracilis. Taxonomy (NCBI): domain Eukaryota; kingdom Viridiplantae; phylum Streptophyta; class Magnoliopsida; order Caryophyllales; family Nepenthaceae; genus Nepenthes; species Nepenthes gracilis. Next base: position 7,725,813 of record BSYO01000028.1, on the reverse strand, counting down.
GCCTCTATCTAATGATAGAGCCTACTCTCCCCGGTTTGACTTCATGACCATCTACAAGGTCTATTAGAAGGAAGGTCTTCGCATTCCCATTGCGAAGGAATTGTATGAGATTCCAAAGGTTCTTCAGATTCATATTGCGCACTTCCATTCCAATGCCATCAGATATCTAATTTCTTTGTGTGTCTTCCTTTGTTATTGGAAGCTTCTCTTGGATGCTCAGACTATCAAAGTAGTCTTCTGGTTCAATCAAGAGGGCAAATAGATTTCATTTACACCTCATAAAAAGTATAAAATAAGCGGGGATAATCTAGGTTTAATAAAAGGTTGGAAGGACTGATGTTTTTATATTGAAGTCCCTTTGACTGGACTCTCACTAATGAATGGGGCAGGGTGAATCCTGTCTACTTTGGTATGTCATAAAGAGTGAGCCTCACATGGCTTAACCCTCGACGGAGCTTATTAAGGAGAATGCTACCTCGCTCCAGAGGATAAATAGTTTTTGACCCAAGCAGTTGTTCGTTGATGTTGGCTAAGAAGTGAGAACAGAAGGAGAGGCTATGGCGGTCTTACCTTTTCGTCGACCCAATAGAAAACAGAGAAATGTTTTCATCTGGGACTCTCGTAAAAGGGTGACCGGTATGGCAAATCTCCTCCTATCTTCCTCAGCTGACTACAACAGGACCATCGATGAGGCCTATGATGAGATGACCTCATTGCATGCCAGAAAGTCATCTCAAAGGCCAGCTTTTATTCTTTTTTTTTTCCCGATAGCCCAATTTTTGAAGAGGCACCTAAATTTATTGAGAGTGATAAAGCTTCATTGCCCACTACTTCAAGAATAAATGACCCCATCACCAATAGATCAAATGGACCGATCGATGTTCCATTTGTAGCTGTGTGCAAGATCTCAAATTTCGTTAAATTGTGGCCTGATGAGCCCATTTTCACACCTCCTGTTCTTTTGTTAAGGAATCCATTAACAATGATCAAGCAGTAGAAGAGTTAGATAATAATCCAAAGGCTGTAGATGTAGAGGAGGTTCCTCACACTAGTGCTTTAGTATTGAGCACCTAGAGGATGCAGACGTTTTTTCTCCTCCTCCCAGGCTTGAGGTTGCTTTCCGGCATCACTCTTTGCCTCTTTTATGCTAGAAGACTCCATCCATCTCTGAGTCCAGTGTTTCTCCCGATCCATCTTCTAAGGAGAGACCTTTTCCCATTGTAGTATCGTTTACGGAGTCTTTCTGTAACACCCTGAATATGTTATTTATTTTTTTTATGATAATATATTATCAAATGAATAAATCTTAATCACCTTTGGGCTTAAAATTGTATAGTTAACTAATACGTGGGCCTAATAAGTTCAGAATAATTGGATCAATAGATTTAGGTATAAATACTTGGGCCACTAATTTAAATTTAGATTAATTAGTGAGTTAGGTTAAACTAATTTAATTACGAACCAAGCTAACTGAATTAAGATTTAGCATGAGGGCCTTAATATATCAAAATGTGTTGACTAAAAGTATAATTTAATGAAGTTAAAATATTAAAATTGAGATATTAATAAATATATATAGTGACACATAAATATATATATATATATATATTGATAATAATAATAATAATAACAATAATAATAATAATAATATGAGAAGAAGGAAGTAAAGAAACGGAGAGAAGGAAGGAAAAAGAAAGAGAGAAAAGAAAAGGTAGGGAGGCGAAGAAGAAAAGAAGAGAAAGAGGGAATAAGCGAATGGTCAGCAGTGAAGGACGAAGGAAATCAGCCCTCACATGAAAACTCGATGAAAACCCTAGACCCACCCTTCATTACATAATGAGACAATAGGGTTAGGAGTGGGGAGAGGACAAACCGAAGAGGAAGAATGCAAGCTGTAGTGAAGCAGAGCTATTGCCGTCGTTGTAAGAGGGTCACGAAATCAAAGCAAGTAAAATTTCTACCTCGCAAATTAAACTATTCCTTTATTCTTGTTAATGTTAAATCTCTGAGTGCATGCCCTAATTTGGTGGGAAACGGGCGAAACTCTTAGGGTTCAAAATCTGAGAACCCGAATGCGGAGCCACAGCTCTTTGAGAAAATAACTGACACTTTGGGATTAATGATAAATTGGGGTTTCATAAAGTGTCTAATGGAGCTATTAAGTATCGATTTTACATGTTGTACCCCTTGATTTTGGGGATTTGGCGCAATCGTGGGAAATAGAACACTATGCTCTGTTTCCATTTTCCAGCTGGGTCCAGTGACCCGAAGGTAGCAATGTAAATTAAACCTCGTTCTTTTGCAAGTAAATCCTCTCCTTTCCATTCTTGGATGTTGTTTATTTGCTATCATATCATGATTTTGTGCCAATCGATCTAAATTTTGTGACAAAGTGAGGAATTGGGGAAAATAGGGCTACGGTTGTATAATGTGAACTGTTAGGATTTATTAATAAGAAAATTTATGTATTAATTAAATTGTTGTTCCCTCGCGCAACCAATCTCCTCTTCCCTCATGGAATATCGTTCTTTAGTATTTGTGGGATTTGGGCTGAAATTCAGTGTAAGGGGAAACTAGCAGAACAAAGCCTTCGGCTCCTTCTAACTGATCCCAGGCTTCACGATGAATTGAGATAAAAATTGCAATAAAGTGAAGCTACCAAATTGCCTTATTTCCATGTTAAAAGCTTTGACAACTTTATTCCGAGGGCGGTTGACATTGCGAAGAGTAGAGCTTCGCAATGTATGCGTGTACATGGCCTGGGGTGTGTGTGCATCGCTGTGTTAGTGTACGTGGCTTGGGTGTGTGGCTGTGGCTTGTGTAGGTGGTTGTGTGGTGCGGTGGATGTGAGAGAGGGAGTCGCATTGTGAGCCGGCAGTGAGGGGGTGGTGTTGTCGCTGTATCCTGCAGGTGGTGGACTTATAGGGGCGTATGTACACCCAGTATGGGTGTGTATATATATAAACATGTGTATATATAAATATAGGTATATAAATAATTATATATGTATATAAAGGGTATGGGTGTGTATATATATATAATTTTATATGTATATATAAGGCGCATATATAATTATATATGTATATATATATGGTATGGCAATTGGTATCTATAAATATGTATACTCGCATGGGTTAAATAAAATATTACGGTATTCAGTCGAATATTCGAAATTTCTTTGGACCTTCCATCATTCCTGTGATAAATAATCCTTCACGTTAGATTCGATCGAGTGTGTATATTTTATTGATACTTTATGGATAAGTAAATAAGAGTATATAAAAACTCTACGGTATCCAGACGAATAGAAGTTCGTGAGACCCTAGCGTAATCTATACTTTTCTAATACCTATTCTATTCCTAAGGTGGAGGTTGTTGATATAGAGGGGGGATGTTTATAACATAGTGACCATCATAGAGGATGATATCAGGGATATCATTGGCGAGGGGTATCGGAAATGGTATGAGCAAGCTACGGGTACAGTCTTTCAGAGGGCTGTATGAGAATTGGGGATACCATGGATATCGGATAATCTTGTGGTATTTACCCAATTGTTGGGGGCATGAATATGCAACATTTGGTTCACTATAACAGAATAAGGTCCATGAAGATTATTGTCATTTTGTACAGTTGTGACCTTGTATTAAGCTGACGATCGGATTCGATGGAATCCATGTTGCATTCTTAAAATCCAATCGTTCATATGGCTTTCGAGTCATGGTTGTAAGACTCGAGATCTCTTGATCAAACAAATCATAATTAATCGAAATCAAAGGATATAAGAAAATTTAGATTGAAGGGTCCAACATCTATAAACTATTGAAATTAAAATATGTGAACTTGAAAACTTCCACCAACTTAAGAATTTTGGTATAAATTAAATAATTATGTGGATTATATTATTAACCTTAAAGCCAAAGATTCACGTCGAGACACAATAGTAACCCAAACAATGGACCCGATCAACAACCGATTTAATTACGGTTAATAAAAAGATAGCCCGACTATCTTTTCACCTAATTAGCAACCGAATTTAGTTTGACTAATTAAATATAGTACAAATTAGATTAACTAAGTAAAATTTAGTACCCTACACACATACGGCAGCATGCCGCATCACCCAAGTAGCCCAAGCATAGGCTAAATTCAACAAAATAAAGTCCCCGGCACCTAAAATTCCAAATGTATAAATAGGAATTCAGCAACTCGGCAAGAAAGCTCACGGCTACACCAAAAAAAAATTAGATTTTTCTTCCAACCAATCCACATATGACAGCACTCTTATCCCAAATAATTAATAGAGAAATCAGTACACATACATTTCACAAGGAAAGACACACACACACGGCACCCAATGCTTAGAATTCAGCAAGGCTCAACAGCAACCATATAATAATATAATTTCAGTAAGAGGAGAGAGAGAGCTCCACGGCAATTCACATCAGCAAGAGAGCTCGGCTACATTTAGTCAAAATGTGGGGTAAAATGAAGCAGCTCTTGGCTGCTTACTTCAGCAGCCACAGCCCACAAAAATCAGGCAGCTTAAGAATGAGCAAAGAAGACTCCTCACGGCTGCTGAAGCAATAGCCTTTCCACACAGCCAACTATTAGGTCTGGTCACTCCCTTGTGGATAACCCAACAAACTGGAGACGTCATCAGAGGCTGCATAGGATTTGTGCGGAGTGCTGCGGATTGGCTGCATTGGAAAGGTCCAAGGACTTTATGCAGCAAAGGGACGAGGACTTTGCGGAGTCAAATGGGCAGCAAAGCGGATGGCCAAGGAGCGCGGACTTGCCTTGAGGCAAAACGGACGCAGACGGCTGAAGGTGCACGGACGGCTGATAGTGCGTGGATGACCAAGAAGGCAAAAAGGTCGACTGATGAAGCGCACGGGATTTACCGGTTGGTTTACAAGTATGGAAACGCTCGAGGACTTGGGCTATGCACAGTGAAGACCGAAGACATGGGTAATGTTGGAGATCATTGTTATTGCTTGGAGACATCAAGGAACGCTCGAGAACTTTATAATGACCAAGGGCATAAAGAATAGCTAATGGTTCGTGGACTTGAGGGTAGCAAGGACCAAGGACATCGTGACAGCTAGCATAGTAGATAGTTAGCTTTATGGGCTTTGCAAAGCAGGTTGCAGAGCTGCAGGTGTGCGCAGTCTGTACAGGTGGTAGGTGCAAAGTTAGTGGGCAAAGTTGACGGCATGTTGCAGAATTGGTGGCAGGAGATTGTCCACAATCAACCTACCTATTGGTAAATGCTCTCCAGGCAAGCTCCTTATAAATATGCATGCTGAGCATGTGGTGGTGAAGATACACAGACACGCAAGGCAAGACACAAGAGTGAGGGAGGCGGTCAAGTCTCTAGAGGAAGCTCACGGCAATGAAGCTAGGAGGGTTAATTTATTCTGAAAAGGTTTTTCTTTGTCCATCGTGGTGTGTAGCGGATACTCCATCTCGGGGGTTCTTTGTAACCATTTCACATAGTGGACTTGTTGTGAACCTAGTGTCCCATAATTTTTTTCTTAATTTAGAAGGATTTTTCACGTAAAACGTATATGTGCTTCTGTTTCTCCCTATGTGTACATTCTTGTTCGACCGGCCACTTGTGCTAACAAGTTGGTGCCTTCGTGTCCGACCGGCCTTTTACCCCAACAAGTGGTATCAAAGAAAGACTGTGAACCGTCGGTTGAATGACGTCGTCAGCGAAGAATGTGCCGTTCAGTGTGGAGCAGTTCAATGGGAAAAATAATTTCATCCTTTGGCAAGAAAAGGTGAGAAATATTTTGATCCGAAAAGGGACGATAAAAGCTCTTCGAAAAAGAGAGAAGCCGGAGAACCTGACGGAAGAGTTGTAAGATAGGAGGGATTTCGCTAACTGCCCAATTAAGTTATTTCTTACGGATAACACACTCCAAGATGTCCTCGGTCAGTCAAACCTGACGGAGGTCTAGAAGAAGTTAGAAAGCCGGTATAAGTCTAAATCCTCGGTGAGGCTGCATATGAAGAAGCAATTTTATGGCCTACAGTTTTTTGAAAGTAAGAGTTTTGAGAAGCACTTTGACGAGTTCAACCAGCTGGTGACGCAAATGTTGACCTTTAATGAGGAGATCAAGGAGGAAGATAAAGTGTTGGTATTGTTGGCTTCCTTGTCGGCCTCGTACGATCATATTGTTACGACGCTACTGTTTGGGAAGGACACGCTAAGACTGGACGAGGTCATAGCATCCCTGCTTATGAACTAGTCAAAATGGAGGGAAAGTGGTGAGGCCTCAGGCCCTCGACCAAATCTGCTTATGGCGAGCAGCAGTCGGGGACGAGGTAAATTAAGGAAACGAGGCGTAGGCGGCAAAATGGAGAAGAGTAACAACCGGAGTAAGTTTGAGGAGAAGAGTTACTTCTTCTATGGCAAGAAAGGCCACATAAAGAGGGATTGCCCATAGAGAAGGCAGAAGAAGGAGGACAGAAGCGATTGTCAGGAGAAACGGGATTATGCTGATGATCAAGAGACTATGGCTTTTGTGGAGACCTCCTGGTTGTCCATGTAAGGGAAGCACAGAGTTGTCCATGCTAGGAGATGAGCCGGGTGATGGATAGTGGGGCCTTACACTATGCGACACCGACGAAATCCCACTTCACGAGTTACACGCCCGTTGGGCACAGAGTGATGAAGATGGGCAATGGAGGCTCGCTGAGGGTTACTGTCATAGGGGATGTTTGCTTGGGGACAAGCAACGGAAACAAGCTCATTCTGAAGGGCATGCAACATGCCCTAGATCTGAGGTTAAATGTGATTTCAACCAGAAAGTTTGATGAAGAAGGCTTCAAGATGGAGTTTGGTGACGGCCAGTGGAAGCTCACCAAAAGAGCCTCAGTTATGGAAAGGGGAAGCAAATGGTCAGGACGGCACCTGATGAAAGCCTATGTTGCCAAGGAAAATGCCAAGGTGATCAAAGGGGACATTGGTCAATGTGGCAGAAGGAGGTTGCCAAGTTGGAGTGCAAGGAAGAATGATATGTCCAAGGTAAAGGAGCTGAAGGGGAGTGAAATTTCTCCAGGCTCAGTGGAGCAGAGGAAGGTGTCATTCGAGCTTGCGGGGGCTAATGCCAGAGTCTTAGTTGAGGGGAAGCTTCCAAAAGGCAGGCGATGATGGTCGTCGGGTAAAGGAAAAGGTATTCCCTACAAGGTCGTAAGAAAAAGTTTATTGAGTCTGGTCACTCCTTTGTGGGTAACCTAACAAATTGGAGACATCATCGGATGTTGCACGGGACTTGTGCGGATGCTGCATACTGGCTACGGCAGAAAAGTCTGAGGACTTCATGTAGCAAAGGGACGAGGACTTTGTGGAGTTAGACGGGTAACAAAGCGGATGGCCAAGGAGCACTGATGGCCAAGATATGCAGACTTTCCTTGAGGCAAAATGAAGGTGGACGGCTGAAGGTGTATGGACGGCTGATAGTGCACGGATGACCAAGGAGGCAAAAAGGTCAACTGATAAAGCCCATAGGATTTACCGGTTGGTTTACAGGTATGGAAACGCCTGAGGACTTGGGTTGTGCACGGTGAAGACCAAGGAAATGGGTAATGTCTGAGGTCATTGTTATTGCTTGGAGACATCAAAGAACGCCTGAGAACTCTGTGATGACGAAGGGCACAAAGAACCGCTGATGGTCCGTGGACTTGAGGGCAGCAAGGACCGAGGGCATCATAATAGCTGGCGTAATAGACAGTTGGCTTTGCAGGCTTTGCAGAGAAGGTTAAAGAGTTGCAGGTGTGCGTCGTCTGTGCAGCTGGCAGGTTGCAAAGCTAGTAGACAAAGTTTGTGGCAGGTTGTAGAGCTAGTGGCATGCGATTGTTCACAAGCAACTTGCCTATTGGTAATGCTCTTCAGGCACACTCCTTATAAATATGCATGCTGGGCATGTGGTGGTGAAGATACACACACGCAAGGCAAGACACAAGAGTGAGGGAGGCGGTCAAGTCTCTAGAGGAAGCTCACGGTAGTGAAGTCCAGGAGGTTGAAAAAAGAGGAGAGGAGTATACCACCAGTGAGGAAGGAGAGAAAGAAAATAGAGAGAGGGAGGAAGGAGAGTTTCCTTATTTACTTTGGAAAGGTTTTTCTTTGTCTATCGTGATGTGTAGCAGATACTCCATTTCGGGGGTTCTTTGTAACCATTTCACATAGTAGACTTATTGTGGACCTAGTGTCCCATGATTTTTTTCCTTAGTTTAGAAGAGTTTTCCATATAAAACGTGTGTGTGCTTCTCTTTCTCCCTATATGTGTATTCTTGTCTGACCGGCCAGTTGTGCTAACAAGTTGCTGCCTTTGTGTCCAATCGGCCTTTTACCCCCAACACCAACAGCTCCACGGTAGTAGCTCCAAGCTACAGAAACATAGCCCCCCACTTCAACAAACATAAGTAGCCTGTGTCACCATTATTTCAACAACCAATAATAGCTATCCACTAGGCAAAATTTTAGGAAAGCAAGCCAACAACTTAGCATGAATCAGCAAAATAAATTAAAGACACTAGGTTGGTTGAGGGAGAAAGATTCAAGGCCTTGGTGAGTCAGCCTTATCCTCTGAAAATTATAAGAGGCACGTGGGAGAAGGAAAAGAAGAACAAAAGGGAAGAAAATCATGAGAGAAAAAGAGGGAAGGAGAAGGAAAAACATAGAGAAAAACAAAAGGGAAGATGAGAAGGAAATCTAAAGGCAGGGATTTCTACTGAATGATATGGCAAGTGTACCAAATTCCTTTCTTCACTTCTTGTTGTTTATTGTCAATTCCTTAACTATTATTGTTCTAATACTTAGTTTGTCTTATATTTTTGCTCATATCATCATTTTAATATGAGATATGCTTGGCTGAATTCTGGAGATTAAAATCAGTGGTAGGACAAGTTTTGAAATTTGACTGAACTGGCAACCAAATGGTCTCCAAATTGGCTCAACTTTAGTGACCAACGAGCTTAACCTCTTATTTATGCTATGACAAATCAGCTTATAAAAATGGGCTAAACCGGTCACTGAATCTGATTGCATATCAGTAATTGGACAAACTTCAGTAGTCAGGCTGATATCTGAAATTGCAGCCTATGAACTGGGCCTCAAATTGGCTGAACTAGCAGTCATAGTGACATAAATGCCTTGTGGTGATATCAAAGTGTCACTCTATAAAAATTAGCGCAGAACCGATCATGAACCAGTCACCAAAATAGAAGCAAAAACCAGCAGCATCAGAAAGTACTGATGTAGAATTTTCAGTTATATCTTTAACCCGAACCAGCTGAAATATTAGCTTGAACAGGCCATAAACCGGACACATTCTTAAAAATGAGTCTCTTAGCTATAAGAAGACTCCTCAAACCGGTCAAGAACCAGTCTCAAAGTGACCATAAAAGCAAAAATACAGAACCAGCCCCTTTTCTTCCCTGCTGATGCTGAATGTGGCAGCTTGGGAAAGATTGACCGAATCGAATCCAATTCGGTTGAACCAGCCTCTGTCCTAGCCAATGTATAATATAATGAGGCTAAACTATCTACCAGTAAACCAGCCACCCAAACTCCTCGAAATAAGTACCGAACCGGGCCCTTAAACTGCACCAAACCTACCCTAGTATCCTTGATGCTGAATGTGACAGTCCAAGGAAATGGACTGAACTGGCCGTAAATTGGTTCAACCAGTAGCTGACCCAGCCAAGTCATCGAGTATTAAGGTTGAACTATTAACCTAGGAATCGGCTACCATAAATTAGTCGCTGAACTGGGCCACTAAATAATGCTAGAATCGGCTAACATCACTTAGTGAATGCTGGAAATATGGTTATTGAACCAGTCCAGGTTCGGCCCTCAAATCGGAAAAAGCAGCACCCCAATAAACTAGGATATCGTAAGGTAATATTAAAGTATCAATCGGTAAAAATATGTCCTGAATTGGCCCCGAACTGTGCCTTAAATCAGTCGATGAACCAGTCAACCTTTGCTGAAATTTTAGCTAAGGGAGATGCATAGAACCATCAGGCCAATTCACCAAACTGGTTCACAATTAATGGAAATTAATGGTAAAAAAAGTTATTATAGACCAACCCTTGAACCGGTCCTTAAATCGGCCACAAATTGATAGCCGAATCCTTAAATAATTGTGCTAAGAAATCAACCCAAATTGGCCCCAAACCGTTCACCAAACTGGCAACCGAATCAGCCAAATATATCACATATTAAATCTAAATTTTAAAACATGTAAAAGTTTAAAGTTAAAACTATAAAACCAGAAAAATGCATCGATTTCTGTTATGATTTACGATTTATTTATAATTACTGTATTTTATGATTATATGTTCGATATTATGGAAAATTATATAGAAATTTTATAAGTTCCATTTGGATTAGTATTTTCTTCCGGAATAGAGGAAGTTAAGGGAAAAGAATTATGAATAATGTGAAAGCTTTCATATAAAGTTTTGAACATCGGTTAAGAAATTGGAATAAGGAATTATTTTTAATGGGTGATATTTCCTAACATACCTAAGAATATTATAGTAGAAACTCAAAGACTGCTCTTCGGCCGTGGGGTATATTTGGTGACATTCCTATTATTTGGCCCCGTATATTTGGTTAAAAGTATACCGTTTATCACGGGATGTTAAACTGCGTGGGTCTAGCCTTAATTGTGTGAAAGTATACATAATTCTTTCCTCGATTAACCGCTCCATTAGCTAGTAAGGCCTATTAACTCTAATCCCTAATGATAAATGTTAAAAGGACAAATGCTAATTAAGAATTAGAAAAAAAAAAGTTAAAGAAGTGGAAAGTTCATGTATATTCTTGAATGATTCATATTCCTCTGAATTATATATTTTTTTAAATATAAATATGCATATCTTTAATTTTATCTGTACCTTATTGAGTATTTGGCTCGTTCTCTTACTAATTTCCTCCTAACCCCTCAGATGGAAGGCGTGAGTTGGTTTCTGGTGATCAGAAGTAAAGTTAGACGGTGATTAGGTTTAGATGATGATGGATTGAAATGTATTATAACGGGTAAATTTGATATTTTAGAAAGTTACGTACTCCGTTTTGTGATGAATAATATATATATATATATATATATATGATGGTATTGATCATTTAGTTATACTTCTATAAATTGTTATGGTTATTATTTATACTTTCACAGATTTTTACGATAATAATTTTTAGTTCCTAATAGTATTTCGAAAGAATCCGATGCCATATTCTAGTCATACGGAATCAGAGCCACTTGATATGGCATCATAAGGATCATGTGTATAAATGGTATATATTTTATGGACTTATATGTAATATGACGCCTCATAAGGTGTATATGAGAACATGGGATGTCACAGGACCTGACTTGTTATTGAGTCTCGGATATAGGTTTATATATCACCTGCTATTATTAATTTTATATATTTATTTTATTATATGAGATACTTGTATTCCTCTACTATTGATTATTTTTACTTATTGGATATTCGACTCACTCTTATATTTTATTGGATTCATAGTAGACAGGTTGACATCAAGATAGAAGAGATCGCGTATTGTCGTGTATACTCCAAATAGAAATGATCTCAGAATTGAGGCTTTCATGATAGAGATTTGAGATTTTTTTTTATCGATTCATTGACCTTTAGACATTTATCAAGTTTTTATTTATGAAGATTTGACATTATAGATATCGATACTATTTCTATTTCAAGTAATTTATTGTTAGTATTATGGATATTTATTTAATGATATAATTATGATAATCATTTATGGTATCATAAATGTTAGTGATGATTTTAAGTTCATTTAAGTTGTTCGACATTATAATTTATGACGTCTAATTGATGATTTCAAATGATTTGAGATTTTTGCTTAGACGGTCTGGGTTGGGTTTGGGGACTCGGGCTTGGCTCGTTACACCTTTGTCTTTTGATTATTCCTTTTATCATCATTAGCTATGACTGACCATTTTGTTTTGTTTAACAGTCACGGGAGTTGGCTCATTTGATTGTAGATGTGTTATATTAATGAGATGCTATGATTTTTTGTTTGTCTTAAATGTTTGTCAATCCTGTTGTACTCAAGGAGATGGAGATCCAGGTTGATACTACCATTACTGAAGCCAAGCAGAGTCAAGATCAAGCCACTTTTTCTAGATAGGAAGTTGTTCATGTTGCTCGCGAGATACCAAGAGCTATCAGATGAAAAATCCTTGGCCTTAGATTGGGTCGCCTCACTCAAAGACATGCTCCAAGAAACTGAGCATCAATTTGCCGATCTTCAAGAGAAGTGTACTTGACTTGAAGGAGAGCTCAAGATTCATCTCCGTTCAATAGAGGTCAGACCTACTTTGGATGATAGATTCCAGGATGAATTGTATCATTGTAGGTTGATTGTATCCTTGGTTGCTCCCGACTTTCCTCTCGGCTACCTTAACCCAAGAAATTTCAAAGCTTCTCACCATTTAGACCTTAAGGATTTCTCAAAGACAGGTAGGGATCCATCACCATGATTTTTGGGGGCCTTCAGGCTTAGGATAGTCGCGACCTTCTAGTGTTGGTAAATGGCAATATCGCTATGCCTTATTTTTGAAAGCTTTAGGTCTCTATGTTATTAGTATTTATTAATTAATAAATATACTAAATTATGGCAATCATTATCACTAGTGTTCTTGTCTTGTTTTCTCTGTGCTGAATGTTAATTCAACATCTTCTTCACTTGCCAACTAGGCTTGGTTGCCGTTGTTACCGGGCCTGGTCGGTCCCTATTCGATCAACCATGTCGTTCGGTCTGTGTTGCTCATTTTTATAAGAGGACGTCATTGTACTCTAGCTAGGAAAGCCTCTTGCTGGCTGACTTGGTGTGGTTGCCATAATCGTTGGGCTTTGTTGGAGTCTAGCCTATCAACCGCATTTGACTGATGGTGCTCATCCCTATGAGAAGACGTCATTGCACTCATACATCAGATCCTAGTCTATCAACCGTCTTTGACTGATGGTATTCTTTCCTATGGGAGGATGTCGTAGCATGCATGTTAAAAAAGCCCTTAAGTTTTTTTTTTATTTTGATTTCTTTAGAAGGGGTTGGAGTTTTGTCTGCAAAATCCTCTTGTAAGTTTGACCTCATTTGAGCCACTCGATTGTTTCAACTAATGTTTTGACTATGTTGTTGGCAAGTTGATTCAACAGGTGAGATTTCATCTGACATATGGCCAATCTCGGTCACTTATATTCATGCAATGACACGCAAGTATACAAATGGGCAATCAATATAACAAATGCATAGTAATATTATTAATTTCAATATGAGTTCATCATATATGCATTCCGTATGTTGTGTACAAAACTTACCTTTATCCGGTGAAAGTTTATTTATAATATTTTTTAAGGTGGATGGCATTCCATGTCCTCAAGTCCAATTTTTCATTTTGAGTGATTAGTTTATACGTATCATTTTAGAGAATTACTGAGACTAGAAATTGTCCCTCCTAGTTAGCGAATAGTTTATTCCTATCGGTAATCTTTTTTATAGCCTCTATGCTCCTCAAAACTAGGTTCTCTTCCTTAAATTGGTGAGCTTTTACCTTTTTATTATAATTTCAAGTGACCCGCTGCTGTTAAGCCACCATCTGTAACATTGCCATGTCTTAGGCTTCCTTGAGTAGGTTGAGGTGCTCTCTCAGGAGTTAAGAGTTGCTTTGTGGGTTGAAACTTTCGACCCGGAGGTTGGATAGCCTGATTTTTACTTAAATGACCACTTCTATCTTGTAATATAAGTTGAACGATATTTCTCATATTGGTTCCCCAGGGGTCGTCTAGTAGGATCATAGTTCGAAAGGTAGCTCGTCCACCCAAGAGCCCTTGGCATCTTCTAACTTTGTTTTCAACCCGTCTAGTAAGGTTTGATTCATTACTTCTACTTATCCATTCGTCTGTGGATTGGTGATGAAAGTGTGAACCATTATGATTTCTAAACTCGTGTAATATTTAGTAAATCTCTTATCAGTAAATTGGATTTTATTGTCGGTCACTATAACCTTAGGAATCCTAAACCTGCAAATAATGCTCTACTGAATGAATTCAATCGCATTTTGCTCTGTTATCCTCATCAGTGGAGAGGCCTCCATCATGAAGTAGTTTATGGCACCATAATGAATTTTTTCTATCTTGATGCAAAGGCAAGGGGCCTAATATGTTGAGTCCCTATTGGGAAAACAACCAAGATGATTGCAGGGTTTGGAGTTCTATTTGTATCCGATGAAGGACGTTGCCATAGATCTAATAATTTTTACTTTTCGTTACAAACTCCATAGCGTCTTTCTTTATTGTAAGCCAAAAGTATTCGTACCGCATGACTTTGAACGCTTGGTTCTTGCCCTCCTTGTGTGACTGTAAATTTTGAGATGCACTTCACTCAATGCATAGTCAACTTTGATTAGTGTCAAACACGGTATGTAGGGAATGGAGTCCCCCCTTTAGTACAGTTTCTCATCCATGAGGCTGTGTCAACCTACGGTCCTTTTTATGCGCCTTGTCTCTTCTAGATTTTTCGACAAAAGGCTGTGACGGACCGTGTTTCCTATTAAAAATTCAGCAGTGTTTGGCAGAAAAATGGCCTCCAAATAAATACAAAACCTATAAAATATCTTGTACAATAACAAAAATTATCTAAAATTAACTCCGACATATCCATAAACCACAACAAACCACACAAGATCCAAATGCCACAATTAACAACATGTGGCACCGACGTCATAACTTCGGATAAATGTCAACTTAGATAAGATAGTACTACGTACATAATTAAACCATATAGACCTGCGAAAGTAATTATATCCATTAAATATAGTAGAAGCTAGACTATATACACAACATCATCATCAACGGTATACATGACCATCAAAATAATACAATATACTCTATAATAAGGCACAAAACCACAAATCTAAACCTTCAAACTATCCTCCAAGATCTTCATGCCTAACTGTCTTCTAATCCTCTACCCTGCCCTATTGCGCAAAAGCTTGTACTCATTTGGAGAGAAGAAAAACAGCAATGGTGAGCTAACAGCTCGACAAGTACATAATTAATAAATAATCAACAATATATATTCAAATAAAACATGAAACAGGATAGAAACATTATAAGAGGATACGTGGAGATATAAAACATAATTTAATGCACTTTTTAGAATTTTTATTAAACTTTGCGGATCAGAGTCACTAAGCTTGCTAACTAAATGTACGGGAGAATGAGGAAATGATCGTGATAACCTCATGATCTAAGGTCATATGCTCCTATTATCTAGCTGGAGGTGGGCCAAACAAATTACATATGCCCCTATATCCCCCGGGCCCTAGAGGTAGTCTTAATCCTTCCACAATAATATCCTAAGGCTTGTCAAAATATCACCTGCTATAATACATGGCCGGACAATCCTTGAGTCTCCAATGTTATACCTATGGCATGCCAAGGGATATTACCCATCAAAACATGAATCCGCAATCCTAATTTCAGGATTTCTTATTCTTTTTAAGTGAAGGTCCACCATACGTCTTTCACAATATCTCCATCAGAGAGAACAAATCAATCATATAATGAATTGTAAAATTTTCCTCCGAATACACGCATAATTTTATCTGACTTTCCAATTTAAGTCTTTTCACGACTTAGTTTATGTACATAAACATCGTAAAGTATAAGAAAGAATAGGAATTCTTACCATCGAGAGACAAATATAACTTTAGGGGCTTTCGTATAATGTTTCCTTCACAAGCGGATCACAAACATACTTTTTCGAAGCGTATAAATATACATATGCAAATAAATATAGCTTCCATAACAATTAAATAAGGTGGAATCATGAAAAATTTTAGATTGCCTTGGATGAACAATGACAGTGCACTTTTTAGAGCTTCCGGACATGCCAAACGCGTCAATACTTGAAAAATTGGACACCCAACCGATAGATATACATATTTAGGATATGGATTATTCATAATTGGGGGCAAAACATGCATAAAATTTAAAATGGAGGGGGTACCCGAGCTAGGCATGTATCTAGGGTTTGGCAAAGCTAAATAGTGTAAATCGAAGGAAAAATCAGGCATTAAATAACAAATACTTCAAGCAATAATCATGAGTTTCATGTTTTACATGATTTAAGTGGGTATTGAAACAAAAATACCTGAGAAAAAAAAATAAAATTCAAAAGAAAGAATAAAAAGGATATGGGGACACTTGCCTCGACCCCATCTATCACTTCTCTAACTAGCTCGAGCTTGAATTGAAACCCCGAGACCTCGATCTCACCTTTCTCTCTTCTCCCCCTCTCTCTCTTTTCTCCCTTGGAAATTGTGTGAAAATGCCGTGGAAGAAGCCTGATGCGGCTTTATAACAAGCATGCGCTCGAGCATCTAGCAAGCACACTTCGGGCGTTGGCTCCCTGGAAATGGCACCTGCCGCGGCACTCGAGCACCCGGCAGGTGCCAGCTTGCTAGATGCTTGTCCAGCAGGCGGCTGACCAGTTCTGTCTCCGGCTTCTAGATTCCCATATATCTTAAGCCTAATTTTCAATTATATTAATTTCATACAACACGGTTACCATAAATTAAAATTCGAATCGTATATACTAATGACATTTCAAGGTTTATAACATCGATTCTTGATTCTCTCAAATCTGGGTCTTCGGGCCTATTGATCCAATTTCTTCCATGATCTAGGGTCTCGATTCACTTATTTTAATTTAATTACACCTAATTACCATTTCTTAGAAATCGGTACCTTATAACTCTCCCCCACTTATAGAAATTTCATCCTTTAAATTTAACGAACCTCAAAACTTACAAACGAGGAAAATCCTTTCAGATTCCTACTTCATATCCTTGAAGAAAAGATCTTTCCTTGAGAACTTAGCCTCAAGAATCACCCTTCCCCCCAATACCTAAGGCTTCCTATTTAGATCTAGGTAGGAACATATCACAAGACAAACTCCTAATTTCCTGTAAAGGCTCAATTCAACCATATGCTTACTTCCTTAACTCTCGATACAGGGGAGACATCATGATAGTCTACCAAAATTGTCGACAATCAAATTTACCAGCTATTTCCTCGACATAATTTGAAACCTCGAGCAACTTATGAACTCATACTTCAGCTCATCCTAAGCTTCAAAAATGACTGTTCACCTGAATCTTCGATCTTATTCTAAAATTTCTAAGTCAAGGATCACACGCTACTAGTACGCTACACTGATTGACCACTTGTACATTAGAATCACTTGCAATCCTTGTCCAATGATTTACATTAGACATCTTAGCCACACAACAGTTATAGAACCAAGAAAATTTCAAAGATATCAATACAATCAAGGCAAGTTCTTTAATCCTCAGGTCACAATTAACTTAGAAAACACGGTTGAGACAATCACCGAAAAATTTGGCACGGCCTCAAAATCACTATCTAAGCCTTGAACTTAAGTACTTAGCAACTTACTATCTCGTTGGTATACCAACGAGTTAACATATTTGACCCGCACGTATTACCTAATTTTGAGATAAAGGAAACGCCCTCGAAAGCTAACCACAATTATTCCAACTTCCAAAGTCCTTACCGTTCTAATAATCTCAAAGTAAATTTACAATGACTTCTTATCTCTTAAATAGATTATCCATTTGCACTAATGAAACATCATGTCCTCAACATGATATGACTACTCAAAACTTAGGATTAGCTAGACAATAACTTCACCTATAAGCAAAACCTGTAAACTCTCGAAGCAATAATCCCAATTGCTAACTTCAAACTATGGTTGGGATAATTCTGATCATGGGTTCCCCTCCCCCCCAACTTAATCAAAAGGGCAATCACCTACAACTAAGCTAGGAAAGGCATAATTCCAAATTCTTCCTCAAGGCATCAAATGCTACAACAATACACTTGATCCATTAGGGATTAGCCCAAATGACATCATCAACAATTACCATTCAAACCTGGAAGGTTATTTCCTCATACCTTACTTCTAACAGATGTCGATTGCTTCTAAGTCAAGTCTCTGCGAACATTGTGAAACCCCGATGAGCACTTAACGGACATCCTTCCGAATTCACATAAACCCAAGAGTAACGTGCATTTTCACGACATCAATTAATCCTTCCCAAATGAGCAATCGCTCAAATCCCTACAGGACCACATTCGTGCTACTGAAGAATCCGCGTGGCCAATACAACCTCATCCCTTACCAAAACTCACATTCTGACTTCAATCGAGCACACGGCTAACAGCCTTCTTAATCCATGACACAGCCCTCAAACAAGGTTCACACTCCCTATGAATCTTTGAGTTCCTCGATGAGGCTATCATAATATTGACCCAAATATGGCCGAAAGATCCAACCCATAAAATTCATAGATATGCCAATGAATTTACAAACCTAATCGGCATCATTAGAACTTATATCGGCCACACCTTTTCTCGATTGCTGCCTTGAGCATAATTCTTAATTATCACAATCAACAACGCTATGGGCACAAATTGATCTTAAAAGTCATCAAACCCTTGCAATAGATCAAATAATTTATCTATTTATTTAGAGTACCCACTTATCAAATCATTAATCTCCTGGGCAACCTAATTTTAAAAAATCCATAGATAACCTCATCGGTTTGTCTTACATGCCTTAAAGGTTCTAGAGCATCCCACGGCGTCACCTAACCAATGATTTTTCAATTCTGTACGAAAAACTTAAAGATCAATGTCGATTTCGACGCAATCTCGAATTTCCAACTAAAAGATCAATCACCTAATCTTTCTTCCAAAAATATCCTCAAATATTCACACGGCTAACTCCTTAATGACCACGAATGATCTCCAGATGTGGTCTCTTATGATAAATGGACCGGACACAAATCCTCATTAAATGATTTGCATGCAAAATGATACTAATTTCCTGATATCTTGATCAATTCAAACTCATGCTCAAAATCTCACAATCCAATTGTAGGAAGTAATATCCTTACCAATCCAAAATAAACTAGTATGGAGGCTCGGCAACCAAATTACCACCATAATCAGATCAAAGTTTGATGCCTCAAAATAATTCAATTCGGCCCAATAAATCATATCTACAGATCCAAGGAAATGTCGTAGACCTCGATACTACTAGTATTAAGCCTAGATCCTTAATTAAACCAATAAACTTAGGAATCACTAACGAAAATTATATATTCAGGATCTCAAAACAATACATGGGATACAATATCAAATCCTAAAATCTTACCTTCCATCACACTAGACGACACTCTACACCTCGTGTCATCAACACAGAACCCCAACTCAAAGCACTAGACCTCTTTACTGTCCGACCCATGGATAAGGACAATCCTCAATCCTTCGATTAAACTGGCTACAATTAAAAACATGCTTTCAAAACTCGTCGGGAAGAATACCTATTCATAAAAGAACACCCACGAAGATACTCTACAGTATCTCTTATCTTCCCAAATATTGAGTCGCCGTAAATACGATTTCGATTCACAAGATTCACATCTCAACTTCTATAGAATACGAGCCACCCAAAATTGAAACACTTGATCATTATATATCAATCACAATTCATCATCCACGGATTCACAAACACCAGGAATTGAATCCAAGTCATCCGGACCTCGAACCCACGATTTCACCTTATCTGCCTCACTTTCCATGCTATGGAAGCTTCCCCTAACCCTAAGTCCTCGGACCAAGGTCATCCTGAAGAGGATGTTTCATCTCAAATTACACAATAAAGTTTTGACCCCATGCAAGATTAGCAGAAGTAGTACAAAATTAAATATTCAATACACGTAAATAATATTTATATCTAGATGCCAAGAACAATAATATCCATAAAACGTATATGACAATAAGTAATAGTAAAAAGAAATAATTTTTGGTGACAAAAAAAAACTCGATACCCACAATAATCGAGAAAAATTCTCTGGGTTTCAATGGCCAGAAAAGATATCTACTATGAAAATCAACTTACAGATCGGATGGTACAGGCGCGCTAAATTAGTCGACTTACACCTGTCTTATGACCCCTACTAAGGAACTCCTTGGATTTAGCTGTGGCAATGGAACCGAATATCTTTCAGTCTTCACGTCAATCTTCTCTCATGAACTGCTTAAAATAACCAACACCACCACAACCCCTTCTTTACAGCACCAACATCGCCAATGAAGGTAGAATGGTAGGAGTAATGGATTGGTAAAGACGGTGTGGTGAGAAAATTATTAACACATGAAACACAATGATCTAATTACAATTTTCACAATCGAGGTAAGATTAATTGAGTAAAAAATAAAGATTTCTCATGGTGGGGCACTCCAAAAATGCTACTGTCAAAAGTATGGCAAATGAAATAAGGAGGAAGTATATAGAGAGCTCATTTAAAATTAAAGACCATTGCCGCGGCGCTCGAGCGCTGCGAGTGCACAGAGAATTTCAAGGGAAAACCCTATTTGGGCTCGAGCAAGAAGGAGACAAACTCCAAGCAAGATGATTATGAAATTTAGGCTCGAGCGCCAAGCAAACGCATGGAAGGCGCGGAGCTACTGGAATCGAGGCTTGAGCGGATGGCGAGCGTGCGGCAGGTGTAGGGCTTCTAGAATCACAAGTCGAGCGGGTAGCAGGCGTGATGCTCCTAGAACCCGAAAATGGATAACCATGAAAATAAATTGATGCAGCATTTCGATGAACATACCCCAATAACGACACATGACTAAATATGGTCACAAAATATGTCAATCACAAAAATGACCCTAACACATCCTAAGTTAATTCTTAAGGGATCCTTCTTCAACATCCCATCCCCCGGTCCTCGCCTGGACAAGACCTTCAAGTCTCACTATTTCATTCAACAGATTTAGATACCCGGCCTCTCTATCACGTGATTGACCTCTTCCACATCTCAACCCTCACCTAGGTGACACGATCAACTATGGATATACTTTCTGATATAAGAATAATATCGGTTAGTTTACCAATTAGACACTAACTAGGATAGTGTAAGCTAGACAACCCAACCTACCCACTAACTTTTAACTTAGTTCTAGCCTAAGTTAACCAACTTATCTTGATCAAGGCACTAGCTTAGAGTACCGTAACTAGATAATCAAACTTAGCTACTAATCCTGACTTAATCTTAGCCTAAGCCATACAAACTAGGGTAAATAGAGCTATCCGACCTATCTTAATCATCCTACACCTTCATCAACTTATTTGATCTTTTTTACTCTAACCTAATCTTCATTATAAGATTTAAATCAAATATAAGGTATCTTTTTCTCTGATACTAATTGTGACGGACTGTATTTTCTATAAAAAATCTGGTACAGTTTTGGTAGAAAAACGGCTGCCAAACAAATACAAAACCGGTAGAATATCCTGTATAATAATAAAAATCTATCTAAAATCAACTTTGACACATCCATAAACCACAACAGACCACATAGAATCCAAATACCACAATTAACAACATATGGCACCGACGTCATAATTTCGGGTATGATATTGACTCAGACAAGATTCCACTAGGTACATAGTTAAACCATATAGACCTATGAAACAACTATATCCATCAAATACGGTAGAAGTTAGACTACATATATAACATCATCATCAATGGTATACATGACCATCAAAATAATACAATATACTCTATAACAGGGTATAAAATCATAAATCTAAGCTTTCAAGCTATCCTCCAAGATCTTCATACCTAACCAATTTCTAATCCTCTACCCCACCTTATCGGGTATAAGCTCGTACTCATTTGGAGACAAGAAAAGTAGCAATGGAGAGCTAACAGCTCAGTAAGTGCATCATAAACAAATAATTAACAATATATATTCAAATAAAATATGAAACGGGATGGAAGCATTATAAGAGGATACATAGAGATATGAAATATAATTTAATAAACTTTTTAGAATTTTCATTAAATTTTACAGATCAAGATTAGTAAATCTTACTAATTAAAAGTGCGGGAGAATGAGAAAAGGATTATGATAACCTCATGATCTAAGGTCATACGCTCCTATTATCTACCCAGAGGTGGGCCAAACAAATCATATATACCCCCATGTCCCCCGAGATTCAGAGGCAGTCATCATCCTTTCACAGTAATACCCTAAGGCTTGTCAAGAGTATTACCTACTATAATACGCGGCTAGGACAATCTTTGAGTCTCCACTATCATACCAATGGCATGCCACGATATATTACCATCCAAAGCACGAATCTGTGGTCCTAATTTCATGATTTCTTATTCTTTTTGAGGGAAGGTCCACCATACTTCTTTCACAATATCTTCATCCGGGAGAACAAATCAATCATATAACCAATTGTGCAATTTTTCTCTGAATACTCGCATAATTTTATCTTACCACCAAGAGACAAATATAACTTTAGGGGATTCTGGACAACGTATCCTTCACCAATGGATCACAAACATATTTTTTCAAAGCACATAAATATACATATGTAAATAAGCATAGCTTACACAACAATTAAATAAGGTAGAATCATGCAAAATTCTAGATTGCCTCAGATGAACAGTAATAGTAAACTTTTTAGAGCTTCTGGACATGCCAAACGGGTCAATACTTGGAAAATCAAATACCCAACCGATGGATATACATATTTACGACATGGGTAATTCATAATTGAGGACAAAACGAGCATAAAATTCGAAATGAAAGGGGGTACCCGAGTTGGGCACGGGTCTAGGGTTTGGCGAAGCTTATCCATGCAAATCCAAGGGAACATTGGTCATTAAACAGCAAATACTTCAAGCAATAATCATGGGTTTCATGTTTTACATGATTTGGGTGGGTATCAAAATGAAAATACCCGAGAAAAAATGAATAAAAATCGAAAGAGAGAATAAAAAGAGTATGGGAGCACTTACCTCGACTCGATCAATCACTTATCCAACTAGCTCGAGCTCAAATTCGGACCCGGAGACCTCGATCTCCTCTCTCTCTTCTCCCTCTCCCTCTCTCTCTTTTCTCCCCTGGAAACCGCGTGAAAATGCTGTGGAAGAAGCCTGACGTGGCTTTATAATAGGGCCGCGCTTGAGTGCCTATCCAACACGCATCGAGCGTGGAGCCCACTGGACTCAGTGCTCGACAGGCACTGGCTCCCTGTAAATGGCACCTGTCGCAGCGTTCGAGTGACCGGTAGGTGCCGGCCTGCTGGATGCTCATCCAGCCAGCGGCTGCCCAGTTTTGCCTCCAGCTTTTGGGTTCCCGCATCTCTTAAGCCTATTTTTCAGTCATCTTAATTTAATGCATCATGGTTACCATAAATTAAAACTCAAATCTTATATACTAATTGACATTTCAAGGTATATAATACCGGTTCCCAATTCTCCCAAATTCGGGCCTTTGGGCCTCTCGATCCAATTTTTTCCTTGGTCTAGGGCCTCAATTCATTTATTTTAATTTAATTACACCTAATTATCATATCTTGGAAACTGATACTTTACAAAGGCTTTCTTCATGATACCTTCTCTATGAAGTCAACTAGGTGTCGTCGTTTGAGACCTTAAGTATCGCTTCTTCTAGAACTTCCACACTCAAGATCATGAGAATTTTTCGCATCTCTTTGGCATACTGCTCAGGGTTTCCAGTTGCTGTCGCTTTCACAAGCTGATCCACCTTCCAATTGTCTTTTCTCAGGATGTCGTGAATTTTCACCTTGTCGAATGGCTTGACCAAGCCCTTTACTTTAGCAAGGTATTTTGTGAGCAATGGATTTGATGCCTTAAAATTTTCGGTGACTTGGTTAACGATCAGCTTTGAATCATTCCGAATGATCACACTTCTGGTTAAACATTCCTTGACTAGTCTGAGCGTAGCCAATAAGGTTTTATACTTAACAACGTTATTAGTGGCCAAAAATCTTGGTATCATCGGGTATTTTATCTCTGACCCATCCAAAGTTCTCAGGACCATACCCGCTCCATTCCCAAATTAGGATGATGACCTATCCATGTGTAAAATCCAAGCTGGAGCCTCTTCTTGTTAATGGGAGTCTTCATGCTTCTCAAGATCATTTGGAATTAGGGTCGTCGTTTATAAAGTCTGTAAGGGCTTGACCTTTTATAGTTGGTCGTGCTCAAAATTTTACGTCAAACTTGTCCAATTCAATTGTCCATTTAATCAACCATCCAAATGCTTCCGGTTTTCGAAGGATCCCTTTTAACGGTTGATTAGGTAGGACCACGATCTTATGACCTTGGAAGTACAGTCGTAACTTTTTGATAGAGTGGACTAGTGCTAAAGTGATCCTTTTGGCATGTGAATAATGGATCTTGGTGTCTGTCAAGATTTTGCTAACGTAGTAGATCGATTGTTGTACCTCGAACTATTACCTGACCGGACTGAGTTTAGCGTCATGTCGGATATAGCCAGATAGAGAAATAGCTCCTCACCTTCCTTCAGAGAATATAAGAGAAGAGGGTTGGCGAGATATTCCTTTAACTCCTAGAAGGCTAATTGGCAGTCTTCCATCTACTGAAAATCGTTTGACTTAGTTTCTCTTAATGCCTTGAAGAAGAGAAGATGCTTCTCTACAAATTTTGCCAAGAATCAAAAAAGTGTTGTAAGCCTCCCGGTTAACCTCTGGACTTCGCGATTCAAGGCAGATTCATATTCATGATTGATTTTATTTTCTTGGGATTTGTTTCGATTCCTTGGTAAGACATAATAAGCATAAGGAACTTTCCTAAAATTATCCAGAACACACATTTAGTTGATTTAACTTCATATAGTGTGCTCAGAGTACTCCGAAAGTTTCACTTAGGTCACGAATATGGTCATTAGCTAATGTGCTTTTGACGAGCAAGTTGTCCACATATACCTCCATATTTCTTCCGATTTATGCCTCAAATATCTTGTTTACTAGCCTCTAATATGTCACTCTTACATTCTTTAGGTTGAAGGATATGACTTTGTAGCAATGTGTTCCCTAATCGGTCATGAAAGAAGTGAACTCTTTATCCTTGGTACTCATTTGAATCTAGTTGTATCCTAAATAGGCGTTTATGAAACTTAGTAACTTGTACTCAGATATCGAGTCCACCAAACAATCAATTCTTGGCAACAAAAAACTGCCTTTTAGACATGCTTATTCACGTTAGTAAAATTGACACACATCCACCATTTTTTGTTGCTTTTCTTGATGAGTATTATATTCGACAGCTAATTCGGGTATTGAACTCCCCTTATGAAACCTACATCAAGAAGCTTTCTTACCTCGTCTTTCATGACAATTAGTTTTTCGATTGAGTAGTTTCTCCACTTCTACCTGACCAGTTTATACATAGGATTAAAGCCCAACCTGTGAACCATCACATTGGTTGGAATTCATAGCATGTCTGTAGGTATCCATGCAAGTACATCTGAGTTTTGCCGATGGAAAGTCATCAGCTATTCATACAGTTGATATGGCAATGAGCCTCCAATCTGTATGCATTTCTTGGGCTTATTTAGATCTAATGAGATTTTGTCAGTTGACTCGTCGAACTGACCTTATTGTTGAGTTGTTTCATCTCGGAGGTTGTACTCCTCAATCGGCTGATTTAGAATTGCCTAATTGACTTGAGATAAGTAACATGTTTGGCCGATGACTTGGTCACCTAGGATCTCTCTGACTCCACATACTGTCATAAATTTCATATTCAAATGTGGGATCAACGTCACTATCCCAAATGCAACCGAGCAGGGTCATCCTAATATGGCATTGCAAGCCGAATATAGGTCAACTACTAGAAACGTGAGCATTCAAGATACTGTCATTAGATACATTCCTAATGTGACTTCCAATTGAATAGTTCCCTGGACCGGCATAGGTTCATCATCTAATTTGTATAGGGGTCCTTCAGCCGGTCTCATTTGATCTTTTTCCAATCCGAGCTTAAAATAGACATCAAGGTATAACAAATTTTTTAAACTTTCATTATCAATGAAGACTCGTTTCAATTGATAATCAAGGGTACCATCTGAAATGAGCAAGGATACAAAGAGAGGGTTAAAATGGAGAGTTATTACATGAGTTATATCATCGTTACCAAAACTAATGACCTCACCCTCTCTCCTATCCTCTACTTCTTGCTAGTGAAAGTTTTCTCAGGCTGGTCCGGAACTTTATTTCTATATGGTCTTGTCAATACCATGCTTACCACTCTAGCCATAATTCGATTGTGCAGTTGCTCCTACTGCCCTAACTTATCATTATTGGCACTCCTAGAGGCTTGCCCCAAATCTCTCAAGAACTTGTTAAGATACTTTTTCTAAATGAGGGTCTTAATTTCTTTTTGTAGAGTTTGACAATCCACAATATTGTGACCTGAAGATCAATGATAGAAATAGTACTCGGACAAATCCCCTCCTTCTAAATCCTTGAGCGGTTTGGGCCATGTCCAGAACCTTTCATTCCGAATTTATATCAGGACATTCGTTTGAGTGTCATTCAAAGGCGTTAGATCCAAAGGGCTGTACTCTCTTTATACGCTTGATTTTGTCCTCGTTGCTTCCTAGGATGTCAGGTGGTGGAATTTTCTCTGTTCCTCTTCTTCTCGCTGGTTGATCCCGACTGTTGGCCTGCACTTTCTGGTGGTTTCGCTTTGTTGGCCTTTTCAACAGTGATGTATGCGCAGTTAATGATCTCTAGCTCAAGAAAATTTTTGGGCTCTTGCTATACCAAGTATTCGAAAATTTCACCTAACTGCAAGATCGCCGTGAAGAAATTCAACTTCATCTCATTGGTTAGCTTCGATATCCTTCGATCCTCAATGTTGAATTGGGCCAAGAAGCACTTCAGACTCTCATTCGAACCTTACTAGATGCGAACAAGGTGCCAAAGCTATTATTTTTAATTGGAGGCAAACTGCGAGAGAAAGTTATCAGTCAGCTCCTGGAATGTTCAGATCAAATTTGGTTGCAGTCAATAAAATCAAAGTCGGGCATCTCTTTTGAGGCTCAATGGGAAGTAGAGACACAAGGCCGAATCTTTGAGGCCATAAAATCTCAGCAATGTACAACAACGATCCAAATGCTCTATGGGATCAGAATTTCTGTCAAAAGACTCCAAGGTCGGTATTTTAAACTTGCAAGGGAGTTGATGCATCTTGATCTCCATTATGAATGGTGACTTGCCTAAATTGACCAAATGTTTGTCCATACTTCTTCGAAATAGTTGCTACTCAATCTTTTTGATTCTCTCCCCAACCTGGGAGGCGAAGGCAACCCTCTTCGTGTTGCGGAATGTCTTCAACTCTGAATGATTTGGTGAGATGAGCTAGACTTGTTGGCTATGAACTTTCCTCATATAAGTGCTGCTTGAAGCCTCGTCGCAAGTTGAAAGTTTTTCTACATCTTGAAAACAACGCGGGTTTTGTGCTCTGGGCTTTCATCTCGTACCCCAAAATTTAATTGGCCTTCCAGCCGAATCTGAGCTCTGTTGTTCAGGGCTTCTTGGGTCTCGAGGTTGTCAAGCCGTGGAATCACCTCCTTGGTGGGTTGCTTTTTCATCCAGTTCCTCCTTTTGGATGTAGAGATTGGGAGTCAGAGAATGGAGGCCCTAGTGGGTGTCTCCCCAATCTATTGTAAAAAGTCTAGAGGACCTTGGACACTGTGTCTACCTGGGCTACTAGCGTCTCCACATTTATATTGGTGGTCAAATAAGTATTTTCATGACTACCTTCTGTTGGGTCATCACCATGTGAAATGACATCATTTGGGGGTACACTTATCTTGTCCTGGTGTTGACCATGCTTTCTCTAGGTAGCTTGATTTTTGGTTTCTCACAAATGGCGCTAATGATATGTCTCGAGGATCTAAATTAATATATAAATTAAGGAGCCACCTTGTCATACTCGGATCCACAAACAGTAACGAGTTTGATTTTCATAACTTTAAATTTAGATCTTACACACCACAACCAAACAAATAAGATGTAAGAAATATACGGGACTCACTTTTTGATATATTCTTTCACACTTAAGTTAGAAATTTTTTTATTCGGATGATAAACATGTTAGGAAATGAGTGAAAAAATATAGTGTGGATAGCAATGAGTGTATGTATAGAGAGCAATGCTCTTGTTTATACACTCAACTTATTGAGTGGTTTTAGTATTTGTGTACTCGTCTGGTAGAGTGTCTTTGATATTAATGCAATCACCTGGTGGAGGGTTTGACTTCCCCTTATTACGTTGTCATTGTCTCACTTCTTTCCTTCTCTTTAGAGAAAAGGGTTCATTTATACTGAAAGGCGTCGTTTGGCTAGTAGGAGCCTGGAATTAATGTGTGAGCATGTGCCTCTTCGATTCTGTGGTGAGGAGTATTATTTATTTGTATAACGGCCATCTCAATTCAATAGTAGGACTGCTTGGCTTCTGATTGTTGGATCAACTCAGCCGCCGCCTGTATTCGACCATTAAGTAGGTCGTTATGATCCTTTAATACTTGGCTATTTAGGTCGCATCCCTTAATCTATACATTTTGGCACCAAATGGGTTTTGAAGCGTCTTCTAGTGGCCATTGATATTTGGGTCTCTTATGTACCCATGAACTGAACTAGTCCATTTTTGGCCGAACCCATCAATATTCATGAAGACTTGAAAATTGTTATAATTTGAAATATATGTATTAATTAAGTGGAAATTAACATAAATATTATAATTAAAAAAATTAGAGAAAATGGTATGAATATGGAAATAGACTTGAAATCAAAGTGTTATACTCAAATTTGTCCATATGATTGGTCAAATTTATAATATTTAAGTAAATAATATTTGTTATTTTATATTTCAAGTATCTATAAGAATTATTTGAATTCAAAATTATTTCTATCCAATTTCTATCTAACATTTGATAGTAACGTTTGAACAACAAGTAACTCTTTTGATAGTTTTGTCCAATTTATATGGTTTTCAAATTCTTATTTTGATTTGTTAGTTTTCCATGGTAGTTTCCAGTTATTTCTTGGTTTTGAGACTTCGTAGATATTATTTAAGTCTTAATCATTGAGTTTATGTCATTTTTTGTTGAGTTTGTTGGACTTTTAGTCATTTAGAAATCAAAATAACTTCTTTTGGTCTATGGAATTTGAATAATGCTAGACCTTTACCTTGGTGTGAGACCAAGCATTCGAATGTCAGTGTGGCAAATTGTTATCTAAGTTTTGAATTGTCTGGAATTTTTGGATTTCTATCTTTGTTTAATGATCAATGTGTTTAAGTATTGGAATTGCTTCCTTGACTAATGTTTTAGTTAAGGTGAAAATGATTATATGAAAATATTATAATATCAATGAATATAAAACCTATAATAATATGGTATAGCCTATGATTTTTCAATATTGATTTTCACATCTGGATGAATGCTGACATTGTGGCTTTGTGGTGGAATGATTATACTATATAACCTTCATATTGTCATATCAGATAATATTAACGAGAGATATTGGATCTAATCAAGGTAGTTGCTTGTATGGTATTAGATTTTAAGGAATATCATGTTAATTCACTCAGGTAAATGGGGGCATCAATATGTTATCCTTTGGTAATGATGGTGGTTAAGGTCCATGGAAATTTCTTGAGCTTCTTATGAAATGTTCTAACCTTAATTGTGTTAGAATTTATAAATCTAGTCTTCTTTTTATCTTATGTGAAAATCTTGAATCTCTTTCCTTTTGAAATGTTGATTATTGTATGTTTGTATACATTTATTATTGAGTTGAGCATATTATTACATGTGTTCATATATTATGATTTTATGTGGTTTATTAAGCATTTAACTCACTCTTCGTTATTTTAGTTGGATTCTATCAAAGTAAATGCAAGTTTTTCGAATACTTAGGTGTAGAACAACATGACCATATCAGATTCTAATCAGAACTCTCCGGTTGGGTTTTTTTTTTTTTTTTTAATATTATATTAAGTTTATAAGATAGTAATTTATAAAAAAATGGTAACAATAAATATCTATATCAATTTTTTTTATTTTTCTTTAACAACCAAATATATAAATACTTTTATTATAAAATTATTTTCTTTTTATATGATTTTCCGTCCACTTTTTAAAAAAAAAAAGAAAAGAAAAGAAAATATTTTTTTGTTTTTTTTATTTTTCTTGATAATTTTGTTCTTTAAATTTTTCTTAATTTCAAAAAAGCACTAAAAGCATGAGACTGACCTTATCATCTAAACATCACTTAATGCCCAGGACACCTCTTGCTACAATCTGCCACTCCTCACATTCTGCTGCTCAATTCAGCCGGCCACTTGGTTAGTTTGATGCTAATTAGGTTATTTGTCTAATGCTAATTACATCATTAGTTTAGATATTACTATTTAGGTGTTCAATTACTAATTAAACGGGGTCTACTAAAATTCCGGCAAACCATAAAGTATTATTTTTTGAATTATTTATCCTCTTCTTTGAAATTAGCGCTCCAAACATGTCCCAAAATATATTGCTTTCCACATATGACATAGTTTGTTCTATTTAAAAATCAGGATGTCATACCTGTTATCATTATTTTATAGAACTAGGTCTCAAAATCAAGATTTGGTCAGCATCTTGATTTTTCCATCCCTCATCACCAGCCCCCGAGTCCTACGCAATTTTCGGGCGCCACAGTTACCACCGAGAGTCTTTTCCCGACTTTGGGCATCCGTGTTCGGTCATTTGAAGGTTGCAAATAGTCTGTTCATCTGCTATATTTGGTGGCATTAATTCCTTCAACATAATGTGTTTGCAGAACTTGAACATGTGATCGTCAATGAGTTGTTCTGTGTGTTGCATTGTTGCTTTCAGTTTAGCTTGTTCTTACACCGAGTGCTATGAACAAGCCGTCCGTATCACAATTAGATATCTTATTATTTTAAGGAGACAATTTTCATGAAGGAGTTACAACATAGAATTGCATTTGCTTTTCCAACCATGGTTTTGGGATCCAACATGTCAAATATTTGCCGGCACAGGGACAACTGATGAGGGGAAGACCAGAACTTGAACTAGGCCGATCATCATAAAGGACCTATGTAAGGCACGGATCAACCAATCGGATACCTTAGTGGCAAAGGTGGTACCTGGCTTGCCGAGGCCTCGAAGGCCAGTGTCCGAGGACATCTTGGAGGCCCGAGTCTAGCTTCTTGAGGGAGATATAGCACATGTTCGAACCTAACAAGCTCCAACCAGTACAAAGTCATGGGTCAACTGGGTTTTCAGACCTGCCAGAATATAGTGTTCCGGCCAGAGCCCAAGTTTCCAAATGGTTACTTTGCCCCTCACACTGTCGACATGTCATAGAATTAAAATCTGAGCTCTAACT
This sequence comes from Nepenthes gracilis, assembly GCA_033239525.1. Taxonomy (NCBI): domain Eukaryota; kingdom Viridiplantae; phylum Streptophyta; class Magnoliopsida; order Caryophyllales; family Nepenthaceae; genus Nepenthes; species Nepenthes gracilis. The sequence goes on along the minus strand of BSYO01000028.1, from coordinate 7,694,405 downwards.
TTATTAGAAATAGATAATTATAGTCAACTATATTTGATAGAAAATGGGGGCAAAAAAGGGACCAATGGATGAAATATTCCTAGCTATTTGGACTAGGTATAGATAGCATAGCCTTATAATATTTTTACAATTTGTAGAAAGTTGTGTTTACGTAAATTTATTAAAAGCAAAAAACAAATATAAATAAAATTAATTTCTCAAAATTATTTCAACAGTGATACTACGGAGAAAATGCAACAAAGAATATATGTCAGTACTATAATTTACAATATCAATTTTTTAACTTAAACGAGGCCATGTTACCCATATTAGTTCCTAATTTAGAGACCACATTTATGACCCGGTAGAAAGATGCAAAGAAATATTATAGTCGTTGGAAGAACAATATTATAATTAACCAGAAAATATCTATTCTTAATTATACAAAGAAAGTTTTCCACTTTTAAATATACAGCGAGAGCTGATGGCCAAGCCAACTAAAAGCAGGCCCATAAATCAGGGCCCAAACAGGATCCTTACTATCAATGCCCGATCTAAATTCAGAAGAGCAGTCTAATCACAGTTCCAGTACAAACAGACTAACAACAATGAATCCTCATCGCTTGGCACCTCATCCCAACCACACATCATTAAGCATCAGGGGATAAATATGGACCACAAAACCCGGATGAACCCAATGAGGAAGCAAAGGGTCACCTCAGACAAGTAGTGTTACGAGCCCTCATATTTTCTCTTTTTTTATTTTCTCCTTGGTTTATTTTTATTAGATATAATACTGTATAAAGTCAAGTTTGGGCTTTTTGGTGAAGGGAAGGAGAATAGCACTCTAATCACAGTTCCAGTACAAACACCGAAAGACTAACAACAATGAATCCTCATCTACGATTGCCTCCCATCGTCACTTTCCTCTGGCACCTCACATGTAACTCAAATCACCGTTCTAATTTTCCTATAAGCAGACCGCGAATTCCTCTTTATTTTCTTCCACCACTTAATTTGAACCTCCATCACTGATAAACCTTGGATTAAGAAACCCATATGAACTTGATTTCCAATTCAAGAGCAATCTACACCGCATCTCGGCAAAAACTTCCTCCACCACACAGCCTTCCAACTCCTTCATAGGACATGAAGCAAAGGGTGAGAACTCAGACAAGCAGCTTGGTTAGATGCAATAACAAAAAGGTGAACATACATTGCTGGCTGAATCAAAGAATTGAACTGCACACTCTTTGTTAAATCCAAGCATGTTTAAAATACTCAATTAGACAGGAAAAAAATGAGCATCAGCGTGTTTGATTCCACTCCGACCCTTAAAAAATTTTAACCTTGGTTGGTGTATTCATGCTACCATCAAATCCTCTTCATTATAGGATCATATTAGTTAGGCAAAGAATCTTATTATTTGTACATGGCTGGAAAACTACAGGTTTTTCCAGATTTTGTGCACACTTGCAATAATTTCAAACACAATTATGGGCTCATCCTTCACCACCGCGTAGCATCACGGCAATTAGACAATCCACATATGGAAACTCCATTAAAACATTGATTTACCCTCTCCCTATCAGTTTTGCCGAGCAGCTAATGTACATACGCTACAAACCTTCTAGGAACCTTAGAGCTCTATGGGGTGCCACCAAATGCCACAGTCTTTATGGATTTTGGAGTAAAATTATCACAATTATGTATTAGAAGAACTGTCACACAGATCCTGGCAACGACATTGCAAGGTGTCACTTTTGGAGGAAAGTGATTGCAAAAGGTGTATAAATGCAAGCATTATGGTTCAAGATAAGCCAGAGCTTTGTTGCCGATAATGTGTCAACCGTTGAATTTGCAAGTTTGTTTCTTTGGCGCTCACATTTTGTTCAGCCGCCATCCCTATCACCTCACACTCATACTAACTTCATGCTTTTTTCAAAATATTTCCCATCCATGAAAAGGCAGAGAGCTAGGAAGCCCTCCAAGGATTGACAAACAATTCAGAGGTAAGTATTACAAGGAAACAAAGAAGGCGACAAACAACTTTGTATGGACAAGGAACAGACAACCTCAGGAAACTACCAAAACAAGCAAAGGATGAGCTTTGTAGGGAGAAGCTCCTCTTCATCATCGTCATCTAACTCTCAAGCGGGTTTTCTTTGAAAAAAAAGATTCTCTTGGTTTAATTAGCTAGCCTCCAATTGCTATTGATGTAGCCAAAATATGGATGAGAATTTTGTCGCAAAGGTTGTAGATTTTGGCCTTGCACATAACCATGCTCCATGTCTATTGTGAGATGGTGGAATGAAATCCATCTATTTTGGTGTGCTTAGGAAGATTTCGGACCCGCTCCATGATGGGTCTGTCGAGGCATTTTATATGGCGATGATGAAGGGGTCAAGATTAGAAGAAGTTAATTCAAGTTGAAGAGGACAATGTTACTAGCCCCAATTGTCTCTTTCTTTATTTTCTCCTAAAGGTTTGGGCTTATTAGATTTGCCCCATATCTTTGTATCATGGTAGAAATGTCACCTAAACTATAACCATGAATCAAAGAAAGAACTGCACACTCAGCCAACAAAAATAACAGGAAAAGAAATGAGCATCATGTTTTGAAAAAGGAAAATTTAATGCATACAATATTAGCAAATAGGTGGCAGATTTTGTACACACTTCCAATAATTTAGATCAAGCTCACACACGGCTCTTGATAATGATTTACAGTTTTGTCGAAGCTAATGTACTACTACAAACGTTCTAATGATCAGTTAGCAGAACCCCTATGGCAACCGCATGTGCAACCTTATGGTTCAGCCACAGCCTTGCCTTCACGCATTTTGTTCAACTTTTTATTCAAAACCTTATGGAACTCGAGATTGGACAGAGATAATACCTGATTCAACAGCAAATATTGTCTCAGCTAACCAGCTCCGACCGAGGGTAATCCATGGAGAGGAAGAACTCCCATTTTGGTCTCAAGTTATTGTGTTCTACAAATGTTTGTAGCGGTGGAGGAGAAGAGAGACATAACTCAGATGTTTGGGCAACATGTTAGATGTTTGGGCAACATGTTAGAACTTTACCAATGCTCTCATCTGAGAGACCCATTTCATACAGAAAATCCAAAGTTGACTTCAGCTTTTGACGGCTATAAGTAAGAAGTGCTGGAAAACGGTATAACACCTTAGCCCATTTTTTATTGTCCAAACCCAAGCTCTCTAAATATTTCATGGTGGGTATCAGGTTTTCAGAAAGACTGATTCCACATAATTGAGGTCTCTTAACAAGAATAATGGGAATGTTTGTTTTTGGAACTCCGAGATCGAGAAGAAACTCGACCACTGGCCTAACTTTTCCCTCCAAACTGTAGTAGGCAAAAGCTGGAAACCTCTGGGTTATCCCTTGAATCTTCTCAAGATCCAGTCCTAGTTCAATGAGATAAACAACATGTTGTGGAAGTTTCTCCGCTGGGACAGTCTCACTAACTCGAGCAAGGGCTCTCAGCTTTTTAGAGTCAACAGCTAAATCAGACACCACCTTGGATTCCGAAGCAAAAGTGGGTGAAGAGATTGGTGAAGCTGATCTTCTTTCAACAGGTCGATTTGGAAAATTTTCAACTACATCAACAAACGCATTACCATGTTCCTCCAGGAGAGTTTCAAGGTAAGGACTCAGAGCATCCCTGATTTCAAGAGTTGTAAGCTCTCGTCCTGCAAGTCAAGAAGAATAATTGTGCCATAAGGGACGAATTTAACAGGCTTATATCAATGGATAATTGGCTAAGATCGAACCTACTAGATACCGAGACTTATGCACAGAGTGAAGCTTGGAGACAAGGTGGTCAACAAAGACATCTGACTTGTTAATTGCTCTTGATGCAGCTGAATTGCTGAAACCTTGTTTCTTCAAGCACAAGTTTAAGATGGCCTTGGCTTCTTCCTTCTCTGCTGTTAACAATGTGGGAGGCACCGCTGATAAGCTTGATGACCCATCTATGCTGGATTCAGCTACCTCTGCTTCACAACAGAATCAATTAAAGTGCCAAAATAAATAAAAGCACCCAAATTGCCCATATAGCACTTCAAATAGTTTCTCACTGGGGATGGACACATGATGACCGCATGAGCTACAAGGAATTACCTACCGAACTTTCCACAACTGAAGACGACCTTTGCAGGAAATGAAACTTGAATCCTGATGAGGAAAAAATGAGTTGAAACAAAATAACCATCAATGTAAAGCAAAAGGGCACACTAGAGAGAGAGCTAAAAGCACAATTGGAAATCACAAATGCAGGTCCTGCTTGCCACTCCATGTTATAAATGTGGGAGTTTGAAGGATGTTCACAATGGGTTTTGTGACGTCCCACGTCATACGTCGTTGTACTTATCATTAATATTATTATTATTAATATCATAGACAGGATCCTAACATTAGCCATAATTTATACTGGCTCTAATATCACATTAATCATTCATGATATTAGTCTAATTTAAGGAAGATGCTTACTAAACATCCATGATAATTTAAATCTGACGGAAGCATAGATTCTATATCATAACGGAAGCAACTCCATTATCATCAAAATACAACATATCTAAGATACAACTTTATACAATACACATATATTTTTTTTCCTCTTTTCATCATCTCAAGTACAACATATGTGTCATGACAAAATTATAGCCATCTCAACTTCTTTCCTAATCCTGTTCGTCCTTCATCATTTCTTAAGACTCGTCAAGGAAATGAAAATAGCAAGCGAGTGAGCCAAATGCTCAAAGAGAGTGTACATAACATACAAAGGCATGCATTTTATACAAGATACATTAGCATATATATATAGGAGTGAGATACATGAAATGCAATGCATTTACCTTTCTTTGTTTCTCGGCTTTTATCGATTGTATTTATTTTTCCTTATCTTTGTGGACGGGGCAGTGGGCCTCACTAGCTAACTGAGCGGATAAATCGAAGAAAGGATTGTGTTAACCCACACAATCTAAGGCAAATATCCTAGCGATAGGATAGATTGTGCTTACTTCCACAATCGGGATTGTGCTTAATTCCACAATCCAATTCTTGTCCTCCTTCTTACACCCCGAGGCGGGTGGTACTACCTATAATCCCGGTAGACGGGGCCGAAACGGACGAACCGTACAAAAACAATTCTTCGATTTTCCACTGTAATATCCTAAGGCATGCCAGGGAATATCACCATCTGAAAAAGATCCATGGTCCAACTTTTCTTTTTCAACTTTGAAGGGATCTCATAACCGAACTTTAGCAAAACTTAATCAACGTCCTTTGGACGTAATCAATATTTTCATATTTTCATAGAGTCCCTTCCAAACTTTCATGAATGTAGTTTAACATAGTAACGATATCCAAATATAACATTTCATAGGCCTTGAACATGCAGAAAAATGCATATAAAACTTTATTCCATACTTAGTATCTTCAATCTACTTGGTAGCCAATTAATTTAGGAGCTTAAATAATTTAGTTCAATACTCATTGATGTTAGTAAGTCAAGTCGGGAAGGTCTTGAATATTTTATCCATATTCGAAAATCTCGGTTCATGTGAACCTGTTTGATTAATGCTTGGGATCGGGTTTCATAATTATTTTGCTCCCGAATTTGTTTATAAGTATCCCAATATCCTTCTTAGGTCTATTGGTCCTTTGGGTCGGTCAAATTTTAATCAAATTTGGGCCTGTTAAAACCCTTTTTAATAAAAAGGCTCAAATTACCAATTGCTTCTAACGGTTCGGGGGAAAGCATTTGAGCGTTCGGGTTCACTAAGTTATATAGCCCATTTTCATGCGAACTTTTTACACAACATAAACATGGTCCGAGCTAGTTCGTGACAAAAGTTGAGCCAGTTTGGTGATCGGATGGTGGCGGTTGATGCGCAACACAGACTGCCCATTTGGGTTTCAAGAACTGTCCCAGGATAGTTCTGCTTCTTAATTTTTTTATGGTTCAATCGGGCCTATTTTTGATCGGTTAAGGCTTCCTCTTGTAGCCAAGGGACTTAATTTTGAGAATAAATTTGGTTTAGGGCGGTCCAAGTCAAAATATTGACTGGTTGAGATCAAATTTCGAGATTCTGCATCAGCATTAGCTGATGCGGACAGATTTTGTTCCAACTTTGAGGGTCCGAATCATATTTAATTTGGATCCGATTTTTATGAGGCGACACTTGAATATCACCTCCAAGGTCTTAGCTAACCTGGCACCGATTTGGCCCATTTTGGGTTTGGGGTGTATTTTATTTAAAATTATTTTCCCAACTGCTCAAAGAAGCAGTCCAGTAAGACCCTTGCTGTTCATGGGTCCGGTTCAGTATCCGACCCATATTTTATTGGGCCGCCGATTTACATGGTGACAGTCCACACCTAATTCTAGCAAATCGAGTTGGGTTGGACTCCGGATCAATCCATTTTTAGGGGTGTTTGGCTAAATTTCAGAAACTGAAATTTCAACATCAGCAGAACCAGTAAGCTGATTCTGCAGCCGAGTTTGGGTCCGATTTTGAACCCCTTCTTGAACGCTTTAGAGGCTCATTTTTTCCCCACTTTACTTCATTAAATAAGGATCATTTGACTAGTTTTGGTCGTTGGCTAATTCAGCCATTTAGTGGTCGAAATGAAGCAAACATCAGGAACTGCCACAGCAGAACCCGATTTTGGACACTATCATGTGTCCAGGGCCGGTTCACCTATTTTTAATTTTTTTCTTACAACTCCTCATGAATTTATGATAACTAAGGAAGCATATGCAAGTATTGATCAACAATACTCAAGAGAAAGTAGCCAAAAATTGCTCAACAAACAAAGAAAAAGTCAGTACACTTGCCAGCAAAATTTCAGATACTCCCTTGCTGCCTTTGGTTTTCTTTCTTCTGATTTTTCTCTCTGTTTTTTCCTTGCTGTTTTTCCTTCTTCTCTCCCACGTTTTCCTCTCTTTACATGTTTCTTATAGTAGGAAACTTAAGTGGCTGAGTCATCATATTATCCTTGCTGTTTATTTCCCCTCTTCCACGTTTGCTGCTGGCTGTCCCAAGCAGGCTGCTGCCACCTTCCCCTTCCCTAATTTAATAATCCAAATTTTAGGAGGTAGACAGCTGTAAATCTCTTACTAAAAATATATATATAATGTTAATTGGATGGTGAAATGAGGTTAACGTGGACCCCTCCTTGCTGGATTGAGCCTACTTTGTGTTGAAGTAATTTTCATGCTGAATTCTTAAGATTCAGCTAAGTATATAAGGCCTCCTTGGTTGTTGAATATTTCCCATTTTGCGATTATCTTGAAGGATTTATTTCAAGGTGTTCGGGCATGTGTTTGTGGACATTTAGGACATGGAAGCTTAGTATAGACACTAAAGGTTATCTAGTATTAATTTTGTCCCAAATCAAATTTCTTATCATCTCCGATTCACATCCCACATTTTTGGTTTGAATAGAAGTTTAAAAGATCGGGTGTCGGAGTTTTGGGAAATGACTATATGGGAAGTTAGTCTATCTATCAATGATCAACTGAGATTATTTCCCTCAAAATCCGAATTGCCTAACTCATCAGAGAATGAATTCCTGGCTTTTAGGTTTAAAACTTAAATTAAAGGAATCGGGGCTTGAGTATACAAGAAAACTAAGACATAGGGGTTTAGTATATTTATCAAAGACTATTTTGGATTAATTCCATCATAATCTGAATTACATAAGTCATCCCGAATTACTTTCTGGTTTCGGATTGCGGTCTTTACAATTCTCCTTCTTACAAAAATTTCGTCCTCGAAATTTGGAGAGAATACAATTCTAGGGAAAGAGGTGGGGATACTTGGCGCGGATTTCATCTTCGTTCCCGGGTAGCTTCTTCTTAGGAGTGATTTCGCCACAAAACTTTGACTAAAGGAATTGTCTTTGATCGGAGCACTTGATACCTTTGTCCCAAAATTTGCAATCGCTCTTGATATATGATAAATCTTCCTCAATATTCAAGGGCTCATAGGCGATCACATGAGTTGGGTCGTACACATATTTTCGAAGCATAGAGACGTGAAACACATTATGCACTTCAGATAAATTAGGTGGCAGAGCCAGACGATAAGCCACTTCTCCGACTTTGTCCAAAATCTCAAATGGGCCAATAAATCTTGGTTTCAGCTTGCCCTTGAGACCAAATCTAGAAGTCCCCTTTGACGGCGAGACTTCAAAAAGACAAAATCGCCAATAGCAAAATGCATCTCGATCTCCCGTGATCCGCATAACTTTTCGCTGGGCTTTGAGCCGTCTTCAATTTTTCATGAATCATTTTAACTTTTGAAGTCTCTTGGATGACTTCGAGTCCAAGAAGTCGCCTATCACCCGTTTTCTTCCCAATGGATAGGGGATCGACATTTTCCTCCATATAATGCTTCAAACGGTGCCATGTCAATACTTGCTTGGTAACTATTATTGTAGGCAAATTCAGCAAGAGCCAGATGGTCATCCCAGTTACCTTTCATTTCTAGCACTGCGGCTCTCACCATATCCTCCAAAATTTGGATCGTGCGCTCAGATTGCCCATCAGTTTGGGGATGATATGCTGAACTAAATTTTAGATTTGTTCCTAGTTCTCGATGTAAGCTCTCACAAAATTTTGAAACAAATCTAGGATCACGGTCGGACACAATAGATGCTGGCACTCCATGGAGTCTGATAATCTCATTGATATACAGTTGTGCCAACCGATCACGGGAATACGTTGTCCGAATTGCCAAGAAATGAGCAGATTTGGTCAGTCGATCGACAATGACCCAGATAGCATCGTGATTCCTAGGGGTCTTTGGCAATCCTGAAACAAAGTCCATGGAGATATCTTCCCACTTCCAGTTAGGAATAGGCAGTGATTGTAATAAGCCTGATGGCTTCTTTCGCTCAGCCTTGAGCTGTTGACAGATTAGGCATTTCCTAACGTAATTCACAATCTCCCGTTTCATATTTCTCCACCAAAACATCTTTTCGTGTCTTGATACATTTTATTGATTCTAGGATGAATGGTGTACGTGATCGATGGGCTTCCTTCATAATTTCTCTTTTAATTTCTTGATCATTTGGCACGCAGAGTCGATCACGGATATTAAAATCAACTCGAGAGTCCTGAGTTATATCTCCTGATCTCCTGCTAGAAATGGATCCTTCATTTGGCTATCTTTGATCCCCTTTGTAATATCTCCTTTGGATTCAAGATATGACAAGATCATGATTCTTGGTTACATACCGGGATATCACATTGCTGCATATTCTCTAGCATTTCCATCTCCTTTATCTCTGACCTTGCTAAAAGACATGTTTGGCGCTTTAAAGCATCTGCTACTACATTAGCTTTAGGGTTGATATCAATCTCACAATCATAGTCTTTCTTAAAATCGATCCACCTTCTTTGTCTCATATTTAGTTCTTTTTGTGAAAATAAGTACTTGAGACTTTTGTCGGTCCGAATATACCGAGAACTTCACCATACAAATAATGCCGCCAAATCTTCAAAGCAAAACAATCACGCGAGTTCTAGATCGTGAGTAGGGTAGTTCCTCTCATGAACTTTTAGCTGTCGTGATGCATAGGCTATGACTTTCCCATGTTGCATTAGAACACAGCCTAATGCAATTTTAGAGGCATCACAATATACTACGAACCCACTTGTTCCTGCAGGAATGGTCAGAATGGGAGTGGATGTTAGCCGCTTCTTTAGATCTTGGAAGCTCTGCTCACATTCTTTTGTCCAGTCGAACCGGCTTCCTTCTAGTCGATCGGGTAAGTGGCATAGCGATTTTGGAAAAATTTTCCACAATCTGCGATAATATCCCGCCATGCCTAAGAAACTCCGCACCGATTCATTGTGGTAGGTCGACTCCAACCAAGAATCGCCTCAATTTTCTTTGGGTCGGCGGAAATACCATTCGGGTGATAACATGGCCTGTAAATGTTACCTCCTTGAGCCAAAACTCACATTTTTTCAGCTTAGCATATAATTTTTCCTCTCGTAAAATTTGGAGCACCATCCTCGGATGCATCTCATGCTCCTTAGAACTCTTAGAATAAATCGGAATGTCAATAATAATACAACTACGAACTTATCCAAATATGGTCGAAATATCCATTCATTAGATCCATGAAGGTCGGGGCATTAGTTAGTCCGAAAGGCATAACGAGAAATTCATAGTGGCCATACCTTGTCCGGAAAGCGCTTTTGGTATATCCTCCTTTTTGATCCTCAATTGATGGTAAATTGGGAGCGAAGATCAATCTTAGAGAATACTTGAGTCCTTGCGGTTGGTCGAATAGATCGTCAATTCGTGGCAACGGATATTTATTTTTGATCGTGATTTTATTCAGTTCACGATAATCGATACAGTCGTAAGGTCCCATCTTTCTTCTTCACAAACAAAACGGTGCACCCGAAGGAGACACACTGGTCAGTGCGATAAAACCTTTATCCAACGCTTCTTGTAATTCTTTGTTTTAACTCTTTTAGCTCAGCAGCGCCATTGATGCGGTGCCTTTGAAATCGGGCCTCGATCGACATAAGCTCAATTTTGAATTCAATCTCCCGATTGATTAAATCATAAGAAAGCAGTCGCATGTGTGTTCTAATGTTTATTTACCATAACATTTAACCCAAAAATTGAAAGCATGCTAAATCTAGTCAAAACTATTCCTAAGCTTCCGTCTTTATGATCGATCAACCTAAAGCATCTCCTTAAATATTCTCTGATACCACCTGTGACGTCCCACGTCATACGTCGTTGTACTTATCATTAATATTATTATTATTAATATCATAGACAGGATCCTAACATTAGCCATAATTTATACTGGCTCTAATATCACATTAATCATTCATGATATTAGTCTAATTTAAGGAAGATGCTTACTAAACATCCATGATAATTTAAATCTGACGGAAGCATAGATTCTATATCATAACGGAAGCAACTCCATTATCATCAAAATACAACATATCTAAGATACAACTTTATACAATACACATATATTTTTTTCCTCTTTTCATCATCTCAAGTACAACATATGTGTCATGACAAAATTATGGCCATCTCAACTTCTTTCCTAATCCTCATTCGTCCTTCATCATTTCTTGAGACTCGTCTCAAGGGAAATGAAAATAGCAAGCGAGTGAGCCAAATGCTCGGCATGTGTACATAACATGTCAAAGGCATGCATTTTTATACGGAAGATACATTAGCATATATATATAGGAGCGAGATACATGAAATGCAATGCATTTACCTTTTTTGTTTTCGACTTTTATCGATTGTATTTATTTTCCTTATCTTTAGGGACCCGGGGCGAGTGGGCCTCACTAGCTACCCGAGCGGATAAATCGAAGAAAGGATTGTGTTAACCCACACAATCTAAGGCAAATATCCTAGCGATAGGATAGATTGTGCTTACTTCCACATCGGGATTGTGCTTAATTCCACAATCCAATTCTTGTCCTCCTTCTTACACACCCGAGGCGGGTGGTACTACCTATAATCCCGGTAGACGGGGCGGCGAATGAACCGTACAAAAACAATTCTTCGATTTTCCATTTGTAATATCCAAGGCATGCCAGAATATCACCATCCGAAAAAGATCCATGGTCCAACTTTTTCTTTTTCAACTTTGAAGGGATCTCATATAAGCAACTTTAGCAAAACTTAATCAACGCCACCGGACGTGGCGAATATTTTCATATTTTCATAGAGTCCCTTCCAAACTTTCATGAATGTAGTTTAACATAGTAACGATATCCAAATATAACATTTCATAGGCCTTGAACATGCAGAAAAATGCATATAAAACTTTATTCCATACTTAGTATCTTTCAATCTACTTGGTAGCCAATTAATTTACCGGAGCTTAAATAATTTAGTTCAATACTCATTGATGTTAGTAAGTCAAGTCGGGGAAGGTCTTGAATATTTTATCCATATTCCGAAAATCTCCCGGTTCATGTGAACCGGTTTGATTAATGCTTGGGATCGGGTTTCATAATTATTTTGCTCCCGAATTTGTTTATAAGTATCCCAATATCCTTCTTAGGTCTATTGGTCCTTGGGTCGGTCAAATTTTAATCAAATTTGGGCCGGTTAAACCCTTTTTAATAAAGGCTCAAATTACCGATTAAAATTTGAACCGGTTCGGGAAAGCATTTGAGCGACGGTTCACTAAGTTATATAGCCCATTTTCAGCGAACTTTTTACACAACATAAACATGGAGTCTCGAGCTAGTTCGTGACAAAAGTTGAGCCGGTTTGGTGATCGGATGGTGGCGGTTCGACCGCGGCCTGAGACTGCCCATTTGGGTTTATTGTTGTCGGGATAGTTCTCGCTTCCTTAATTTTTTTATGGTTCAATCGGGCCCTATTTTTGATCGGTTCTGGGCTTCCTCTTGTAGCGAGGACTTAATTTTGAGAATAAATTTGGTTTAGGGCGGTCCAAGTCAAAATATTGACTGGTTGAGATCAAATTTCGAAGCAGATTCTGCATCAGCATTAGCTGATGCGGACAGATTTTGTTCCAACTTTGAGGGTCGAATCATATTTAATTTGGATCGATTTTTATGAGGCGACACTTGAATATCACCTCCAAGGTCTTAGCTAACCGGCACCGATTTGGCCCATTTTGGGTTTGGGGTGTATTTTATTTAAAATTATTTTCCCAACTGCTCAAAGAAGCAGTCCAGTAAGACCCTTGCTGTTCATGGGTCCGGTTCGATATCCGACCCATATTTTATTGGGCCGCCCGATTTACATGGTGACAGTCCACACCTAATTCTAGCAAATCGAGTTGGGTTGGACTCGGATCAATCCATTTTTAGGGGTGTTTGGCTAAATTTCAGAAACTGAAATTTCAACATCAGCAGAACCAGTAAGCTGATTCTGCAGCCGAGTTTGGGTCCGATTTTGAACCCCTTCTTGAACGCGCTTTAGAGGCTCATTTTTTCCCCACTTTTACTTCATTAAATAAGGATCATTTGACCAGTTTTGGTCGTTGGCTAATTCAGCCATTTAGTGGTGAAATGAAGCAAACATCAGGAACTGCCACAGCAGAACCCGATTTTGGACACTATCATGTGTCCAGGGCAGTTCACCTATTTTTAATTTTTTCTTACAACTCCTCATGAATTTATGATAACTAAGGAAGCATATGCAAGTATTGGATCAACAATACTAAGAGAAAGTAGCCAAAATTGCTCAACAAACAAAGAAAGGGTCGAAGTACACTTGCCAGCAAAATTTTAGATACTCCCTTGCTGCCTTTGGTTTCTTTCTTCTGATTTTTCTCTCTGTTTTCCTTGCTGTTTTTTCCTTCTTCTCTCCACGTTTTCCTCTCTTTACATGTTTCTTATAGTAGGAAACTTAAGTGGCTGAGTCATCATATTATCCTTGCTGTTTATTTCCCCTCTTCCCACGTTTGCTGCTGGCTGTCCCAAGCAGGCTGCTGCCACCTTCCCCCTTCCCTAATTTAATAATCCAAATTTTAGGGAGGTAGACAGCTGTAAATCTCTTACTAAAATATATATATAATGTTAATTGGATGGTGAAATGAGGTTAACGTGGACCCCTCCTTGCTGGATTGAGCCCCTACTTTGTGTTGAAGTAATTTTCATGCTGAATTCTTAAGATTCAGCTAAGTATATAAGGCCTCCTTGGTTGTTGAATATTTCCCATTTTGCCGATTATCTTGAAGGATTTATTTCAAGGTGTTCGGGCATGTGTTTGTGGACATTTAGGACATGGAAGCTTAGTATAGACACTAAAGGTTATCTAGTATTAATTTTGTCCCAAATCAAATTTCTTATCATCTCCCGATTCACATCCCTGGCTTTCTGGTTTGAATAGAAGTTTAAAAGATCGGGTGTCGGAGTTTTGGGAAATGACTATATGGGAAGTTAGTCTATCTATCAATGATCAACTGAGATTATTTCCTCAAAATCCGAATTGCCTAACTCATCAGAATGAATTCCTGGCTTTTAGGTTTAAAACTTAAATTAAAGGAATCGGGCTTGAGTATACAAGAAAACTAAGACATAGGGGTTTAGTATATTTATCAAAGACTATTTTGGATTAATTCCATCATAATCTGAATTACATAAGTCATCCCGAATTACTTTCTGGTTTTCGGGTTGCGGTCTTTACAATTCTCCCCTTCTTACAAAAATTTCGTCCTGAAATTGGAGAGAGAATACAATTCTAGGGAAAGAGGTGGGGATACTTGGCGCGGATTTCATCTTCTCGTTCCCGGGTAGCTTCTTCTTGAGTGATTTATACATGCAAACTTTGACTAAAGGAATTGTCTTTGATCGGAGCACTTGATACCTTTGTCTCAAAATTTAGACTTGTCTTCGATATATGATAAATCTTCTCAATATTCAAGGCTCACAGGCGATCACATGAGTTCGGGTCGTACACATTTTGAAGCATAGAGGCGTGAAACACATGCACTTCGGATAAATTAGGTGGCGAGCCCGGCGATAAGCCACTTCTCCGACTTTTGTCAAAATCTCAAATGGGCCAATAAATCTTGGTTTGACTTGCCTCGAGACCAAATCTAGAAGTCCCCTTGACGGCGAGACTTTCAAAAAGACAAAATGCAATAGCAAAATGCGTATCGATCTCTGTGATCCGCATAACTCTTCGTCATTGAGCCGTCAATTTTCATGAATCATTTTAACTTTTTCAAGTCTCTTGATGATGACTTGTGTCCAAGAAGTCGTCTATCACCCGTTTCTTCCCAATGGATAGGGGATCGACATTTTCCTCCATATAATGCTTCAAACGGTGCCATGTCAATACTTGCTTGGTAACTATTATTGTAGGCAAATTCAGCAAGAGCGAGATGGTCATCGATTCCACCTTTCATTTCTACCGCGGCTCTCACCATATCCTCCAAAATTTGGATCGTGCGCTCGCATTGCCCGTGGTTTGGGATGATATCTTGAACTAAATTTTAGATTTGTTCTAGTTCTCGATGTAGCTCTCACAAATTTTTGAAACAAATCTAGGATCACGGTCGGACCTGATAGATCTTTGGCACTCCATGGAGTCTCGATAATCTCATTGATATACTGGTTGTACCCGGCCGATCACTGGGAATACGTTGTCCGGTGCCAAGAAATGGCTTGATTTGGTCGATCGATCGGCAATGACCGAGATAGCATCGTGATTCCTAGGGTCTTTGGCAATCACCAAACAAAGTCCATGGAGATATCTTCCCACTTCGATTAGGAATAGGCGGTGATTGTAATAAGCTCCGATGGCTTCTTTTCGCTCGACCTTGAACATTGGACAGATTAGGCATTTCCTAACGTAATTCACAATCTCCGTTTCATATTTCTCCACCAAACATCTTTTCTCTTGATACATTTTATTGATTCCGGATGAATGGTGTACCGTGATCGATGGGCTTCCTTCATAATTTCTCTTTTAATTTCTTGATCATTTTGCACGCAGAGTCGATCACGGATATTAAAATCAACTCGAGAGTCCTGAGTTATATCTCCGGCAATCTCTGCTAGAAATGGATCCTTCATTTGGCTATCTTTGATCCTTTGTAATATCTCGGCTGGATGAAGATATGACAAGATCATGCGGTTGCCGTTTACATACCCCATTGGATATCACATTCTTGCATATTCTCCTAGCATTTCCATCTCCTTTATATGACCTTGCTAAAAGACATGTTTGGCGGCTTAAAGCATCTTGCTACTACATTAGCTTTTTAGGGTTGATATTGAATCTCACAATCATAGTCTTTCGGAAGAAAATCGATCCACCTTCTTTGTCTCATATTTAGTTCTTTTGTGAAAATAAGTACTTGAGACTTTTGTGGTCACGAATATACCCAGAACTTCACACCATACAAATAATGCCGCGAATCTTGAAAGCAAAAACAGCTTTGCCCGATTACAGATCGTGAGTAGGGTAGTTCCTCTCATGAACTTTTAGTAGTCGTGATGCATAGGCTATGACTTTCCCATGTTGCATTAGAACACGGCCTAATGCGATTTTAGAAGGCATCACAATATGCTACTACGAACCCACTTGTTCTGAGGAATGGTAGAATGGAGTGGATGTTGCCGGCTTCTTTAGATCTTGGAAGCTCTGCTCACATTCTTTTGTCGGTCGAACACGGCTTCCTTCCTAGTCGGTCGGGTAAGTGGCATAGCGATTTTGGAAAAATTTTCCACAAATGCGATAATATCTGCCATGCCTAAGAAACTCCACCGATTCTGCTGCGGGTAGGTCGACTCGAACCGAGAATCGATTTCTTTGGGTCGGCAGAAATACCATTGCAGGTGATAACATGGCGGAAATATTTACCTCCTTGAGTGAAAACTCACATTTTTTGACAGCATATAATTTTTCCTCTCGTAAAATTTGGAGCACCATCTCGGATGCATCTCATGCTCCTTAGAACTCTTAGAATAAATCAGAATGTCATCAATAAATACAACTACGAACTTATCCAAATATGGTGAAATATCCGATTCATTAGATCCATGAAATTGCTGGGGGCATTAGTTAGTCGAAAGGCATAACCGGAAATTCATAGTGGCCATACCTGTCAGGAGCGATTTTTGGTATATCCTCCTTTTGATCCTCAATTGATGGTAACCAGAGCGAAGATCGATCTTAGAGAATACTTGAGTCCCTTGCGGTTGGTCGAATAGATCGTCGGTCGTGGCAACGGATATTTATTTTTGATCGTGATTTTATTCGATTCACGATAATCGTCAGTCGTAAGGTCCCATCTTTCTTCTTCAAACAAAACTAGGGTGCACCCAGGACACACACTTGGTCTGATGATAAAACCTTTATCCAGCGGTTCTTGTAATTCTTTGTTTTAACTCTTTTAGCTCGTGAGCGCCATTGATGCGGTGCCTTTGAAATGGGCGATCGACATAAGCTCATTTTGAATTCAATCTCCGATTGATTAAATCATATGAACAAGTCGTATGTGTGTTCTAATGTTTATTACCATAACATTTAACCCAAAAATTGAAAGCATGCTAAATCTAGTGAAAACTATTCCTAAGCTTCCGTCTTATGATCGATTGACCTAAAGCATCTCCTTAAATATTCTACGTACCGCTTTGTGGCGTCATGTCGCCATACTTGTACTTATCATTAATATTATTATTATTAATATCATAGACGGGATCAACATTACCATAATTTATACGCTCTCACAATCATCACATTAATCATTCATGATATTAGGTAATTTAAGGAAGATGCTTACTAAACATCATGATAATTTAAATCGTGAGCTTATAGATTCTATCATAACGGAAGCAACTCCATTATCATCAAAATCTGACATATCTAAGATACAACTTTATACAATACACATATATTTTTCCTCTTTTCATCATCTCAGAAATCTGTATATGTGTCATGACAAAATTATGGCCATCTCAACTTCTTTCTAATCATTGCTCGTCCTTCATCATTTCTTGAGACAGACGAAGGGAAATGAAAATAGCAAGCAAGTGAGCAAATGCTTTCAAGGTGTACATAACATCAAAGGCATGCATTTTATCTGAGAAGATACATTAGCATATATATATAGAGCGAGATACATAAATGCAATGCATTTACCTTTCTTTGTTTCAGAACTTTTATTATTGTATTTATTTTCCTTATCTTTAGGGACCTAGGGCAGTGGGCCTCCTTATTTAACGGAGCGGATAAATCGAAGAAAGGATTGTGTTAACCCACAATCTAAGGCAAATATCCTAGCGATAGGATAGATTGTGCTTACTTCCTGATCGGGATTGTCTTAATTCCACAATCCAATTCTTGTCCTCCTTCTTACACCGAGGCGGGGGTGGTACTACCTATAATCCGCAGAGAGGCGGGGCGAAAGCAGACGAACCGTACAAAAACAATTCTTGATTTTCCTTGTAATATCTGCCAAGCGTGCCGTGGAATATCACCAATCGAAAAAGATCCATGGTCAACTTTTCTTTTCAACTTTGAAAGGATCTCATATAACCGAACTTTAGCAAAACTTAAGCCGACGTCACCTGGGCGTAGCTGAATATTTTCATATTTTCAGAGTCCCTTCCAAACTTTCATGGATGTAGTTTAACATAGTAACGATATCCAAATATAACATTTCATAGGCCTTGAACATGCGGGGAAAAATGCATATAAAACTTTATTCCATACTTAGTATCTTTCAATCTACTTGGTAGCCAATTAATTTGGGGGCTTAAATAATTTAGTTGATACTCATTGATGTTAGTAAGTCCCAGTCGGGAAGGTCTTGAATATTTTATCCATATTCGAAAATCTCCGGTTCATGTGAACCGGTTTGATTAATGCTTGGGATCGGGTTTCATAATTATTTTGCTCGAATTTGTTTATAAGTATCCCAATATCCTTCTTAGGTCTATTGGTCCTTGGGTCGGTCAAATTTTAATCAAATTTGGGCCCGGTTGACCCTTTTAATAAAAGGCTCAAAGTGCGATTAAAGTGAACCGGTTCGGGGAAAGCATTTGGATGACAGTTCACTAAGTTATATAGCCCATTTTCAAGCGAACTTTTTACACAACATAAACATGGAGTCAGGCTAGTTCGTGACAAAAGTTGAGCCGTTTGGTGATCGGATGGTGGCAGTTGATGCAACCTCACTTGCCATTTTAGTTTTAAGCTGTCGGGATAGTTACGCTTCCTTAATTTTTATGGTTCAATCGGGCCTATTTTTGATCGATTACAGGCTTCCCTCTTGTAGCCAAGGACTTAATTTTGAGAATAAATTTGGTTTAGGTCAGTCCAAGTCAAAATATTTGATAGTTCGAATCAAATTTCGAGCAGTTCTCGCAGCATTAGGTGATGCGGACAGATTGTTCCAACTTTGGTCAAGAATCATATTTAATTTGGATCCGATTTTTATGAGCGACACTTGAATATCACCTCGAGGTCTTAGCTAACTGGCACGATTTGGCCCATTTTGGGTTTGGGGTGTATTTTATTTAAAATTATTTTCCAACTGCTCAAAGAAGCGAAAAGTAAGACCCTTGTCGTTCATGGGTCAGTTGATTATCGACCCATATTTTATTGGGCAGCCGATTTACATGGTGACAGTCCACACCTAATTCTAACCGTCGAGTTGGGTTGGACTCAGGATCAATCCATTTTTAGGGGTGTTTGGCTAAATTTCAGAAACTGAAATTTGACATCAATAGAACGATGGCGGTCAGGCCAGTTGGGTCCGATTTTGAACCCCTTCTTGAACGCTTTAGAGCTCATTTTTTCCCTTTTACTTCATTAAATAAGGATCATTTGACCAGTTTTGGTCGTTGGCTAATTCGGCCATTTAGTGGTGAAATAAATGAAACGTCGAGCGCCACAGCAGAACCGATTTTGGACACTATCATGTGTCCGGGGCGATTCACCTATTTTTAATTTTTTCTTACAACTCCTCATGAATTTATGATAACTAAGGAAGCATATGCAAGTATTGGATCAACAATACTCAAAGAAAGTAATAAAAATTGCTCGACAAACAAAGAAAGGGTCGAAGTACACTTGCCAGCAAAATTTTAGATACTCCCTTGCTGCCTTTGGTTTTCTCTTCTGATTTTTTCTCTGTTTTCCTTTGCTGTTTTCCTTCTTCTCTCCCGTTTTCCTCTCTTTACATGTTTCTTATAGTAGGAAACTTAAGTGGCTGAGTCATCATATTATCCTTCTTTGTTTATTTCCCCTCTTCCCACGTTTGCTGCTGGCTGTCCCAAGCAGGCTGCTGCCACCCCCCCTTCCCCTAATTTAATAATCCAAATTTTAGGGAGGTAGACAGCTGTAAATCTCTTACTAAAATATATATATAATGTTAATTGGATGGTGAAATGAGGTTAACGTGGACCCCTCCTTGCTGGATTGAGCCCCTACTTTGTGTTGAAGTAATTTTTCATGCTGAATTCTTAGATTCAGCTAAGTATATAAGGCCTCCTTGGTTGTTGAATATTTCCCATTTTGCGATTATCTTGAAGGATTTATTTCAAGGTGTTCGGGCATGTGTTTGTGGACATTTAGGACATGGAAGCTTAGTATAGACACTAAAGGTTATCTAGTATTAATTTTGTCCCAAATCAAATTTCTTATCATCTCGATTCACATCCAGCTTTCTGGTTTGAATAGAAGTTTAAAAAGATCGGTGTGGAGTTTTGGGAAATGACTATATGGGAAGTTAGTCTATCTATCAATGATCAAGCTGAGATTATTTCCTCAAAATCAATTGCCCTAACTCATCGAGAATGAATTCTGGCTTTTAGGTTTAAAACTTAAATTAAAGGAATCAGGCTTGAGTATACAAAGAAAACTAAGACATAGGGGTTTAGTATATTTATCAAAGACTATTTTGGATTAATTCCATCATAATCTGAATTACATAAGTCATCGAATTACTTTCTGGTTTTGGGATTGCGGTCTTTCTGGTTTTTGCAATAAAACAGGTTTATTACTTTCTTCAATGTATTATGATGGTTTAACTTCCTTAGCTTACCAAAGGTCACTCTTGGAAAAGCAATATATATGGCCCTTCCATTCCCATTTGCAAATGCACCTCACACCGAAATTCTTCGAGAAAAAATGTTTCCCCATCTCCCTTTTATGTATATTGTGGGTGATTCTCTCATAAAATAATTCACTTCCGAGAAGGAGATCTTCAACAACAGGTGAAATAAATTGAAAATACCTAATTTCGATAAATTGAGGTAAGCCAAAATCCATTTTTGCTGTACATGAATTTATATTTCCAACACTCCATGCATATAAACTATTGAGGGTCTAGGTCTTCTTCTCTCCCTTCACTCTGGGCAGGTGGCAAGGGGCCCCTAATTCCCATATCCCAATAATGAAAACTCCACAGGAAAACCACCATATGCACAGAAACATAAATGAAATCATTTGACGAATATGTAAAAGTATATATCAAAGCAAGTCACAAAAACAAATGTAAAAAAAAAATTCTTAACCCCACAAATTTGATGTACGGAGAGATCCAGAATGTCACAGCCATGCAAAATTTCTCTCTAACAACTAGAATAACATTCTAAATTCCTCACTTAAGGTCATAACAATAGCCACAGAAAGCATCAAGTTCATGTCTAATGTTCTTGAACACATTCTAAAAATACGTTTGCTTACAACAAATCAAAATTAAAGATGAGTTTCTAGTTATTTTACAACAAAGACAGGCCAATACATCAGAAACTCTTTTTTTTTGTAGACCATCAATCATCAACAGTTCCTCCCATCAAGCCTTTAAAGCAAAGAAAGAAGGTCCAACAGGAACCCTTGGGCTGCAAATAGCAGTCCATCAAGTGAAACTATGGTTGGTTTGTCCCTTCTTATGAATGAATATCAGAAACGATTCAACAATATAGATCCCACTCTATTTGGGAAATCAGGGATAACCAGGTTGTTGGCTACAAACTCCCTAAGCCAATGATTTGGGTTTGATCCCCGCTGACTTCCCACTTTCACATGTCTTATCAACAAAAAAGTGTAGAAACTAAAAGCACAAAAAGGAGCTCTGAGTCTACGGTTCTAGGTAAGTAATGTTTTTAACCAATGTAAATCTCACTGTGTTGAGCCAGTTATATGAATCCCTTTTGCCATTGAAATTTTTAGAGAAGCATTCTCAAAATGGTAAAGCATATTCAAATATTTCTTTTATTACCCTCCAAGGTTTCTTAAGTCTACCCCTCTACTTACTGTTACCTCAAATCTCATCCAAATCATATTTCATTTTAGGCACATCATCTTGCCTATTTTCATATGCTCAAACCATTATAAACATCCAATTCCTCATATTTTATTCTTAACATACTACTTTTAAATTTAATGTAATAATTCTTATTTTATACTTGTAGACTCACAACGGTCACCAAGTTTACCCACATTTCGCTTTACTTAACGAAATCCTTATTGTTTGATAGAGCAGTTGTTTTGACTGAATAAGTAACAAGTCCATCCAATGCACTAGGCTCCCACATCATGGAATCTAGATTGGGTAGTGATGGGTACTAACACCTAAGGCCCAGTTGGAAGAGGTCCATTTCCGTGAAATGGGTCCGAAGTCCATAGAAGACCCAAGAAGCCACCATGGCCGAAGATGCTAAATTGGCTATAGAGGCCCGAGGATTTAGGCCCACGTTCCAAGAAGCCCAGGGAGTTAAGTTGGTCCGAAAGGCTTGCTTGTCTTTAGAGACTCGAGGACTGGCACTAAAGGTATGAGACTGAAAACCCGAGGACGAGTTAAAGACCAAAGACCTCAATAAAAACGAGAATATTTGGCACTAAAAGCTCGCGGACTTGATAAGGACGAAAGCCTTTATCAAGGACGCGGATTCTGAGAAATCTCTAACGGTATAAGCGTAGAAAAGGAAGCTCAGGACAACCGAGAACGCCAGCTCAGAGGATTGACTTTCGCAAAGGCAATCGCAATTTCTGCAAAACGTAATCTTCATAAGGAATGATGACCTGCAGAGTAGGCGTGGTCACTGCAGAAATGACATCTCGCAGAGCAAGCCCGCAGGCACACCACGTGTCTGACACGGCAAGATAGATTTGTAGAGTTGGTGGCAAGATCCTCTGCACACGCCAGCTCCACGTGAGTGCTCCACGTAGGAAGATTCAAACAGCTATATAAGCATTCACTGTGTACTTAACAAATGACCGAACGTTCTGCACTTGCATTTATGTTCATAGAGAGAGAGAAAGAAAGATACTCATGTTGCGCTACTGAGAGAACACTTGTGATAATGAGAGTGATCCTTAAGAGTCACTATTACGTCCCATTCTCCACCCCTTGTATTCAAATACCTGAATAGTGAAATTGTTCCCAGACTCAAAGTTCCATGGTTTTTCCTTCTCATTTAGAAGAGGATTTTTTATATAAAAACACTGCGTGTCACTGTCTCTCTCCCTTCCTTCGACTTAAAAGCTGTATTTGGGTTGCTCTGAGTTTGGGTCCTCATCCGTACAGAGACTAGGATCCGAGGACGCAACAGGTAGGATATAAGCAAAAGTAATAATTATTTTAAGTAATTCCAAAGAGAGGTTTAAAATATGCTTATGGTAGCTATGGCTACTTTTTGTTTATTTGGTTTTTCGATTCCCCAACATCCAATATTATACTATAGCTGATATTATACCGGTGCTATAATATTACATTTTAATTTCGGGAATAAGTGCTGATTTCATGACACTTCAGATGCCATTATCTATTTCAGACCACGAGTCACAGCTCTATGCGTCACAGGTTCTTCAATTCCTCCAATTTCTTGAATTACAGACTCAAAGGGGGCAAAAGCTATTAGCTGTTTGTTGATAGTTAAGGGAAATTAACAATCCAGAATCGAGCTCCCATAGAACCCCCATTACCGCAGATTTAGAGAAATCCCACAAACAACCAACAAATCAACAGAAACAAATAATTAATATATGACAGAAAATGAGAAAACACATTCTGCATGTTCCGAGTGAATCAAAGAAAATGAGAGAATGAAAAAGCCAATCTGAAAGCTTGAACTACTAGGAGAAATACCTCGTGACGGGGAAATTCACTTTGGGAAGAAAGAGAAGCTCGGGAAATCGAATACTAGTACAGAACGCTATCATCTTTTTGGCTCTGGCGCTTTTTGATGGGTATAGTTGCTGGAGAGAGCGAGAGCGAGAGAGAGACGGGGAGAGAGGGGAGCGATGAGCGAGCTCAGTCTTGAAACTTTCTTAGAGGCGGTATGTGGTGTGGGCAAAATAGCAACGACATATCAAAAAAAAAAAATCCAATTCTTCTATTTTATTTTTTAAATAGACATTATAGTCTGAAGATATATTAGCCCGTATTATAAAATAGATGATATTTTACTCAATTGGATTTATTAATAATATGGAAAGATTTAATTTTATATAAATCGACCTATTAGATTTATGGATATTAAATTTAAAGATGAGGTCTAACATTCCGTTAACAGCAGAAGTGTTATGATCCAAGGTCCAAGTGCTTTACAAATGGAATGTTAGGTTTAAGATTGATATGGTCCAAAGGTCATGACAATTAATTAGATATTAATGGGTCTCGGAACCTAAGGCCCAAAATTACAATTGCAGGCCCAAATGATTAATCCAGTTCCGAGCACCTAAAGAATTAGATTAAACAACAAAGGCATGGCTGATCGAGAGGTACTGTGACCCGTGCAGTAGAAGAATGTGAGAAAAGCCAAAATAGCCAATGGCCTTGATTCGGGCGACTTAGACGGCATGCGCTGGCAGCGACTAACGGCGCCGACCACGCCCGTACTCTACAAAAATGCGCCCGAAGCGCTGTATCTGCAGGCTGTGACAAGTGTCCCTGTCATAGTCGCACCTACAGTAGTAGTGGCGGCAGGCAGGCAGCTCTAACGCACCAGCGCCACGTGTCGCCCCTCTAACGGCATCACATTCCTTATAAATACCTCCTTGCAGGCTACCAAAAAATGATTCTGAATCCCCATCTGTGTACGCTTAGCAAGAGAATCCTCGAGAGGAAAAGAAAGGAAAAGAGAAAAGAGTGAAGGGAGAAATTCGACTTCCTACATTGTAATTCCCTGAGAAAGCGAACAGCTTCCCAGGCACCCATTGTACTCTTTCACCACTATAGTGAGATTTCTCGATTGCTTTTATCATTGCGTGATTTTTACTCCTCATTGGATAACGGGATTTTTCACGTGAATCTGTGTGTTCTCTCATTGCCCTCGTACTTCCATTTCCCAGCTCGAACTCTGTTTACTTTGTGTTGCCCGTTTCTATCCGTCCGCCCACACAAAAACCCGCTCGTGCTTCGATAAACGGACGGCCAGACCACGCGGACGCAACATTGGCGCCGTCTGTGGGAAGCGACTGAAAGTCTGCTTTTCACATTTTTTCGAAAGAACGCGAACAACATCAACTTCAAATTTCGAAATGGTAAACACAAGGGCGCAAACAAGTGCACCCGCTAAAGAGGTGGCCTCACACGCTGGCAGCCCTAATCCCTGCGCTGGGGCGGAGGATCATCCCGACCCTGTGGTTAGGAGCTTGGTGGCCAAGTTAAACGGCATGTCATAGCCCTTCGTTATACTCTGCTCCAAAATCGATCAACTCAAGCAGGGGGCTCCCGACAGAGCCTCCCAGGCTGAGGCATCACAAGGCGAGAATAGAGGAGGCAGTCGCCGCGAAAGGCCTCCCAGTCAACGTGATAACCCGAGGACCCAGGTGGCCTCTAGCAGCAAAGCCCCGTGAGGGTTGAGGACAAACCAGGCCCTCGGGTCTGGGACGAAAGCGCCGAGAGGCACCACTCTAACGCCCAATGGAACCGCCGTAAGCGCGACGACCAGGAGGCGGTTCCACGAGATGCTCCCCCACGAGGAGCCCGTACGGCCCCCGAGCGCCGTACAGTCCAGGAGCCTTACGAGTTAAGACATTACTTGAATGAGAAGAAGGCAGCTGCCCCATCTTGAGTAGAGGACAGGCCGGAAAGAGGATGGAACCTGATGCTCCGAGAGAGCAGCGGAGGAGGGGCTAACGCGCTCCAGTCTCCGTTTTCTACGGAAATTCGGACAAGGACGCTCCCCCCAAAATTCAAAATGCCCAATCTGGAGGTATACGACGGCAGCGGTGATCCCATGGATCACCTCAATCATTTCAGGGAACACCTGAACCTCTAGGGCCAGGACGAAACCACCATGTGCCAGTGCTTCCCTTTGACTCTGAAAGGGGACGCACGGATATGGTTCTACGGGATGCCCGCGAACTCTATCCGCAACTTTGGAGACTTGGCTACGGCATTCCTGTCCCAATTTGCCTCTAGCGTAAGAGTGAGAAAGAAACCACAGCACCTCACCCGGATCAAACAGGTGGTGCCGGGAGAGCTGAGGGGATTCTTGGCCCGGTTCGTAGCTGAGGCCAGGCAAATCCCGAGGTTGACGGACGAGGTGAAGCTAAACGCCTTCCTTTCGGCTCTCGAAGGGGGTGCTTTCTTCAAGCACCTCATCCACAAGGGCCCGCAGACCTTCATCGAGGCCGAGGCTGTGACCAGAGCTTACATCGTGGCCGAGGAAGCCAACGACGCCAAAATACCGAAGAGGGACGAGCACCCTAACCAGAAGGCCGTGAAGGGTAAAAGAAAGGCTAGGGACTGTCAAGGTCCCTATGCATCAAAGAAGCAGCACAAGGTCGAGCAGAGCGCTTGGAGAGAGCCGCGGCCAGTGCACCTCACGCCGCTGAACGACTCCCGCACCAATGTCCTCATGCGGATTCGGGGAGAGAAGTTCCTAAAGTGGCCCAAACCACTGAGGAACCCGGAAGGTGGGGATCAGTCGAAATACTGTGATTACCACTGCTGCG
Organism: Nepenthes gracilis; assembly: GCA_033239525.1. Lineage (NCBI taxonomy): Eukaryota > Viridiplantae > Streptophyta > Magnoliopsida > Caryophyllales > Nepenthaceae > Nepenthes > Nepenthes gracilis. The sequence continues at coordinate 7,667,991 of BSYO01000028.1, read as the reverse complement.
GGGGTCACAGCACGAAAGACTACAGGACACTGCAGAAGGAGATCAAGGACCTGATCAAGAGGGGACACCTCAACCGTTTCCTTCGAGGCAGGGACGGACTTCGGGGGCCTCGGATGGCGGTGTTACCGAACCCCAAGAATCGAGTGGGCTGCAGGTCGTGAATATGATATCCGGCCGGCCGGCGGGAGGAGATGGGCGTGAGCTTGCGGCGACGAAGAGAAGAGAAGCAGGGCTAAGGAGTGAAGACGATATTATTTGTTTTAGTAATAGAGACTTAGACCATGTAACTTCTCCTCACTCCGACCCCCTGGTTGTAACTGCACTCGTTTCAGATGGGGCAAATGACTACCAAATGAAACGAGTATTTGTTGATAATGGAAGCTCTCGTAATTTGCTATACCCTGATACCTACTTCAAGCTAGGACTTAAGAAAAACCGGATAAAAGTACCAGAAGGGCCACTCTACGGGCTGGACAACGAGCCAGTGCCCGTCCAGGGTATCATCTAGTTGGAGGTAACCCTGGGAACATATCCGAGGACGGCGTCCAAGGTCCTCACCTTCCTCGTTGTGGACCTACCCTCGATCTATAATGCAATCCTCAGACGACCGTGCTTGGCCGCATTCAACGCAGTAACGTCCATCCCCCATCTCAAGATGAAATTTCCCACCCCGTACGAGGTAGGAGAAGTCATTGGGGATCAGTCAACAGGGCGAATGTGTTACTTAGCGCAGACCACGCAAGTGACGCTTCCGCAACCCATGGAAGACCTCGACCTAAAAGACGAGGCCACGTCGCAGCACGCTCAGCCTGGAGAACCGGTAGTCCAAGTCCCCCTAGATCCTGCGGATCAGGAAAAGTATGTCCAGGTAGGGAGTTCACTCCCAGGGACTGTCAGGGACCAACTCGTCAGCTTCCTACGAGAGAACTCAGACGTGTTCGTGTGGTCACCCAGCGACATGCCCGGGATCTCTCCGGAGATCATCGTTCACAAGCTCGGCGTCGATCCTCGGCACAAGCCAGTGAGACAGAAGCGCAGAAACTACTCCACTGAGAAGTTAGTGGCCGTCCGTGAGGAGGTTAAGAAACTCCTGGACGCCGGATTTGTCCGAGAAGTGCAGTACCCGGACTGGTTGACCAATATTGTCATGGTAAAGAAGAGCAATGGGAAGTGGAGGATGTGCGTAGACTTCACCGACCTCAACAAGGCGTGCCCCAAGGACAACTTTCCATTGCCCAGAATCGACCAACTCGTGGATTCAACGTCCGGCCATGAGCTCCTAAGCTTCATGGATGCGTAATCTGGGTACAACCAGATCAGAATGAATCACGAGGACGAGGAACACACGTCATTCATGACAGACCAAGGGACACACTACTACAAGGTAATGCCCTTTGGCCTCAAGAACGCGGGAGCGACCTATCAGTGACTTGTGAATAAGATGTTCAATGACCAGATAGGCAGGAACGTGGAGGTGTATGTTGACGACATGCTCGTCAAGAGTAGGTCAAGCGGCGACCACGTGAGGGACTTGGCTGAGCCTTCCATGTACTCAGGACCCATGGAATGAAGCTCAATCCAAGTAAGTGCACTTTCGGTGTCGCCTCGGGAAAATTCTTGGGCTACATCATATCGCATCGGGGAATCGAGGCAAACCCAGAAAAGATCTAAGCGATCCTGGACATGCGGTCCCCGTGGACGGTGAAGGAAGTCCAGCAGCTTACTGGGCGAGTTGCCGCCCTCTCCCGTTTCTTAGCAAAGTCGGCTGAAAAGCATCTGCCGTTCTTCAAAGCCCTGAGGGGGACAAAGACCCGGGATTTTCGATGGAGTGACAACTGCGAGGACGCATTCCGAGGGCTCAAGAGCTACCTCTCGAGTCCACCCCTTCTAACTTCTCCCAAGCAGGGCGAGGAGCTATACTTGTATCTCTCCGTATCCGACACAATGTTGAGCACGGCGATAGTACGAGAGCAACATGGCAAGCAGTAGCCCGTGTATTACGTCAGCAAGACTCTCGCGGGCATCGAGACCAGGTATCCCATCACAGAGAAGGTGGCCTTAGCATTGGTGTACTCCGCAAGGAAGCTCAGGCCGTATTTTCAGGCGCACAAGATAGTGGTCCTCACCGACCAGCCATTAAGGACCATCTTACAGAAGCTCGAGATCTCCGGGCGACTGATCAAGTGGGCCGTTAATTAGGGGAATTCGATATAGAGTTCCGTCCGAGACCAGCCCTGAAAGGACAGGCGCTCGCGGACTTCCTCATCGAGACAACGACGCTGCTTAATTGCGACGAGGACAAAGCTACAGCGGACGAGTTCAACAGGGCGTCTACTTGGACCCTACACGTGGACGGCTCTTTCATGAAAGAAGGTTGCAGAGCTGGAGTTGTTTTACGCACTCCCGAGGGATTGGAAATAAAGTACTCGCTGACACTGGGGTTCTCAACTACAAACAATGTTGCAGAATATGAAGCCTTGCTGGCAGGACTTCGACTGGCCAAGGAATGCTCGGCCAGGGACTTGGTCATCTATAGCGACTCTGAATTGGTCGTTAATCAGGTCCGTGGGAACTTCGACGTCAACAACGCACAGCTATCCAAATACCTTTCCAAGGTTAAGGGCATGGTCATGGACTTCAAGACAGCCGAGTTCGTCCACATCCCGCGGGAGGAAAACGCTAAGGCTGACACGCTTGCATGAGCCACAGCTTCTGGGGATCCTGAACAGTACGCTAGGGGAATGCGCGAAGTCCTGAGCAGGTCCAGCGTCGAAGACCCTGAGTAGGAGATGATGCAAGTCGCGGACGGGAGCACCTGGATGACTCCTTATCTGAAGTACTTATCTGATGGCTCGCTACCCGAGGACCTGAACGAAGCCAAGAAGGTGAAGAAGACGGTGTGCTGGTACACGATCGTGGATGGCCAGCTGTATCGATGGGGCTTCTCAGCCCCTTACCTAAGGTGTCTCACCCCAGAGGAGGCCGAGTACGCCTTCCAAGAGGTGCATCTTAGAGTATGTGGATCCCACATCGGGGGAAAGAATTTAGCTTTTAAGCTTATGAGACAAGGATACTACTGGTCAACGATGAAGTATGACGCCATGGATTTTGTGCGCAAATGCGAAAGTTGCCAACTTCACAGCAACATGAGCCATCACCCCCACACGGATCTCCGGGCGCTACAATCCCCGTGGCCGTTTGCCCAATGGGGGCTCGACATCTTCGGACCATTTCCCATCGCTCCTGGACAGAGGAAGTTCCTGATTGTTGGGATAGACTACTTCACCAAATGGGTAGAAGCAGTACCGCTGGCTAGGATAACGAAGCAAAACACGACGGAGTTCCTCCAGCAGAATATCGTATGCAAGTTTGGGATACCAGAGTGTATAGTGACCGACAACGGGATGTAGTTCACCGGTAAACGGTTCACTAAGTATTGCACAAGTCTGAGGATCAACCTGGTGCATACGTCAGTGGCATACCTGCAGGCCAATGGGCAGATGGAAGTGACGAATCGCACGATCCTTCATGGGCTGAAAACCAAGCTAGAGTCTTCCGAGGGCTCATGGGTACGTGAGCTACCCTTGGTCCTTTGGTCGTACAAGACAACGCCCAGAGAGCCCACAAGGGAGACCCCTTTCAACCTTTGCTACGGGGTAGAAGCCCTCATCCCAATAGAGGTGGGCCTCACCAGTCCTCGGGTTGGATGCTTCAGCGCAACCGATAACAGCCAGAAGCTCTGAGAAAGCCTCGATCCGCTTGAGGAGGTTCGCGATCAGGCGAGGCTTAGGATAGCGGCCTACCAGCAACGGGTAGCCCGCTATTACAACAAGAAGGTAAAGGCGCGACAATTCGAGGTCGGGGATCTTGTACTGAGAAGCGTGGTAGTCACAGGAAAAATCGCCGGCAGAAACAAACTTTCACCAAATTGGGAATGACCGTTTTTGGTCTCGGCAATCCTCCGAGGAGGGGCTTACAAATTGCGCACCCAAGAGGGCAAACTGGTACCCCGAAATTGAAACGCCGCTCACCTTAGAAGATACTACCAGTGACGGGCGGATCATCCCCGGCTCCAAAAACTCGGCTGAGACCGAGCGGCCCAAGAGGTTGGACCCCAGAGGTCAAAACTCCAAAAACTCAGTTGTGACCGAGCGACCCAAGAGCCTCAGAGGTCAAAACTCCAAAAACTCAGCTGTGACCAAGCGGCCTAAGAGGTCGGACCCCAGAGGTCAAAACTCCAAAAACTCCGCTGAGACCGAGTAACCCAAGAGGTCGGACCCCAGAGGTCAAAACTCCAAAAACTCGGCTGAGACCGAGCGGCCCAAGAGGTCGGACCCCAGAGGTCAAAACTCAAAAAACTCGGCTGTGACCGAGCGGCCCCAGGGGTCGAACTCTGAACACTCGGCCATGACCGAGCGGCCCAAGAGGTCGTAAGTGCAAAACTCAAATTCGTTCGGATAATAATAAAAAAAAAGAGAAGGGAGAGACTTATAATAAACTTGAAGGTTCCCTTCTTATTCATATATGCAATACAAAAGGAAAAACAAAACCTAGCTCTCGTCAGGACCCTGCGGTGGAATGGCTCCGGATTGCTCTTCTAAAGATGAAAAGTCCTCTCTGTGACTCGAAGTTCCTGGCTGGTCTGATGAACGAGGACCCGCTGAGGAGCTTGGACCCGAGGACCCAGGAAATGGCTTGCTTCGAAGATCGTATACGTCCTCGGGGCACGCGGCGCTCGCATTACGCGGGTCCAGCACAACAGTGGGGAACCGTGGGTGCAGGAGTTGCATCAGTCGGTGGCATAAATGAATGCCATCCCAGAACTTGGCCTCCAGCAGGGGGCTATGTCGGTAGCTTTCACCGAGGTCCTTAGCGTCTCCTCCAACTGAAGGTTTCGTTCCAGAAGGAACCCGTATCGGACTTCTAAGAGCCTCAGGGCATCCTCAGATGAAGCGCTCTTCGCGGTGGCCTTAGCAAGCGCCGCGTGAAGCCGCTGGTTCTCTTCTTGAACGACCTTCGAAGACTCCGCCTCCAAACGAGACCGAGCGACTTCGCCCACCAGCCGGCTAAGGCCACCGATCAGATCCTAGAGTTACAAAAGGAACCAAATCCACTCAGATACAGGCAACGGAAAGCAAGGTAAATGGGAAGGTGGCAAAGTACATTAGAAACCACAGGATCTTGAGTAGGGGCACTCTCCCTTGAGGTCTCGGGCACGAGTGGGTGCTCCGTGGGCACCGCAGAAACATCAAAAGCCGCCTCTGAGGAAGGACCTTTGGGAATGGGGGCTCCGCCACCCCCGAGACATCGGCGGCGGCTGGGATCTCTAAGACCGCGACCTCAGCCTCATCACCGCTAAGAATGTCAAAAATGTCCTCAACAGTAACAGCGATGGCTGCCTCCATCTCACAAGGCTCTACGATCTCATCAAAAGTTGCCTCCCCCGAGGCATCAAAGGCAATAGGGTCGTCAGAAGAAGGACCCGCAGAGACGGTCGAGACCTCGTGATGGGCCTCGGTACCAGAGGTAGAGGGAGCGGTGACCCCAGACTCTGTGGGAGGACCAGAAGCCAACCTCATGGCCTTCCTAACCATGGGGGCAATAACGGAGTCGTCGTCCGATGAAGGCTCACCAACGACACTCAGTGGACCCTTTGGGGCCTCAACCCGTGGACTCTTCTGAGGCCTCTCGGATGGCTCCTGAATAACAAGAGGACCCTCTCTTTTCCTTAACTTCTTCTTCTTCTTCTTCGAAGCCACAATGGCAGAATCTCCAGACAACATCACCCACTTGGCTTCGGCCAGCTTTTCACGGGACAACCAGATATTCTTCTTCCCTACATTGAAGCTGCCAAGGTTCGCCATCACCAAGTTTGTAACCTCCTTGGCGACTTCTCTTTCCTCGTCAGTAATGTCGGAGCCATATTTGCTCGCGATATTTCCCCATACTGATGAGAGCTGCCAGTCCCCAGTAGCCTTAAGAAAGAAAAACCTGTCCTTCCACCTTTTTGTGGAATTCGAGTTCCCTCCACTCATCTCAGCAAACTCAGGGCGGGGGGTCATGGTGATCCAGACAAGATTATGAGTGAAGCAAAACATGACCTTCACCATGACCGCCTCAAGAACCTTGCTGTGACAACGTGCGAATACACACAAGGAAACCAATTACCTGATGGCGTTGGGCTGGAGCCTCACGAATGGGACGGCTAACTCCTTCATCAGACGGTGGAGCTCCGTAGGAACAGGGAAATGAAGTCCACCTTTGAGGTGAACTTCGTAAACAGCAATGTATTTGCCCAAAGGACTGCATACCCTCTCCGCGGCTCCTGGAACCACCATAGAATCGGATTCCGAAATGCCATATTTCGCCTTGATTTGTTCAAGATCTTGAGGGGAAAGAGAAGAGGCGATATCATTAATGCCGGGAGCCATGGCAGCAAGAAACAAAAACGCAACAACGAAAAGGATCTCAAAGGACGCCAAGGAAACGAAGAAGAGGAAGAACGAAAGAATGGAGGCGTGACAGAGAATTTAAAGGAAATTTCAAACAGGGAAAAGGCACCCTCATTATGACCATCCCACATGTCAGCACCCCATATGCAGTGCGCGGGCGTAGGCCTTGGGGCTTTCCGAAGTAACGTCACATCAATCGGATGTCACATTCAATGCTCCATAGGAAAGTGAAACGGCGGCGAAAGACATGTCTCAGATTTGCGAAAAGAGCTCGGACGTGCTTCGTGTCAGCAGAAGATGAAGACCGCGGACTATTGCAACAGGAAGATGTTCACAAGGTATGTCAAGCTCATGATGGGTCTCGGCAAGGCCCAAAATTACAATTGCAGGCCCAAATGATTAATCCAGTTCTGGGCACCTGAAGAATCAGATTAAACAACAAAGGCACTGGCGGTCCAAGAGGGCACTGTGGCCCATGCGAGAACGAGGACAGCCAGAAAAGCCAAAATAGCTAAGGACGCCAGCTTAGACGACTTGCACGGCATGCGCTGCCACGAGCGACCAACGGCCTCTAACATGCCGTACCTGTAGGCCATGCGCCCCTGAGCGCCGTATCTACGGGCTGTGACAGGTGTCCCTGTCACAACCGCACCTACAGTAGTGGTGGCGGTGGTAGGGAGCTCTGACGCACCAGCGCCACGTGTCGCCTCTCTAACGGCGTCACATTCCTTATAAATACCCCCTTTCAGGCTACCAAAAAAGGATTTTGAATCTCCATCTGTGTACGCTTGAGCAAGAGAATCTTCGAGAGGAAAAGAAAGGCAAAGAGAAAAGAGTGAAGGGAGAAATCCGACTTCCTACGTTGTAATTCCCTGAGAAAGCGAACAGCTTCCCAGGCACCCATTGTACTCTTTCACCACTATAGTGAGATTTCTCAGACTGCCTGTCCGCTGCCGTGATTTTTTGCCCCTCATTGGATAACGGGGTTTTCCACGTAAACCTGTGTGTTCTCTCATTGCTCTCGTACTTCCATTTCCCAGCTCGAACTCTGTTTACTTTGTGTTGCCCGTTTCTGCCTGTCCGCCCACACAAAAACCTGCTCGTGCTTCAATAAACGGACGGCCAGACCACGCGAACGCAACTGATATCAAAAATAGCTTAAAGACTAAAAAAAAATTATCAAATGTTAAGCTAAGATATAAAGTAAGAAAGATTGAACCGTTCTAACTAGAGAATATATAAAAATAGATTTTGGGTAGAAATTTATAATGAAATTTTTTAACTAGTGTTAACATGAACATAATGAGTGATTTCTTCCCCAGCAGGAGGTTAATTAGCCTAAGTAAGTGGATGATTTCTTGTTTACAAAGTAAAAAGTTGTATACCTGAGTGGGTTGATGGTTTCTTTAACTAAGTAGGTGGTTTGATCCATTAAACGAGTGGTTTGATTAGAAAATGTTGGGAACTTATTTTCATGGCCATACTCCCCTATAAATAAACCACTTGGTATGATTTAAAGGCAACAAATAAATTTTGGGAGTGAAAAAATCTTACAAAAATTTAGTAAACATTAGCGAATCAAAAACATATTTTTTATCTATAATTATATTTCATACCAACACTGTTTTTGAAGACTTCTAGTGTTAATGATTTAATTTTAGTATAGATAATTTTATCTTTTTTTCAGAGACTAAATTTTAAAATAGAATATTTGATTTTTATTTGTATTCTATCAATATTGGTGTCAAAACTATATTAGGTTACTTTTTGGCCATGTTTTTCTCCCAAAAGCTTTCATCACACTTCAATGGTGATTTTTTTTTTTTTATAAACTCAAAGTTAGAATTAAAAATTTATAGGAATGTAGCCTAATAGTGATCCTTCTATCCTAAAAATTTTAAGAGCTACCTCTATGTATATTGAGAGAAAATTTTCATCCCAGTTGAAAATTTTAAAACTTTATCAAATTTTATTTTTCTATATACGGCGTCTTGTAAATTATTTTTATATGGCTATCTAGGGATTGTCATAAGCTTTCCATCGTCACTTCATATGTATTCTTCAGACTACTATTAAAAGTTATGACTACTTAAACTTATAGACATAACCATCATTTTTGTCTTTTTTGTTAAGGAAGAAGATGAAAGATAGGTTAACCAAAACTTAACGTGTTGGATTTTTCTCCAATGACACTTATTCTACATTTGGTTAGAGGGAATAGAAATTCTATTTCCTCCTTTTTTCTTAGAAATAAATATTTCTCTATTTCATTGCAATTTAACCGGAAATAAAAATTACCACATCTTATTAGATAATTTTTATTTTTATATATGTGAAAATAACTATTCCAATGTTATTATTATTATTATTATTGTTACTGTTGTTATTATTAATGTTATTATTATTACTATTATCATTAACATTATTATTATTATTACTATTATCACTATTATTATTATCACTATTTTCATATTATTCCTCATATTATTTTACAAACTAAAGAAAAGAATATTAATTTTCACATTATTCTATTCTAACCATCAAATATAAAAATTATAATTTTCACTCTATTCTCATTCTATTCTATTCCTTGAGAATAACTATTCTATTCCTACCTTATTCCATTCAAATAACCAAACATTTCATTAAAATTTAATTTTAGGACATTATTATCTTCTGCCTACCCTTAGATTATTTTTGTATATTCTACAACCACATCCTATGCAGATATTTATTGCCTTTTGACCGTTTAAATTCATCTAATTAATTAAAATAATTAGACATTTAAAGTTAAAATCGTCCGGCCATGCTCAATGGGTGGGACACGAAGGATAGTAATGTAATTTTTTTCTTTTGCACTTGCCAACATTCGCAAGAGGCACCTATGGTGTGTGTTGAAATTTGAATTATTCTTTTAGTCAAATTAAATTTGTTGAATATATTTTTATGAAATTTAAATTATTTTTGTTACATTCAAAATATTATAAATCCATCTAAAATTACAAAATAAATGCTTTTGAGAATTAAAATTTATTTTTTCAATGGCTCGTGCAGTATGTGTTTATGGGAGTAAATTTCTTGGTGGTGTTGGGGTCACTCCCGAGTGGCACTTATGTCCGCAAATTCCATTGGAGAAATAGATGAGGACTTTGATGATTGGTCCAAGAAGCCCGTCAAAGTGGATGATGACTCATTGGGAGTGTCATGTCCGAGAGATTGCTAAGGACATGGACGAGGACGCTGAGAGCGTAGGAGTTAACTCTATCTTCGTAGGCTGCCTGCAGCCGCGTTTTGTAGGAGGGTTGGTCACCTACTCTGATTGGATGTTAAGGCGGCTGCAACTTTTCAGGTGTCAGGCCTGCCACTCTGGCACGCCGGGCATACGCCTGCTGTGACAGGCCTAGGCGGCGTAGTCCTGCCACCCTAGTGCTAGTAGGGTGGCCGGCTGTCCACCAGGCCCATTGTGTATATATATAGAGGCTTGTGTGCCCTTGCTTGATGTGAAATGAAGTGTGCTGCCAAGAGGATTTGGAGTGCATGTACCGTGTCTTTGAGTGAGCCTTGAGAGAGCTGAGGGCAAGCTTTGTTGTAAAGATAGAGTGAGAAACACTTTAGAGAGAGATTGTACACTTGAGATTGTTTTCTTTCCGTTTGAGCTTGTGTAGCTAACCCTTGTAAACAATCCTTTTATAGTGTATTCTTTAGTAGTTTTTTTCTTGATTGAGGAAGGATTTTCCTCGTTAAAATTTTGTGTGTTCTCTCTCGTTTTTCTATCCTTACTTTTGCTATCTGTCCGAGAGCTCTGCTCTGCGTTGCTGTCCGAGAACGTTGTCCGCTCGATCACCGTGCCTTCCGTGTTTGCCCCAACAAGTAGTATCAGAGATTTTGGTTCTTTCAATGGTGATCTTATTGCAGGCTACGATGGAGGTTGGAAGCAAGATGATTTGCTTGAACAGGACAAACTTTGATACCTGACAGAGCAAGATGTCGGACTTGCTCTTTGTAAATTCCATGCACAGCCCTGTTTTTGCCACAGAAAAGCCGGCGGCAAAAGCAAACGAGCAGTAGACGTTGGAGCACAAGTAAGTGTGCGGCTATATCCGGCAGTTTGTGGACGACAACGTATACAATCACGTTCGGGGTGAGTCCAATGCCAAGCAACTTTGGGAGAAGCTGGAAAAGCTTTATGCCTCCAAATGCAGCAATAACAAAATTTATCACTTGATGAGGCATGCAAATCTGGTACAAGGATGGCTTATCTGTCGCCGACCACCTGAATGAGTTTCAGGGTTGCGTGGACAGGCTGACTGGCGTGGGGATCAAGTTCGAGGATGAGGTCCTTGGACTATGGTTGCTAGCAACCCTTCCGGACTCATGGGAGGTTATGAGGATTACCATAGCTAATACAGCTCCTAAAGGCGTGGTGACTTTAGAGATGATCAAAGGAGCTGTGCTGAACGAGGAAGTAAGACAGCGTTCTCAGGGTACGTCCACCTCTCAGCACTCCGAGGTCCTTGCTACTGAGTCCAAAGGAAGGAGCCGAGGACATGGCCCAATATCTGAAGACAAAGGGCGGAGTAAGTCACGTTCTCGGTATCAGGACATGGAATGCCACCATTATGGCAAAAAGGGCTATATCAAGAAATTTTATTATAAGTGAAAGTGTGAAAACGCGGAGAAGCAGAGGGGCGAAAAGAGACGAGGTGAGGAAGAGTCCTCGGTCTTTGTTGTTACGGGAGGTGATCTCCTTCTAGCCTGTGAGTCTAAAGATGGATGGAGACAGGCCGAGGACTTGCCCTCACTGCATGGCGGGGAGGCAGCGCAGAGTCTTCTTTCAAGGAGACATATCTTCCAGGAGATCCGATGTCCTTGAGCTTATCCACACAGATGTGTGTCCTGGAGAGGTCATTTAGAGGAGCACAATACTTTGTCTCCTTCATTGACGATTGCTCGAGGAAGCTGTGAGTGTTCCCATTAAAGACCAAAGATCAGGTTGCGGGAACCTTTAAGCAGTTCCATGTCCTCGTTGAGTGAGAGACCAGGAGGAGGTTGAAGGCCGTCCGAACCGACAACGGCGGCGAATACATTAGGACGTTTGATGCCTACTGCAGAGCTCACGGCATCAGACATCAGAGAACTCCACCCAAGATGCCACAGTTGAATGGCGTGGCTGAGATGATGGATCGCACCCTGATGGAAAGGGTCAGGTGCATGTTATCCAAGGCCAGGCTTCCGGGATCTTTTTGGGCCGAGGCCTTGAAGGCGGACGCCCACGTGATCAACCAGTTGCCCAGTAAGCCTCTAGACGGGAAAGTTCCAGAGCGGATTTGGACTGGGAAGGAGCCAGCGTACAGTCATCTTCGGACATTTGATTGCAAAGCCTTCGTTCATGTTCGGAGAGATGAGAGGACCAAGTTGGAGCCAAAGACAAGGCAAAGTGTCTTTCTGGGCTATGGCGAGGACGAACTTGGGTACAGGCTGTATGACCCAAAGGAAAGGAAGCTGGTGCGGTCCCGAGACGTGGTCTTTATTGAGGACGAGACCATCGACGACACTGAGAAGGAGCAGAAGACTCAACCAGTACTTCCCAGACGGACAGAGTTATTGTTGATATTGTTCGTCCAGTGCCTCTTGAGTCCGATGTCCGCGGACCAAGAGTGGCAAGCAACCATGGCGAGGCGGTTCCAGCGCCTCAGGATCAGGTTGAAGATTTGGCCCCTCAACAAGCTGAGATGACCCCTGTGAGACGGTCGTCCAGGGAGAGACATCCGTCTGTCCGCCTTCTAGTAGGTGAGTTTGTCCTCCTCACTGATGCTGGAGAACCAAAAGATTTTAATGAGGCCATGTGTAATGCTCAAAAGGATAAATGGTTTGAGGCCATGAAAGAAGAGATAGCCTCTATTCATGAAAACCATACCTTTGAGCTGGCTAAATTGTCCAAGGGGAAGAAGGCCCTGAAGAACAAATGGGTCTTCCGTCTGAAGGCGACCGAGGACATGAGCAAGCCAAGACACAAGACACGGCTTGTGGTGAAGGGCTTTGGTCAATGCAAGGGTGTTGACTTTGATGAGATTTTTGCACCTGTTGTGAAGATGTCCTCGGTCCGTATAGTGCTCGGACTGGCAGTGACTTTGGACCTGGAGATAAAGCAACTGGACGTCCGGATAGCTTTTCTCCATGAAGATCTTGAGGAAGAGATCTACATGGAACAACCAGATGGCTTTGAAGTCAAGGGAAAGGAAGGACTAGTTTGTCGTTTGAAGAAGAGCTTGTATGGGCTGAAGCAAGCTCCGAGACAGTGGTACCGAAAGTTTGAGTCTGTTATGGTCGGACGAGGATACCATAAGACGGCTTCCGGCCACTGTGTCTTTGTTCAGAGGTTCTCGGAAAATGACTTCGTCATCCTCCTCATTTATGTTGATGACATGCTGGTTGTCGGACAGAATAGCGCTCGGATCAAGGAGCTGAAGGTGCAACTGGGGCAGTCTTTCGCCATGAAAGACCTAGGTCCGGCGAAGCAGATTCTAGGGATCAGGATATTTCGCGACCAAGAGGACAAGAAGCTCTGGCTGTCCTAGGAAGGCTATGTTGAAAAGGTGTTTCAGAGATTCAACATGGAGAGCTCCAAGCCTGTTAGTACCCCTTTGGCCAACCATTTTAAGCTGAGCAAGCAGCAGTGTTCGTCCTCGGACATTGACAAGGCGCGCATGAGTAAGATTCCTTACTCTTCGGCCATTGGTAGCTTGATATACGCGGCCGTGTGTACGCGGCCAGATATTGCTCATGCGGTTGGCATTGTAAGCAAATTTCTCTCAAACCCCAGGATGGAGCATTGGTCCGCGGTAAAGTGGATTTTTAGATATCTACGTGGGACCTCCAAGGCGGGTTTGCAGTTTGGAAGAGAAAAGCCTCAGCTGATTGCGTACACAGACGCAGACATGGCAGGGGACGTTGATTCTCAGAAATCAACGTCCAGATACTTGGTGAAGTTTGCAGGAGGGGCGGTCTCCTGGCAGTCCAAGTTGCAGAAGTGCGTCGCTCTCTCAACTACGGAAGCAGAGTTTATTGTCATGACCGAGGCCTGTAAGGAAATGCTTTGGATGAAGAGGTTTGTCCAAGAATTGGGTCTAAGGCAAGAGACGTACGAGGTCCTTTGTGATAGTCAAAGTGTCGTTCACTTATGTAAAAACTCCTCATTCCATTCGAGGTCAAAGCACATTGGCGTGCGTTATCATTGGGTGAGAGGTGTTTTTGATGATGGGCAGCAATCAATTGGAAATGTCCGCTCGAATGACAATGGCTCGAACATGTTGACTAAAGTTTTGCAGAATGGAAAGTTGGAAGCTTGTTGTGACATTGCCGGTCTGACTAACTTCACTCCCACTCGGTCGTGAGGGGAAGTTTGTTGGGGTCACTCCCGAGTGGCACTTATGTCCGCAGACTCCATTGGAGAAATGGACGAGGACTTTGATGATTGGTCCGAGAAGCCTGTCAAAGCGGACGAGGACTCGTTGGGAGCGTCATGTTCCAGAGATTGCTAAGGACAAGGACACTGAGAGCGTAGGCGTTAACTCTATCTTCGTAGGCCTGCTGCAGCCGCGTTTTGTAGGAGGGTTGGTCACCTACTCTGATTAGATGTTGAGGCGGTTACAACGTCCCAAGTATCAGGCCTGCAACTCTGGCACACTGGGCATGCGCCTGCTGTGGTAGCCACCCTAGTGCCAATAGGGTGGCCGGCTGTCCACTAAGCCCATTATGTATATATAGAGGCTTGTGTGCCCTTACTGTGTGAGATGAAGTGTGTTTCCAAGAGGATTTGGAGTGCATGTGCCGTGTCTTTGAATGAGCCTTGAGAGTGTTGAGGGCGAGCTTTGTTGTAAAGATAGAGTGATAAACACTTTAGAGAGAGATTATACACTTGAGATTGTTTTCTTTTCGTTTGAGCTTGTATAGTTAACACTTGTAAATAATCTTTTTATAATGTATTCTTTGGTGGTTTTTTCCTTGATTGAGAAGGGTTTTTCACGTTAAAATTTCATGTGTTCTCTCTCATTTTTCTATCATTACTTTTGCTATCCATCCGAGAACTCTGCTCTGTGTTGCTGTCCGAGAACGTTGTCCGCTCAGTCACTGTGCCTTCCGTGTTTGCGCCAACATGTAGGAGCATTGTGGTTACTCTTTGTATTATCAATAGCATGTTCATGTTTCAGATATTCTATTTTTTATTTTATAAATAGATTATATTATTCGGTACAAAAGACAAAAGATAAATAGATCATATTATTCGGTATAAAAGATTAAAGATAAAGCTTTCTATAAAAGAATGATAGATAAATACATAAATTCTAAAATAAAACTATTGAGAAGAGCATTTTGTTGTCAAAATTTGTTCACAGTTGTGCATCTAAATTTCTCTTTTAAGGACAACACATCTCATAAGCTGTTAAAAACTATTGATAAATTTTAATTTTATCATCCGTATATCTTATCATATACCACGAGGCATGCAATATTTCTTTCGCCAGGCTTGGTAAGTTTTTAGATCTCGTGTAGAACAATATTCTCCTCTTTAGGGTCAACCATAATCTAGCAGATAGCTCCTAGTTCATCCTGTTGTTCAGTCACATAGTCAATATTGTGGTCCAATACTGTATCCTTAATAATATTGTTAATAATTCTTTTAGTTGCTTTATCATAACAAGAGAAATTTCTACGAAAATGCTTCTCACTCCAAAGGTTAGGGCAAAATGGATAATGCAACAGAGCATTTTATATAAGCCTTCATATATATGGCAATATCATTCAACAATAAGTTGATTTATCATATCATTATAAGAGTTAATTTTAGGACATAATCAGATGCTAAAAAAATGTTAGCCCATCTTCTAAGTACTGATATAAGAAGTCCATAAATCTTCTCATGGCTTGAGATACTAATATTAATCCCGCATAACATGCTTTAAATAATTACTTCCATAAATACAATGTGATAATCTAGGCCATCAGTCGGTTTCATTTTCAATCCCTTCCAGACTTTTCTCTCCCTTCCTGATTTTTCTCTAAAATCTAAGATGACCACACCTTTTCACACTTAAAAAAATAAAAACCTGCAATTACTCCAGTAGAATTCAAAAAAATAGTGAGGAGTGAGTCCAATAATTAATAAGTCATATGAAGCTATAGTATATGAATAACGTATAATAACATGCTCAACACAATAGTAAATGTATATAAACATACAATAACTGACAACCCAAAAAGGATGAGATCCAAATCCTAATACAATTGAGGTCATATAATTTCATGATAATTCCAACAAAATCTCTATGGACCTTAATCACCATCATTACTAAAGACTAATGTATTAACACCCCCACTTAGCTGGCAAATTGACATGAGATTGTCTGATATTTAAGATCATATATACAATCACCTCGATTTTGTTCCCGTAGTATGATCATGTTTAGATTTGATATCCTTATAATATTATCCAATATCATCATATGATAGTTACATGATATAAGCATTTCTCCACAAAAACCACAACCTCATTATTCATAGAAATATGGAGATTAGTATCAAAAAAATTATATATATTATGGTATCATAGGTGCCATATGATTGTTAGTGTAAAAATCTATCTAAATAGTTTAAAGAAGTATATAATTGATGCGTCCTAAATCCAAACTTGAACAGATTCGGGTCAAATAGTCCGTCGAGTTCTGGTCTCCATTCACTGAGATTTAAATCCTGCACACCACAACTTCAAATAAGAGGTTAGGTGACGGCGAGATTTAGTCACACTGAAAATACTCCGACGCTCAAATCAGTAATTCTAAAATTAGAAGGTGGGTATGAGGAATGCAAAAATGGATGCAAGGAGTGTGTTTGTAAGTAGAAGTGCACTCGTAGAATGAGTGATTTTTATAGTTACTCGTGAAGAGCAGTTTCTTTAAGTATTGAATTTGCCGAAAACTAATAGCAGAGAGAGAGTGAGCGTAGGATGCTCGAGAGAGTAGGGGAGTCTCTGAGAGCTTTGTAATTACCTGAGAGCTTTTGTGGGTAAGAGAAGGCATGATCGAAAGTGTCAGTGCCCATAGCCTTTTATAACCATGGCCACGGGATGCCTTCCTTATACAGAGGGGTTTGATGCCCGTGCTCTATTGGAGATTGTTGTCTTTCCTGCGTAGGCATCAGTGCCTTTCTAGCTATAACGGTCAAAGAGGTTGATCTCCTTCCTTGAGCATTTTGTAACGTTAGGGTTTCCAACAGACTGTGCATAGATTTTGATGCCTTCCCCTAGGGATATACTTTCATTTTGGAGGTGACCGTTACAGTTAAATTTGTCTTCTTTGAAAATGCAAAAAATTAGGACAGATGATTATTGTGGCTCGACGATAGACACGTGGGCCAGTCTGGACATAGGTTGTGTTCATCATGAGTCGTGGCTGGCCTACTTTTCACTTTCCCGGTCAATGACATTGTTGACCGTCCTAGGCTTAGATGGGCCTTTGTGATCTTGGGCCTCTGCCAGCCCATTTACTCTTCGTCCGGTCAACGGTAGCGTTGCCCGTCTGGGTAGAAATGGGCCGTTGAGGATTTGGGTCACTTTCTCCTTTGGGCCAACCTGCTACTGGTGTTCCCATCATTAGCCCTCTATACTGGTGGCCTAGGACTCCGGCTCTAATATGTTCATGATGGGACATGTCTGGATGCATAACTTAAGACAGTTTGATAAGTGAACTAGTAGTGGCTCTTGGTTTGTTGACCGTGTTGCTCGTCATTGTTGACCACAACATCAAAATCCGGAGAGCAAAGCTGAAGGAGACATTGACCAAATTCTTTAACCGTCCTAGTAAGAATCTAGAGAACTGGGCAAGGTGAGGAGCGTTGACCGGATTCATTAACTGTCCTGATAAGAATTCGGAGAATTGAGCAGGAAGAGGAGTATTGACCGAATTCGTTGACTGTCCTAGTAAGAATCTAAAAAACTGGGGGGGTTGAATTGACACGCCTTCATGCCACCGGACTGTCAGTCGAAAAGTTTACTACATGTCAACATGTGGTGAATTTGCGATTCCAATAATTAATTTACTAGAAGACCTGATTCGAATGCGCCCTCTCTGGAAGCGACATGTGTCCGTAATAATGGGTGCACCTTTTTGATGCACTGCCTTACTCCAATGGTTGCGTGCCTTTACAAAATTTGTTTATCCGTTCAAATTTTTCACGCTTTCCTTCTCTAAAAATTCGAAGTCTGTCTTTCTCTTCTTGCTCTCGTTTCCATGGCTCCTTTTGTTATAAAGATTGCCTCTGTAATTTCTACTAGAGAGGTGAGAAAACTATATATTGAGTTCAACATTCTCCTGATTGCTGCATCACTGTGTACGAGGCTCATATGAGGAGTAGGCTTTATATCCATGTCTCAAAGGACTTGCTTGACATCTTCGTGGTTCTTAGGGTTCTTATAGCATGACTCCATGCCAATGCCGTACGATACCTTTACTCGTTGTGCATATTCCTTTGCCACTACTTACAGATGCTGATGGCGGAGGCTGTGAGGATGATGTTTCGATTCACTTAGAATAGGGACTGGATCTCATTGTCCCCCAAGAGCTCCATATCAGTAGCGCCATATACGATTCTCTCAAGAACTTGAAGGATCATTTTTTTTTATACACGTTGCTGATTCGTGGCCCTTATCCGGGGATTGGAGCAAGGTTCCTAGTGCATTCACCAAGAAGCCCAAGTAGGAAGAAGTGACGGTTGTGGAGCCACTATTGCGGCTGGTGAGGGACCATCTCTCCAAGTTTAGAAGAGATCACCTGGTTTCTAGGGAGGAAGTCAGGAAGGCTCATTGGGGACCTCCTTCTCCTGTCCAGAAGATCAGATCCCTACGGCCGGCGGCCCTCTCGGTCAAGAGGAAAGTTAGCGCTATTGCAATTAATGTGGCCAGCACATCTTCCATCAGTGATGCTCCCAGCAGTCCAAGACAAAACAGGACTGCGACGATAGAGCCTTCTTCGTCATCCTCCACAAAGCCAGACTACATAACGACCGGACGATGCGTTGGAGCTGGAGAATGCTCTAGAGTAGAGGTGGCTATGTAGGAGTACGAGGCCATGCTACGCAACGCTGTGCTATTGCAACTGGAGGACTTGGCGGCGCAAGCCGCGTCGATGGAGCCGCTACCTGGAGCAGCCAGAATGGAGCCGGATGATGAGCTGATAGCTTAGCCGGAGGAGCTAGCCATGGAGCCGTCTGTGGTGCCAGATGAGCCAGCCACCGAAAAACTGCATGAGACAGTGGACATCAGCGCTGAGTAGGCGGAGGAGATTGTTGGTGAGACTTCTGTGAAATAGGCTTAGGAGGAGCCCACCCCAGATCCCTCTTCAGCTGGTTCTTCTTGGAGGTCACAAAGACAGCCAAGAAGAAAACGAAAAGTCTTTGTGGTAACCTCTCGAAACTCTCATTTTCTTTCTCTTGAGTCACAACTGCCTAACTCCTTTGACCTTTTGCAGGAGGAGAAAATTTTGCTCATAGTGCGCAAGGGCCTGCACCAAAGAGACGCCACAATCAGAGATCGTAAAAAGGAGATTGCCGAGATAGAAGAGAAGATGGACCAGCTGGACACCCAAGTTCAGCAACACCAGATAGAGAGATGTACTCGAGTGGGAGTTGTTGGAGCTTAGGGCACAATCAGTAGGGCATTAGGAGAGAGCTTCTCAGGCGGAGGAGACAGCTTCTGTGGCAGAGAGGCTTATGGCAGAGCTCAAAGTGAAAGTCGTTAAATTAGAGAATGAGCTCGCCACCCATCTGCACCCTCAGGAGGTTACCCAGGTGCCGTGGGACAGGCAGTGGGAAGGCGTCTGGATTAGTCGCCATATTGATAGGATCGTAGATCTCAATTTTCCAATCGGTGTCCTTGACCCTGCTAATCGTGGTGTACAGCTACGTGAGGATCTTCTTGATTTTGCACAGGGCAACGAAGGGCCTCTCCCGCACCCTCCTGGGAGCTCTGTTCCTTAGTTGTACACTTGTATATTTGGTTTCGTCCTCTTCTTGTATATTTGAGTGTATTAATGGAAAAACGTATTCTTGCAACAATTTAGTCTCTTTGCCTTGTTTTTCCTTTCCTTGTTTGTTTACTTCTTGATGTGTATGTTGATCGGCCAACTTATCGAGTGGCCTCTGAGCCGGTCAACCTAGAGCATTGACCGTCAAGGTCTTGTTGCTCGGAGATGGCCTTTGGCCCTTAAGGCATTACTTTTATACATGAGTATCCCTTAGCGATTTGTGCCCTTGTAATGCATGGTGCTGCCGAGACTTGGGGTGGCTAGTTTTTGCACGGAGTACTTTGCTCCTGCTATGTTGACCGTTGTAGGCTGATCAAGCTATCTCCTTCTGGAGGATGTTGTTGTGTGTGTTGTTTAATCCCCCTAAGGTTTAAAATCGAGTAACAAACGGGCCACTTAGATGACCAAGGTTTAATTCAACTGCTTACGAGCCGTTTAGATGACCAGGGTTTAAGTCGACCACTTACGGGCCGCCTGGATGATTAGGGTTTAATTCGACCACTTTCTGGTCGCCTAGATGATTAGGATTTAATTCGACTGCTTATGGGCCGCTTGGATGATGAGTGTTTAATTTGACTATTTATGGGCCGCCTAGATGACTAGGGTTTAATTGTGAATATGTGAAAACCTGTCTGACTTAGGGACAGTTTAGGTCGTTTATTTTGTATATCTTACAAGCAAGTATTCATATGAAAAAGAAAGACAAGAATAGCATGGCACAATACAAATGAAAAAAAGAACTTTCTTTTATTAATTACAATGGATGTTACAAGCATGCCTCATATCATACAGATGACCCACCTGGGCCTTCACTGGAAGTAATGTTTTAGGTGGACCGTGTTCTACGTCCGTGGGACCAACTTGCCATTCTGGGTTTGGAACTTATATGCCCCATTTCATAGAATGGTTAAGACTAGAAACGAGCCTTCCTAGTTCAGGGAAAGCTTATTTTGGTTGGTTGTCTTACCCATAGCCTCTATGCTTCGCAAGACCAGGTCTCAAATTTTGAATTGCCACGTTTTTACTTTCTTATTGTAATAGCGAGCGACTTGTTATTGGTAGGCTGTTGTCCGTATCCTGATTGTGTCGCGGGTTTCCTCCAACAAGTCAGGGTGTTCCCTAATCTTTTGGAAGTTACCAAGTGGATCAAAGGCTTCAACCGTAAGACTTGGGAGCCCGATCTCAACTAGGATTACCGCTTCAGTCCCATAGCAGAGACTGCATGGTGTCTCGCGAGTTGGTTCCTTTGGAGTCATTCGGTATGACCATAGGATGAAGGGTAACTCGTCGACCCAAGAGCCCCCTGCGACCTCCAGCTTGGTCTTTAGACCATAGAGTAGAATACGGTTGGTGACTTTAACCTGTCTGTTTGCTTGGGGGTACGCCATCGAAGTGTAGACCAATCTGATATTTAGATTGGTGTAATACTTGGTGAAGCGCTTCCTCAAAATTGGGTTTCGTTGTCGGTCATGATAACCTCGGGAATGCTAAATCTGCTCACTATGCTTTGGCGGAGAAATTCCAACGCATTATGCTTGGTAATCTTAGCTAGCGGAGCAGCTTCAACCCATTTGGTGAAGTAGTCTATGCCCACGATAATGAACTTCCTTTGCCCGATCGCGATGGGAAACAAACCGAGAATATTGAGCCCCCATTGCGTGAAAGGCTAAGGAGCTTGAAGGGATCTCAGCTCCATGGGAGGTTGGTGGTGAAGATTGCCATGAAGTTGACAATTTTTATATTTCTTTACAAACTCTAGGGCATCCTTCTTCATTGTAAGCCAGTAATATCCCTGGTGCATTACTTTGAATGTTAGATTCTTGCCGCCAATGTATGACCTACATATCCTGAGGTGAATTTTACTAAAGGCGTAGTCAGCCTTCTTAGGAGTAAGACACCGGAGATATGGAGTCGAGTATCCACGGTGATAGAGTCGTTCGTTGACTATGGTGTACTAGCCAGCTATCTTTTTGATCCGCTTAGCTTCGTCCGCGTTCTCTGGCAGTGCTCCGTCTGCCAGATATCTCCAATAAGGCATTATCTAGTTTTTTACGTCGGAGACTTGCATCACTTCCTATTCCTCTATGCTGGGAGTGCTCAAAACTTCCCTCATATCCCTCGAGTACTATTTTGGATTTTCGACCGTCGCCACTCTAGTAAGTTGGTCGGCCTTCCAGTTCTCAATTCTAGAGATATGGATTAGGCTTAGCTTATCAAACCTCCGGATGACGTTCTTTGCCTTAGCCAGATATTTGGCCAAGAGAAGGTTGCATGCCTTAAAACTCCTGTTGATCTGGTTAACGACTAGTTTTGAGTCACTGTAGATGGTTAACCGCCTAACTAAGCACTCTTTTACTAGTCGTAATCTGGCTAACAGGATTTAGTACTCAGCAACGTTGTTGGTGGCCGAAAAATCGAGTTTAAGGGAGTGCTTTACCTCAAACCCATTCGGGATCCTTAGGACCACTTCGGCACCACTGCTCGAGTTGGTAGATGATCCATCCACGTTGAGAACCCATTCTGGCTCTTTTGCATGGTGATCCGCATTCTTAGTGGGGTGCTCATCGACGATTGGGGTCATGGTCTCGATAATGAAGTCCGTCAGAGCCTGCCCCTTGACGGCTGGTCTAGGCTGAAATTCGATGTCAAACTCTCTCAACCCAATGGCCCACTTAACCAGTCGACCGGATGCATCAAGCTTCTGAAGGATACCCTTCAGTGGCTGGTCAGTTAGAATGACCATGCGATGGGCCTAGAAATAGGGTCACAGCGTCCGGGCTGAGAAGACAAGTGCCAAAGCAAGCTTCTCAGCATGTAGGTAGCATGTCTTTATGTCGGTCAATGTCTTACTCGTATAGTAGACCGGCTGCTGAGAGTCCGAGTCCTGGCTTATGAGAACAGAATTGAGAACCACCTCTAATATTACTAAGTAGAGGTACAACTCTTCTTTGTCCCTAAGTAATGTCAGTAATAGTAGACTGGTCAAGTACTACTTCAACTCATTTAAGGCTGCCTGGCACTCCGCATTTCACTGGAAATCGTTTGCTTTAGTCCCCCTTAGAGCCTTGAAGAAAGGCTGGTACTTGTCCCCCAACTTTGCCAAGAAGCGGGACAGTACTGTCAGTTATCCGGTTAGCATTTAGATATCCTTAACACTTCGTGGCGAAGACTTGTCCATGAGGGCTTTGATCTTCTTTGGGTTTACTTTGATCCATCGTTGAGAGACGATGAAACTTTGGAACTTTCTTGATGACACTCCGAATACACACTTTGAAGGATTTAACTTCATTTGGTGTGTATGAAGCACCTTGAAGGACTCAGCCAGATCGTGAATATGGTCACTGGTGGTCTTACTCTTGATGAGTATGTCGTTGACGTACACCTCCATATTGCGGCTAGTCTGCTGCTCAAACATCTTGTTCACAAGCTTTTGATAAGTGGCATCTACGTTTTTTAGACCGAAAGACATAACCATATAGAAATAGGTGCCTTGGTCAGTCATGAATGAGGTGTGGTCCTTATCCTCTGGGCTCATTTGGATTTAGTTGTAACTCGAGTATGTATCCATGAAATTTAGTAGCTTGTGTCCAGAAGTCGAGTTCACCAACAAGTCGATCTTGGGCAAAGGGAAGCTATCTTTTGGGTAGACTATATTAACGTCGGTGAAGTTGATGTACATCCGTCATTTCCCGTTGCTTTTCTTTATTAGGACGACATTGGAAAGTCAATTCAGGTATTAAACTTCTCTGATGAAGCCGGTGTCTAAAAGCTTCTTTACCTTTTCCCAGATGGCTACGAGCTTCTCCATAAAGTGGTTACTCCACTTTTGCCAATGGGCTTATGGTCGGGATCGATACCCAACTTATAGACCATTACTCCGACCGGAAACCCAGGCATGTCAGCGGGTGTTCACACGAAAATATCAACGTTTTGTCTCAAGAATGTGATCAGCTCGTCACATAAGGGTCCAACGAGTGAGCCCCCAATCTGTACACACCTCTCTCGGTCCTCTGGATGTAGTGGAACTAGGTCAGTTGCCTCATCGGGCTGCGCCTGTTGCAAGGTTGCTTCGTCTCAATGGTCCAATTCTCTTGTAGGCTGCCTATTGCTACTTAGTGGAATATGAGACATACAACATGTCCGCCCAGTTACTTGGCCCCCCAATTACTTGGTCACCCAGCACTTCATCGATACTGCATGCTATTAAAAACTTCATTTTTAAACACCTTATTGAGGTGATAGTTCCGAATGTTACTAGGCATGGCCTGCCTAAGATAGCGTTGTATACGAAAGGCAAGTCAACGACTAGGAAGGTGAGCGTATTATGACTTGTCGTTCTAGTATACGTGCCCAAGGTGACCTCCGACTGTATTGTTCCTTGGACAGCCACAGGCTCATTGTCTAGGCCATACAGTGGCTCTTCGGCAGATTTCACTTGATTCTTTTTAAGTCTAAGTTTAAAGAAGGTATCGAGATAAAGTAAATCTTTGGAGCTTACATTATCAATGAAAACTTGTTTCAGTTGGTAGTCCACAGGACTGTCTGAAAAGAGTATACATACAATAAGGGGGATCAACATGTGGAAAAATTTCATGATTCATGTCACTATCACTAAAGCTAATGACATTCTCTTTCACTCTCTAATTATTTTGCCTAACTTGCCACTCCTTATGATTTGCTTAGGTCTTGACCGGCCGGGTTATGATCATGTTGACCACTCTAGCCGCGACTTAATTCCATGGCTGAGATGAATCTGGTCCTTCCTTGCCTAAGGTGCCGGAACTCTGCCCAGGGTTCCTAATGAACCTGGTGAGATGGCCACTCCGGATGAGCTCCTCAATTTCCCATTGGAGTATCTTGCAATCCTCCATGGTGTGTCCTGAAGATAGATGAAAATTGCAGTACTTAGCTGGATTTCCTCTCTCCATGTTCTTTAGTGGCTTTGGCCACTTGAAGAACTTCTCCCCACGGATTTGCATGAGGATATCGGACCGTGTGTCGGTCAAATCAGTCAGATTGATCGGCCTGTACTCCTTACAGTCCAGTACTCTGATCTTGTGTTGCTTCCAGCGGGGATTGTCACTGCCACCATTCATCCTCTTTCCTCCGGCCGAAAAAGAGCGAGGCTGGTCAGTCCTTTCAGGATGCTTCGCCTGATTGGCCTCTTTGACGGCTGCGTAGGCTCTGGTGATGAACTCCACTTTTCGGAAGGTCTGCGAGTTCTTGTGGGCTAGGTGCCTGAAGAAGTCATCGTGCGTCAAGGTAGAGATAAAACTGCCAAACTTTATCTCCTCGGTGAGCTTGAGAATCCTTCTAGCCTCTGCTACAACGTATTCTTGAAATTTCCTCGAGTTCTCTCCCTGTCTTTACTTGATGTGAGAGAGATGCCGCGACTGTTTCTGTTCCTGGTGGCTAGAAGCGTATTGAGCCAGGAAGAGGTTAATGAGCCCATAGAAGCTCTAGATTGAGTTCGATGGGAGCCAATGGAATTTGATCCGGGTGTCTCCCTTCAAAGTGAGAGGAAAGTACCGACACATTGTCGAATCCTTCCAGCCCTACAGACTTAGATGGGTGCGGAAGTTATCCATGGGATCAGCGCTCCCATCGTACGAATCCGGTGTTGGCATTTTGAACTTGGCTGACAATGGATGGTTCAAGATCTTAGTAGTGAAGGGAGATCTCTCCAGATCAGCAGCATGTTCGTCGTCATCTTTGAACATGCGGTTCCAGATCTTCTCGACTTTTACCTCTACTCGAGAGGCGTTCCCAGATCTTTTAGAGTTGAGGCATGTCCTCAACTCCATTCTTTCAACAGTGTGGCGTGTAACCGGTCAGTTACTGCCGTTGGTGGATCAGACGATCTTAGAGGCCCTCTTCTAAGCTTGAGGCATTGGCTCTTCCCGGGAGTATTGGGGAGTCCTCCTCTCTGGAACTCCATCCAGAGTCCTATTGCCTAAGCACCCTTCAAGCCTTAGATGGCTCTGGACATTGAAAGCCTCCGGTGCATGAGAGTTGTCCGACATCATAGCCTTCTTGGCCGACTTCTGCTTCCTCTGGGCTCCTCTCCTGGAGGCCAAAACAGAAACTGAGAAGGATGGAGCCCCTACTTATTCTTACCCTGGCGAGTATAGAGTACTTGGATCATTTTGGACATATTGCTCATCTAATCTGCCAGATTTTAGAAAAATAGTATGGGTGTCCCTCAGACCAGGTTACCAGCGGAGTGATCTTGGTCAGGGGAGGCAGCATCTCTAGCGGGAACGCTAGTTTGGGTTTTGGTGTTCACCATTTTGATTGATGGTACTGACTTTAAAGATGAGAGTGGTTGTGAAGATGAAAGTGGTTGGCTTTTCGTTAGCTTCCCACAGACGGTGCATGATATGTCATGGATCCAAACTTGAACAGATTCGGGTCAAGTAGTCCGTCGAGTTTTCGTTTTCATTCGTTGAGCTTTGAGTCCTACACACCACAAATTCAAATAAGAGGTTAGGTGATGGCGGGATTTGGTCCTACCAAAAATACTCAAACGCTTAAATTAATAATTGGCCTTCTAAAATTAGGAGGTGGATGCAAAGGATGTAAAAATGGATGCAAGGAGTGTGTTTGTAAGCGGGAGTACATTCGTAGGATGAGTGGCTTTTGTAGTTGCTCGTGAGGAGCAATTTCTCTAAGTATTGAATTCGTTAGGAATTAGTAGTAAAGAGAAAGTGAGTATAGGATGCTCAAGAGAGTAAGAGAGCTTCTGAGAGCTTTGTAATTGCCTGAGAGCTTTTGTGGGCAAAAGAAGGCGTGATTGAAAGCGTCAGTTCCCATGGCCTTTTATAGCCATGGCCACAGGATTCCTTCCTCATGCAGAGGGGCTTGATGCCTACATTCTGTTGTAAATCGTTATCTTTTCTATGTAGGCGTGAGCGCCTTTCTGGCTGTAATGGTCAAAGAGGTTGATCTCATTCCTTCTGCATTTTGTAACCATTATGGTTTCCATCAGACTGTGCGTAGATTCTGGTACCTTCCTCTCGGGATGTGCTTTGATTCCAGAGGTGATCGTTACAGTAAAACTTACCTTCTTTGGAGATGTAAAAATTTGGGCAGGTGACTGTTGTGGCTCAAAGATGGACACACGGGCCAGTCTGGACATGGGCCGTGTTCATCATGGGTCATGGCCAGGCTACTTTCCACTTTCCCAATCAACGGCATTGTTGACCGTCCTAGGCTTAGATGGGCTTTTGTGATCTTGGGCCTCTATCGGCCCACTTGCTCTTCATCCCATCAATGACAGTATTGACTTTCTAGGCAGAAATGGGCCGCTGAGGATTTGGGTCGCTTCTTCCTTTGGGCCAGCCTACTACTAGCATTTCCGTCGATAATGAAAAGGGTATAATACGACAATTAAATATTTTTGAAACTCCAAAACAAAATGGGAGTACAAAGAAAAGATGTAACACACCCCGGTTTTTTTTTTTTTTTGAAAACTTTGGATACTTAATAGTACAGATGAGATATTTTGAAGTCAAAATTTTATATAGAGACCTAAACTAACTTTATAAAGTCTCTAAATTAGTTAGATTCAAAAAGTAGAATGGATGATATTTTGATAATTTTTCAGTAATAATAGATATTATTTCCAATATATTATCTGTTACTTAAAATTTATTATGAATATATTAAATATATTTTAATGTGATTATTGTTGGGATTTTAGGTCACTCTTGTGTGGAAATTAGCCAGAATGGAAGAAAGATCAGAGTAATTTCACTTAGCCGGAATGGAAGAATGGTCGGAGTGATTTTACTTGATCGGAATGGATAAAAGGTCAGAGTGGTTATACTTGACCGGAGTGGATGAAATATCGGAATGGTTACACTTGGTCAAAGTAAAATTTCCTTAGTAGAAAATTCGAAGAAAAACTTCCGGAGAGCTTCACAAGGCCGAAGAAGTGAAGACTTGTCGGAGTGATAAAGTCACAAGGAATGTTAACTACTGACGGCGGAGGACAGCCTGTCTAAAAAAGGCTGACCTGTAAAGTCTACATAGATAGTAGATTTTGTAGAAAAAAATGTTGACTTTCAGAACTGGTAGCTAATTTGCAGAGTAGGTCAATTGTCTCCTGCAAGAAGGCATCTTGCAGAGTTGATGGCAAGATTTGCTATGCACACAACCACCTTGCAGAAGTAGGTGGTCGCCCAGTGCATATATGTGTGTGTGTGTGTGTGTTGGTGTGTGTGTGCTGAGTAAGAGAGAGTGAAGAAAAACATAGAAAAATAAAGGAGTTATGCTTTACTTTTGGTCTCTGTTCTTCAGGGACCTGTATAAGTAGGGTTTTTGTAACTAAAATTTTTATAATATGATTTTATAGATTAAGTGTCCCATAGTTATTTTCTCTTACTCATAAAAGGATTTTCATGTAAAACTGTGTGTTTCAATTTCTCTCCTATCTCTTTATTGTGTGCGTGTGTGCCCGTCATCTTTGTTATTTCGATTTCACTGACCAATTGACATTCCTTCCTTACAAGTGGTCTCAGAGAGTGGTTCTTCGTACTGGTATTAAAATTTGTTAAAACCGATGGATGTGGAAAACAAAATGATTTGTTTAAACGGCACAAATTATGATCCTTAGAAAAGTAAGATGGTCGACTTACTGTTTGTGAAGACAATACATCTTCCAGTGTTCGCTGCACAAAAGCTTGAGGCAAGATCAAAGGAAGGATGGGATTTTGAGCACAAACAGGTCTATAGTTACATTTGGCAGTTTGTAGACGACAATGTGTACAATCACATCCGAAATGAGATGGATGCAAAGACACTATGGGAAAAGCTAGAAACTCTATATGCTTCTAAGACTGACAACAAGAAGTTATTTTACTTGAATAAATTGATGCAAGTGAAGTATATGGAGGGAACATCCATCACTGACCTCCTAAATGAATTTCAAGGGTGCGTTGACCGGCTGAATAGCATGGGTATCAAATTTGAAGACGAAGTGTTAGGTTTGTGGCTCCTAACAATTCTGCCGGACTCCTGGGAGATAATATGGATCACTGTAGCCAATACTGCTCCAGTTGGTGTGGTGACCCTAAAAATGGAAAAATGAGTTGTGATAAACGAAGAGATGAGGCATCGGTAGCAGGCTACTTCTTCCGTACAACACTCTGACCTGTTGGTTACAGAGTCCCAGAGAGAGAGTAAAGAGCATGGCTCAAAGTCTGAAGAAAATGGCTGCATTAAGTCCTGGCTGAGGCACAAAAACATCAAGTGTCATTATTGCGGAAAAAAAAGGCCATATCAAGAAACACTATTACATGTAAAAACGTGATAATAATGGAGAAGGCAAGGAGAATAAAGCCGAGAAGGGACGAGGTGAGGAGAAGGCCTCGATCTCGATTGTAACTAAGGGTGACCTCTTGCTTACTTGTGAGATGGATGATGTGGTAAACTTGACCGATCACGAGCCCAATTGAGTGGTGGGTACAAGTACTTCACTCCACGCCACATCCAGAAGGAGACTATTCACATCTTACACTTCGGAAGATTTTAAAGTGATAAGGACGGGAAATGAATAAACGTCCCGGATTGTTGGCAGAGGTGACGCATTGCTTGTCACTAATAATGGCACGAGGTTGTTGCTAAAAGACGTCTGACATGTGCCTGATATCTAGTTGAATACAATTTTAGCCGGCAGAATTAACGATGAAGGGTATTGTAATACCTTTTGTGAAGGAGTATAGAGATTGACTAGAGAGTCTCTAGTCATTACCAATGAAAAGAAGGTCTTCAGTCTGTATGTGATGCAGGCCTCCGCTGCCGCTGAAGAAGTAAATGTTGTTAGCAATGAAGGGTCCTCAGATTTATGGCACCGTTGATTGGGCCACATGAGTGAAAAATGCTTGAGCAACCTGGCCAAGAAGGGCATTAGTTTCAGGAGTAAAAGAGACCAGCCTGAGCACTTATCCTCACTACATGGCGAGAAAGTTGCGGCGAGTCTCATTTCGAGGAGACTCGTCCACCAAGAAAGCCAAGCTGCATGAACTAGTTCACTCCGATGTATGTGGGTTATTTAAGGAGAAGTCATTCGAAAGTACACAATATTTTGTCTCGTTCATTGATGATTACTCATGAAAGTTGTGGGTATATTCACTTAAGACAAAAGATCAAGTCCTTGGAGTATTTAAGTATTTCTATACTATAGTTGAACGACAGACAGGAAGAAAACTGAAGTGCATTCGAAGTGACAATGGTGGAGAGTAAATCGAAGTTTTTGATGCCTATTGCCAGTCACGTGGTATTCGGCACCAGAAGACACCATCGAAGACACCACAGTTGAATGTGGTGACCGAGCGGATAAACCATACACTGATAGAAAGTCATATGTGTACTCTTTGAAGCAAAGCTCCATGGAATATTTTGGGTAGGGGCCTTGAGAAATACTGCCTACGTCATCAATAGATCATTGAGCGCCCTGTTGAATGGAGAGGTCCCAGATAAGATGTGGTCCGAAAAAGAACTATCCTATGACCATATTTGGGTATTTGGGTACAAGGCATTCGCCTACGTTCCAAAGGATGAAAGGACAATGCAATGTGTCTTTCTGGGCTATGGGAAAGACGAGTTGAGATTTAGATTCTACGACCCAACGGAGAGAAAGCTTATCAAATTAAGGGACGTGGTGTTTGTTGAGGACGAGACCATTGATAATATCGGGAAAGAGAAGAAGACTGTGTCTGATACAAGTCGGATTGATAAGATGAGTGTTGAAATTGTCTGACCGGCACTTCTTGGTAAAGAGGTTGATGACCAAGTCATGGCCGGGGAAGGCAATGTAGAGATACCAAAGCCTGATGAAGATGACGATGGTGGCAACGTTACTCAGCCGGCCGAGGCTGTTCCTGTCTGGCGATCTTCAAGCAACCAACGACCATCGGTTCGTCTGTCGGTCAGGGAGTTTGTTTTGCTCGCGGATGGAGGAGAGTCAGAGATATTTAAAGAAGCTATGAAAGGTGATTGTAATGCGGAGTGGATGGAGGCCATATAGGACGAGATGAGTTCACTGTATGAAAACCACACGTTCGAGTTGGCCGAATTGCCGAAAGGAAAAATAACCCTGAAGAACAAGTGGGTCTTCCACTTGAAGACCTACGAAGGCACCTCGCAACCGAGGTATAAGGCGTGACTGGTTGTGAAAGGCTTCAACCTGTGAAAATGTATCAATTTTGATAAAATTTTTGCCCCAATTGAAAAGATATCATTGATACGGGTAGGTCGTGCTTGGAATGGCAACTATTCTGGACTTAGAGGTGGAGCAACTACATGTGTGGACGGCGTTTCTATACGGTGACCTTGAGGAGAAAATTTATATGAAGCAATCGGAAAGATTTCGGGTTAAAGAGAAGGAACATTTAGTGTGTCGTCTGAAAAAAAGCCTGTATGGGCAAAAGTAAGCTCCGAGACAATGGTGCAAGAAGTTCGAGTCTGTTATGGTGGGTTAAGGCTACCGAAAGACTATTTCGGGTCATTGTGTCTTTATTCAGAGGTTTTCAGAAGACGATTTTGTCATTCTCCTACTCTACGTGGATGATATGCTAATCGTTGGGCAAAATGTCTCTCGGATCGCCGGATTGAAGCAACAACTTGGAAAATCCTTTGCCATGAAGGACTTGGGGCCGGTGAAGCAAATTTTGGGCATCAGAATATTTCACGACCGCAAGGTAAAGAGATTGTGGATGTCCCAAGAAAATTATGTAGAAAAGGTACTTCAACGTTTCAATATTGACAAGTCTAAACCGGTGAGCACTCCACTGGCGAGTCATTTCAGATTAAGCAATTGACAATGTCCGACCTTGGATGTTGAGAAAGCTAGCATGAGAAGCGTACTCTACTCGTCAACCGTGAGAAGCCTAATGTACGCTATGGTCCATACCAGACCAGACATAACTCACGCTGTCGGTACAGTTAGTCGATTTTTATCAAATCTCGATAAGGAGTATTGGTCAGCAGTGAAATGGATACTGAAATATCTCCGGGGGACTTTCAAGATGAGCCTGTGTTTTAGAAGTGACAAGCCTCTATTGGTAGGATACATTGATTTTGATATGGCCAATGATGTTGACTCCTGAAAGTTCACTTCAGGATATCTGGTCAAATTCACCGGAGGGGCTATTTCTTGGCAGTCGAAGTTACAGAAATGCGTTACTTTTTCAACCACTGAGGCAGAGTTCATTACTGTGACAGAAGCCGGTAAGGATATGCTATGGATGAAGAAGTTCATTCGGAAACTTGATTTTAAACAAGAGAAGTACGTGATATTTTGTGATAGTCAAAGTGCCATACACCTCTATAGGAACTCCTCATACTACTCGAAATCGAAACATATTAAAGTTTGATATTATTGGATGAAAGATGTTATTGACATAGGATTACTATCACTAAAAAAAGTCCAAACTGAGAAGAATGGGTTAGACATGATAACCAAAATACTATCAAAAGGGAACTTGAAGCTTGTTGCAATATGACTAGACTGATAGAATTAGTTTTCCCACAGGTTGTGAGAGAAAGTTTATTGGGATTTTAGGTCACTCCTGCATGGGAATTGGCCGGAATGGAAGAAGCGTCGAAGTGATTTTACTTGGCCGGAATGGAAGAAAGATCAGAGTGGTTTCACTTGACCGTAATGGAAGAAAGGCCAGATTGGTTTCACTTGGTCGGAGTGGTTACACTTGGCCAAAATAAATGAAAGGCCAGAGTAATTACACTTGGTTGAAGTAAAATTTCTTAAGCAGAAAATCTAAAGTGGAACTTCCAGAGAGCTTCACAAGGTCAGAGAAGTGAAGACTTGTCGAAATGATAAAGTCACAAGAAATGTCAACTACTGACGGCAGAGGACAGCCTGTTTGAAAAAGGATAACCTGTAAAGTTTGCGCAGATAACTGACTTTGTAGAAAAAGAAATTAATTTTCAGAACTGGTAACTGATTTGCAGAGTAGGTTAACTTCTCTCAATAGGAAGGCGTCTTGCATAGTTGATGGCAGAATTTATTGTGCACGCAATCACCTTGCAGAAGTAGGTGGTTGCTCTGTGTATATATATATGTGTGTGTGTATGCTAAGTAAGAGAGAGTGAGGAAAAACACATAAAGACAAAAGAGTAGTGCTTTACTCTTGGTTTATATTCTTCAAGGACTCGTATAGTCAGGGTTTTTATAACTAAAATTTTTATAGTATGATTTTTTAAATTAAGTGTTTCGTGAAATTTTTTTCTCTTATTCAGAAGAGAATTTTTACGTAAAATTGTGTGTTCCAATTCTCTCATATATCATTGTCGTGTGCGTGTGCGCCCGTCATTTTTGTATTATCGGTTTCTTTGACCGACTAGCATTCCTTCCTTACAATTATAAGTTAAAGATTAATTAAATTATTGTACCCAAATGTAGAAATCCGAAGAAGGGAAAACTAGGAGCCAAACCCCTAGTTTTGACCTAATTATCCTCCATTGACATGCACCCTTTCTTTTGATGATCTCAGCCGCCCCTTTTAAATTTTGTGCAAATCTTTAATTATGGAAAGGATTATTATTGGCCACAATTAATTGTTTTTAGTTGGCCCCCTTTGGACGCTAAGATTTGAATCTACTTTCCTTTGTTTTTCTAAGGGAGATAACCATCCTCTCGCTTAAGATTTTAAACATAGATTCCCTCATTAGTTCGGCCACTTAGAGAAAAAAACTAGAGAGAAATGATACTTTTTTCCTTGAGCCCCGAGAGTGAAAATCAAGTGTCATGAAAATCTATGAGACCTCTTGTCACCTCTCAAACTCGCCATGCCGTGCCATCCATAGGATAAGTAGAAAACCAAGTTTTGTGCCTTCCGTATAAAGAGAAAGTTGTGTTTATGAAGCTTAGAGGCCTTTCGTGCTCTTTTTGATTGCTTAAAAAGAAAAATTGAAACAAGTAAAAATTATATATTTTTTTAACAATCTTTCTATTTCTTTTAATTGGATTTTTTTTACCAATTTAAATTGGTTCTAATATGTTAAGTGGGATGTCGTGTATCCATTTTTGAAATCCTCAATTCAACCACTCGAGAAAATTCATCCATTATAATAAAAATAATATCTTTATGACCCAATTCTTATTTCATATTTAAGTCTTAATTTTTATTCCTTCTAATATAATCTTTAAGAATTTCTATTCGTGTGACAATTTAGCCTTCATAATGTTCAAATGGATATTGAGTTGAATTTGTTGGTCTATATAAGGTATGAAAAGATTGTTGGGTCTGGTCACTCTCTTGTGGGTAATCCAACAAATTGATTTGTTATCTGGAGAATTTATGGAGAACAAACCGGAGAACTAATTCCGGTCAATGTTTCGTTGATCGGAGGAAAATAGCAGACGGTCAATGGAGATTGGCCGTGAATGGCCAATCAGGAATTTGGTTCGGAGGTCGAGAGTCAAGGGGTACTACTGGATGGCGGACGGGCAGCAAAATATGGTCAACAGGGAGGTTGACCGGATGAAAGTAGAGGACGGCCAATGGAAGGTTGACCGGATAAGGTTAGAGAGGAAATGCGGAGAGCATTTTCGGAGTAGAAAATGCTGGAGCGTCTTTCAGGAGAGATTATCGGTCAACCTATTGACCGGTTGAGAAGGAAGAATTTACCAGTTGGTGACACTGGTATGGAATCGCTCGTGAACATGGCTGAGTACACAGTAGCATCCGGAGATATGGGCTGTGCATAGTGACGACCGAGGACATGGGATGTCCGAGATCGTTGTCACTGCCTGGAGACCAATGAACGCCAGATGATTCTTGTGATGGCCAAAGGACACAGATGGTCTGGGGACTTGACTGCAGCAATGATCAAGGACGTCGTGGATAGCTGGCAGTAAGTTGTGGACAGTTGGCTCTGCAGAGCACGTGGTAGACCTACAGTCTGTGTACGTCATCTGTGTAGGTGGCAGGATTGCAGAGTTGGTGGGTAAAATTATTGGCAGGTTGCAGGGCAGGTGACAGGTATTTATCCACATATAACCTGCCTATTGGTTGAAGGTCTCCGGGCAGATCATTATATATATGCATGCTAGGCATTCTGTGCTCGGTGCGGGCAGGGCGTCAAGGGAGTGACCATGGGTGATAGAGAAATCACCATGAGCGAGTATTCATCGGGGCTTATGTAGCCAGGGGCTTGTGTAGCCAGCCGCATGTGTGCGGGGGTAAAACAGCGATTGTCGTTTCATCAACACTTGTAACATGAGAAAATAGAGAGCACCACAGTGAGGAGAGAAAGAGTAGAAGAAAGAGAGAGTAGTGAGGGAATCACAAAGAGTGAGACTTTGTATTCTCGTGCTTTGTTCTTCGTTTTCGCTTCTATGGCTTGTGTAGCCATGGTGATTGTTTGTATTCTGTCTCTGAATTTTTGTAACTATTTTAAATAGTAGATCTATTGGTGAATTTTATGTCTTATGATTTTTTTTCCTTAATTAAGAAGGGGTTTTTACGTAAAAAAATGCAGTGCATCTCTTATATTTCTTATTCCTACTAAATGGTGGCTGACGATGACCGGGGGATTCGGGTATTCCGCTACTATCAGATCGGGTGGATTCGGGTGTTGAACCCCAACAAAGATAATATTCATGAAAAAATATTCAAGTAGGTGAAAGAGTATGGCAATTTCTTATTTGGTTGTGGCCTTATAAGAATATCTTAAATTATTATATCAAAGTAGGCTTATAAAATTGGTAAAAATTTTCTTTACCCATGGCTTGAGCATGCTAATTAAGAAGTCAATATGCTATTTTGCTAGCCTATTTCATGATATGTCATAGGTCAACTTGCCTGCTAAAGTCTAAAGCATGAGATACGAGGAGATGTATCAAGTAGTGATAATACTTTCTTTGGTCCTAGGCCTAGCATGACAATTGGTGTGTTAGATTATTATTTGGCATGCTTACAATATGATATGTGGAAGATCTATATGTTCTTAAATAATTTGAATAGATTATATTGGTAGATCTAGGAAATCGATGCAGTTACTTTATGACTAAAACCTTAATGATATCTATGGGTAAAATAGCAATTTGGCTATGTACATAGATAATGTTGGACCATATTTTATCTAGGATAGCCATGTTCTTCTAGAATATGAATAGAAATCCAATTAGGTATTTTATACATTTAATTTGTTAGATCTATGATGGATAAGCTAAATGGTCGAGTGGTGTGGAGGCTAAGTATGACCTCTCTATACACTTATACATAATTTGCATGACAGTGTTGATAGAATTATGATTTACCTACTAATTGGTCAGGTAAGTGTAAAAGAATAATATCTCCCCTATAGTGGGATTGTAGAGGGTTGGCCATGAATCTTAAGGACCATAATTAAGAGGCTTAACTTTTGTAATCATATTATAAAGATCATCAAGTAAAAAATCCAAAGAATTTTGGATATTCTAAACTTATAACATAAGAGATTGAACACGTATAGATTTTTTTGTAAAGGCTAAGTGGTACTTATTCGGTTATTGGAGACGTAAATACACAACCTTTGGTTTACAGTGCATAACAAATGGATTGTGCACTCATTATTAATGATAATGTATAATTGACTTAATATTTTACTATTATTTTCAACGAAGAGTATTTATGATTATTGTTAATATTTAATTTATAAGCTTATTTATAATGATAATTTATATAATTTTAAGAGTCAGTGTGACTATTCAAATCTATAGTCGTTGATTGTAGTAAGGAACACGAACATCCATAAAATCAAAGGAAATATTAACCACACATGTTTATACAAGAGTACTTCACTTCCCTATACGGCTAACTTTTAATCTATAAAAATTGACTCAAGGTACTCTGATCATTATTAAATATCTCTAAAATGTATTTACACTAAGTAAAATACCTAACTCTCCTATACTCGTCTTTTAAAAGAAAAAAATATCATACACATCCAATCTTTTATATTATAAGCCTAAATTATCAAAAATTCTTAGAATTTTAAACTTAATTATCTTATCAAATAACCATACAAGCTAAACTTCTTAATTATAGTCTTTAAGACTCACGGTCAACCCTCTACAATCTTACTATGAGGAGGATATTATTCTTCTATACCTAGTTTACCAATTAATAGGTAAATCATAACTCTATTAAACCTACAAATTTTATATAAATATGTAAAGAGGTCATACTTAGTTCTACACCACTCAGTCATTTAGTTTAGTCATCATAAATCTAATATATTGCATGTATAGAATACACAATTAATCTTTTCTTTATATTCTAAAAGCCCATAGACATCTAGATCTAATATGTTTTAACGTTATCTATGTACAAAGCCAAATTACTAGGTTACTCCTCCATACCACTAATGTCTTGGTCACAAAGCAATTGTCCCAATTCTCTAAATCCACTAATATAACATATTCAAATCATTAGGGGATAAATAGATCTTCAACATACGATATTGTAAGCATGTCAAATAATAATCTAACACACCAATTGTCATACTAGGCCTACGATAAAAAATAGTATTATTACTACTTGATAAATCCACTTACATCTCATACTTTAGACTTTGGTAGATATATAAATTTATAGCAAAATAGGCATATAAAATAACATATTAATTTCCTAATTAGCATACTCAAGCCATAGCTAAAGAACATTTTCACTAATTTTGCAAGTTTATTCTTATATGATACCTTAAAATATTCTTACAAAACCACAACTAAATGGAAAATTATCAAACTCTTTTACCAATTTAAAAGTTTCTTTATAAATATCATCTCTTCATACCTTAAACATATAAATTTATCTGTTTAACTAAATATCCATATAGTTATTAAAAATATTGAATCACTGCATGAATAGAAACTCTCAAAAATCATATTAAAAGTATAAAAATCAATACTTTTAGGTCCCAATCTAAAACCCTAAAAACCATTTGCTGTGCCCATTTTTAAGACATTTCAATTGCCCAGCTAGTTTGGGAGACGATGCTCCTGAGAAGGGTACTCGCTCATCGCCACTCTCTCTCTATCCTTCGGAATACTCTCCAATGTCGTAATTTCTCTCATATTTACCCTCCCACTAATCCAAATCCCTTTAACCCGTTCGGCCATGTAGTCCCCATTATACATTCTCTCGATTTCATAAGAGAATGCTCTAGAGGTTTCGCCAAAGGACGCAAGTCAAGTAACCTTCTTCTTCTTCTTCTTCTCTTTCTTCTTCTCCTCTGTCTATTATCCCCCCATGATTCCACTCTATAAATTGTCATGTTCTGTAGATTATTGTCTTCTTTTTTTTTTTTAATTGGGTAGTTAGTTTATTGTCATGCGGCTGGCTAGTTTGCTAAATTGAGTTTTGATGTAACCCTGGGGGTTCTTGTGTGTGGGATGGATGTGACTTTTGCATAACCAGTTCTACCTAAGAGGAAACAAAAATTTAAGTGTTTGAAATTTATCGTAGGGTATGGTGCCAAATTTACATGTGAATTTTCCTAATTAATCATACAGAAATAGAACCAGAAAAGAGACGGTGAGGATGAGGAAGACGAAGAAATAAAGGACAGAAGGTTTTTTTTCAGCATATCGACTGTACATAAAGTTGATTAATATCTCCTTTATTTAACTTCAAACTTTTTCTTGTTTCCTTTTTCTTGTTTCCTATATCAAGGATGATGCTTGGGCTATCACTAGCAGCATATTGCTTTCAAACTGTACATTACGTTGAGATTTCCCAAACTTTGTGGTAAATCGTTTCACATCCCTGCACTTCGAGAGGTTAATCTAGATGATTGTTAGTGGTTACTTCAGCAAAAGGGGAATTGCCGTGTATATTGGTGACTTCTGTGATAGTGGATCCAGGACTTAACGCTGGTGGAATCCCAAAATTCCGCCAAATGTTAGCAGTGAGGAGAAATGGAGAGAAAGGACTGAGGGTGAGGATAGAGAATCAAGTGAGTGGTTGCTTGGAGAAACATCAAACATAGTCATCGGGGATGATCAACCCTAAAAGACTCAATGTCTCTATAGCTTAGGCAATAAACTGATTTAGAGTAAACTAAAAACCTATGGCATCATTAAGCATTCATTATAATTCTTAGGAATTTGCTAATTCTTGGAACTACAAGAATCTCGTATTTGATATGCTCAAA
Source organism: Nepenthes gracilis (assembly GCA_033239525.1). Classification (NCBI taxonomy): domain Eukaryota; kingdom Viridiplantae; phylum Streptophyta; class Magnoliopsida; order Caryophyllales; family Nepenthaceae; genus Nepenthes; species Nepenthes gracilis. The sequence continues at coordinate 7,629,302 of BSYO01000028.1, read as the reverse complement.
ATTTGTGTCTGTTTGTGTCATTGTGATATTCATTCTAATTTCATTATGATTATCTGAAGAAATTGGATTCTCGAGAGTTCAAATACAATTATAAGGCTGAAATGCTTTTAATGACAGCCTCACTAGTTACTAGGAGATTAAAGTGAAGTGGTTTTGCCCTGATGCGTACCTAAATTGAGGGTATGACCTAGAATAGAGACAACCCGAGAGGGAGTTCAATTCAGATAATTAGCTTCCTTGGTCCTATGCGCCACAAACAACAATAGTGAAGGGCCCAATATTGTGTTTTTGGTGAAACCCCTTTGATGCCTAAGTTAGTTCAAGCTCGATCTTGTATAAGAGGGATTGAGTTTTCTACTCCTTTGAACCGAGCGTTGAATGAATGACACCATCCCAAGGATGGCGTTGTCTTCCTGATCCCATTGATCTTTGGGATGAGCAGCGGAATCACTTTCATCAGGGAATTAGTAGTTAGTTTAGGCATCCTTGATATCAGATGAGTCCTTGATATCAAAGGACTCCATTGATGCCTGCTACTGGTAACCCAAACCTCCCTAGATTGCGCCAAGAAGTTCTTCTGGCCTGCAGGAAAGGTGATTGGATGCTATACCCTCTTCTACAGAAAAATAGGTGACTTGCCCAGTGATTTCTCAGTTTTTGCTCCTTTAAGCTTTTAATTAACCTCATAAGGATCAGAAACATATAATATATGTTTCTGGGTCAGTGCTTGACCTGGCAGAATCTTTCTTATTATCTTTGGATTCCCCATTTGGACGATCAGAAAAGAAAATTGATAGACAGTTTTGCTGGCTCGATCATCCACAGCTTCAAATTGCAGTTAGTTCTGGTTGTGCCAATGTTCCTGGATTTCTGTTTTCCAAAATTTGAATCACTCTTCCATGCTTTTTGCTTTGCCAGACAAGATGGATTGAATAGGGATTTGTCAAGGAAGTTGGAAAAGAATCTGACACAGATTACGATGCAGGTTGATGTTACAACTTACAATCAGTAAAGGAAAAGGGAATTTAGAAGAGAAGAACCAAGGAAATCGAGAGGGGAGTGACAGAACAAAAAAAAATAGAATCAGGAGGTTGAAGGAAGAATTTTGATGCAGAGGGTTCAAATCTCATAGGAACTGCTCATTTCATTTCATGCCTTTTAAGATTACATATTGTCATAACCCAATTATATTTTTCCGGTAGTTCAGTAAATGATGCTGAAATTAATTTATTTGTATATTATTTATATATAGTTATTATTACGGCATAATATCATTATATTATATATATTTAATTTTGTATAATTTTTTTTTCTAAAAAATGCTTGCTAAACTTTTATTTATTTATAATTGTTAACGAACTTTTACATTTAATAGTATATTTTGTAAATTACATACATCACAACTACGAAGGTTATCTCTATGTGGCCTACATAATCTATAATGACATACAATATATTTATATCCACATCTTATAGTATGAAATCTATTATTATGCTAGAATTTATTATTTAATTGGAGAATAACATCATGTAAGAATTAAATATATAATGACTAAGAATATCATGCAATGTAATGATATATTTTATCAAAAGAAATTTCATAGAAAAAATTTACGAAGATTATATTTCTACCACTGTGAACCTAATACAAATGTATTTATGCTCTCATAAGTTTGGTAAATTACCTTATGCTCATATTACTTTGTATCACCCAATTAGATAATCCATACATTTATAGTCTTGCCATTTAATCCATCATTAGATATCTCAGATATCCATATCATAATATAATATTTTTAAATTTTACAGGAGAAATAAATATATCCCTAAGATTAACATAATGGTTTCAATAGTGGATAGTGTAGACTAAACTAAGCTATAGACTAAACCTCTTGGCATGGGGGGCTAGTGATGGGTAGTGAATACCTAGGGCCCAATCAAGGAACCCGTTTTCAAAAATTGGGCCCGTGTCCCAAGATGTTCATGAGGCTGATTTGGCTCAAGAGGCTAAATTAGCCCAAGAGGCCTGAGGACTTGGATTCATGGCTCAAGTAACCCAAGGAATTGAAATGGTTCGAGAGGCTGACTTAGCTTTGGAAGCCCAAGGACTCCAATAAAACCCCAAGGACATGGCGCAAAGGATAAGGCTTTAAGAGCTCGAGGACTCAATGCTGTACAAGTCCTCAGTTGGAGCCCAAGGACGTTTGTCGCCAAACGTCCGTGGACGTGACAAAGACCAAAGACTTCGATGAAGACGAGGACATTTGGCTCTAAAAATCCACGAACTCGATGAAGGCCAAAGCTTTCATCAAGGACGCGAACTTTGACAAGTATCCAACCGCACGAGCGCAGAAAGAAGCACAAGACAACCGAGAATGCTAGCTCAGAGAGATGACGTACACAAAGGCACGTGCGATCTTTGCAACACACAACCTCCACAGGGAATGATGGCCTGCAAAGCAGACGTGATCACTGTAGAAGTGACATCTCACAGAGCAAGCCCGCATGCACGCAACCTTTCTAACGTAGTAAAATGGATCTATAGAGTTGGTGGCAAGCTTTCCTGCACACGCCACCCCCACATGGGCTGTTCGCGTAGGAAGACTCAACTACTATATAAACCTTCATTGTGCACCTAACAAAGGATCTTCGGATTTACTTCACTTATATTTACTCCCATAGAGAGAGAGAAAGAGCAGGCCATTTACACTTTTAATTAGGAGAACACTCGTGTTTGTGAGAGTGATCATTGGGATTCACCATGCACTTTACTCTCCCCCTTTGTACTCAAATACTTGGATAGTGGAATCATTCTTGGGTTCAAAGTCCCGTGGTTTTTCCTCTCATTCAAGCAGAGGGCTTTCCACGTAAAAATACCGCGTGTCATTCTCTCTCTTTTTTCCTTCTACTTACAAACTCAGTTTTTGTATTGCTTTGCATTTGGATCCTTTTTTGTACATATCAGGATCCGAGGACGCAATATTGGTGCCGTTTGTGGGAGTTGACAAAAAGTTAGGTTAACATATCTTTTGAGAAATTGAAAACTGAAAGAATGGTGAACACAAGAGGACAAACCAGTGCCCCAGTGAAAGAGGCCGCTTCCTGTGGCAATGACCATGCTGTGGGCATCAGGATAGAAGAACATCCTGACCCCTATGTCCAAGTGCTGGCTATGAGAATGGACGACGTCACTAAGGCTGTCCAGATGCTTTGTTCGAGAATGCACGAGCGGCAGAAGGGGGCACCCTCCAAGGCCTCCTAGACTGCGATGTCCCAGAAAAAGGGCAAGGGGAAGAAGTACCCAACAAAACAAGCAAGCCAGCATAAGGACCTGAGGACGCAGGTTGCCTCGAGTAGCAGAGTCCCACAGCGACTTGAAAGTCGCTTGGGTTCAGGAGGAGAGCCTAGAGAGGAGAAATCCTCGCTCTCTACGAGAACACCCTATGCAGGAGGTGCCTCCTCATGACGAGATTCCTCCTAGGGGTAGGAGTTTGCCAGAGCCGCAGGCTGCCCAAGACCCCTATGAGTTGAGGAACTACCTCAACGAGAGGAAAATGATGGCTCCACCCCATGTGGAGGAAAAGTGGAGGTCTATCCGTGAGTCTTTGGTGGAGACAATGGAGGAGGAGCCATGGACCTGTCGTCAATCTCCGTTTACAATGGAGATTCGGACGAGGCCACTCCCCCTAAAGTTTAAGATGCCAAATCTTAACGTGTCCGACGGAAGCGCTGACCCCATGGATCATCTAGACTACTTTGTGAGCATCCAAACCTACAAGGTTTGGATGAAATGGCAATGTGTCAATGCTTCCCGTTGTCGCTCAAGGGGGACACGAGGTGGTTTTATGGACTGCCAGCGAATTCTATACGATCATTCAGCAAGCTGGCAGGCAGTCCCCTTTCGCAGTTTGCTTCCAGCAGGAGAATTGAGAAGCAACCCTAGCACCTTACTCGTGTAAAGTAAGGAGCCAGGGAGAGCTTGAGAGGGCTTTTGGGCCGGTTTATTGCAGAGGCCTGGTAGATCCCAAAGCTGGTGGACGGGGTGAAGCTGAACGCTTTCTTATCCGTGCTGGAAGGAGGAGCTTTCTTTAAGCATCTCATTTACAAGGGACCCCAGACCTTCATAGAGGCCAAGGCCGTCGCCTGAGCGTACATAGCGGCTGAAAAAGCCAACGATGTGAAGAGGCTCGTCCAGGTGGAGAGCTTCCCCTTGAGGCCAGCAGAAGGAAAGAGGAAGAATGAAGACCGTCAAGGCTCCTGGGCACCCAAGAAGCAACAAAAGTCCAAGCAGACCGTTCGTAGGGAGTACAGACCCTTAAATCTGACTCACTTGAATGACTCGCGTATCAACGCCCTGATGCAAATTCGGGACGAAAAATTCTTGAAGTGGCTCAAGCCACTGAAGAATCCTCAAAGTGGTGATCAGTCTAAGTACTGCCACTACTATTGTTGCAGGGGTCACAGTATCGAAGACTGCAGGACGTTGCAGAAGGAAATAGAGGAGCTCATTAAGAAAGGTCACTTCAACCGTTTTCTGCAAAGATCCGGACAATCTTCAGGAACAACAGGGGACGGTGAGGCTAACCAGTTGAGGAATCGAGTTGCCGCAGGAGTCATCAACATGATATCGACTTGCCTGACTAGAAAAGACACCCGGGAGGATCCAGCAGCACGATAGAAGAAGCCTAGGGCAGAATCTAGGGATGAGGTCATTAGTTTTAGTAACGAAGCTATGGCCCCTGTAACATCCCCTTTCTGACCCTTTGGTTATAACTGCACTCCTTTTAGACGGAGTATTAGACTACCAGATGAAACGAGTGTTCATTGATAATAGAAGCTCGAGTAATTTGCTTTATCTTAACGCCTTTTTAAAATTAGGACTCAAGAGAAGCAAGATGACAGCTACCAAAGGACCCCTCTATGGACTAGACAATGAGCCAGTGTCGATACAGGGAGTCATCCAGCTTGAGGTCACACTAGGGAATTATCCGAGGATAGCGACCAAGACCCTCTTGTTCTTGGCAGTAGACCTCCCGTCCGTCTACAACGCTATCCTCAGACGTCATTGCCTGGTTGCCTTCGGAGCCGTAACCTCAATCCCACATTTGAAAATGAAGTTCCTAATGCCGTACAGGATTGGGGAAGTCCTCGGAGATCAAGTTGCCGGATGGACATGCTATCTGTCCCAAGTCGCACAGACGCCACTTCCTCAGCCCATAGAAGAATTGGGCTTCCGTGTCAAAACAACACTGCAGTAGGCCAATTTTGGAGATGCAATCGACCAAGTCCCTTTGGATCCCAGAGATCTTAAGAAAACCGTCTAGATAGGAAGTTCACTACCATAGCCTTTCCGAGACTAGCTCATCATCTTTTTATGAAATAATTCAGATGTCTTTGCCTGGACACCAAGCGACATGCCAGGGATATTGATTGGAGTAATGATTCATAAATTGGGTCTAGATCCCAGTCATAAGTCCGTTCGACAAAAGAGAAGAAATTATTCTGTGGAAAAGTTAGTGGCTGTTCGGGAAGAAGTAAAAAAACTCCTGAATGCCGGATTCATATGAGAGGTGCAATATCTAGATTGGCTGTCCAACGTCGTGATGGTCAAGAAGAATAACGAGAAGTGGAGGATGTACGTGGACTTTACAGACGTCAATAAGGCATGTCCAAAGGGCAGCTTCTCCCTGCCGAGGATCAACTCGCTTGTAAACTCGACGTTCGGATATGAGCTCCTAAACTTCATGGACGCGTACTCGGGCTACAATCAAATAAGGATGAGCCCTAACGACGAGGAGCACACATCGTTTATGATGGACCAATGGACATACAGTTATAAAGTTATGCCCTTTGGCCTTAAGAACGCTGGTGCCACTTACTAGAGGCTCATAATTAAAATATTCGAAAGCTAGATCAGAAGGAAAGTGGAGGTCTATGTAGACGTTATGCTCGTCAAAAGCAGAATGACAAACCACCATATCCAAGATCTAGATGAGACCTTTAATGTCTTGAGAACCCATCAGATGAAGCTTAACCCAGTCAAGTGTACATTCGGAGTAACATCTAAAAAGTTCTCTGGCTACATTGTTTCACGCCGAGAGATCGAAGCAAATCTTGAAAAGATCAAGGCCATCATTGACATGAAATCCCCTCGGATCGTGAAGGAGGTCCAGAAGCTGACTGGGAGGTTGGCAGCGTTGTCCTACTTCTTGGCCAAGTCCGCCGAGAAATACTTGCCGTTTTTTAAGGCCCTTAGAGGGACGAAGACAAACTGCTTCTAGTGGATAGCTGACTGTGAGAAAGCCTTCCGATGACTCAAGGGGTACCTATCAAGCCCCCCTCTACTGACTTCTCCCCAATCAGGTGAGGAGTTATACTTATACCTTACAGTGTCCGACACTGCGTTGAACTCAGCCTTGATCCGCCAGCAGCAAGACAGGCAACAGCTTGTGCACTACATCGGTAATATCCTGGCTGATGCGGAGACGCGGTACTCTCACGTAGAGAAGATGGCTCTGGCGCTTGTGTATTCTGCTCGAAAGCTCAGACCCTACCTCCAAGCGCATAAAGTGATAGTCCTGACTGACCAGCCTTTGAGAGCGATTCTGCAGAAGCCAGAAGTGTCGGGACGGTTGGTCTAAGTAGGCCATTAAGTTGGGTGAGTTCGACATAGAGTTCTGTCTGAGGCCAGTTTTAAAAGGCCAGGCCTTGGCAGATTTCATTATCAAGACCATGACCCCAACTCTCGAGGCCTAAGACACATGTGATGCTGGGGAATCACGTAACCCAGCAGTATGGACTCTGCATGTGGACGGCTCATCCATGAAGGATGGTGTGGAGTTGGCATTGTACTGAGAATGCCTGAAGGATCAAAGATAAAGTATTCAATGGTTCTCAGATTTCTAACAACCAACAATGCTGCAGAATAAGAGGCATTGCTAGTCGGACTTCGGTTGGCAAAGGTGTGCTTGGCCAAGGACTTGGTAGTCTACAGTGACTCCGAGCTGGTCGTCAACCAAGTCTGAGGAAACTTCGAAGCAAACAGCCCACAACTTTCCAAATACCTTTCAAAGGTCCGAGGACTGATGTCGGCCTTTGAGAAGGTTGAAATAGTCCACATTCCAAGAGAGGAGAACGGGAAAGCCGACCATCTCACAAAAGCAGCAGCCTCGGGAGACCTAGAGCAATATGCTCGAGAAATACGTGAGGTCCTCAACATGCTCAGTGTAAAAGATTCCGACCTAGAAGTGATGCAGATATCCGATGTCAGCAATTGGATGACCCCCTACCTGAGGCACTTGTCCAACAAAACATTGCCTGAAGACGCAGAGGAAACCAAGAAGGTGAAGAAGATGGCAGGGTGGTACACTATTATGGACAACCGGTTATATAGACGAGAATTCTCTGCCCCTATTTGCGGTTCCTCGCTCTAGAAGAGGCAGACTACGTCCTCGGAGAAGTGCACATTGGAATTTGTGGATCCCACATTGGGGACAAGAACCTCACCTACAAGCTGATGAGGTAAGGGTACTACTGGCCAACTATGAAGTACGATGCCATGGACTTTGTGCGAAAATGCGAGAACTGCCAAGTCCACGATAATCTTACCCACCAGCAGCACACGGAACTCCAAGCCTTACAATCACCTTGGCCATTCGTATAATAGAGGCTGGACATACTTGGGCTGCTGCCAACGGCGTTTGGACAGGAAAATTTTGATCGTCGGAATCAACTATTTCATCAAATTGGTTAAGGCCACGCTATTAGCTTGCATAGCTGAGTAGAACTCAACAGACTTCGTTAGGTAGAGTATCGCGTGCAGGTTCAGGATCCCGAATGCATTTGTGACTGATAATGGGACCCAATTCTTAGGAAAGAGGTTCACCAAGTACTGTACCAACCTAAGGATAAAGCTGGTGCATACGTCAGTCGCGTACTGCAGTGTAATGGACAAGTGGAAGTCACGAACTGCACAATACTACACCAACTAAAGACGATGTTGGAGCATGCTGAGGGCTCATGGGTCGACGAGCTGCTATCAATACTATGGTCGTTCAGGACCACTTCAAGGGAGCCAACGACGAAACTACCTTCAGCTTGTGTTATGGGGTCGAGGCAGTCGTACTAGTGGAAGTCGGATTGCCCAGCTTTCGAGTGGAAAACTTCAATCTGCAGAATAATGTACAGAGACTCCGGGAGAACCTTAACTTGCTCGAGGAGGCCCGAGATGCAGCAAGACTGCGTATAGCGGCATACCAGCATAGGGTCGCCCGGTATTACAATAAGAGGGTGAAAGTGCATTAGTTCAAAGTAGGAGATTTAGTGCTGAGAAGTATTGAGGCCGTTGGTAAAAATACCGGTCAAAACAAACTCTCCTCAAATTGGGAGGGACCATTCCTAGTCTTAGTCATCCTCAAGAATGGGGCATATAAGCTACGCACCCAGGAGGAAAGGCCTGTCCCTCGGATATGGAATGCAACCTACCTTAAGAAATACTACCAGTAAATGTACATAATACACTGGTATAGTCGATTACACACATCACTTGGTATGCTTGTAACATATTTTATTAATAAAGTAAAATTCTTATTTGCTTAACTATTTTACATTCATTCCTAGTGTTTGCATGTCATTTCATAAATATACAAAACCTAGGTTGCCCTTAAGTCAAGTGAAAGGATTCCTTCCACGTGTTCAAAAGCTTGGCTAAGTTTGAGCGGCCCATTAAGAGGTTGTATTAAAAACTCGGCTAAATTCGAGCGGCCTATTAAGAAGTCGTACTAAAAACTCGGCTAAATCCGAGCGGCCTATTAAGAGATTGTACTAAAAACTCGGCTAAGAGGTCGTACTCAAAAACTTGGCAACGACGCCAAGCAGCTTACAAGAGACTGAACTTAAAAACTTAGGGGGTTTAAAGAACAGCAAGCATGCAAGGACCCTAAGTGTAGCATCTTCAGCCAAAAATAGTCAAAAGGCTCGGATATTTTGCTTATAAAGGATAAAACTTCCTGAGAGTCAAAGTCTTAAAAAGAACCATAAGCATAGATAAAGAAGAAGAGTTGCATAAGGAAAGAACAACTTTCATTGATACGTATATATTATGTATAACGAAAAAGGAAAGTGAAAACACATATATAATGATACACTAAGGCCGGGAGGGACTAGGCGCAGAGGGGTCTAAGCACGGGCATCTTCATTACGCGGCGACACAGTGCAATGCCATCGCAGTACTTCCGCTCCAGCACAGACTTGAGATCCTCGGCCTTTATTGAAGTCCTGAGCTCGGCCTCCAGTCGAGCATTCCTGCTCCGGAGGAAAATGTATCGTTGCTGCTCGGCCTTTAGTGAATCCTTGAGAGAGGCGATTTTACTCTTGGCCTCAGTAAGTTTAAGCTCCAAGAACTTATTCCGCTTCTTAGCAACCTTAAGGGTCTCCAAGCCCACACGAGACTAGGCAGCCTAATCAATAATTGGAATAAATCGGCCTACTAGCTCACGAAGCTGCAAAACAAGGGTTAGTCATTAAAGTGCCGTCCAGATAGCAGAAGAACCTAAGGAGAAACAGAGATGTACCTCAGAGAAAAAGGAGCTCTCCGCTGGACTGTCTCCTCCGAGGGCTTCAGATCCGGCCGGCATTGTCGCAGGTGCCTCCCGCACCATAAAAACCTTAGCCCTGGCCTTTGCCGCATGGGCAGCTTCACCAAAATCAGAGACTGGGGCTCAGCCGTCTCAGAGTGATCTGCGACCCCAATCTCCGCTTTAGCAACATGTGAAGTCCCAGTGACTTCCTCGACCGTGACCTCCTCATGGACCTCGGACGGGAGCTTAATTGGATTGAAGATTTGGATTGCAAGGAAAGGGAGTTCAACAGTCTCAGCGGCGGGCAACTCCGCGGCTTGGCTTTCCTCGGCCTTGGCAGCCTTAGTGATTGTCGTAGTGATCATCGTTGCTGGCATCTTCGCCTGAGTTGTCTCAATCTCCTCCTCTGCCTGTTCCTCGGTGATGTCCTCTGATGGATTGTCAATCCAATACGAGGCCTCTCCAGTGAAAATAGAGGAAATATCAGGCACGGGCTCATCAAGAGGAGGGGCAACAGGTGGATCCGCGGACAAGCCTACGTCCTCGAAGGGTTGCTCCATAAGCTCAATGACAATTCATGGCCGAGCGCCTTCAGCTCCTCGGATGGGCCCCTTCTTCCTTATCGGCCGCTCAATAAGAGCTGAGTCATCATTGAAGGAGGCAAGATACTCGATGATCACAGTGGGATGCTATAAAGTCTCCGTCAGGCGGCTCTTCTTTGGCCGCTAGGATGGCTCTTCTTTGCCTGCTTGGATAGCTCCTCGATCCTTAGAGCTCTACTATTCTTCTTCTTCTTCTTTTCCAAGGGAGTAGAAGGGGTGCCAAAGTCCTCGGATGGAGGCTCCCATTTGGCCTTCACCATGGACTTGGACCTTAGCCTCTAATTCTTCTTGTTCTCATTAAAGCCCTTCGCAGCAACCGTTTCCTCGGGCGCATGACGTCCTTGCCAAATTGGACTCCACGTTTCCCCAATCATTGGTGATGGCCCAATTTTTCCGGACTCCAAGGAAATCGAATTTGTCCTTCCACTGCTTAGTGGAATTAGGGTTTTTACCGCCGATGGTAAAGAACTTAGGGCGAGGAGTGATTACAATCCAATCCTGCCCTTAGGTAAACCTCAGAACGGCCTTCAAAGCCATAGCATTAAAGATCTTATGATGGCAATGAGCAAAGATGTAAAGTGAGACCAGATACCTCACAGCGTTGGGTTGAAGTCTGGCCGTAGGAACTCGGAGGTCTCTCATCAGCTCGAAGAACTCCAAAGGTATGGGATATTGAAGACTACCTTTAAGGTGGACTTCGTAGATGGTAATAAAACCGTCAGGAGGACTGCAGGCCCTCTCATGGGCGTCAAGAACCGCCATGCCCATTGAGCTTGGAATCCTATAGGTGCTCAAATGGCTTCGAGATTGGCTAGAGTCAGCGAGGAAACAAGGTCTTTCACTCCAAGAGCCATTAGGATGTCTGAGAAATCAAAGGAGGAAGAAATCGTTAGAGAAAGCGTGGGAATTGCACAAAGAAACTTCGAGCTTTTGGAAATTTTGAAGGCATGAATGAAAATGGCAAAGAAAAAGAAGACTTAAACGGCCAACAAATTCAAAAGACGCGCATCATTAAATGCCCTGCCATGTGTCGGCTCCTCACGGGACGCTAGCAATGATGGCCTTTCCTTTCCCAAGGCCCCAATTAATGCATTTTTAATGCACCATGATGGTGCGCTTTTAATGTGCCAAGTGGCAACGTAGCGCAACGCCTCAGACCTGAGGTGAAAGTCTGCGAACAACGCCCGTGCATATTATTGGTTCCAACAATTTCCTCGAATGATTTCATTTGTCATTAGGCTATGATTACATCATCAGAAGGACTTTGGCTGAGTCGTTTAGGAAAAGTCTGTTGATACTTGGAAAGCTTGCTTATGAAAATTGAAGCATTAAGCTACAGACAAGAAGGGACATTCTCAAAGGTCAGGTCAATTCCAAAGTCACATGCCAAAGGTTGAGATTCTCGAATCTCTTGGCATGAGGGGCTAGTGATGGGTAGTGATACTCAAGGCCCAATCAAGGAACCCGTTTTCGAGAATTGGGTCCGCATCCCAAGAGGCCCACGAGACTAAATTAGCCCAAGAGGCTCGAGAACTTGGATTCACTGCTCAAGAAGCCTAGGGAACTGAAATGGTTCGAGAGGCTGATTTAGCTTTGGAAGTCCAAGGACTCCAATAAAACCCCGAGGACATGGTGCAGAGGATAAGGCTTTAAGAGCTTGAGGACTCAATGCTACACAAGTTCTCAGTTGGAGCCCAAGGACGTTTGTCGCCAAACGTCCGTGGATGTGACAAAGACCAAAGACCTTGATGAACACGAGGACATTTGGCGCTAAAAATCTGCAGGCTCGATGAAGGCCAAAGCCTTCATCAAGGACGTGGACTCTAAAAAGTTTCCAACGACATGAGTGCAGAAAGGAAGTACAGGACAGCCGAGGACGCCAGCTTAGAGGAATAACGTATGTAAAGGCACGCGCGATCTCTGCAACGCGCAACCTCCATAGGGAATGATGGCCTGCAAAGCAGGCATGGTCACTGCAGAAGCAACATCTCACAGAGCAGGCCTGCATGCACGCAACCTTTCTGACGCAGCAAAAGGAATTTGTAGAGTTGGTGGCAAGCTTCCCTACATATGCCACCCCCACGTGGTTGCTCCACGTAGAAAGACTCAACCACTATATAAACCTTCATTGTGCACCTAACAAAAAATTCCCAAATTTATTTCACTTACATTTATTCCAATAGAGAGAGAGAAAGAGCAATCCACTTGCACTTCCAACTAGGAGAACACTTGTGTTTGTGAGAGTGATCATTGGGATTCACCGTACACTTAACTCTCCCCTTTGTATTCAAATACTTGGATAGTGGAATCATTTTCGGATTTAAAGTCCCGTGGTTTTTCCGTCTCATTTAGTAGAGGGTTTTTCACGTAAAAACGCCGCACATGTCATTCTCTCTCTTTCCCTTCTACTTACAAAATCAGCCTTTGTGTTGTTCTGCATTCAGATCCTTTTCCGTATAGAAATCAGGATTTGTGGACGCAATAGAATGTAAAATAAAATATCGTGCTACATAAAATTATAACATGGAGTACTTAGAATCCATACATTGGCAATTTTATGTTATCTTAATATATAGTTCTTTACCATATCCTAACAAAATTGGCTATTCAAAATAAGAGTGTGAATGTGAATTAAGGACATGTGAATAAAATCAAATATCGGTATAACGTATTTAAGTCTAATGAATAATAAAACAAAACCCTCACTATACTCCAATGGGTCGTTTATTTTTCTTTAACTCTAAAAATTCAATATATCTATTAAATTCATTAATTAAAATTGATCACAACTTTTTACATGTTATCATTTATTAAAGTCACATTTAAACAAGTAAAACTCAATTTGTTATTTTGAGTCAATCAAAATACATCCATATACAATTATTTTTATACTTGGTATCACAAATAATTACCAAAGTAGTTTTCTACCTTTAAATAATTAATTATTATCCTTAAATAACACATCAAAATATCAAAAATACATTTATTTCCCTCGGTCAACCACGCACAGCAGCTCAAAGGAGCGGCACCCCCACGATGCAATGGCTCCTCTGCACGAAGAAATCTAACTGGCCTGAGGCCTTGTTTTTGCCCTCTTTTCACTAATTTTGCTTTTCTTTTGAATTTGAATTATTCACGAATATTCGACACAAATGACTTATCAAATTCATCATATACGATCCTTAGATAGCTATTGGAATCAACCTTATGTATTAAATATTACAAATCGATACTAATTTTATGAATTTCTCCTGAACCCTTATTTTTGCACTATCTTTGATTTTTTTTCAAATTTGATCATATGAGAAAGGTTTGACATCAAAGAACGATCATTCAAGGTATAAGAGAAGTATATGATAGTAGAATAACAAGTAGATTAATGAACTACTTACCCAAATTCGTTAATTAATTTCTTTTTTCCCTCTGTTTTTCAGCGCTTCCTTCATCTAATTTTTGCTTCCAATTCTTGCCATTTTAGCTTCATTTTGACCAGTATTTATAGTGAACCGATCCTAATCCACCTCATGCTCCACTTGTAGCAATTTCCTTGTTCGAATTCCACCTAATTAACTCTAAGATTTGACACATCTTCACTAATCTTCCATTTTTATGCGACCTAACTATTTTTGTCCATAACCCTCATGATTTCACTTGATTTTGCTGTAAAGTTTTGAGATTAACCAAATGGGTTTCATGTATGAAAGGCATGAATTCATCTTCCGCCAATTTCCACCATTTGTTTCACTTTCTTCTTCTTCTTCTTCTTCTTAATTTTTCTTTATTCTTCTTCTGTTTATTTATTTATTATATTTTATTTTATTTAGTATTATTAACTATATTAAAATCATAAGCCCACTTAAATTTATACGAGTAAAAATTTTGAAATAATAATAATTAGTTTAAACAGGATCTAAATCGATACATTGTATACAAAAACAGTTCAGAATGTTACACATAATCAGTTATTTTTTGTGCTGTTATTATGTTCAGTTGGTTACAATTGCAGCATCCTTAACAAAATCCTTGTTACAGAAGTTCCACTTCTGTTAAAGTTTTGGCCTCTGTTTGAATTCAGTAGGCTCTGATTCTGAACTGCTGAAGACAATTGTCAGCTGCTACTTACTACATGACAGCTGCTACTTGCTACATGACAGTTGCAACTTAAATTTCATATATTTTTTTGCTGTCCGTGGTGTACATGGAACCGAATTCTGCCAGTCCATGGGGTGCTGCAACCCCACTGTGCTGGTTCTAAATATGCATTAGGTGACTTGCCCTGTGATTTCTCAGTTTCTGCTCTTTTTAGCTTTTAATTAGCCTCATAAGGACCAGAAATTTATAATATCTGGTTGTTAATATAAAGTGCAGAAATTGATGAAATGTCCCTTTGGTTAATCCAAGTAATTCTATACTCTCCATGCTTTGTTCATGTTCTGGGTTCAGTGATATTCTCTTATGCCCTTATGGAATAACCTTCTCACCGTTGATCTGGTCATTGATACTTGAGGTTGGCATGGAAAACAAGAGAGATAACATATTGCAAACTAGTCAGTAACGTTTTGAGTGTTATGATGTTGCAGCATTCATAGCCATTCTTCAGAGCTTCAATTATTATCCTGTACTTGCTTTGTTTTCTCATTTTGTGTTAATTGGATATTTTAGAGGACGATGACGGCAGTGATACAGTTCAAGTCACACAAGATATAGGGCCTACGGTCAAGTCAACATCAATCTCACAGATGGAGGCAGCTATAGATGCATTGTCTCGAGATCTAAGTAAGCTACGGACAGGAAGAGCATCTGCAGGTTCATTGCCTTGTACACATGCTATATTTCGGAAACTCATTTACATTAATGGACTGGCATGTATTTGATGTCGTTGAATTATCTACAGGGATGCTGGACCATATTCTTGTGGAAACCAGTGGTTTAAAGATGACATTGAATCGACTTGCTGTTGTTTCAGTCATTGATTCGAAAACTCTATCAATAACTCCTTATGACCCAGATGTAATAACTGTTTTTTTTCTTAGCAATTCCATATGTTGTACTTTCTTTCAATGTTTACTGTTCTTTTTGTTCTTCATGCTGCATTTAGCTCTCTTGTCATCTGTTGTCCTCAATGTATGCATTTGAATTTGGTGTGTTCACTTCCATTCACGTCACAGTTCTGTAAATGGTCAAGGGAGATGAAAGTTTCAAATTGATCAGTTGACAAACTATTGTAGTAGAGCTTGCAACTGGTTGGTTCGCCAGAAATGTCAACTTGAAAATTGTATTGTGAAAAGTGAACAGGAAGGAGAGCTCTTAACCTGTTGTTTGATCATCGGCATTTCTGTCGGCTTGAAAATTATGTTGTGAAAAGTGATCAGAAGGATCTCATGAGCATTATCATTATGGCTAACAATGTTTCTTTTGGGGGATGATGTAATTACTTCTGCAGTCAATTAAAGAATTAGAGAAAGCGATTATTTCATCTCCATTAGGCTTAAATCCAAAAACAGACGGTGAACGACTGGTAGCTGTGATACCTCCGTGAGCACTTCTTCCATCTCTGACTTTGTGTACTGCTGTCTTCAGTATTATTTGTCCATTTTTATCCATTTTAGACTTTTGAGTTGACTGATTCAATGTCTTGCACTAAACAGATTGACCAAGGAGCATGTACAGGTTTGGCTCACATGTCATTCATTCTTATCTTTGAACGCGAATGTATCTTTAATGTCTATTTTTTGCAGGCAATGTGCAAAGTTGTTTCCAAATCCAGTGAAGATGTCAAACAAAGTATTAGAAGAGCTCGTCAGAAGGTAAGCAAAAAGAGTCCCTATGACTTCTTCCCCCATTCCCCTATTACTTATCCTTTCTCCTTTCCCTCCCTTCCCATTTCCCGCCTGATCTTACAGAACCACCATTTCGTTTCCCTCTATGAGGGTTTAAGATTGAGAGGAGAATGTTATTGAGGGTTGAACCCGAGCCATTGCTTGGCCAAGTGGGTAGAGCATCAGGCCAGTGTCACTGCCCGCATTTATGCAACTGACTTCAGAAGTATATGATTTTAAATGACAGGTAAACCTTTTCCAATAACTTTTATTCCTAATGGGAAAAATAGAACTGTTGTTCTCATTATGTTCTAGATGAGATGAGTCATAGGCTAAGTTGTGCACACCATTGTTCCTTTCCTTTGATACTCACTTTGCTTGCCCAACTAGGACATATGAACACTTTCTTGTTCCTATTAACAAAACATCCTCTTTTTCTCCGCTCTTCCAAAACTGGTACAGAAATAGGTGCTTTTTTCTATGTTGTTTTGTCAGAGATATGGACAGACAGCTTGTAGTCCTGGCTTGTTCTAAATTTCCAGCAGGATTTAACTTAATTACCATGTAAAAGTGATATCATGAGATCCTACAGATGGGATGTTCTTCTGCTAGAATTGCTGCTGTCAAGCTACCTTTGTTTCCCCTATAATGCTTTATTCGATACATTATTATTTCCATTTGACTGGAATATGAATCTTCCTGTTCTCTTGATATGGGAAAGTTACGGTGTGTTCAATTTGGTCGCATGAATTTATTCATCGGCGAAAAGTAAATTTCATCTAGATTTTGACAGATAACAACAATCGTGTAAGACTGAATCCAAAATTCGGTTCTTGGATGTGTGCTTCTTGGGTTTCTGTGGTGCATTTTTGCACCTGATGCCAAGCACACAGGGCATTCTTGCATTCCCAACGTTGATGAAGGGTGCACGGTAAAGGTCTAATGGAATTGGGGATGCTAGCTAAATCTTAGAAGCAACCGGCTTACCGCCTATGGACTCCATTGACTATGCCAAGTTTTCATTTGTTCTTTAGTTTCAAACTGCCGCACATATAAACTGACCGCACTACAAGATGGAAATGTGGGATGAATTTGGAGTTGTGAGTGCTTACTGAGCACATCTCTGTGTTATTGTTGCTTCTACTTCACCAAGTATAATATTGTGATGCGAATAGTAATATGTAGTAGTGAATGGTCATGTAAGGAGGGTTTTTTTTTTGGCAGGCGTTGGATACAATAAAGAAAGCTGGTTCCAGTTATCCTAAAGACGCTGCAAAAAGATTGGAGAAGGAAGTGAGTAGGTTGGATGCAGTATAGTTCTTCTGTTCTTGTGGTTTTTATGATTATATCTGATGCCTTTCTTTCCTCAGGTTGATGAGCTGACTAAGAAGTTTGTCAAGTCAGCGGAGGATATATGCAAGATGAAAGAAAAGGAGATTACTGAGGGATAACATTCAGCCTGTTGGTGTTACCAAAATTTTCTATGTGAATCATTTGCAGCAGAGCTACAAAATCATCTGATTTGGAGTCAGAAAAATCAGTCGTGGTAGAGAAGTGAAGAACAAACCATCTGATCAGTATGTCATGAAGTTGTGCTAAATTTCATTAGTACTGCTGGTCAAGTGAGTTTGATTCCCTGAGTTAGCCAAATAATTAATTAATTTTTTTTAATCTTTAGACCACTAGGGAAAGTAATGAGCGTGCCATCTTTTTATCATTTCAATGGGATGATGTTATATGCTCAGGCTTGTGTATACACCAACTTTGTATGTAAGAGACACCATTTTAACCGTTGGATTGATATTAATAGAGAGATTAGAAAGGAAATTTGTTGACACCAAAGGGTTTATACAAAAATAAGAATTTATCTCGGATCTATTTATAAGATAACAATATGCCAACTTTAAGAATCCATAGGATTGGATTATTGTGGATCCCACACATGGATATAATGTAACAAAATAGAGGTATGCTTCTTATGAAACAGTAAGGCATGAATGGGTGTTACTATGGAGAAGGTTTTGGGGGTTGATAAGGTTTTTAAAAACGAGTTGACCTTTATGATTTAGGAAGGAGTTAATGCTAAAGAATTTGGTGGTTGCTACGGGGAAGAGAAGGAATAAAATGTACCATGAACTTTATATTTATTTTGATGGGTGTTAGAAAATAACGCAATCTAGACATACGAACCTTTATACTAGTCCAAGGGTTAACCAGCTTATAAATTCAACCATCATATCTATAAGGTTTTTGTTAAGTTTGGCTTGAATTTTGAGGAAAAACTTATGAAAATTAAGATTGTGTAAAACTGTGAAAAATGGAACTATAAATGCATGGCAAGTGGTTTTTTTTTTTTTTTCTTTGCTTTAACATTGTAAAATCTTTCTAAAACTAACAATTGATTGGCCCAATAAAGGTTTATAAATATTTTTATTGTATTACATAATATTTTTATTGCCTATTTAGTTCCGAAAAAAATATATAAACAATAAAGAGAAAAATATTTTTGTTTGTTTAGATGTTTCAAAACTAAATATGAAAAAAAATTCTAAGAGAATTTTTTTTTGAAATTCAAACAAACTATTAGTACTTTGATAAAATCATGTGGAATGTCAATTGGATAAAATATAACTAAAGCCATTTAGACCGTTTTTGTTTCAACTTTTTTCTTAAAATTAGCAAACATAATATCCCATTTAACTCGCTTAAATCTTGATAGATATGGTCTGGAACGAGTCGACCCAATACTTAGGCGGATAATAGGTCCAAATGTCAATGGCTAAATAGAAGATACCATAGAACTTATTAGACAATATCGTATAAACACATGAACAAAGGGATACGATCTAAATATTTAGACATTAAATGGTCATAATAAACTAGGTAATGGCTGGACATAGAGGGTGGTTGAGTCGATCCAATAGTTAGTAGTTAAGTGGTCTTACTATTGAATTGAGACGACCATTACACATGTAAGTAATATTTCTTACTACTAATTTAAATACACATACATTGATTCTACGCGCCAACCAACCAAACGACGTTTCTTGCATAAATAAACCCTCTCATCCAAAGAAGAGGGGGGTGGAAAGAAAAAGGAAAAGAAAACAAAAGCTACTCAATTAGACGAGTGCACAAAAATAAAAGCCACTCAATCAGATAAGTGCATAAAAAGAAGTATTATTCTCCGTACATACAATCATCCTCAACCTCTCTAAATTTTCGCATCTGTTTCTTTACATCTTTCATATTTGAATAGAAAGATCACTGACTTAAATATCAGAGAATATATCAAAAAATAAATTTCATATACCTCTTATCTCCTATTTATTTTGTTATGGTATGTAGGATTCAAATTTAGAGTTACGAATATTAAACCCGTTATTATTCGAACGTTTAAATGTGACAAAGTAGCTTCTTAATTCGTTTATCAATCCAAGTTCTCAAGATGCATCTTTGGTACTATTTATGGGAATAAGACAATAACCAAGCCACCCATTTGAGAAGAGAGAATATGGCCAACACTAAGGCTCGGTCAAGCATGTCATCTAAGGAAATTATTTCTCTTAGTGATGACCCAAGATAGGATAGCCATGAAAATACTCGTCTGACTACGAATGTAAACGTGGAGATGCTGGCAACCCAAGTTGACTCAATGTCCAATGTTTCCAAGATCCTTTGGAATACATTGGAGGGACACTTACTGGAGGCTCCATCCTCCAACTCTCAAACTTTTACATCCAGAAGGAGAAATCGGAGAAAAAAGCAACTATCCAAGGAGGTGATTCTTCGACTTAGACGGGGAGGTTAGAGAGAGAAGCTCTCCCTTCTCTCTTGCCTTTTCAAATTTCAAATTTGAAATGCGTTGCGGTTCTCGATCAATTCTTGCCGTCACCGGCCAGTTTAGCCCTCTGAGGCTCTCAATAGCTCTCTTTGGTTCGCTTCCTTCTTCTTCCCGACTCGACCTCTTTGGCAGTACACTTAGGTACTTCTCTCGTTGAGGGTTTGCTGCGATAAGCTCTCCGTTCTCTCTTATATTTTTTCAAATTGTTCGAAGGTGGTTCTCGGTCCTTGTGGGCCTTGGTTGTTTCTGTCACTCTCGGCCCCTCTTTCCCTCTCCTAGTCTTGTGTTTCTTGTGGGCTCTGTGGATGTGATGGACCATCCCTTCGGTTCATTCCCCCCTTTGCAGAAATCGACCCCGGTGAGGTCCCCTATCCCAGATGCTTCTTTCATCGAAAGCATGAAGAGACTGGATCTGGGTTTTGGGATTCCGTCGATGAATACAGTGCCTTCCCTTGTGCTGTCAGAGGCTGGGGCAGATGGGCTTTGCACTGCGACGTTGAAGGTAGGTAATTCTCTCCCTCCTTTGTCAAGTGCTGAGAATGCTTCCTCGTGCCCAATTTCTCTCAATTGTAGGTCCGTGGATGCTCTGGGCAGATGAAAATTTTCCCTCCCCTATGTGTTGATGGAGACACGACATTCATTGTCCCTCCCCCTGAAGTTGTTTCTCAAGGGGAGCTAATTTGGGGATTCTCCCTCATTGGGTATTTCAATGGAAAGCCCCTTAATTTCCATACGGTTAATCATATTGCTCGAAAAATATGGGCTAGATTTGGGGTCAGCCATGTTGCAGAGTAGGGGATGGGTTTTATTTATTTCGGTTTGCTTCCCATGAAATGATGGACTCATGTTTGTCTGCTGGCCCTTGGGCCTTTGGTGGAAGGCCTCTCTTCCTCAAACAGTGGGACCCTGGCATGCCGGCAAGTAGGGAGGATCATAAGTCTTTCTCCATTTGGATCAATCTTCGCAATGTCCCCCTTGACTTCTGGACCCCCTTGGCTTAAGTTGGATTGCTAGCGCTATGGGGAAACCTCTTCTGGTTGATTCT
This sequence comes from Nepenthes gracilis, assembly GCA_033239525.1. Taxonomy (NCBI): domain Eukaryota; kingdom Viridiplantae; phylum Streptophyta; class Magnoliopsida; order Caryophyllales; family Nepenthaceae; genus Nepenthes; species Nepenthes gracilis. The sequence continues at coordinate 7,608,414 of BSYO01000028.1, read as the reverse complement.
CTTACGGCTAAGATGGAAAGGCTCAAGTTTGTGAGGGTTTGTGTTAAAGTGAATTCTGAGTCCGTAATGCCTTCCAAAATTAGGCTGGACTCAGGGGGGCAACCTTCTTCAAATTAGCCAGCTCTTGTGGAGGTTGAATATAGCTTGAGACCAATCTGGTGTGGTGGCTATCATCTTCTTGGCCACAATAGTTCCCAGTGCAACTCCATGCATTCTTTGCCTAACTCTGCTCCCTCAGTGCCAGAGTCAACCCAGTTTGCTGGGGTGCCGGTTGTTGGAGAAAATGTGCCAGTTAAGGCTTGTCATAGTGGGCATAATACTGCCTAGTGTAAAACGATGAAGGAGTTCCATCCTACGGGCAGAATATTGGTAGCCCCCCACTCCAGGGTGACCCAACGTTCTCCTAAGAGGAATGTTCAGTGCCCACATGCAGCTGAGCAGATGGTTACGGATGATCAGGCTCCTGCCTCATGTTCTTCTCATGCTGCTGTGGGTTTGGTTACTGCCATTAATGAGAAGGATCATAGCAACACATTGATTGGTTGTTCTCAGGTTGTTGTTGATCTTGAGCAACCTCATGGAGCATCCGGTGAGCATTTGACTTGTTTGGGTTGGCCTGATCCAGGCTCTGATCCTGGTGTGGCCTTGGTGGGCCATGAGGTTGTCTTGTCGCTAGGTGCTTAGGCTGCTGAGAATAAACCATTGAAAGAAGCATTCCGAGAGGTTGATGAGCTTCTGACCTCTATTCCTTCTCATGCTGATTGTCCAGGCCTTGCTCCTAATTTGCCCACATCTATTAGAGATCCTGGCTCTGCTCCAAGACAGCCCTCAGCTATTGGTAATAAGGAAGACCAAGCCTAGTCAGGGGCTGGAGTGCTTTTGTGCGGTGATCATCATGTAAAAGATATCCACAAAGAATGGCACCATGTTCCATATGCTGAGGTCTTGAGGAGTGGAATTACAGCAGCTGATGCTGGTATCCCTGGTGCAGGTGCTACCCCTCAGCAAGAAATCAGCAAAGTGGTGTGGCATCCAGCTTCAGATGTTGCTTTTCCGATAAGTGGATCTTCAAATGCTACTGATGAGACGGGTTCATATGAACCTCTCATGCCCATTCAATCTATTATCGTTGCAGAGCATTGGGATGCTCAAGGAGGAACTATTGGTCTTGATGTGAACGTTATTTCCCATGCTCTTAGCTCTGCCCCCAGAGTTGGCTCTCCGTCCCTTGATCCTCAGGGTGGGGACCCAAGATCGGGTAACAGTATTAGTAGCTTAAGGAGGAATATTTTAGAGTTTCGTAAGTATCTTATTTGTCCCGCAACACATGGAACTGAGGTCTTTTATGATGGCCACGATACTCCTTCTGATGACTTTAGGCTAAAACCCATCTTAAAGAAACCGAAGAAGCCTAAAAAGAAACATTCTCCTTCCTCTCATCATCATGGATAGAGTTGCCTGTTTTGCATTTGCTGGTTGGAATGTGACTTTGCAATTGACCGAGGTGATTTTGCCATGATGATGGCTATATGCCGAGATGACTGAGTGTTGGATTTGCTGGTTGGAATTTGCTGACCGAGGTGACTTTGCAATTGACCGAGGTGGTGGTGCAAACGACTGAGCTGGATTTGCCAAGATACAGATGGTCTTTTGCCGACATGACACTGTGGATCAAGTTGTTTTTGACCAAGAAACATTATGACCGGGATGGTAGAATTGCCTGAGATTCTGTGAGACAAGGTGCTTTCTTCCGAGGTGATGTAGATGAGTCTGAGATCCTTGCCGATGGCCGAGATGCTGATGATTAGTCGAGGTCTCTCTGGGACTTGTTGATGGCAGGGACTAGCTGCTATTGTGCATGAAGTCTTTTTAGGATTTCTGCTGCCATTTGGGCTGTAGCTTGCTCTTAACTTGGAACGATGGCATTTAGGCCGCTTTCTTTCCTTTTGTATTCTTCTTTCGGTCTCATGTTTTTTGGCCGGTGTTTTGACTTTAGTTTCTTTGGGTTCATAACATATATTACGGTGCTCGGGATTACCCCTGTGTCTTTGTTCTACATCCAAGTTAGGAAAACACTTGGAGATAGAATATTGAATTTGTATTTTTTTCTTTTTTCATTAATAAAATTTTTCCTTACTTACCAAAAAAAAAAAAAAAGATTCTACGACTTGATAACCTCAAACCTGAGAAGCCTTGAGTGAAAGGGTCCAGATTAGGCTGGAAGAATGATTAAATTTTAGAGCATGGGATGAAAGGCCGGAATGGCAAAACCTATGCTATTCCTGGGATATTGGAAAACCTTCGGCTCATGATAAAACTTCATATAGCACTCTTCCAAGAAAAGTCCATAGCAGATAGGTCCCATACATCTCGCCAAACCATTTGGAGTTGAAGACATTTCTCAACACCAAGAGGCTGCGTTTGCCTTCTAGGTGGAGACAATTAGAAAATTTGAATAGTAGCTGTTCCAAGGAAACACTGATAGACATTTGGCCGAGTTAGACAGATCACATTTACAAGAGAGATCAGGATGTATCCCCCACTCAAATTCAAAATATCGATCCTTAAACCCTACGACAGAAATTTGATCCTATGGATCATTTGGATAATTTCCGTACATTGTTGGGATTTTTGGGCCTAGATGATTTGGTCTTATATCTCTACTTCCCGTTAACCCTCAAAGGGGATGTTTGAATTTGATTTTACCAGTTGATACCAAATTCGATTCAAACATTTTAGGAGTTGGTTGACAACTTCTTGTCACAGTTTACCTTCAGCAAGAGGGAAGAAAAGCAGTCATGGCACCTTATCTGTCTTGGCTCGGTTCAATGTGGAAGCTTGAGGAATATCGAAACTGATCGATGAAGTGAAGTTAAATTCCTTCATGTCGACCGTGCAGTCAAGAGAATTCTTTAAATACTTGGTTTAGTAAGAGCTCGAGATATTTCTTAAGGTAGAAACCATTACCCGAGTATACATTATCGCCAAAGAGGTCGACGAAGTAAAGAAACTAGAGCGCATAGATATATATCTAGGATCGACTGGCGGAAAGAAGAGGAGTGAAAATAATTCCAATGCCTGAGATCCCAAAAAGCAACTGAGGATGGAATCGAGCGTTAGAAGGGAATACATGCCCTTGAACTTAAGTTCTTTGAATGACACTCGGATAAATATCTTGATATAGATTTGGAACGAGAAATTCCTGAATTGGCCCAAATCGGTCAAGAACTTAGGAGGGGAATAAGTTGAAATACCATTTCTACTATCGATCTCTGGGTCATAATACCGAGGATTGCCAGACTCTGTTGAAGAAGATTGAGACTCTTATTTAAAAAAGGATATCTCAATAAGTTCTTAAAATACTTGGGCAAAGCCCCTGAGAATACCAATAACAATGAGGTAGGGTGGCAAGAACAACCACGCAATTGAGTGGCGGTCAGAGTGATAATCATGATATTAACAAGGCCACATAGAAATAAAGCTCCGAATCACACTGAGAAGACTTCCAACAGTAAGAAATAGAGGCCAGCAATAAGGAATGATATCATTAGGTTTGTAACCACGATATGACTCATTTAGTAACTTCCCATTTTGACTCTCTTGTTATATCCATACTCGTTTCGAATAATACTTTTGATTATCAATTTTAACAACTTTTTGTTAATGATGAAAGTTTTAGGAGCTTGCTTTACCTTGATACCAACTTTAAACTTGGATTAAAAAAGAATCAAATGAAATTGGTTGAGGGACCCTTATGTGGGTTGGACAATGAATTTATGCCGATCCAAGGAAACTATTCAGTTTGAAGTTATATTAGGAACGTACCCAACGATAGCATCTTGAATGCTAACGTTCCTAGTGGTGGACTTACCTTTGGGTTACAATGTAATATTGTGGCAACCTTACTTTGTGGCGTTTAGAACATTGACATAAATCTCTCATGTATAGATGAAATTCATGACAATATGTGGAGTCGGAGAGGTCATAGGCGACCAAGTCACTAGCCGAACATGCCATTTAGTGACCAAGTCACTAGCCGAACATGCCATTTAGTGACCAAGTCACTAGCCAAACATGTTATTTAGCGCAAGTCACTAGCCGAACATGTTATTTAGTGCAAGTCAATTAAGTGGTTCCGAACCAGCCAATTGAAGAATTTGAACTTCGAGACAAAGCAACCTTACAATAAGGATAGTCTGGGTGAGTCAACCACTGAATCTCGTTAGATCCGAATAAGCCCGAAAAATATGTGTAGATCGGAGGCTCTCTACGGGGTCAACTACGTGAGCAGTTGATGACCTTCTTTTGGCAAAACTTAGACGTGTTTGTGTGGATACCCACGGATATGCCAAGGATTTTGATCGAGGTGATGGTCCACAGGTTAGGTCTCAATCCTAAACAAAAACCGATCAGGTATAGTGGAGGAACCACTCTATAGAGAAGTTGATTGTCATGAAAGAGGAAGTCAAAAAGCTTATTAACGCGGACTTTATAAGGGAAGTCCAATACTCAGATTGGCTATCAGATGTCCTCCTCATCAAGAAAAGCAATGAAAAATAGCGGATGTGTGTCGATTTCATCGACGTGAATAAGACATGTTAGAAGGACAACTTTTTACTACCACTAATTGATTTGCGGTAGACTCAATATTCGAGCACGAACTACTATGTTTCATGGATGCATATTTAGGATATAATAAAATCTAAATGCGATATGATGATGAAGAGCTTACTTTATGACCAATTAGGGGACATACTACTACAAATTCATACTCTTCGACCTAAAGAATACGGAAGCGACATATCAGAGGCTAGTAAATAAGATATTCGAAGCACAAATAGGAAGGAATATAGATGTATATATGAACGATATTTTCGTTAAAAGTAAAATAGCTGATGACTATGTTCACAACCTAGGCAAAGCTTTCGAGATATTTTGAGCACACAAAATGAAGTTAAATTCAACAAAGTACATATTCGGAGTAACTTTTGAAAAGTTCCTTGGGTTTATAGTGTCTCACTACGGAATTGAGGTGAACCTTGAGAAAATAAAAGTAATCATGGACATGAACCCACCTTGAACCGTGAAGAAAGTCCAGAAGTTAACCAGAAAGATTCGTAACACTCTCTCAATTCTTAGAAAATTTTATAGAGAAATACCTTCCGTTCTCTAAGGCACTGAGAGGAATTAAGGCAAATGATTTTTAATGGATGGAAGACTACCAGTTAACCTTCCAAGAACTAAAAGAGTACCTCACCAACCCTCTACTCCTATCCTCTTCAAAAGAAGGTTAGAAATTATACTTTTATCTAGTCATATCTAACACGGTACTAAACTCAATCCTACTTAGATAAGAGTCTGAGGTACAACGAAAGGTCTATTATGTCAATAAAATTCTGACAGATATTGAGACTCCTTACTCGTGTGTCAAAAGGATCGCTTTAGCACTAGTCCATTATGCCAGAAAGTTTCAACCATACTTTCAAGCTCACAAAATCGTCATTCTAACTAATTAATCATTAAAGGGGATCCTCCAAAAATCTGAGGTATCTGGACGTTTGATCAAATGAATTATGGAATTAGGCGAGTTTAACATAGAATTTCGAGTACGGCTAATTATAAAGGGAAAGTTCTCGTGAATTTCATAGTTGAAATGATGACCCCAATTTGAAGTGATATTGAGATCATTCTAACTAATCAATCGTTAAAGGGGATCCTGTAGAAATCTGAGTTGTCCGACGTTTGATCAAATGGAATGTGGAATTGCGTGAGTTAAATATAGAATTTCGAGTATGGTCGACCATAAAGAACAAGCCCTCGCGGATTTCATAGTTGAAATGATGACCTCGATTCCAAGTGATATTGAAAAGTATGAAGACCCCCATCTACGTGAAGAGGCGCTAGCATTAATCTTGTAAATAGATGGGTTATCTTCCAATCAAGGAACGGAGCTGTTGTGATCCTGAAAACTTCAGATGGATCAGAGATAAAATACTCAATGACACTTAAATTTTCTACCACTAATAACGTCACAGAATATGAAGCCTTATTGGCCGGACTCAAACTAGTAAAGGAATATTCAGCCAAAAGCCTAATCTTTCACAACAACTTGGAGCTAATCGTCAACAAAGTAATTGAAAATTTTGAGGTGTCTAGTCTATTACTCGCAAAATAGCTTGTTAGAGTAAATGGTTGACCAAATCGTTTGATAATGTGAAAATTTGCCACATCCCGAGGGAAGATAATTGGAAGGTGAATTAGTTGGCAAAAGTGCTAGCATTTGGGAACTTTGAGCAATATGCCAAAGAGATGAGAGAAGTCCTCACTATCCCAAGCATAGGGGTCCTAGAAGAAGAGGTACTCTAGATCTCAAACGGTGATACCTAAATGACTCTGTATAGAAGGTACCTTAAAGAAGGCCTTCTTCCAGAAAACCCAAATAAAGACAAACACATAAAAGGACAACAAGATGGTACACCCTCATAGATAAAAAACTATACTGAAGAGGATACTCCATTCCTTACATGAGGTATTTAATGCCAACCGAAGCTCACTACGTGAGTGAGGTGTACCTTAGAATTTATGGGCCGCACATAGGAGGTAAAAACTTGGCATTCAAAGTCATGCAGTAAGGTTATTACTAGCCCATGATAAAGAGAGACATTATGAAATTTGTAAAGAAATGTAAAAATTGTCAGATCCACGGTAACGTCCTCATCAGCTACATACATAACTCCAAACCCTACAGTCGCCCTGACCATTCGCTTAGTGGGGGTTGATATATTAGGCCCGTTACTCATTGCATCAAAATAAAGAAAGTTTGTTATAGTTGTCATTGACGACATCACAAAATAGGTGGATGCCTCCTCGTGGGTGAGGATAACCGAGCAAAATGTGATCGAATTCATCGATAGAGCATCATGTGCAGGTTTGGGATTCCTGAGGTAATAGTGACCGATAATATAACCCAATTCACCGGTAAAAGGTTCATTGAGTATTGCATGCATTTAGGAATCAAGTTAGTTCATACTTCTATTACCTATCTGGCAAATGAATGGGCAAGTGAAAATAATGAACAAAACCTTACTACATATGTTAAAAATGAAGTTAGAAGACACAGGAGGCCTCTAGGTAGACGAGTTGTCTTTCATATTATGATCCAGTCATTCCAAAAGAGGAATTGAGCTACCTAGTTATCGAGTTTTCAACCCACAAAGCAATTTCTAACTTTTGAGAGCATCTCGATTTGTTTGGAGAAGTTTGAGATGCAGCAAAACTGCAGATATCCCATTAACGGGTTGCTCGAAATTAACACAAGAAATATCGTTTAACTTATGTTATGGGATAGAAACAATCATTCCAGTAGGAATTGAGCTACCTAGTTATCGAGTCTTCAACCCACCAAGCAATTTCCAACTTTTGAGAGCATCTCGATTTGTTTGGAGAAGTTTGAGATGCAGCAAAACTGCGGACAGCAGCTGTGTGACTGAATTTTGCTAGTGATCTGCTGTCTTCTAGCTGAATGATTGGATTCTTTTGTTGACTTCAATTACTAACGGGTGGGAGCTGCTTCCTGCAGTCTTGGATTTATGCTGAATTACTCAACAGCTGTGCCTTGATGCTACCCAGGGGTTGCTGATGCTGTTCTTTTGGCCAAGTATGAGGATGGTTTTTTATTTGGCTGTCCCTTGCCGAGATGTAAGCAACGGATGAGATGCTTTTGACCGAGGTTCTTTATGGCCGAGGTGGTGTTTTGTCCGAGTTTTTGACTTTGCTGTTTGGATTTTACGGTCGAGATGCATATTGCCGAGGTGTGCATTTTCTGTGTTTTGGGCTACTTCTATTTTATTCTGATCAAGGTCAGTTCTGCCCGTAGCAGAAAGGGGCAGAATCTGTTTTATGCTGTTGCCGTGAGCCTTGATGAAGCAGGATGGTGATCCATCGGTGTATGCATTGGGACGTGATGATTTTGATGGTGCACTCTGCATAGACCTGGCTTGGAAAATCTACACTGAGCTGACGAATCAACCCGGGATGAGGTGTGCAAATGACCGCGGCTCTTTTTTCCGAGTTGCATACGGTTGAGATATCTTTTGGCCGTGATGTCTGCAAGGCTAGTGCTGTTGCACTTTTATGAGATTATTTGCTTCTGGCAGAGCTGGCGATCCAGCTTTGGTCAGAGGAATTGGGCCTTTTATGTTTGTATTTTTATTTTCATGACTTGTGTCATGGTACTCAAGGGGTTGCCCTTACTGTTATGTTCTACCTCCAAGTCGGCAAAACACTTAGATTAGAACATAGATGTTGTAATTTTCTATTTCTTTTTTAATGCATTTTAATTACTTACCAAAAAAAAGGTATGATGTACTCATATTGATGACAATAAAATTGCTATGCATTTGTTATATTAATTCCTCATTTATCTACTTGCATGTCATTTTATGAGTATAAGCGACCATGACCGACTCTAAGTCGGGTGAAACTCTTGTTAAATCGACTTGCTATAAAGCACGGACATAACCTCCGTTGAAGCAATCAAGCAACCCAAATAACGGTTGGACACAAACTATCATATAAAGACCCAGAGGGCTTGCAGACCAAGGTCCAACCCCTCTTTCGAGAGGTCGAATAAAAAAACTTAGGAGGCTTTCTCAACATAAATGCTACGACGTCTTCCAACAGGAATGAGCACCATCAATTAAATAAGTTGACGGATTAAGGTCCAACACATGAGTGTTACAACACCTTCTCATGAGAATGAGCACCATCAGACAAAAATAGTCAATGGACTAGGGTCCGAGAAAGCTTGGCTGCATTGGCAATTATGTATAGTTGGCAAACAAAGAACATGTTGAACAAAAATTTAGCATAAAAAAGACGCTAACAACAATGATTTAATGACCAAATATTTACAACATGGAAAACCAAACTTTCAAGAGAAAGGTTACAATTATACTATCGTTTGCCTACGCATGAGCATCTCAACTATCCTAAGGTCGAGAGTTGATTGGAGATCATGGCAACGGATACCCACCTTGCTCCAACCGTTAACGTCTGAACGCTGAGAAGCTCCGAAATTTCTCGGATCAAGGTAACCTAGAGGAAAGTCGGGAGCAACTAAGGACATGATTTGCTTATAGCAATAAAATTCGTCATGGAATCTATCATTTAGAGCAGGTCCAACCTCTTTGATCGGAGACGTATCCTCAATTCTCCTTCGAGTCGAGCACACATCTTGAATCTTGTCCTCGAGTAAGGGATTCGATCCATGGCCATAGAGTTTTCATCAAATAACTCTTGGGATCTCACCAACCACTTGGACAACTCCTTATCTAGGTAAGTAGCCTGATCTCAACTTTACTTAGCCTTGGCAATGGCAGCATCAACTCGGATCTCTATCTCCATGAGTATGGTAAGGTTAGTGAGCATTTGCGAACATTTGAGACAGACGAAAAATCTCAACATCTCATTTGTATAGCCCATTTGCGATTAAACGAACTAGCTCCTACAATTGCCAAACAAAGCAAAATGGTTAGTCGAAAATAACGATGACAAACTTACCAAAAAAAAAATATAACGATGACAAAAAGAATGCTTAAAGGCAAAGGGCTCCACAAGCGATACCTTAACGGAAAAGATCTCTCCTTGAAAAAAGGACATGGAGAAGATCCGAACTTGAACATGGGTGGAGTCCTCCAGCACAAAAGAGGTACTGTGTGATACTGAAAAAGATTACTTACTTACCAAAAAAAAATTCTGAAAAAGAACTTTAAGCACAAGGGGAGGTGAAAAAGCACTTAAGTCCTCCAAGTGCCTAGATACCGAAACATCAGTATGAGGAATCTCCTCCGCTTCCATAACCTCGAATTATTATCAAACTCCTCTATCGCCTGATCATTATTAATAAACTTGTAATAAAATCACAGGAGGCATAGAAGCAAACTCGTTGGGTGACAAATTAACAAAAACTAGGACCCCGTACTCAGCTGAAAATGGAGCGTTGATCGGTTCATTTGATTCACTCACAATGGGATCATTTATTCGGGTAACCGTGGGTATCAAAGCTTCACTACCCATAGTGAACTCGGGCGGCTCTTGAAAAACTGAGCAACCTAGTGAAGAATCAATAGAAGCTAACCTCTGAGACGACTCATCGGCTTCCAACATGGTCATCTCATCATAGGCCTTGTCGATCGCCCTATCATAGTCGCTCAAGGAAGATAGGAAGGGATCTGCCCTACTAAACGCCTTTTAGAGGAATCTAGGATGAAAAGTTCTCCCGATTTTTTCTTGGGCCAACGAAGAGGCATGTCTACAATAGCCTTCCCTTCCATTCTCACTTTCTAATTGACCTTAGCGTGTTCTTGTTGGGTCAAAAAATTATTTATTCACCGGAGCAAAATGGCATTTTACTTGATCAGCTCTATCAAGGGATGAGTCACAAAAGACTCATTCTTTAAGATATCTCTAGAACAAGTAGGATTGACCAACCTCCATTCATTGAAAATGGTTCGGATAGGACTGCGCAATATAAAGTATCGATCCTTACAACTCTTTATTGAGTCTGAATTTAACCCCGCTTATTCTATACTTTTTTCGGGGGGTAAAAGAAATCTAATCACTTTTCTGATTGAAACGGAAAACAACTTTAATAGCCCTAATATCCGGACAAAATTTTCAGCAATGGAGGAAAATGCACAAGGAAATCAAGTATCTAATAGTGTTGGGATGGAGGCGTGCAATAGGAATTTCAAGGGACTCCAGAATTTCATGTAGCTCCCTTGTAAAGGGAATATGAACGCATTCCTTCAATTGGAGCTCGTAGCTGCTACCGAAGCCAAACCAAGAAGAGTAGGCTCTCTCATCAGTCTCAAAGGAACATGAAAGGGAACATCGATAGGAATATTAAACCTATTGTAAATGTCTATCACATCCTCATTGGTGAAAATGGATGGAATCTTAGTGACTCTTTTAGAAGATGTTTGATGATCCATGGAGACAAGGAAAAGTAAAGAGTAAATTGGGGCTAAGAGATGTGAAATGTGAAGAAGTGCAAAACAAAATAGCACTAGAGTTTAAATAGCCAACAATTTGACCCAAAAATGGTATTGTCTAAGGATGCTAAAGAGGCGCATTACTATAATAGTTGAGACACGTACCAGCATCAAAGTGTGCTGCGGCACGTTTGTTTCACTGCGCCAGTAATGATAGCCTAACACAACGCCTCCAACGTAGCAGACTGATAGCTGATGGCTCTGATGCCCAGATCAATGCGTCTGCTTCATTGCGGAGGTAATGATGGCCTAATGTAGCGTTTCTCAAGGCGACAGATTGGCAACGAGTGGCCCTGACACTACCTTAATTAAAATCAATTCGATTAATTTACAAATGCACAAATAGCACATTTGCTCAAAGTAAATTATTATACATCGGATTGTCAGAAGATTGAGTTATCAGATTGTCAAAAATTAAATAACAAAAAATGACATCCAAGTGCATCAACCACTTAGAGAATACAAGAATATTGAAGCCATGCAAAGAAAAAAAATCATTCGAGTAGCTCGATTCATTGATTTCTTTCACAATGTATAAACAAACAACAATAAAATACAACTCTGGTGAGAAGGAAAAAAAAAATGTAGGACAACCGGTAAAAAAACCCCTCTCTCCAAGAACTTTAATGGCACCATGGAGGGAAGCAAAGAACAAAAATCGTCCGACAAAGCCTACAGTAGTCACCCAAGTCACCTCAAGGGCAAACATAAAGGCGAGGACCTTGTTACAATGATGAATGTTTGGTTTTGGCAATGCAGTAAAAGAGAAAAACAAAGATGGTTTTTCATATAAAAGAGGCTAACCAAAATAGTCTTCAAGCATTTTCTCGAATCCCGACTTCAAAAGTTGGAAGAGAATTTCCACCAACTTCAACTCGTGGTAACAAAGACGCTATGTTGGCTCAAAATAGTTATACCATTGGGCAATGCAAGGGATGCCCCATGATATAAGGTAGAGAGAGTTCCTCAATTTATAACCAAGATGAGTGCTTAGTGGACATTTAACTTAAAAAGGTATCAAATCATAGTATTGATTGCAAAGAATAAACCCTTGCCAAATAAGACCTCGAATGAGTAGAATATTTGAAAAATGGGCACGCATTGATGAAATTACAGTTGGCGTCCCATCAATGATGTACTGGGGGTTGAAATTCAAACCTCCCAATATGAGGAGGCTAGTGACGGGTATGGTCAAGAATAGAATGGCCTAATACTCAAATGAATAAGATGTCCAAATACTAATGAATTAATAAAGATATCATAGAACCCATCAGGTAATAGTATACGAACGTATAAGCTAAGGGACATGATCTAAATAGTCAAATATTAAAGAATCATAATAAGTTATTTAATTGTCGGACATAAAGGGCGGCTGAGTTGATCAATAGTTGGTAATCAGACAATCTTGCCATTGAATTGAGATGGCCATTATACATGTAAGAAACATCCTTCACCACTAATTTAAAGTAGCATCATGCACACGCATTAGTTTCAGGTGCCAACCAAACGTCTCTTACAATAAATAAACCCTCTCCTCCAAAGAAGAGGGGAGAAAGGAAGGAAAAAAAAACAAAAGCCACTCAATAAATAAGTACACAAAAATAAAAGCCACTCAACCATATGAGTAACAAAAGGAGCATTACCCTCCATACATACACTTATTCCTATCCTTTCTAAATTTTCACATTTGTTTTTTACATATTTCACATTCGAATAAAAAGATCATTAATTTGAGCGTTGTAAGATATACCATGGAGCAAGTCCAATACACTTCTTACGTTTTACTTGTTTTGTTATGTTACGTTAGATCTAAATTCAGAATTATGAAGACCGGATTTATTACTATTTGAACGTTCAAGTGTGACAAAGTGCATCCCTAATTCATACATCAATTCAAATTCTTGAGACATATTAAGTCTTTTTATGCCTTTAAATAGTATAAATATTTTTTAGACATTAAAATAAGAATTTTCAACACTGCAATAGATGTTAAAATAATGGAGAATGGGGATCCTTCTTCTCCCTAAGGAAAAGCAAAATTTGCTTTTCTATTTTTCACTATTGAATGAAAATCTAATGGCAAAAGTTTAAAAAATAAAAAAAAATATTATGTATAGTTATTTTTTTAATTTTTTTATAATATTAATATTTAATAAATATTAAGTTAAATATCATAAATATTTTTAATAGAAATATTTATTTAAATATTATTATATAAATTTTAAATTTTTATCATTGGATTAAAAATAATCCAATAGTAAAAATAGGAAAAGCAAATTCTTTTTTTTTTTTTTTTTTGAGGAAGAAGCATGATCCCCTAATCCGAAAATAATGTAGATTGGTCATCGTACGAAAGAGATAAATGGCTTATTTGAAGAAAAAAAAATAAAAATAAAAAAGAATGAAGATATAGATAAGATAGAAAAATGCATGGTCTGCTATGATTAATAAGAATGACATTGAATTTTACGGTCGGATATATAATTACTACTTTGAACCCTGCCGCTGGGAACCTAAACTTACCGATAAATAATTGACAGATACGAAGTCATACACCCACAATTTTCTTCGAACCAAAGACGTGATATTCTTCCCTACTTTATTAAAACAAAGCCACCTACAACAACGGCCAGAACTTAAAAAAAAAAAAAATCATTTCCACCTTTTTTCTTTCTTCTCCTGTTCGCTGTTCTGGGATTGTGGTGGATTTTGCTCCTTGCCCGGTCTGGTTTGTTGTTATTACGTCCTTTTGTGGTTCTTGGAGATCTTCATCTCTTCCTTTTTTGAGCTCTTGACAGATTATAATCCCAATCCGTTTTTCTTTGCTTTCGTCTTCGGCTATCTTGGTATTGGGGGATTTCTTTTCCAAAAAAATAAAATAAAATAAAATAAAATAAAATTTTGAGTGAGCTGCATAGGAACTATCGGCCGCAACTTTGGATGCTTGTCTCCTTTATGTGGATGCGCCTCTGAAATGCGCTACCTTGTTCACGTCGGTTCATGTCTTGATGCCTTCTCCTGGGTTGGTGCATCATGGTTCAGAGGTTCGAGGCATCTCTTCTGTTCTGGCCGTCGCTGGCCTTGACTACCAGGGTTGCTTTTTCTTTCTTGCCAAAAAAATAATTTTGAGTGAGCTGCATAGGAGCTATCGGCCGCAACTTGGGATGCTTATCTCCTTTATGTGGATGCGCTTCTGAATCGCTCTACATTGTCCATGTTGGCTCATATCTTCATGCCTTCTCCTGGGCTGGTGCATCATGGTTCAAAGGATCAAGGCATCTCTACGGTTCTGGCCGTCGCTGGCCTTGACTTCCAAGGTGGCTTTTTCTTTCTTGCCCAAAAAAAAAAAAAGAGGTTTGGCTGGATTTGGCCTTTTTTCCGGTCATCTTGTTGCAGGTCGGCGTCAAATTGGGAGCTTGACTCCGCCGTGGGAAGAGCTGCTTCTTTGTTGCTTGATAGGGGGGGCTCCCATTCACCAACGCAGACTAAAAGTGCTCTCCGAACCGTGCTGGATAGTCCCCCATCACACGGCTCTCAAACCCAACCTGTGGTGGTTGCAGCTGATGGAGCGTGATGCATGAGGTCTGTGATTTAGGCCTATGTCTGTGTGGATATGTCCGACTTCTCTTCTGGTGCGTCTGTGGTGGTAATTAGGCCCATGATCACTGCTGTTGCTATGGTTGGTGTGTTCGCATGTGTTGAGTAGGATATTATATTCGAGGCTACTGCTGTTACCCTATTTGATGTGGTTGCGATTCTAGTATGTGCTGCTATGACCGCATTGATTCATCGATGGATCGTATTTGGAACCATGCTGATTCTGCTACCCATATTTGATCTTGGCCATTGGGTTGTGTCTTTGGGTATGGTTTGTTTAATTTTTGTATCGTGTGTTTGGGTGATGCCCTAGTCTCTATGTTTTATACTTAAGTTGATTTAACACTTGGTATTAAAACATAGGTCTTTATAAATTTTTTTTTATTTTAATACAATTTACTTACTTATAAAAATTAAAAAAAAAAAAAACTACGGCCAGAACTTTACACAATGCCCCAAAAATAAATAAATAAATTAATTACCTCAAGGCGAGACGCTACTTGTAATCCAGAAAAAGCACTACGTTACCAACATCTGTACACCTAACCATTCAAAATGGCCACTTTTGTCACCAGCATTATGCCTCTTACCCACAGGTATGCAGCTCCGCAGCGACCACCTTCACACACAAAAATGCACCTCCTTGTTCCTGGTAGTCACCATCTTAAACAGCACCTCTCCCCGCCCTCTGCCGCCGCTCATGGGCATCACTCTTGTTGTTTTATTCCTCTGAAAGCTCATGCACGTATCTTTTGGTAGACTCGCCCAGTTGTAGGACAACTTCCCTCGAAATCATTCTGATAGCATTACCATGGGGTGATCCTTTCGCTCCCTTTGCGTGCTTCTGCAGACAGCCCCCGCCTAACACAAGCTTGCATGCAAGATAATCCGGTATCACACGCTCTGCTCAGCCTCTCCTTCCACTGTTCCTCCTAGCAAGTGAAAGAGCAGTTTCACCATTCGTGTTCATGACATCCACAATGAGACCCATTTGCATTCAAGAGCTCACACACCTGCCCATACCCTTCTCTTGCCACTCGCATTACGACATGTAGCCATCTCCATTGGGCATGTCGATGCCGTAGTCCCTACTAGTCAACAACCTGACTGCTTCCAAGTGTCCATGGCGTTCTGCACAATCGCCGGCATTGTGACTGTCTATTTCATGTGCAAACTCAAGAACTATTTTTCAAACTAGTCTTGCTTCTGGCTAATTTTGGATAAGTTGATTACGTTTTCATCAGACTTGGCACACAGATTTACCTCCCGCCCCAGCATGTCCAAGAGCTCGAAAGTCCTCCTCTATGTGTACTATCGTGGCAGTAACCACAGCTGCTTTGAAGCCATCATCATGCCAATGGTCGAGATTTATTTCTGACTAGCAAGATGAATGGACATTCACCTGAGGATTGCTTTAAAGCTAATCATGGAATTACCTCAAAAATAGTTTGCTCACCAAGTGTCCAGCTAGCACCTTTAAGTTGCTGCTTAAGGGTGCCGTTTTGTCACTGAGAAGATGTAACACTGTTGGATTAAGTGCATTGGGCGGACACCATTGATGAGTCAACCCGACCCAATAGTTGGTCCATGTGGTTACTTCCACTGCTAATGTGGTGGGAGGTTACTCACCATGTATGGAAGATGGGAAGTTAATTTATAATATCCTCCTTCCTCATTCTCTTAAAACGGCTTCTCTATATACGTGGATGGTTTCCATCATCTAGAGTAGAAGAAGAAAATGAAAAAACTAAAAACAATGACCGTAAGAAGTGGAGAGAAAAAACCCAAGAAACCCTTCTAAATCCTTGACACTTAGATTATGAAAAGTGAGTGTTTTTTATTTGTGATTGTACTTTGTCCTAGTTCTTGAGTTCATTTGCGTTTTTCATTTTTTCGAAAGGAAATCAGTTATTCAACTAAGATCCTGAGTTTTTCTACCTATTGTGGAGTGTGTTTTTTTTTATCATACTTCTCAGTTCTAGCATGTTCCATGGTTTTATCTTTCACACTGCCTGATGGAATCCAAGAAACCACCGATTAGTCCTTAATGTACACAGGAACCAACATTATTGCCCAAGCCAAAATCAGCACCCTCTGCTGTCAGTACTTTAAGGCATTCATCTTGTTTATATTTTGCACAGATCATGTGAGCTGTATCGCCAGAATGTTTGAGAGTTTATATGGCATCCAGCATCTATTCTACATTAGAGGATTGCTGACAATCCAAGTCGAGCAGCCTTGTGTAACAGGCGGAACTCACAGGGTTGTCTGAACAGGTGATTCTATACCAGCTCCACACCTAACCAGCAGAGAGAGAGAGAGAGCTAGAGTACGGACACATAGAATGCAGTGTGATGTGGTCAAGCTACCATGCCGAAGAAATGAGTTCCAAGGTTGACACAATAAATGAGGGACTGGATCCAAATTATGACTCATCTCCCAAGGGCTGCTACTAATTGCTCTTATTTACTAAGCCACAGGTCATTGATTTATTGATGTTGACTTTAAAAAGACAGCAATTGTAGCCGTAGAAGATTAGAATGTAGTTTCCCCTTTTCCTCTTAAGCTTCGTTGTCCTTTAAAGTATGTTAGTCTTTTAAATTGATGAGTGATTTCTTAAGTAGACTATCATATTTAATGGTCCTCTGTGAATGAGTAATTTTCGATTCTTAAGTAATTCCCTAAATAGACTATATAAAAGTAGAGTATTTTTTTTGTTGGGTGAGTGATTTCCCCAATACCATCTTATCAAATCCGAAGTAATGCAATATATCTTCTTTCTATTGCTCTTGATTTCAGTCCAACATCAACTGGCATCAGAGAGGGGCCATGGCAAAAGGATCACAAAGTCATGGAGAAAACAGCGCCACGAAATCCGACATAAGAGAAGAATTCAAAAATATGAGACATCCCAAAAACAATATGCAGAGAGCGTTGAACGAAATGCTCCGAAGTTTATCATCACATGAGACTCCCAAGGACCCCCTTGGTTGTACCGATTAAGGCTCACAGGACCACCACCAGTCGCCCTTGCTCCATTATTCACAGGTTCGGAGGATCCAACCCACCGGTTCCACATCACCCCTATGTTATCCAATACTGGAGGTCTGCTTAGCAACACCTTTATCTTCAATATTTCCTCTTTTGTTTCAGGGAGAATCAGCACTGAACGCAAAAGCCCCTGTTGCCTTGAAGGTCCCTGAAAAAGCATTAACCCATTGTGACCCAAACAGGAAAGGTCCCTCAACGTCTTTGGAGAAAATTACAAATGGTGACGTTAACATTGACTTGAAATATGTCTGCATTAAGAACGCAATTTGATGAAGACAGAATAAAAATGGAAGGATGAGAGAGCACGTGGTGTTTGAACCTCAGCCGTTGCTCAAAAAGACTGACAACCAATAGTAGTCATTCTGATTTTCGCTCAGAAATGAGTCCAGAGTCAGGCAAACATCACTTGTAAATAATTGCCAAACATTGAGAAACAAATCAACAAAGTGGTCTTTGGATGTTCTTTATCACTGGAAAATATGTGGCAGTGCCCATTTAGCCGACATGACACAGTGTGTACCACTTGCTGGTTAATACTGCTCAACTTTGAAAAATATGCCTCACCACAGGAGGATCTCACAGACAGATTGTACTGCAGCGAGTATAATGGAAACATAGACACTACTTTAAAAATAACAAAGTGGCAAGTGCCTGAGAAAACTTAATCCAAATTTGGGAAAAGGCATCACTCAGCTTAAACTTGAGGGCGAGATTTTTTAAAGACGAGGAGAATGATGGGGTGTTATCCGAGCTGCCGGCCTGGGTTTTACCATGTGAGCCATCTACACAATACCAAGTTTCAAGGACACGTCAAGTTTCGAAATTAATGTGATGGAGTTCCAATTTATCTAGCTTATTTAAGAAGGGAGTTCCAAAGCAAAGGTCAAAAAATCAAGCACCATAAATGTGGAACTTTGTCCTCCAAAAATAAGCAGTTTACAAGGATGTGGAAATTCCAAGGGTTCCCTTAATTGAGCGGGCTGCCATCTATTATCAGCATCAGTTCCCGAAGTCCCCCCTGCTCACCAAAAGCCATTAAAAGGCAGCCCTCAGAATTGTGTGTAAAAAACTTTAATGAGAAAAAACATTAATCCACAGTATTTTTATTATCATATTTTTTCATTAATCAATCAAGTATAAAGAACAAATTTACATACCTAAATTCATAATAATCAAATTTTTATACAATATCGTAATTGTTCTTGTCTCGAAAAATAGAGATATATTTCTCTCTCTTCTCCTTATAATTTGTAAAAATATTATACAAATCTTGTGTGTCCCAAAATGATGGCCAATAACGTCTTTTTATAAGGGAGAGAGGACGATTCCCAAATTATTAAAATGCCTCTCATTTTGCACAAGAAATGTGACATGAATAGACATAATTATTAAAAAGTGATATCCATTCACTCAACGGGTATGCCTTAAAAAAGACATATCAATTAGATAAAGAATATATCTATTGAAAAATAACATATCCTTTCTATCAAAATATATATCTTGAATGGACGTGTTTTTTAAAAACTTTTTCTTTATTATATATAAACCAATAGGATCGTATTTATTTAATCAATTCAATAAATTAATAATTCATATGTCTCATCATGTGGGATATATTTTTAACATTCTCCCACTTAGCCCATACGACAACAATATTTATCAGAATTGATTAAAATAAACTTTAACCGCACAATATTACCATATTTTAACAGTTTATATGTCATAATACTATAATCAAGTAATTAACAAATGCGAGTCATGGAGGTTTCACATCATTATGTAACATAGTTCCTTCCATATACCATAATACCTATAAATTATATTATTAAATCTTAAATGAGAAATATCATACGGTCCAATAATAATATTTTAGTAAGAGACTGTTTCTGTTATCATCAATCCAAAACTTTAAGTTCGAACAATATAAAATAAATAGGAGATATCAAAAACACATTATATGATATCTCAAATAGTAGATCAATATCATTACATCATGGGTAAATACAAAGACCCATATTGTCAATATAATTTATAAATATTTTTGAAAGTAAACATTTAATTATTAGATTTGTAATCAAAAGTTTGGTATTAATATGCTCTATTGACATCTTTTCTTTTTGAATTTCACATTTAACGACAAGATATTTAATTTTCATATTCTTAACACTATTTGAATTCTTGCCTTTTTTAAGAAGAAGATTGCTGCAAAATTATCACAATAAATTTTCAGCGGCTTGGCTATGCTGTCAACAATCTATGTTTTGAAATAAAATTCTGTAGCCATAGTGCATATATGGTGGCTTCAAAGTATACTACAAACTCTGCTTCCATTGTGGATACAGTAATCACAAATTGTTTTGCACTAATCTATGAAATAACATCTCCAACCAAAAGAAAAATATATCCAGATGTGGACAATTTGGTATCTAAACATCCAACATAGTCTGAATCTGAATATCCGATTACCTCCAAATGATTGGACTTCTTATAGGTGAGTATGTAGTCTTTAGTTTTTTACAAGTATCTTATCATATTCTTTACAATTTTTCAGTGATTCATATCAGGATTGTTTTGGTATTGTTCGAGTATACCAACTGCGAAACTTATATCTGACCTGGTATAAGTTTGTGCATATATCAAATTTCCAACAGCAAACACATAAGGAACATCTTTCATTTGATTTCGTTCACATTCATTTTGTAAACATTACATTTAATTAAATTTATCACCTTTTTGAATTGGAGTAATATTGGTTGCACAGTTCTCATTCCCAAATCTCTCTAAAATTTTCTTGATATATCATTTTTAAAACAATTTCAACAATCCATGTAATCTATTTCAAAGTTTTTCTATTCCTATCATAAAGTTACCTCATTCATATCTTTTATATTAAAATTTTTAGAGAGATAACTCTTAGTCTCATATAATAACCCAAGATCACTACTTACAAGTAATATATCATCAATATATAGAATTAAAAATATAAACTTTCTCCCACTGATTTTCAGATATATATATACCGATCAACGGTATTTTCTATAAAATCGAAGGATAAAATGGTATCAAAAACTTAAGGTACTATTGTCGTGAGACTTGTTTAAGTCCATATATTAATTTTTTTAATTTATAAACTAAATTCTCTTATCCTTTTATTTGGAATCCTTCAAGTTATTTTATATAAATTTTATCATCTAAGCTTCCATTTAGAAAAGTAGTCTTTACATCAATTTAGTACAACTCTAAGTTAAAATGTGTTACCAATACCATTATAATTCTTAAGGAGTCATTCTTAAAAATTGGAGAAAAGATCTTCTTATCATCAATGTCATTTTTTTAGTATAACTTTTAGCTACAAGTCTGGCCTTATATTATTCAATATCGCCATTAGAGTCATGTTTAATTTTAAATACTCACTTATAATCAACTATTCTACAACTCTTATGTAATTTGACAAGATACTGAATTTTATTATGTGTAATTGATTTTAACTCATTTTTAATGGTATCAATCCATTTACAAGAATCACTTCTTTCTATAATTTGTTAGAAAGAAATCGAATTATCATATATTTCTATATCATACTCAAATTCTTGTAAATAAACTAAATAATCATTTGAAATAATAGATTTTCTTTATCTATGAGATTTTCTTAATACTATTTCTTGTTATTATTCTATATTATATTCAATGTTGACATTCTCATTATGGAGGATAGAATTATCAATTGTTATTCAATAGCAATTGGAACAATAATTTCTTTAAAAATTATGGGTATAGGGATTTGTGCCATAATTTCTTTAATTTTTACATTTTATAAAATATCATTCCCACTGACGTCACTATTCTCGAAGAATTTAGCATTATCGACTTCTATTATTCTAGTACTATGATTAGGACAGTAAAATCTATATTATTTAGACTTCTCTGAATAACCAATAAAGTATTCACTAGCAGTTCTGAAATCTAATTTCTTTTCTTGTGGATTATATATTCTAACATCTATTGGACACCCCAAATATGCAGGTATTGAATACTCAATTTTCTTTGAGTCTATAACTCGAAAGGAGTTTTTAAAACTGCTTTACTAGAAACTCGGTTAAGAATATAAATAGCAATATTAAAGGCTTCCATCCATAAAAATTTGGGTAAAGAGGAATAACTCAACATACTTTTAACAATATCCATTAATGTATAATTATACCGTTCAGTAACACCATTCTGTTGTGTTATATCTGACATAATATATTATACACATATACCATACTTTTCTAACAGCTTAACAAAGGGGTCGGGATATTATCTTAATATATCATATCTACCATAATATTCATCACTTTTATCAGATCGAATAACTTTCACACTTTTATTTCATTGTCTTTCAGCCTCAATAATATAGATCTCTAAAATATTTACAATTTGAGATTTTTTATATAATAAATAAATATAATAATAACGTAAAAAATCATCGATAAATGTGATAAAATATTATTTTCTTCCTAAAAATGGATAATCAAAAGACACATAAATATCTGTATGGATAATCTCTAAAAATTTTAAACTTCTGATAGCACAATTTTTTTTTTGTTTGGATTGTTTTCCTTAATACAATCCACACATATATTAAAATCGAAAAAATTATGGTTAGACAAGATTTCTTCATTTACCAACGTTTCATACAATCTTCAGATGTATGACTCAAACAAGAGCACTCATTCATATATTTACGTTTTGCTTTAATATTATGATGCAGGGTCATAAGAGTTTTAACAAAATTTTGGTCAATGTTTATTTTGTAGAGGCCATCAGAAAGAATTTTCAAACCGAGGAATGTTTTATTTTTGTATATACTTACTCTTTTATTTTTAAACTTTAAAGAGCAGTTTTGAACATTAAGTTTGGAAATAGAATTGAGATTTCTAAAAATTGAAGGTACATAAAATATTTTCAGTAAATTTAAATACATTTTAATATTAAAAAATAAATAAAAAGTTCTAACAGTAGAAATAGAAACTTTGACACCATTTTCCAAGATAATAAAATTGTCATTTTGGTTTATGATTTGGATTGTAAGGAATCTCTACATCGATTTAGAGACGTGAACATTAGAACTTGGATTGAACCACAAAATATTAAAAGGTACTTCAATTAGATTTACTACAAAATAAATATAAGCTAAATGCTCATATTTTTTTTCGAATTAAGCATTTCTTTTATAGTAATCTTTCTTAAAGTATCACACTTTTTTACAAAAGTGATATTTTTTGTTGCTTCTATTCTTTTGAGTTCCTGTACCAGAATGAGACTCCTTTTCCTTTGTTGGTTCAACTTTAATACTTTCTCTCATTCTCTTCTTCTTTTCTTTATCACCATAGCCCATTAAATGTATTAAATAAATTCTTTATTATTTGAGTTTTGTCTCCTTTTGAACTAACATACTTCTCAAATTATTGATATTCCATTTATCTTTAATAGTATTATAATAAATTTGGAAAGACCCGTATTGAGGAGGAAGTGAATTCATTATAAACTGAACAATGAAGGATTTATTCACATCTATACCAAGGGCTTTAAATTTGGCAGCCAAATTGGTTATCTCAAGAATGTGCTCATGCATTCCTTTAGTATCATCAATTTTTATAGTGGTAAGTTTTACCATTAGCGTTCTAGCAAGAGGTTTATTCGCAGACCGAAAATAATTTTTAATAGTTTTTAATAAATCTTTACCATTCTTAATTTCAGAAAGTGTAGAATTAATATTATTCGTCATAGTCATTCTCATAATCATCATACTTATTCTGTTTGATTTTATTCTAAGCTTTAAAATCGGACTTTTTTTCATCACTACTTGAATTAGTTATAGCATTAGGTTTATCTAATTACAATACAATATCAAGATCTAGTATACCAAGATGAAACTAGATTTGCTCAAGCCAATCGAAAAAATTAGTTTAATTGAATATCGAAATAAAAGAAGCGTGAGAATTTAGCAAAATTGGAACAGATACTGTAATAAATTAACATACTTAATATTAATACTTTAAATTAATAAAATAGGAGAAATATAAAACATAAATAGTATCATTATAATTTACCTTTGAGTGTAATTATAAGACACTAATTAATTATTATTGTGATTTTCAATCACTTATAGAAATTATTAATAATGTTCCAAAATTTAAATAAATCTGTTGCCTTTGGATGTTTAGGATCATATCTGAAATAATGAATACTTATTAATTATCTTATTTAATTAATTATCCTATCTCAAATAAATCTTTTTTTTATCCTCTATCAATAACAAATAGCTAATGCCTAAAATAAAATAATATAATATCTCTACAGAAAATTGGGTAAAATTTTCGTAAAACTGGACAGAAACCCAATACAAACAACCTGTATTTTTCACAACCAAGATAACATACAAATAAACGACTTCCATTTCACAAACAAAGGATCAACAAATATGCCATATCCATCCATGGCCTCAAGACAACACATTTTATCCACTATACCAAAAATTAAGATAAGATATGCCTGCTGGGACCTGTACAAAATTAGAGGAACAGATAGCGAAAGCAAAACTATGATCATAATATGAACTTACAGAAGCATACATACTGTTTCAACAAAATTATAATATACTATGACAATCATTTATAATATCCATTTACAAAATTAGGTAATTACATTCAAGCCAATTAGGCTCCCAAAATAGGTCTTGAAGCTCCAAAAATATCTCCTTAATGAGGCTCTATCTACTCCTGTTCGTTTGGCATCAACTCCACGGTCTCATCTGGAGGAAAAAAATAGAAAAGTAAGTTGAGACCCAACAAGGTAAAGTGAAAACATGCAAATATAATACTTTTATATAGAATATAAGTATAGATAAGTAGAGACATGGAAATATCCGAAGAAACAGAGAAATACATGAAAACAGAAGAAAAACACAATTCCGTATAACATGCTTCAGAAATCATGATCCAGTATAACAGATATCAGAAATCAGAAACTAATATTAAACTTTATAAATTTTGAAAATCTAACCTTATTATTCGAAGGACCAAACTAGTAGACCCTATTAGCCAAGGGGCGAATAATCGAGGATAAATTGTGTTACGTATATAATTAAGGCCAGAAATATAACAGAAATATCCCTACTCACGAGATTGATACCAAATTACCCCTGGAAAGTGGGTCAAAAATAGTTCTACCTCTAGGTTAACGCCCTAAGGAAGGGCGGACCACTTATAACTCCATGAACGAAATTATCCTCGATTATTATGATAACGTTCTAAGACATGTCAAAAAATCTAACCTGACTAAATAATAGTCTTAGGTCCCCTTTTTAATAACTAATTTGACTGAAACACTTAACTGAAACTCTTAACTAAAATACTCAACTGAAAGGGTTCTTGCTCATATTTTTACATCCTTTACTTATCATACCTCAACGGCAAGTCAAACTCTTTTCAGATAATTCTTCATTAGTTCAGAAATTCACAGTAACTTAGTAGTACAGCTCCATACAAATTTTTCAGATAAAAATCAAGGCATGAGTAATAAACTTTCACAAATCCACCTTTACATGTCGAGATTTATGGATTTTAAACACCAAAATTCTCAATTTTCGTTCTAGGGTTTCACATAAAGTTTTCGAACTCAAATCGGACACCAAACACATATTTATTTATGAAATCAATGCCATAAATCTAAATACATATACAAAATCATGCATTTAAACCAAAAAATCTAAAAATTTTTGAGCTAGGGTTTCACAATAAACTTCTGAACTCAAATTAAATACTAAATATATGTTTATTCACAAAATCAGAACTATATATCACAATACATATGGGCAAACATGAAATCTATCTGAACAACTAAGAGAAGTATGCTTCATTTACATTAAACATAAAGTAGGATGATTTTAGAGCATAAACACCATTTTAGAGATAATAAAAAGTAATAAAAATAAAAAATAACGTTCGAGGAACGCTTGCCTTCGTTCTATTTACCATTTTTCTCACTTTAATCGGATGAATTTTGGTGAAGAATCCTTTCTCTTCTCTTTTTCTCCCCTTCCTCCTTCGTGCTCAGTCAGTCGTGTCCCCTAATTCCTCCACCTTCTCCTTTTTATAATAAAAACGAATCAGTCGCTGGGGAAAAAATCGTGCCTGCACTTGAGTGCGAAAGGCGCCCGACGAGCGGAGCCTTACTGGTTTTTGGCGCATGCTGCCGCTCTCAAGTGCGTGGTAAGCGCCGTGCTGCTGTGTGGCAGATCAGTATACAATAGCCAATTTTTCACTTTTTTCACTGCCGAAACTCATTCTTCCATATATATTTAACATTATCTTGATTATTATTATTTTAATTACTTTTAAATTATCATATTTTGGGATTGAGACCTTACAAAATTGGTACACTTTTGGACCTACCATAATATCTACTGATTGAGAAATTATAACACTTTAAATTTACAAAGTAATAGAATTAATATATGGGATAATTATATCAATTTTCTATTCTATGATTTAATATCTATAAAACTATTTAGTTGGATCATTTTGACGACTACCAGACTATATCATTATATGGATACTCAATCATTATTATTTTGTATAATATCATAAATAATATCTATATAAATCTAAACATAAAATATTTAATCATGATAAAATAACAAATTAAATTTCACATCATATATATAAATAAATTACAGATATTAAATAAACAAACAATTACTTTTATGTATAATATAATTATATATAGATATATATAAATATAATAAACAAATATATACATATATTATGTTATATTAATATATTATATTAATTTTCTTTTTCCCTATTTATCTTCTTCCTTCTGCCGGTTTTTTTCCTGTTCCCTTTTACCTCCTAAAATTGCTGATAATCGGTGCCAGATTGACCATTGCCGTTAATCATCGCACTTTATGGCTTCAAACGATGCCAACTCAATGAACGATGGTCCGATTTCATCCAACGGCGACCGATTTCAAGCATCGGTAACTGACAATACTTTTGTGTCAAATTTTGGCGCAAAATCTGGCAACTGTTCATGTCGGCCGTCAACAAAACAGCGATGGGTTGATGGAAAACAACCATATTGTCGGCAAACAGTGGCAGGTTCTGCCGTTCACGCCACAAGAAATGAAAACAGTTTAGATTGGCGCCACTGCTTCTGTTCTCCAGAATCCCTTTTTTTTTAATATATAACATGATCAACGTTGAATAATGGCGGAAGGGATCTGTTACGAGCCTAATATTACGCCGTTTCCCGTTTTCCCATTCCCGGTTTCTTTCAGTTACCCGTTCCCCTATAATTGTAAGGCTACGCCCGTAATGAAGGGAATGAACATTTTACCCAACTCAATCTCTCTCCATCTCTCTATCTCTCTCCCAATTCTCTCTCGTCTGTCTTCTCTCTCTCTCTGTCTCTCGAACTTTCCCCTTTCCCTACTGTTCATCGTCTTCGTCCCTTGTCCCCAGAACTCCCCTTCCCCTTTTACTTCCACAAAAATCGGCGAATTGGTCGGAAGTCAGTCTGAGATCGGTTCGATTGCAACATTTTTGGTGCTCTCATTGAGAGAATGGCGGAAGGGATGCAGACGAGGTATAGGGCTCACAAGGAGTCCATCTCCAGTATCATGCAAGAGTGCGTTTCGACCCTTTCCACATCTAAGGAATAGCTCCAACAGACGTGCGGTGAAATGCAGCAGTTCATTTCAGAGATACACCAAGCTCTGGTTCGCATCGAACGCCATACTTTACCTTCTACAAATCCGCCTCTATTACCTACTCCATCCATTCCTCGGATAGCCATTCCTGATCGAATCTCCGAACAAATTGGGTCAACACGTCCCAACCAACAACGAATCGAACACCATTCCNCGGTCGGCTCCAAGTTTCGCTTTGATTATCATCCTGTCCTCTCATCTTTGTCTGCCTCCCATAGAAATCTCACATTTCTGTTCAATCCCTAGCTTTCCAGCAATGACGAGGGAGTTACAGCAATTAAAGGTGACCGTACCACAAAACACATCAGGTATCGCATCTCATGTTTCCATCATTGAGCAATTTCAAAAATCTTCCACTGAAACTTGTCAACCCGTGTCTTGCGATGAGAAACAACCGCTACAAGATGTTAAGCCACCGTTGTTTCCATATCTTACTTCGTTCCTAGCACCTTTAACTGCAACTCCTGATTTCCAAATCGTTAAGCCACATGCCACCACAACTGTGCAAAATTTTCATTCTCCACACAGCCTTTTGACCGATCTGTCAATTGAGAACTTGAATCCGGCAGATCTAGTCGCAGATCGAGAATGTGGTTAGATTCTCGTTCCAATTGTAGAGGCCGACCCCAACGACACTGCATCCCCAACGGATTCATTTCCGAAAATGGTTTTGCTGTCAATTCCGGTGCTGGAGGATGTGCGCTTGCTGCCTTCAGCATTGGATACTCACAGCAAACAGAACACACTTCTTGCCAGCATCACTAGCACACATGGAGTATTTTCTGCTCCTTTCAATGTGAAGGAGGTTGCAGATTTCCTACGTCTCCGAGCCATTGAGGCTGTGGCTCAAAAAAAAGAAGGAGATCGATACAACATAGTGATGGAGAGGAGTTGTTTGTGTCCAAGACTGTAGAAGAGCAAGGTGTTGAAGGGCCGGACAGAGTGGTATTGACCATGCGGAAAGGAGAGGATGCTCTCTTGTCAATAGTGCATGAATATGCCCTTGGCTCTACCGTGCATTATGAAGTCGAGCTGGCCTCTTTTGAAAAGGAAAAAGTTGTTTTATATCTTGGGCATGCCCTTTCTTTCATCGCTGTTGGAGACAGACATCGTCACACTGGTTCAACCAATTTCCATAGGTGGCGTAGCCGAAGTCATTCTATATGTACACTGATGACTAGAAGTAGTGTCTGTGGTGAGGAATATGACGGTGTGATTTTCTGTCAACTTCATTTGATTGATCGAGCGGGATCAAAGAGCTCAACAACCGAAACAACTGGATTAGAGAGGAAAGGGGACTCATACCTCAACATAAACCTTCTAATCCTGGACAAAGGGATCATTCCTGGATGTTTGGATGATGCACCAGTTCATCGTTGTCATTCTGCTAGAAGGGAGGATAAATAAGGTGATTTCAGGGATAATGTTTTGCTTCGAGAACAGGGAAATAAAATAAAATTCTCCTCTACTATTGTTGATTTATCTGGTGATTGGAGCCAAGCTAGATCTTCCAGCAAATGGAATGATCAACTTCCTCCTGCTGGTAGTACCGTTTCCGAACCGAATCAAACTAGTAAACTCATTGGTGGTGCGACACTGGAAATGAATAACATGGTGCGGCAGACAATACATGCTCAGGAACAACAACAGTCTTCACCCACTGGCGTTAAAACACCATCATCCATAGGACAGCCCACAGGACAGCGTGTCCCAGAGGAGCATATTGAGGACTTGCAAATGAAAGCAGAATCTCAGGAGGCTAGTGACAACAAAGCTTTGCAGGATGCATTTTCTGCCTTCGGTAACATTCTGTCATGCAAGATAGCTACTGGTAGCAATGGCGATTCTAAGAGCTATGGATTTGTTCAATTCGAAAATGATGCTTCTGCTGAAACTGCAATAGGTAAGCTAAATGGAATGCTGAGTAATGATAAGCAAGTGTATGTTGGTCACTTACTTTGCAAACAGGAAAGGGAAAGTGCTGTTAAGAAGACACAATTCAATAATGTTTACGTCAGGAATCTCTTTGAAGTAACCACAAACGAAGACATGAGGAAAATCACTAGTGCTGTGGTAATGAGGGATGAAGATGGCGAGAAATGTGGTAGTTTGGCAGATTTTGGCGGACCAGATCTTGGGGCCATTGGTGTGCTAAAAGAGGTGGTTCGGCTAGCACCAAATCTACCCCATCCGTATCATATGCTTGGTCTTGTCTACAATGCATTCGGCGACAAAAAGACAGCTACAGGCTACTATATGATTGCTGCATTTGGGAGCCCAAAGGATTCTTCTCTCTGGAAATCTCTTGTGACCTGGTCCATAGAGCAAGGAAATATTGGTCAAGCCTGGTATTGCCTCTCTAAAGCGATAAATGCTGACCCAGCAGATCTTACTCTTAGATATCATCGTGCTTCACGGTACATAGAGATTGAAAATTATGAGAAAGTTGCCGAATCCTATGAGCGGATATTTCAATTGGGTCCTAATAATTTGGATGCACTGCAGACAGCAACAATGTTGTACAAAAAATGCGGCCAATTTAAACACTCTGTCAACATCTTACGGGGTAACGAGTGGAGCTACGACAAATGCAGACGACAATGGGATACGGAAAAATATTGAGTTGTGTTGGATCCTGATGCTTTCGAATTTTATCTTCGTGTCTAACCTTGAGGACAAGGTTGTTTTGATGGACGGGGCAATATTACGAGCCTAATATTACGCCGTTTCCCATTTTCCCGTTCACCGTTTCTTTCAGTTACCCGTTCCCCTATAATTGTAAGGCTACGCCCGTAATGAAGGGAAGGAACATTTTACCCAACTCAATCTCTCCCCATCTCTCTATCTCTCTCCCGATTCTCTCTCGTCTGTCTTCTCTCTCTCTCTGTCTCTCGAACTTTCCCCTTTCCCTACTGTTCATCGTCTTCGTCCATTGTCCCCAGAACTCCCCTTCCCCTTTTACTTCCACAAAAACCGGCGAATCGGTCGGAAGTCAGTCTGAGATCGGTTGATTGCAACAGGATCATGGATGGCAATGAACAACGGCAAATGACGATAGGCATAAACCGTCACCGATGATAACCGTCTCACACGCCACTGCCCTTACCGTTTTTCATTCAAAAAGATTAAACAGCATGGCGGCAGAATGGATGGAATGGCCATGTTTGGCCGAGAAGAATTTTAATACATAAAATCACTTTAGTAGGAAGAAAATACGATAATTAAAACCTATCTCTAATACCACGTGTAAGAAACTTTAATGAGACAAAACATTAATCAACAGTATCTTCGTTATCATATTTCTCCGTTAATCAATCAAGTATAAAGAATAAATTTCCGTACCTGAATCCATAATAGTAAAATCTTTATACAATACCGTAATTATTCTTGTCTCGAAAAACGGGGAGATGATTTCTCTCTCTTCTCCTTATAATTTGTAGAAGTGTTATACAAATCTTGTGTGTCCCAAAATGATGGTCCAATGATATCCTTTTATAGAGAGAAAGAGATGATCATTCTCAAATTACTAAAATGTCCCTCCTTGTGCCAAAGAGATGCATCATGAATAGACATAATCATTGAGAAGTGATATTCATTCACTCAACAGATATGTCTTAAAGAAGATATATCTATTCGCTAAAGAACATATCAATTAGGAAATAATATATCCTTTTCATCAAAGAATACGTATTGAACGGGTATATTTTTTAGAAATTTTTTTTATTATATATAAACTAACAGGATCGTATTTATTTAATCAATTCTATAAATCAATAATTTATATATATCTCGTCATGTGAAATATATTTATAACATTTTGGAGAATATTGTTCCCCTTTTACTGCAGTAAGCCACAACTTCTGTAAAAAGTAATTGATCCTCTAAATTGATCGAGTTATTTCCAATCCTACATGTGAGTGAGTCTCCAGGAACATTAAAAGTGATTGAGTGATTCCCTTCCCATTTTGTATCCCTTCCACTGTTGACCCGTTACTCGTGATTATTATAAGTATTACAAATTTCGCTCCTCATTATTTGGTTTTCTGTTCATTTAACTTATTCCTGAGATCCATGTAGCATTTACTGGAAAAATTTTGAAAAAGAATTGGGCAGTATTTTTGAAGTCCAACTGGAGGAAGAGTTGTTTTTTAAAGAGGAGGAGAATGATGCAGTCAAGTCATAATGTCTGAAAAGGTTAACACAATAAATGGGGGATTGTTTCCAGAGCATGAATTATCTCCCAAGGGTTGCTCCTCTTTACTAAGCCATGAGTCATTAATTTCTTACTGTTGCCTTCAAAAGGCGACTGTTGCAGCTCTAGAAGATTAGAGTGTAGCTTCGGCTTCCTTGAAAATATTGTTGAGTGATTCTCTAAGTATCATATCTAAAGGTTGAGAGATTCCCTTTGTTGGGAGAGGGATTTCCTTAATACTATTTTTTTTGAAAACCAAAGTTGCACAATATATCCTCTTATTGTTGCTTCTGAATTTTGTTACTGCATCAGTGTGTTGGACCGAATTCTTCCATAGTGCGGTGTGTTAGGACACTGGTGCTTTAAAAGCATACATGAGAAAGCACCACTGCTTACAAACTGCCCAATCTAACAACTAAATGATTCTTGTATCTTTCTTGATATTGTGAAGGAGCTGTTGCTTCTGGTATGAGATATTGTTACTGATCTTCTATACTTACAAAAAAAAAAAGTTACTAATCTTCTGATATATTATTCAATATTTGTCGCTTGGCATGGCTCACCTCCGCTGTGTGACAATCACTTCCTGTTACCTTGGTAAGGACGGAATTCAGCTTCTATATAGTCTGTGTTTTCCCATTTGGCTTCCTCCGATGTAGGTTGGTCTATCAGACAAGTCATAGTTTTTGTAGGTCAACACTGTCTGGCATAGTCCTCTGCTGGAGCATAGTAGGAGGATAAATAAAGAATTTCGAATCAGAAGAGAAAATTGGTATGCTGGATTGGACAGTTGTGTTGGGGACAATGTATTTCATTAGTAAGGAAAGAGCAAAGATAGGGTAAATGTTAGAGATGGTACAACCACCTGCTCCGATGTCCTGGTTTGGCGAATTCAGAGTCTCTTATATGAGAACTCCAGTTTCTGTTTTCTAAAACTTATTAGGCAGTTCAGGTGCTTCCTGGACAATGGATTCGACAACCCAATCCCCTGGCCCATCCTCGTGATGGGTTCATTACGAGCCATCCTTCTTCAAAATTGCTCAAAAACGCAAACAATTGTTGATTCAACTGTTGGTTCTGTTCTTCTATAAATTGATGCATATGTTCACGCATATCTTGCCTCAGATTTTCACTGCTTTTCGTTCCTGCATTTGATCCTCCCAAATGTTGTAGAGGTGATAGATTTTTAGGCAGAGGGTCGACTTCTCTCATATTAAATTGTTATGAAGTAGGTCAGTAACCCACTTCGCAACAGGCAGAGGACACAAGAATGAGAGAATACAATCAGCTGAACTTGATGGAGAGTATCTAGCTTGCGGTTAATGATTGCAATGGTTTCAATATTAAAATTTAGGACAATTTTGCAATATAGGGCAGCAGCATTTAGTCGAGAAAGCTCAGACCTATGTTTTACAAATATTCTAACTGACTATCCATGTTTTTAAGAAAATTTAATGATATTATTATGATAAATAGTTGTCAAGATGTCGATTTAAGTATTGATTAAATTAAGTCAATTTTTGAAGGCAAATTTGATGATTAAATTGAAGTTTTGAAGCTTATCGGAATATACATGATACTAGTTTTGTTGAAAAAAATATGTCTAAGATAATTATCATGAATGTTATACTTAACAAATTGTAGAGAGAATATTGATATAATTAATGATCAATTGAGAAGAAAACATACTTTATAGGTAGATGATGATTAAATTGATTATGTTGACAATTTGATGATAAGACAAAAATAAGGATTAATTATGACCATAAGGCTGTTAAGTTTTGCAAGTTTGAAATAAATATCACAAATTTTGCCTAAGTATTGGAGTTTATCACTTTGGCGATTGTTGATAGCATTGAATGAAAAACTTCATGTGATCTATGGGGTTTTTAAAACTTTCCTTGGTCTAAATCAAGCTCTATACATTAATTTGAGGCATATCAAGTCCAAAAGTAAAGTTAAAAGTCTGAATATGGAAGTGTTGAAAATTTTAAACTTGGAAAAATATCATCTTCCTTCTAGAAATTTATTCATGCTTTGAATATTTCTTGGCTTTAGCTCGCTTTAGATATTTTCATTTTGATGTTATACATCATGGATAAACTAAGGCAATGTGTGTAGGCACTAAGCAATTTAGGAATATGAAAACCAAGGATCTCCTTAGTGTAGATTTCATTTTCATTTTCATTTTCATTAAGATGATATTTTTATTTGCAATTGAAAGGTTGATATATTGTCATAAGACTTATATTCTTGGTATAGATTATCATATAAAAATTGATAGATGATTTTGAGTTAAGTGACATAACCGAATGTATGATAAGTCCCTACCAACATGGTGGTCGAAATTTGTTGACCGATGACTATAGAATATGGTATAAGATCCTTACTATGTTGTGTAATGTTAGAATCTCATATATATTCATATCATACTATTATATTCACTCTTAGATCATGATTTTATTTATTGGATATTCAACTCACACTTTCCATTCCTTCCTCTTAGGAGTGATGTTTGGTGGAGGTTCAAACAATGGAAGACTTCATTATATTAGATAACAAGTTGCTTTTGTACTTAATCACTCATTGGTTACATTTCTCCATTGTTGGACTTTGTACGGTGATACAAAAGTTCATTACGCCGAAAAATTAAAATGAAATACAAGTTAATGAGGATTTTGTTGATATTTTATCTTGTATAGAAGTCTATGATATTTTTATTGAGTACATTAGAATGGTGTTTGTGGCGCCACTTTCATGACAAAATCACTCTTAATTGCTAAATTTGACTAATTCGTTTAACAAAGGGGGCAGAACGACAGAGAAGTAAAAGTGGAAAAGTTCACTGAACACGTCATTTTTCAATTTGGAGTCGATGGAGCATAATGCCTATAATAATTGCAAAAAACATATAACAAACAGCGAGAATCAGAGAAACTAATCCAAGAAAAAGGTGGTGGCTTGGACGCTTGGTGGACTGTCACATACTGGATTTCTTGTCAGCTTTCCGTCTAGCACGCCTGTCTCTGGAGCTCATCGACCACTTAATTCCCCATCTTCAGCTTCCGATTTTTCCAAATCCCTAAATGACTTCTGACGAACAAACCGAGAACAAAAACGAAAAATCATTCATGAAATCACTATTCGGAAATAAAGGAGAAGTGGAAGAGAGAGAGACAGAGAGACCTCTCTGACTTCAGCGAAGCTGATCGAGTAAAATGTGATAACCGCCGCTGCTACGATCCCTAGTATGGGAATCGCCATATCCATTCTTTCTGACTCTGTGCACAACACCGTATGTGTGGCTGATAGCAGTTGGTTTCTCTAAGATAAAGCAATGCGGACAATCAAAGGAGTTGCGTACCAATCAAATAGCCAAGTTGGTCGAGATATACTACATATCCATTTCATTTAATTCTCTCTCTTGTTTTTTCGTTTTTAATTTTTCTTTGGTAACTAATTGGGAGTATTTATTAAAAATAAGAGATTATAAAAGCTTTTGGTTCAACTAAAATTTGAACTTGATCCGACTTATGAGTGAAATAGGAGACTTAAAGTTAATTAATACAGGATTGACAATAGCAAGGAGTTCAATAAGCAAGCTCCATCCATAATTCGGATAACTTGACCTAATTGATTGAGTAACTGAGCAATTGAAATTTCAAAGACGAATCATATTTTTTCAAGGAACTTGATGCTGAACTAGAAGAGCAAGTTAGAGGATGTCGAGTCGTTTTACCAAGCAACATACTCCCTACATTAGCCAGTATTCCACAATTTAGCCCATTGTCTATGAGGAAGACATGATATGTATATTTCCACTATCACCATGACCCATGCCCCACAAAATACATGATGGCAGTTGGCTCAAATAACTAGCAGCCAAATTTATTTTTGGGTTATAGCCTGTTATTGTACTATAAGAAGACGAGACCATATTAGCTCTCATATCTCTATAAATGCCAAAACCCTTAACACAAAGTGGGGATTAGAATCTAATTTTAAAATTTGGAGACATTATTATCTTACATCCTTACAAACTCAAAAATCCATAGAACATTTCATCACTAATTAATCACTACGATTTTTAAAGTAATGTTTTACAGTACTCAGTTTATATAATAGAGGTTTATATAATAGAGGTAGAAGCTTACCTACTAATATGCCTCGTTCTCCTGACAAAAACTTCCCTTGAAACTTAGCTCTCCAACCCTCTGTTCTCTCTCTCTCTTTCTAGCTTATTCATAGACTTTATTTCCAACTGGAGAATCAGAGTGTAATCTAAAAAAATCAATCGAAGGGTGAAAGTAAGAGCATTCGATGTCAAAGAGGAAGAGAGAGTAGAGGATTGGAGAATATGAAGGACTAAAGATTTGAAGTAGATGTCCTTGTATTCTAGTTGTAGTGAAGCAACTTGAATGATCTATTGCACCGTTCTACAATTTGATGATTATGTTTTGTAAGTAATACAAACTTTGTACATTGAGTTGTGAATTGACTTCATTTTCATCTTACTCTTCTTTAGAATTGGTGACTTTTGACATATTTTTTTTTATAGTTGTTTTCCTACTTATCAAATACATATGGTATATATGCTTTGCTCCTTCCATGCTTTTGAGTATAATTAAATCAACAAAGCATAGTCCTCTTACCCGACTCAATTCTACAATTATTCCATTTTCTATTTTTTTCTACATCTTTTGATTTTTCTCGGAAAGATTATTAATTTGAGTATCAAAACATATATCGATTAGTGAATCATGTATACCTATTACCTCTTATTAATTTGTTGTGGTGTGTAAGATTAGAATTTACAGTTATGAAGTCCAAACCCCCTTCCTCTCGAATCAACTGAAGGTTTTGTCAAACTCTTTAATTTATACAATAATTTGGATCCTAAATCCGCATCATTAGTGCCGTCTGTAAGAACACTTGTAAAACATTTGTTCCCATCACAAATTCAGATCATTAAAAAGAGCCATTCTCATTTCCTTGTCAAAAGAGAACATGGTGAACACTAGAGCTTATAGACAAATGAGTCTTCCACCTAAGGATGTTACGTCCCATAGCCACGACCCCACTGAGGATAGCCACAAAAACATTCAGCTGATAATGAATGTAAATGTTAAGTCCTTAATAGTCCAAGTTGACAACATATTGAGGATGTTAAAGTCCTTATGAGACAAATTGGAGACTTAAACACTCAAAGTTTCAACCCCCAACTCTCAAAGGTTTATCTCTAGGAAAAGGTACAAAGGAAGGAAGCTTGCATCTAAAGGGATGCCACAGCTATTAAGAATCCTAATGTAACAAGAAACCTCCCTCCAGAAAAGTCCATCCCAACTCAAAGGCTGATTGAACTTCAAGGCCATGGAGGAAAGTCCCAAATGGTGTAATCCTTGAAATCATATATTAGATGTATGAGACTAACCAAATCCTATATGTGGACCAATTTGTGAATCTCAAATCAGAGTCTAAATCAGAATTAGAATACAAATCTATATAAAAATATAAAGCATGTATGAAATCAGAGATCTAAAGACTTTAAAAGATTAATTTGAGGAAGTGTTACGTATACTCTTAGTAACCTTAAACCAGATCAACCATTATTTAGACCTACGGGTATGCCATCTATGTATTATGTTTTCCATAGATAAAGAATATATTCAATATGTATAGAGCCTTTTCTTGCAGGCAGAAAAAGGAGTCATAGATATTTTTCTGTTGGAAGATGTGTCACAGATAGCAGATCAGATCATATCACGAAGGTAGTGACCTCCAACCTTAGGCAATGATATATGTGAACTAATGCATGGCTCATGTAGATTTCATATCTATTTTCGTATAAATATATTGATATAAAAATATATAGTCTCAAATATTTATTTATTTTTTCATAAAATAACAGAATCCTCAAATAGTTTTAAATTTTGAACAAAACTCTCAAACTGTCAATAAAAATATCATGTATGTACAAAGAAAATAAGTGGGCAAAATAAAAAGTATATATGTGAATATTAAATCTCCAAAATAGAAGTAAAACATATCTGATATTGAAATAGACCAAATATAGAGTTTTTAAATATTTGCCTTAATTTCATATCTAACAGATTTGACAAAAGGATACTCCAATCTATCCAATCTCTTCTTTCTCTTTCCTCCTTCTTTCCCCTTTCTCATTTCTTCTTCTCCTCATGCAAAACTAACGAAAAGGTGATGTTCCCCTTTATTTATACTCAAATCGACACTTGAGCATAGCTTCGGACACTAGCTCTTCATAAATGATGCCTCAGGTGCCACTCGGGCGGCTCTTGGGGGCCCCTCCTCGGCATTCTACATCCCTCGGGTATGCCTCAAGCGTCACTCACTACTCTAAGTATCCTTCAAAATTTCACAATATTCAATTAGTTTCAATACCTTTAATATACCCAAAATTATATATACATCCAAAATAAATCAAATAAGAATCTGGATATCATAGATTAGCACCAAATTTAATTCGATCTTTTCAAAAGTTAACTGATTAGGTCCTATCTCAGTTCATCTCTAGTTAAAGGGTGG
Organism: Nepenthes gracilis; assembly: GCA_033239525.1. NCBI lineage: Eukaryota > Viridiplantae > Streptophyta > Magnoliopsida > Caryophyllales > Nepenthaceae > Nepenthes > Nepenthes gracilis. The sequence goes on along the minus strand of BSYO01000028.1, from coordinate 7,570,205 downwards.
AAAAGCAACCATGCATCTTGTCAGAGTGTGGCATGATTCGAATGAAAGTCTGAAGCATTTTTTAGCCTGATTCAATACAGAGGCTAGAGGAATATATAAATTTACTGATGAGGTGAAACTAAATTCCGTTATGACCACTATTCTGCCGGGAGATTTCTTTTAAGTATATGGTCTAATGGGAACCAAAGACGTTCCTTGAGGCCGAGAAGATCACCCGAGCTTGCATCATGGTTGATAAAGCCAACGAAGCAAAACAGTAAGAATGCTCAAAGTACGCCCATCAACCAACATTGACCAATGGAAAAAGAAGGGATGACAACAACTCATCCACTTGGGATTCCGAAAAATTGTAGAGAACCAAGTTTAGGGTAAGAAAAGAATACAAGTTGCTAACCTTCAACCCATTGAATGACACCCAAACTAATATCCTGATGCAAATTTAAAACATAAAATTTTTAAAGTGGTCCAAATTGGTTAGAAATTCAAAGGGAGGAGATTAGTCAAAATATTGTTTCTACCATCGATATCTAGGTTGTAATATTGAGGATTATCGGACATTATAAAAGGAGATTGAGACCTTAATCCAAAAAGATAACTCAATAGGTATCTTAAAAATCTAGGACCCGCTTCTGGTAGCAATAATGATGGAGGTGTAGAGCTGTCCAAGCAGTCTCAAATTTGAGTGGCCGTTAGAATAATAAAGATGGTGTCAACAAAGTCGACTAGAGATGATGCTCTAGATTTACCTGAGAAGGCTTCCTCTTATAAGAGATAGAAGATAAGTGTAGTAAGTGATATTATTATTTCAGTAATGAAGATATAACGCAAATAATATCTATCCATTCAGACCCTCTTATTATATTAGTACTTATTTCAGATGGGATAATTGACTTCTAATTGAAATAAATTTTATCGATAATGAAAGTTCTTGAAATGTTCTTTATCTTAATGCGTTCTTTAAGCTAGGGTTTAAAAGGAACCAAATGAACATTATATGAGTTAGACAATGAACCAGTGTAGCTGTAGGGGATATTCAACTAGAAGTTACACTAGGAACGTATCCTAAAATAGCTTCCCAAAAGTTAACATTTTTAGTAGTATATCTACCCTTAGTCTATAATACCAAGTCACCAGAAGAAGTTGCTATCAAATGCAAATAGGCTAATTGACACCCTTGCCATTGGTTAAAAAATTTAACATTTAAGATGAAACAACACTCCAGCAATGCCAACTTGGTGAATCACTCTACAAATACCTGTCAATCTTGCCAAACCAAATAAATATGTTCAAATCGAAACTTCTCCATTGTCTCACCTGTGGGAGTGGTTATTGGAGTTCCTTCACAATAATTTAGACATGGTCGTTTGGACAATGGTTGATATGTCCAAAATATCTGTAGAGGTAATAGTTCACAAGTTGAGCCTAACTCTTGGACATGAATAGGTCGGACAATAATGAAAAAATTACTTTGTAGAGAAGCTTGTCGCCATGTAAGAGGAAGTTTAAAAACTACTCGATGTTGAGTTCATTAAGAAGTCATTATTTGGATTAGTTGTCAAATATCATATTGGTCAAGAAAAGCAACGAAAAGGGGAGGATATTTATCGACTTTTCAAACGTGAATAAAACATACTTGAAGGACAATTTTCCACTACCATGGATCAACCGGTTGGTAGATTTGGCATCTAGATACTAATTGTTGAGTTTTATGAACACCTATTTTGGTTATTACCATAAGAGAATAAACTCAAAAGACAAAGAGATGAGTTCATTCATGACTGGTCAGAGGACTCATTGCTATAAAGTGATACCCTTTGATTTAAAGAATGTTACGGCTACATATTATAATCGGTAAATAAAATGTTCAAAACTCAGATTAGGAAGAATATAGAGGTAAATATGGATGACATACTCATCAAAAACATATTAGAGATTAGTCAACAAAATGTTTAAAACTTAGATTGGGAAGAATATGGAAGGAAATATGGATAACATGCTTGTCAAAAGCATATTAGCTAACAACTACTTTTGCAACTTGGCTAAAACTTTCAAAGTACTCCAAGCACATTGAATGAAATTGAATTCCACAAAGTATGTGTTTGGAGTGACGTTTAGAAAATTCATAGGTTTCCCTGTCTCTATTCAGGGATCAAGGCTGACCCAGATAAAATTAAAGCCATTTTAACACAGAACCACCCTAATCACTAAAGGAGATCTAGAGGTTAACTAGAAGGCTTGCTGCCCCATCTAGATTCTTGATAAAATTTGTCAAGAAATATCTACCATTATTTAAATCCTTGAGAGGAGTGAAAACCAATAGGTTTTGGTAGATAAAAGAATGTCAATAATCATTACAAGAGTTAAAAGAGTATTTGGCAAATCTACCTCTTTTAACTTGTCCAAAAGAAGGTGAATAATTGTACTTTTGCTTGGCCATTTGGATGCATTATTGAGTTCTATTCTGGTTAGGGAAGAGGCTAGCATATAGTAACTAATATACTATATTAGTAAGATTTTATTAGATATATAAACTTGGTATTCTAAAGCCGAGAAAATAGCATTGGCTTTGATATATGCCGCAAGAAAACTCCGACTGTACTTTCAAGCACATAAGATCATTGTTGTGACTAACCCGCCATTTAAAGAGATCTTGCAAAGGCTAGAATTACGTGGGTACTTAATCAAATGAGCCATTGAATTGAATGAATTTAACATAGAGTTCAGAGTACAACTATCTATAAATGGTCAAACCCTTATAGATTTTATAGTTAAGATGATGATCCTAATTCCTTAAAGCCTAGATGATCGTGAAAGCATACCCAATGAAGTAGGGACTCCATTATGAACTTTATATGTTGATGGGTCATCTTCTCAGTTGAAAAGTGTATCCAAAATAATCTTGATAATACTAGATAAATTTGAGATTAAATATTTAATGACATTTAGGTTTCAAACTACTAATAATGCAGTCGAATATGAGGCCTTAGTGGCCGGACTCAAGTCAGTAAGGGAGTGCTTGGCCAAGAACTTAACCATGTACAATGACTTGGAGCTGATGGTGATTAAGTACTACAAATTTTGAAGTGTTCAATCCAAGTTTGGCAAAATACCGTCTCAAGGTAATGAGATTTTTTATCACTCTTTGATAAAAGTGGAAATTCAATACATCCCTAGAGAGGACAATTGAAAGGCTGATTATGTAACACCTCGGATCCTTAATTGGATTATTTTGATATTAATTACGATTTTGATCAAAATTCGTGACAGATTAGCTAGTCAAAATGATAGCATATGAAAGCCTTGAACAATATGCAAGGGAAATGAGAGAAGTACTCTCAACATTGAATATAAAGGAATCAAATGAAATGCTTCCAATGTCAAATGAAATGATTTGGATGACACCATATCGGAGATACCTTGAGAATGGGATACTTCCAGATGATCCAGCTGAAGCTAAATGCATTAAGAAAATAGTTCGGATGCTACACACTTGTAGATTAAAAACTCTACAAAGGGGCTACTCTATACCATATATGTTGCCTAACACCCATAAAATCCGATTATGCCCTAAGCGAAGTACATTCTCAAAATTTTGTGGAGTGCATATAAGTGGAAATAATTTAGTATTCAAGGTCATGCAGTAAGGTTATTTCTAACCAACCATGAAAAGAGATGCTATAAAGTTGTCAAACAATGTGAGAACTGTTAGACTCATGGCAACATTACTGGCCAACTTTTCACAGAATTTCAAACTCTATAGTTTCCCTAGCCATTCTCGTAATTGGGGCTAGACATATTGGGCCCATTCCCAATTGCTACCAAGTAAAGTAAATTCATCACTGTTGCAGTCAACTATTTCATAAAATGGCCAGAAGTATTTCCACTGTCTAAAATTACTAAGTAGAATTCAACAAAATTTGTGTGCCAGAACATTACTTGTAGATCTAGAATACCAAATGTCATGATAACTAACAATGGTTTCCAATTCATAGGAAAGAGGTTCATAAAATATTATACTAGTCTAGGTATTAGATTAGCGCACACCTTGATCGTGTACCCCCAAATGAATGGATAAGTCAAGTTAATTAATTAGATAATATTAAACAGGCTAAAGTTTAAATTGGAAGATGTTAGGGACTCTTAGATAGAGGAACTCCCATCTATATTATGGGCTTATTGGACGACCCAAAGAGAGCTAACTTGCGAGTCGTCCTTCATCCTATGCTATAGGATAGAAGCGGTACTTTTAGTGGAGATAAGATTGCCTAGTTATCGGATTAAAAGCCTTGCTCCTATCATAATTCTCAGCTTTTGAGAAAGAATTTAGACTTCATAAAGGAAGCAAGAAACAAGGAATGCATACAATCAACCACTTATTAGCAAAGAATTATCCGGTACTACAATAAGATAGTAAAGATATAAAAATTTGAGGTGGGTGACTTAGTTTTGAGAAACATTAAATCTATAGACAAGATTACCAACAGAAATAAGTTATCTCCTAATTGGGAGAGACTATTTTTAGTATCGAATATCCTCTATAATGGTCCGTATAAATTGCTCACCGAATATGGCAAATTAGTTCTGCAGATATGGACTGCCCTTCACCTCAAATAATATCATCAATAACCCCGTAAAATAAAATGTAAGATGCATGCTCTGCTCTCCATTTGGAAGTGCTTGTATGTTATATTTTCTGCATTAATAAAATTTAATTTTATATTTATTTTTGCATCTGCTATTTATTTGTAAACTTGTTTGTGTGAGATCGTGATTATAATTGACCTTAAGTTGGACAGTTGATTTTCTCATCCTACCTGTTAACACAACCTATTCATTAAAGCGGTCATGATGTAAGTTACTAAAACTATACGACTCCAAGCGTAGTTATACACCAACAGATCAAAAGACTTAGGGACTTGAGGATCGAGGGTCTAATTTCCTTTTGAGGGTCATAACAAAGGCAATATAATACTAAATGAAGCAAGACTATTTACAGTATTCAGCTAATATAACCTTAGGAGGCTATCATGCATGAGTGTTGCAACACTACTCTATGGGATAAGCACCATTGGTCAAACATGGTACAAGGATTACTGTCCAATTAAGATAGGCAATAACGGTAAAATTGCTTCACTAGTATATGAATACTTTATCAAATAAAAGCATTATTTAAAGAAAGAGTCATCAATGACAATAATCACAAATTTAGCTAATAGATTGGATACTCAGATATATATGAAAATATAAATGATATATTCAAATGGGAATACCAATTTAATATACAAATCGCCTAGAGTTGATACCATGTGAAACATGAATGACTTGTTTTTCCTAAGGTTAATGACCCAAAGAAGACCCAAATGGCAGATTTCCACACGTTTTTGAAAAATCCTTGACATTAGAATCTGGAAGGCTCTAAAATTTCTCAAGACAAAGTATCCAATTGGAAATTTAAGAGCTATCAGGGAGATGATTCACCTAAAGAGAATGACAACATCCTGGAATCGAGAATCTAGGATGGAACCCATCGTTTCATGGCAAAAGCTTCTCATTGATTTCTCCTCTAGTCTCATGCATTCACTCCGAAGGTTGTCAATTAAGCTTGATGCTAAGGCTGATTGATGCTTGGCTTTTTGAAGTTTGTCCTCACTTGAAATGATCCGGTCTCAAGCTATGGTATTTTCATCTACAAGATCATAGGAACTCATTATCCATTCAAACAACTCCTCTAATTGTACAACTCAGTTATGTAGGAACTTGGCCTCAGCTACAGCAGTAATACTTCGAAAGGGCAGGTTCCTAAATACAACAAGATCGATATAGTATCGAGAAAGGCGAGCAATTTCAGTGTCATGTTTGTACAGCCTTTCCTTGATCAAATGAACCAAATCGTGAGACTGCATGATGATTAAACTTTCAATTAGAAGCGCCAATATTAGAAAAATAACTCAGAAGAACTTAACATATAGTACCTCTTAGGTAGGAAGATCCTTAAAAGAAGCAGGGCCTGGCGATGATCTTTCGAGCCTTGGACTTGAAACCGGTGAAGTCCTCCAACATAAAAAGGGCATTGATTGGTGGTACAATGGAGTCACAAAACCAGGGGCTCCCGGAAAAAAACCCTAAATCTATTGGAACCTCTAATGGTGAAAAATAGTGTCCAGACACTTCTACTGTGTTATCATTATTTACAGAAACATTAACTAGAGTAACTGGAGATGTTGGAGCCAACTTATTGAATGGTGGAGAATCGAGTAAAATAGGAACCTCGTGCTTAGTAATGAATGGAGTATCTAGTGGCTCTTCAGCATGCAACCCTGGGGTTTGGAATCGTGTATCTGCAAAGGAGCGGCAGGGGAAACTCCCCCCTCGTAACTAAAACTTGGCACTTCCTCAAAAATCGAAGTGCCAGAGGGAACAAAAACTAGTGTCAACCTACGAGATGATTCCCCAACATTCTTCTCAACAATCTCTTCATAGGCGTCATTGATAATCATATTCAATTTGTCATCCGAAGACGAGTCAGAGGAGCAGGCAGCCAAGGTGTCAGCTTGCCCAAAAATTGCCTCTGGTAGAGACTCAATAAAAAGTTTCCCAATTTTTCTTTTCGGCCTACAGGAAGGCATATTGGCAATGGCCTTATTGCCCAAGATCACCTACCATCTCACACAGTCTAGCACTATCTGGGTTAAAAAACCCCTAGTTCTACACAGCTTGACAGCATTATTTTTTATAAGTCTGGTTAGGGGTTCGGACATACGACTGTTATTGTCTAGAACCAGAGAAGAATATGTAGGGTTGACATTTTTCTAATTGTTGGAAAGAATCCAATCAGAGGAAAAAAGAATCTATCCTTTTACAAAATTTGGAGTTCCTTTTACTTATTTTAAATTCTTTTTAAGGAATCAAAGAAATCAAATCATCTTCTTGGTTAAACCTAAAAACAACCTTAACCATCCGAACATATAACTTAAGCCTCAAATGGCAGAAAAAGATGTATAAAGAAATAATATATCTTATGGTGTCGGGATGGAGGCAAGCAATTGGGATTTCTAAGGTCTCTATTATCTCAACAAACTCTCTAACTAGTGGGACTTTGAGGCCATTCTTCAAATAAATCTCATAAACGAGAATGAAGCCGTACCTTGGAGAGTTACTCCTCTTAGATGGCGAGGGAATTTGAAAAGGAATGGTCATAGAAATACGGTGTAAGACAAGAGGCAATGTCTACTACTCCTCTAGAGGTGCTTTGTGGAGCCATTGCATTCAAGGATGGGTGAACCATAGAGTTTGGTTGGTAAGAAACATGCAGAAGGTGGAAAGGTGAAGCAGAAAAGAAGATGAGCAGAAGTTAAATCAGAGAGTTTAACTGAAATGACGCGTCATTATGCACAAAACTATCCAAAAATGCTGTGTTTTGATAGCAAAAGACACCTAGTAGACTACTGAAGCACTGCGAGACTTCTTTTCCATTGCCACGGTATTAATGAGGCTAACATCACTATTTTTGGATTATCAAAATGAGAGTAAATAGTTTAGTTTCTCCCATTCAAAACAATGCCAGTTCAATTACTTTTGAGTTACTAGGCTAAAGTTTTGTTTAAATTAAATATTGCCAAGTAATAGAGTTATTAGAGGATTCGAACAATCAGACAGCCAAATTGATGAAAGTCATGCATTTGTCTTGGGGAGTAGACATGCTATCTTTCTTCAAATTATCACTTAGAATATTGAAATACTAAGATCTATCAGCAAAAAAAAAAAAAAATTTCTTTCGATAATTTCATTAATCAAAGTTCTCTGCGGTTTACAATCCTCGTCCAAAAAAATACTAATCAAAAAGAAAGAAATGAATTATAAATTGGCGACCTGAATGTGAAAAGAAAATAGATTTCTTCTCATTGATATTCCCATATGCCAAAGCAAAGAAAACGTCAACCACAAGTAATGAAAATAGAGCCGGCAATCCAGCTTCCACATGCCCTGTTGCCATTCCATAACATCTGCATTTGCCATAATCTCTTTTGCCACCTAGCACTTCGAGAGGTCGAGGAGGTGAAACCAAAGTGTGTAGGACCAAATTCACTTTGGGCCTAGATGCAACGTAAAAGAGGAAAACTAAATTAGTTTTTTCAATAAAAGAGAATAATTAAGATGGATTTTAAAAGCGTCTTCAGAGGACATCAGAAAAACTCATATGAATTCTTCACTTACTCACAGCAAATATTATGTTGATTAAATGATAAAGTAGCATGCTGAATAATGACCAAATGCCACTGGGTATAAAGGAGGATGTTCTGTGGCCAAAATGTGAAGAAAAGTCCTTAATTTATAGCTGAAGCGAGATTAGCTTGAAAAGAAAATTTGTGATAGTCGAAGCAAGGAATCTCGATTAAAAAAAGAAAAAATCAAATTTTGATCGATAAGATAAACCAATTATAGAGAATCTACCAAAACAAGCATGCACACTATAGTCACAGACGTGTAGTTGACCCGACAAGAGTGCTAGTCGGCTTCTCCTTTCAACATATTTGGAGTTTGAATTCAAATTCTAAATACAGGGTTCCAGTATTAGGTATAATCTGAATAAAGATACTCTGACCTGACATGAATTAAAGCGAATAAGCCAGACAATAAACCGGTTCGGGAATATTCCTGCCAATACTTCACCCAATTGGCTGGGTGACCAAACAACCAAAGTCATGGAGGGACGAGGCAATTGATGATCTGATAAAATAATAAATAAAGTATTTAATTTTAACGAATCGTTATATGTAATCAAAGGATCATTTGTTGTGTATAAATAGATAGTAATGACCCAATAAATTTTAGACATGTACTGTTGGATGGTTACAAAAAAAAAAAAAAATATTAGCTACAACTGTGCAATTAGTGTTACGGTTGATAATAAATGCTGCATAACGTCTTCAATAATAAGCACTAATTCCGAACAGGCGTATCGAGTGGTGCCCTAGCTATAAATATCGAGTGGTGCCCTAGCCATGAATGGGAGAATCACATACTTTGACATACAAATGGCTATTGTGAGTATAATCAAATCAACAGGGCACAACCTCCTATCTCAATTAATTCTGCACTTGTCCCCTGTCTTTTTTCTTTCTACATCTTTTGATTTTTCTCAAAAAGGTTATAGATTTAAATGTCGAAAGTTAGATTGAGGAATAAATCCTGTATTACCTTTTACTTCTTGTTAAATTGTTATAGTATATAATATAAGGATTTTGAGTTATGAAAACAAGACTTCTTAATCTTGGATTAATCAAATATTTTGTCTGATTTTTTAATTTGTACAATAATTAGAATTTTAGACATTGATTATATTATAATCATAGTAATGGTAATGAGTTTTTTTATGACAACTCGTGTTAAGTCTTTTAGAAAAGTCAAAAATATTGTTAAATCTATCACATTTTAATAACATTTGACATATTGGTAAAAGTCCAAAATAGACATTTACCTTGTTTTATACTTTAAATGTTATTTATAGCAAATATTTGACCAAATATAAACTTAATATTATAAAAGTTGTGTTTAATTTTTTTAATTTTATTTTTTTTCTAATAATATATTTGAAATACATCAAAAAATATACACTACACAGCTAGAAGATTCCAAATAATCAGAATTCTATTTCAAACAAGTGGTAATAATATAAAAATTGAGAACAGAATTTCGATCAAATTTTTTTAACATAATTTTTCCCATAATGTTTTTCTTATTTTAATAATAATTTTTTCTATGCAAATTCCGTAATTCAGGTTGGAAAAAAAATTTACAATACAGAGTGTTGCATCATATTATGACTAAGCAATAATTGAAATGTGTATTATTTTTAAAATATGTTCTAAATATAATTTATAATTATTATATTTTTTATCAAATGGGGGATTATATAATACTTGATAAATAAAAGTTCTAAAATTTATAAAAGATTATGCATTGCACATCTAGATACTCTATCAAATTATTTAGGTAAAATGAATTTTTTAGATAATCAAATCACCTTTTAGCCAAAATCTGATAGTCAAACACTGATAGAAAAATAAAGAAAAGCCACAAAAATTTTGAAAAGTGACATGTATCTTTATTGTTTTACTAGATAGATAAGACCTTCGTACTTTACAAAAAAAAATCTTAAAAACTAATGCATTTTTTATTTTCCAGTCCTCAAACTTCCTCTTCTTTACTTTGGAATATTGCCTTTTTGTTTATTTCTGTTCTTTTGTAGCAGTGTCACGAAAAAATAATAGCACGTAATGGTTGTTTATAACATACACGTCAATCGATAAATGTCTCACACATATTAAGCTTCATGACCCTGGAGCCATTATTTCTTTGTTTATTAGCTTGTATCTTTACAATCATTCCTATATATTCGATGCAACATCATTAATGGTGAAGGTGATTGCTCAATCATTAATGGCAAACGGCATGAAATAATAGCCACGATATATAAGGACAGTGACATGACTCCTTGTCCAATTATATCTCCTTAGCATCACTATGTTAGTTGTGTTAAAACTCAACATAAGCAAATAATCTTTTATAAAACCTATGAACCATAAATATCCAAGTAGCGCTCAAGTTAAAACATTAAAGCTTCATGTTTTTGATAACAATAATATAATTTTAATAAATCATATTTAAAAGCATATTAAACATAATGGGAATATAGAAAGGAAAAATCTTTTATAAAATATATATTGCTTGTCTATAAATGGTTGATGGGTAAGTTTTGAAAGTAATATACAACATCACCTAATGAAATTTCTTTGAAAAATCACAAGCAACAAGGCATTAAGCCTCGAGCAAAGAGTTGATGATGAACTCATCCAACACCATAGATAGCATGAGCACAATATAATTTTAGTAAATCATTATTTATTTTTATTGACATAATTGCAAGAAAGGGAGGGCATGCTTATGTGAGGGACTTCCAAGTTCACCGTGGGTGATCACATGGGGCTAGTCGATATTGTTTTGAAATCTTCTTTCTTAATCATTGAAAAGCGAAAAAACCTTTCTTTGAATGAAAAATATATATTGTTTGTCTCACCAGTATCTATGATAAATATAATATTTCTTTTGTTATTGATGGGTAAGTTCGAACCGGGATGGAACTAATATACAACATCACCTAATGAAATTTGAGATTTTATTTCATTGACTCCTTTTCTTAACCAAAAATCACTTGGGTTATTAGGTGGATGAAACGGAAGGAATTAGAAAATCATTTCCTAAATTCTCTTTTCTCGATGAACGTTTTCATCCAACACCATAGATAGCATGAGCACATGTTGCTAGCCATTCCATTACTGCACAAGAGGAAACCCCGGTGGGCACATGACCAATATTATTATACATTATTGGACATCGCGACACATCAACTAGACATAATTGCATTAGAAAGGATGGGCGTTTCACCATAAATGCTTATGCGAGGGAGTCTTTCTTCAAGATCACCGCCGGCCCGAGCTGGGTGATCACATGGGATGGTAGTTGATATTGTTTTGAGCAAAATCTTGTTTCTATATTATCATCAATGGATGTAGCTCTGGGAGTTGTATTTGGAGGCTTTGGGCTTTCTTCCTTTTGAACTGTTGTTGATATTGCTTTGTTGATACAGTTAGTTTAATGTCACCAACATCTATGATAAATATGCTTATTTCTTTTGTTATTCGGCACGAACTCCTCTGTAAAGTTCTTACATGAAGCTATTGGAGTGGCAAAATTGGTGGAAGAAAAGATCCAAGCCCTCCACCTCGTCCTCGTGACAAAATCCCTTGCGGCTACCAGGATCAAAAGCTCCACTATCCTTTTCCGCCCAAAATTCCCGATTGATTTGGAAAAAATAATGGCTTATGCTTTCTTGTGATAAGCGGTTTAATTTGACACCGCTTGTAAATCACCCCAAAATGTTGGTGGAAGATGAAGAGCAAGAGATAATTATGATTGAGGAGGAGAGCGTATCGCCCTTTGTCGGAAGAGCTATCTCCAAGACCAGACAATACTCCAACCATCTCCTTCCATGCCTTGGAAGGTCATCAGGCTCCTACGACCTTGCGCTTGACTGGAAACATTGCCGGCCACTCTGTGATAGTTCTGGTGGACAGCGGATCTACCCACAACTTCCTACAGTTGCGGCTGGCCAGGTATCTGGAACTCCCCATCGAGCCTTCACGCTATCTTAATGTCATAGTTGGGAACAGGGCCTCCTTGCAATGCAAAGGCGTGTGCACTAATGTTCCAATCACTTTAGGGTCCTCTACATTCTCAATGGACCTTTATTTGCTTCCAATTTGTGGGGCCGACTTGGTTAGCCGCCCTGGGACCCGTATTGTTTAACTATAAGGCTATGCGGATAACGTTACCCTCGTGGAGCGTCCAAAGACCTGCTGTCTCCACGATCACCAAGATACGGCGCAGTGACTTTACCAAGGCTATTGCCTCTTACTTCCACCTGAAGGTTACTCCACTCATAAACTTAAATAAATGGCCAAGTTGCATAAAGGGAATCATGCAAGCCATCCTAACACCAACCACAAAATTCCTTTACAATCTAACGCAACGCCGGTTAATGTTAAGCCATACCGATACCCACATTTTTAAAAGGGGGTTATGGAAAACCTTATCAAGGAAATGCTGGCTGAAGGCACTATCCGACCAAGCATGAGTCCGTTCTCCTCGCCTGTTCTCTTAGTGAAAAAGAAGGACGGCAGCTGGAGATTTTGTGTGGACTATTGCGCATTGAATGCAATTACCATCAAGGATCGGTTCCCCATTCCACTACCATGTGCGAATTGTGTTCTCTAAATTGGATTTACGTGGATACCATGTGTTGGTGCATAGATACAATATATGACACACGACGGGCATTATGAATTCCTCGTCATGCCCTTCGGATTATCGAATGCACCATATTCTTTCCAAGCTGAAATGAACACGATTTTTCGGCCAGTACTTCGAAAGTTCTCGCTGGTGTTCTTCGATGATATCTTGGTCTACAATCCATCCGGGGAAGCCCACCTTCTGCACCTCGCTCAAGTCCTATAGATCCTGCGCACTCACTCCTTCTATGCCAAGCAAACTAAGTGCGAGTTCTGGCAAACTTCTCTCTCAGACTTGGGTCACATTGTTTCTGCACAAGGTGTGGCGGTGGATCCGGCCAAAATTAACTCAGTATGAAGTTGGCCAACCCCTACCAACATCAAACAGCTCCGAGGTTTTCTGGGATTGGCGGGATACTACAGACGGTTTGTGGCTCGGTATTCTCAAATTGCTGCCCCCCTCACCCTATTACCGCAAAAAAAATTTTGGGGCGAAGCCATCACTTCGAGTTCGCGTTACCACCCCTGTCCTCACTTTGCAAGATTTTTCACAACCATTTGTGGTGCAAATAGATTTATTGGTGCAGAATAGCAACCCCTTGCCTACTTTATGTCTAAATTCCTCGATGTATGTCCGAGAGTGCAATAACTAAAGTGTTAAGAAAAAATACCTTTAGGCACCAAGTTTGTCGTCAGACGGATCACCAGCCCCTTCGGGCCTTGATGACATGCATAATGGGAAATGGATAACTAAATTAATCGGGTGTGACTTTGATAAAGTGTATCGTTTTGGGGAGAGATAATGGACTTTTTCGGTCTCAAATACCGGCCAATGTAACACACTGCAGATGGTGTCAAAGCCCATAATTTCGCAGAGGAATATTGCAACATGCTGCCTCTACAATGATTAAATCCATTACTGACTGTCCAGAAGCATTTGGATATTATACTGCGCAAGACGGCCTGGTGTTTTTCAAGAACCGCCTCTTTATTCCATCAGAAACAGCCCTACGGGAGTTAGTATTGCAAGAATATCACTGTTCGCCAGTAGGGGACCATGCGGGCATGCAGCGCACAATGGCATGGATAGTAGCTTCCTTCTACTGACCAGGAATGCGAAACGATCTCCACCGATTCGTCGCTAATTGTGTAGTTTGTCAGCAAGTTAAGCCACTTAACACCGCCCCGAGTGGCCTCCTTCAGCCACTCCCAATCCCGGAATGCATATGGGAGTCAATCTCCATAGATTTTATCACTCATCTACCATCATCCAAGGGACGTACGGTGATTTTTGCGGTAGTAGATCGCTTGTCCAAATATGCTCATTTCTCTCCCTTGAATAGCCACTTTACGGTCGTTGATCTCGCTACTGTTTTGGTCACGGATATTGCCGTCTGCACGGGGTCCCCAGAGATATCGTCTCCGATTGCGATCCTATTTTTATGAGTACCTTTTGGCAAGAACTCTTCCGACTACAAGGGACTTCATTATCGATCAGCAGCGCATACCACCCCCAAACGGACGGCCAAATGGAAGTAGTCAATCGATGCTTCGAAGATTATCTCTGCAGCTTTGCCACTGACCACCCAGCCACCTGGGGACAATTTCTGCCTGGGGCAGAATGGCATTACAATACAACTTGGCATTCCGCCATACAAATGACACCCTTCGAAGCAGTATATGGCCGACCACCACCCACGCTACAAGATTATACACACGGCGGCTCTCCAGTAGCCGCGGTTGATGAGCTTATCACCAAGAGGTCCACTGTCCTCGCCACTCTCAAGACAAACTTATAGCGTGCACAACTGCGCATGAAAAAAAATGCGAGATGAATGAGTTTCAATGGACAAGTGGGTCCTATGCCGTGATTGCTAGATCACCGCAGCGGATCTCACAAGCTAGCGAAACGCTACTAAATCCAATTTACATCTTAAGCCGGATCCATAATGTATTTGTCATATCTCTTCTTAAGAAGTGCCGGGGTGACCCCATGGTGAGCATGGAACGCCATCAAGCATCGCCTCTGTTGAGTCTCCCACGGATAGTTGTCCACTCCCACAGGAAGGGAAGATAGGTGCCACAAGTGCTCGTACAATGGCACTCTCACAGCCCTGAGGAAGCAACATGGGAACTAGTGGCAAAACTCCATCAGCAATTTCTAGAATTCCACCTTGAGGACAAGGTGATTTTCAATGAGGGCGGAAATTACGGGCCATTCCGGGAGACTGAACCATATTTAATTCGAACCAAGATAGAACTCACACGGCGGTGGGTCTTAAGCCACTTGGACACCGGAAATATCGAGATTTTTTTGATTTGCTTATTTTTATGTGTCAATTTGCTTATTTTTATTTGATGTACGTGGACCCCTTTTCTTAACCAAATTCTGTTATGCTGCATGCTGTTTGGGTTATTAGGTGGATGAAGCAACGGAAGGAATATAGAAAATCATTTCCTCAATTCTCTTTTTCTCTCTCTAACGTCTTCTTCCTCGAATTCTCTGTGCCTCCTCTGCCCTTTTGTCAATCTCTCCTCCCTTTCGGTTGATTGTCCAGGTGCCGACGTAGCTAGCGCAACACGGAAGCCCGCATCAATGTTCTTTTGCTGGAGGATAAGGAATCGTCTCCTTATGATGGTTTCTGATTGATTTGGGAAATAATCATAGTATCTTGTTTAATTTGGGAAATGGATGAGAGAGAAGGGTTGTTTACTTTTTCGTGTTCTAAATTGGGTGATTTTGTAGAGCCTTTTTTATTTTTAGATAAAGTTACGTATAGTCCGGTGATGCTATACGGATGATGGTATATAATTATATACGTATATGTGGATATGTATGTAAATATATATATACATATATATATTTCTATGTGTAAATATATGTGTATTGTTATGTGCAGGTGTGTACTGTGCGCGGTGGGTGTGTGTTCTGCCTTGTGTGGCAGCGTGTGTTGTGTTGGCATATATATATGTGTGTGTGTGTGTGTGTGGCAGTGTGTTGTGTTGGTATATGTGTATTTATATATATATATAAATGAGCTGGTAGTATGTGTTTGTATTGTGTGCATGGGTAAAAATAATAATAGTTTGTCAATTGACTATTCCTGTATCTCATAGATGAATTCGGTAAATTATCATTCGCGTTAACTTTGTTGATGTGCGTATGTTTATTGGCACTCTATGGCTAAATTGAGGAGAGTTTATGAAAATATTAAGGTATTGAGTCGAATGGGAGGTTACGAAACTTTAGTGTAGTTTATACTTTTTCAATACTGAATCCATATTTCGAAGGTTGAGGTCATTTAGATGGACGCTTATAATCCTGTGAATCAATTGGTGAGATATCAGTGGATATCGTACCGAGGTGGTGCTAGGTTTGACTTGATAATATGAATATTCTGTTCCCAAAGGGGTATGGATCAGAGGATCACAGAACACGTGTGGGTTACTTGATGGGGTAACGAGAATGTTGTTTGGATACGGTACTTGTACACTGCGGTTGGCAAGTATCATGAGACCATAGGGTCGCTTGTCAAATTTGCAAGCACCGAAACCTCGAGAGTTGCCCCATTGTGGGACAGGAGTATGGATTGAGGGTTCACAGTGATGTATAAAGATCCGAGGAGACTTTCGTGATATCTCGTATAATTAGGACCTCATTTGTGAAGGATTCAATGGAACCTATGCCGTGATTGACACTCAAATTCGGTGGAATCCAATTTGCATCTTTAATGATTTGTTGTCATATGGCCTTTGAGTCGTGAATACGACAAGTTGTTGAATCTTGGATAATTGTTGAATTATCTGATATACTTATTATGATATTAATATCTGAGACGTTTTATTACATCCCGTTATTTAATTATTTATTTACTTGTTGGGTCTTATGCTCACCCCTGCGTTTTGTTGGCTCTAGAGTAGAAGTTATGACAGGTTAGAAGAAATCAAGATATGGCTGAGAAACTTTGGGTTAAAGATGATCTTGGGATTAGAAGCTCGTGACAGGAAGCTCTAAAGTTAGTTCAATTGGTCGAGATTTTAGTTAATTATTTTATTGGGACTGTGTTTCCAGAGTTAATGATTTTATAAATATTTTTATCTTTAGGCGATTTATTATGAGAATTATGATTATTATATTTTATTTAGTGATGCATTTATGAGGTTATTGATGATTTTGGGTTTCCGTGTGGCAGTTTTGGGTCAGGTCAGGTGACTCGGGTTTGGGGCGTCATACTTACAGTTTGGCATTGTCACCAAATCTAGTAGTAGTGCACAATGTATTTCATATGTCAATACTCCGAAAATATGTGTACAACCGGACTCATATTATTGCCTATGAGCCCCTGGAAATTGAAGAAGTTTTGTCCTATGTTGACGAGCCAGTATAAATTTTGGGACGATGAGATTAGGAGCTCCAGAAGAAAACTATTTCCTTAGTCAAGTTCTTATGGCGTGCGTAATCACTCACATGAAGAGCCATCTGGAAACGTGAAGATGAAATACGCGATAGATATTCCCATCGATTCCCCTAATGTTGTAATCTCTTCGAATTTTGAGGACGAATTTTTTTTATGGTGGGTGGAATAGTAAGGAATGAATTTCATGAATACATTTATTTCGATAATTATGCTATATGTCTGAAAATTTGAGATTTAATTAGGGATGCCGCAATGGCATAAAATTTAGTTGATAGACCCGGTTTCGTAACCGATTTAGGTTCAAATGGTAAAATTAGGAGTACGGTCGATACGAGAGTAGTCCAGAAGCTGCCGAATCATCTGGACAACAGCGTAATTACTCACATTAGCTATTAATGTTGATGTTTTTACAAGGATTTTTGACCGGTTCAAGCCCCATAAAAAATTAATTATAAAACTTTAATGAACTGGCTATATGTCATAAAGTTGGTGTTGAAATTCGTTTTAAAAATCTAACCGATTCAGCCCAAGGAAAATTAAGTGTTACTGATTTAGCCAAAAATCAATATATAACTTTGAATCGGGTAAGGATAAAATTTAAAATTTTACATGAACCGGTCTAAAATTATGTGTGGATTCTGTAAATATAGTGAGAGTAATTTTATATGGTGAACCGACTACTGAATCGGTGCCAAAACTGGATGCTGTACGTGAACCGACCGCTGTACCAGTTTGACATTTCTAGTAAATCTGTGTGAACCGACCAAAAAACTATTGATGAATCGGTCATATATGGTATGTTAAGATAGTAGACTGACTAATTAACAAGTGAACCGGCTAACCATTATGTGAACCGGCTGCTAAAAGTGGTAGTGAACCAATTTCAGCAAACTAGCTCAGAAGTCAGCACCGGATTAAAATAAATGGACCGGTTCATATATGTGCTCCATAAAATGAAGAACCGATTATTTAATTTATACATGATGGTGAACTGGCTCACGTGATAAGACCGATAGAATGTAATGAAGAAGTCGAACCGGTTATAGTTGAACCAGTTGATAGTCTATAAATAACCGGTTTAGTAGATGAATTGGTTAATTATGGATTAATGAATCGGAAGTTGAGATATATAATGTTTAAAAATAATTCCAACACATGTAAAAATTTAGGACTTTAATTTTTATGTTATGCATTATTATGTTTTCATTATGTATATATAAATTATGTTTATGCATGAGTAAAAGCTAGTATGATGTTATGAAAATAAGTATTTTCTATGAGATGAGAAAATCAAGAAGAAAAAGCAAGAATAAGGATAGAGGCTTCTATTAAAAATTTTTAATAAGGAAACCAAACCATTGATTATATTTCAAAGGGTAGTATTTCCTGGTATACCTTAAAATATTATAGTGAAAATCGATGAATTACCTCTAGCACCACGGGAGAATAATGGTGGCTTTTGTCCCCGTCTATCAGGATATAATAGGTATGCACGATCTTTCCTCGGGGTGTGTATCATGGAGGATATGGCCTTAGATTTTGTGGACTGAACATGATCCTTTTCTCAATTGACCGCTCCGTTAGTTGGTAAGACCTACTAGCTCTAATTTTTTAAGTTATGAAAATATTAAATGTGCTGACAACTAAAAAGTAAAATGTACAATAAAAAAAATTAAATGCATCATGAAAATGTTTCTAAAAAAATATATATATTTACATGCATCACGACTTATATTCCTCCCTATGAAGTATTTTCAGTAAAGATATGCATGCCTTTGATTATTATGTATCTTATTAAGTATTTGGTTCACTCTCTTATTATTTTTTTATCCTCCAGATATGGCACAGGAGTTTATACCTGATGAACAAGAGTAGAGATTTAGATAGTTGTTATGTTGTACTTAGAAATGATGTATTTTGTTTTAGGCTAAGTGATGATGTAAATTTGTAAACTTTGTAAGTTCCCGAAGAATGTAATATGTTATGGTAAATATTAGAGCTTCCGCAAATGTTTATATTTATCTTGTATACTTTCGTAAAATGTTTTATGGGATGTGTTTGGGATTTTAGCGGTATCTTTCCTGATCAGGATCCGACAGTGTGCTTGATAGTACGATGTTGCACCACCGAAATTTTGGTATTATTACGGATCTTGTGTATGTTAAGGGTAATTATTACATAATTAACATGATAATAATAATTAATTAAGAAAGTAAGAATGTGGGACGTGACAAGCTCAAAGTACATTGAATGCTTGATAGATCTCTAACGTGGTTGTTAGTATATATGCTTTTAACCAGCATGCCATCCGTGTAGACTTTGATACTGTAACAGATTTTCTACTTGAACATTTAATTCACCATCTTTTGAAAAATGGCCCTATCATTTATTAGGCCGAAAAACGTAATTGTAAGTATATCCTTAATCTATCACGAAGGAATTTCTTTATCGTTAGGGTCCATCTGAATCTAGTTATACCTAGAGTAAGTATCCACGAACCACAGTAGTTGGTGACCTAATGGGAAGTTTACCAATAGGTCTTTTTGTGAAAGCAGGAAGCTATCTTTAGGATATACTTTATTCACATTTATAG
Source organism: Nepenthes gracilis (assembly GCA_033239525.1). NCBI lineage: Eukaryota > Viridiplantae > Streptophyta > Magnoliopsida > Caryophyllales > Nepenthaceae > Nepenthes > Nepenthes gracilis. Next base: position 7,550,346 of record BSYO01000028.1, on the reverse strand, counting down.
CAGTTAGTATATCCTTTACTTCTTGTTGCTCTTTTTATAAGCACCACGTTAGATAACTAATCCGGATATTTGACTTCATGCATGAATCCTGCCTTAATAAGTTTATTAACTTCTTCTCATATGGCCATTAACTTGTCTTTGTGCAGCAGTTTTATCTTTTCTGTTAGACATGCTTATGCCCAGGATGCTCAGCTAATGAATTATTACTTCCGTTGGGATTTCAGCCATGTCAACTAGTGCCTAAGCATAGACATTCAAGTTGCTTTTTTTGAAGTTGATAGGTCCTACCTTGGATCTTAATCTAAGGAGGAGCCAATTAGGACATAATTCTTTGGATCCTTGGGATCCCGTTGGACTTTGATTGTTACTTTATCGGTTGACCTTGCCATAGAGATGCCTCATCTCTTAAATTAAATTGTCACAGCTTCTCATTATCGAACACATACACACAACTTAACTTAACTGGTGAAGAAAAAGTTGTAAATAAATTTTACAAAAGTACACAAAATATAAATAAAAACAACCTTCAACTTCAATAATAACCCCAGAGGACCAACTTAAAAGACGAATTTCATCCCTCTTTTCTTGAAAATAGGACATTCACATTCCTAGGCAAGGGAATGGAAGGAAATAATGGGGCATAAAGTGAAGGGACATAAGCCATTAATTTTAGATAGCGTGCACTACATGTACAAATTTCTACTTAACGCAAAGAAGTGAACTATGGGGGCACACTCAATTTTCTTCCATGCTTTGGCAGATTCCACCCTAAGACATTTCAAAGATACCTCTTAAAACTTTGAATCTGGATCTTGCGTATCACAAATCATAATTGAGAGTTCAAAGGATCTCGACTAACTTCCCGGATAATCCTCTGATACTCAAATTAGTAGCAGCTCCCTAATAAATGAGTTAGGGAGAGAGAGTAAACGATTTCCAACGCTTAAGACAGCAACGATTCCAGACAAATGAGTTAGGGAGAATGAGTAGAAGATTAGAGGACTAGGCTCGGAGAGCATTTTTTGGGAGAAGGTGTTTTATAGGGCAAATTCAGGACCTGCTTGTGCAAGCTAGGTGCTACAAGGCTTACGTCGAATCTTAGAGATTGTAGGGATGAGCAAATGATTAGATAATCCAAGATTTAGATCGGTCAAAAGATATTCGTAGTTTGGTTGGTCCCACCATTGGTGGGTTAGGCTCATACCTTATATTGAATTCCAAAATATTGAATGGATCGTACTATGAGTTGGTAAAAACTACGGGTCTACAAGGTCCCTTTCTAGAGGCTAGCTCTTGAGATATATCACCCTATAAGCAGGGAAGAATGGAAAACGACTGTTTACATGCTTTCATCATTGAGATCTTCTTCCAAGTTTTCCTCATACTGTATATGAATTCCATGGATAGCTATGAGTCATAAAAAGGCATCCTCTAGAGGCTATTTCGAGAGAATCATCCTCAGGAAGAATGTGAAAGTCTTTTAACCGGGAGATTTGGAATCACTCCCGAAGTCCTTATAACCGTATGTGCTACTTTAAGAAGAGTTAAGTCGATATAGTTGGCCGGAACCCTCTAGGCTAATTAAACCTTCTTTGAGTGATATGTTGGTAGTAAAAGTCGTGAGGCGACTTTCTGTTGTGAAAAATCGAGACTACTCGACTGCACATTGATTGGTGTGATTGGCCAAGCCAAAATGAGAGGATGGTGATAGAGATGACCGAGCCGAATTTGAAAGAGTCTGAATGATTGTCGTATCGCCGAGTGTACGAGGTGTACTGCAGGCCTGCAAATTAGGTAGTTGGTAAACATCATTCTTGGGATTCCAAAGGTTGATCGGTTTGTAGGAGCAGGTATGAATCGCCCGCTGCAGGACAGGGTGTGTGCATACACACATGCAGACCTTAGAAGTTGAGCACCAACCACCAGCTGGGCTATGGTGGGGTACGTATGTATATATGTGTGTGTATATGCACACTAAAGGTGCGAGGTAGAGAAAGTAGTGAGAAAAATTAGAGGAGAGAAAGTAAAAAGAAATAGAGCGGTGAGTAAAAACAAAAGTGTTGAAGTCTTGTTTACCTTACTCTGTTCTTGTTTTTGCCTCCCACAGTTTGTGTAATCAATTCTCATACCTAGTAATTTTTGTGGATTTGGAATCCCGTGATTTTTTCCTTATTTCAGAAGGGTTTTCTATATAAAACATTTAATATTCATTTCTCTTCTCTTACCTCTACTTTACAGTGTTTGTGTACTTTTATTAGTTGGCCGTCCATTCCGGCAAACAGGGATTGTTCCTATAGTCTTATTAGTAGGACGCCCATTGTTCGCCAACACTAATAGCCCTACGGTCGCAATGGATCTACACCTGCTCTATTTTTGGCTTCCTTGAAGGACATTGGACTCTTGAGCCCCAAGACCCAAATCCGTAAATGTTATGGGGTATGACCATCCTTATGGCCATATGACATCTTTGATCACCTATTTAAGTCAAAGCATTTGGCAGGCTGTGTATAAACCAACTGTTAGACTCAAGGTAAATTTAGGTTACCTTTTATGTACCTACAGATTGTTATAAATAAAAATTGAAAGTAAAAGCACATAGCTATGTACTGAGGGCAACTCTATAGGTTAATTGCATTTAGGTTCCAAGAACTAGCTTGCTAGCTAGGGAATGCAGCTTGTGCACTCCCACCCAAAAATGTCAACTGATTAGTTTAGTCCATTGTAATGGGAGGAGGCTGGTTCCTGTTAATCTCTTTCAGGTAGCCTCTGTGTTTTAGGGACTAAATAATCCACATTAACCACTTTTTCATATACCCTTCGATAACATGTCGTCATTGATCAATATATTGCTACTCGAATGAGTGCCATGAGATGGATTCACAAGATGTTGGCTCAGTAGGTTGGGCTCGTATCCTGATGTTGAATTCCAACTTATTGAGTGGATAGTTCCATGGGTTGGCAAAAACTCTTGGCTTTTGCAGCACCCCTTCCCGAAAGGCTAGAACTTGAGGGATGTCATCCTACGAGCAGGGAAGAATGAAAAATGATTGGTCAGTCCATGTTGTGTCCATGGATTTGTCAGGACCTTATTGACCTATACAAGGCTTTAGGTTCTCCTTGCAAATATAAGAACCTCCCGTTGGTCGAGCTACTCTGGAACTCCTTTAGTATCTAATTTTAGTCACTTTCTTTGTATGATCTTTCTCAAAATGGTGGATCTGGATTTGGTGTAAGAGTGAAGCTTTCTAGTTGAACTAAGTGTAAAGAGTACAATCGACTATTGTGTTACTTTTAGTTGTGACTTCAACTTACCACTACATTAAGTCTCTCTTCTTTCCTTTACCCTACATGTGGAGCAAGGATCTAAGCTCAATCACTTAGAGATCTGATGTCGTATTTGCTTCCATAACAAAAATACAAGCCTTTGATATTGCATCCAAATCTGGGAAGCTTCCAAAGGCCTATTGCATTAGCTAGAAGAAGCCCCAAGCTATATGGATAGACTACTTGTCTTAAGCTTAGCTTCATCATTGAGAAGAGAAATTGTTCTAGCCGCAGCATTGATGAGTGATAGGAAGTGCTTTAAGCTCTCACCTATGCCTACCTAATGCTAGTAAGGTGCTAGGGATGTTTCTCCTCCTTCATGCTAATGTGTATTGTGCTAAAACGTTTGAGTGAAGCTCTTTGAAAAATCTAATTAAGTTCCACTCTGGCCAATTGAACCAAGCCAGCATCTCCTTTCAACATTACAGAGAAACATCAATTGAGTGTTGAATCCCCCTAAATCTCAAAACTCTTAAGTGTTTGGAAATGGTTCACACGATCTATTGGATCAATGAGTGCTTCCAACATGGGTGTCTTGAATTTCTCGAGGAAAGATTGTTCTAGAATTCCTAAAGTGAAAGGCATTCAGCTTATTTATCCTATCAAGACGATTTGTTTGGCCACTTTTCTCCAAAGACTCCTTTTCAGTCTTTCTGAGCCTCTCTTTAATGTCTATAGAAGAGGCTAATTTTAGAGGACTAGATAAGATCTTAGCTAGACATTTTTATTTGAGATCTGATGTGTTGATGTTGTCAGGTGAGGATGAGGGGTGCTAAAACACAACCCTTTATCTCCACACAAACTAACTTCTTCCAAACCCGTAGGTCTTGACTTGCAGTGTTTTTTAGTCAGCTTTATCTTCATTATCAATCTGTCTTTTCAATTGGAGGCAAATAGCATCACTATGGATTTGTTCGGATCTAAAAGATGTCAAATTTATATCTTCATTGTTGATTTATTTGTCATTCCATTCGGGAGGTACTAGCTCAACCATGAACTTGATTGGATCTAGAAGATGTTGAATGTATATCTTCATTGTCGATCTATCATTCAAATTAGGAGGCACTAGCTCTTCCATGATCTCAACTAGATCTAGAAGATGTTGAATTCACGTTTTTTATTGTCGATTTGTCAATCTAATCAAAAGGCACTAGCTACATCATGGACTCTGCTAGATCTAGAAGATATTTGTTTGGGTGCCTGCCTTAAGGTTGACCTCTTTTTGGACATCTTCCAAAAGGTTGATATCTAAGGAAGTTAGAAATTGACTTCTAGATGCTTATTTTCAACTCTCTTCTAGGGTAACTCTAACATATCAGTTGACGGAGGATAGATATCTTCTAAGATATTTCACATGCCAAATATTATATGTTAATATAAAATACTACCTTAATTGTAAAAATTAAAAATCCTCATCGATTCCCAAAAAATATCTATAACCATTTGACACAGGGTATCACATAACAAAGCAATCAAAGCAACAAATGTAAAAAGTAGTCAATAGACAAGAAAAAAGGGAAGAAGTAACTGATTATTACCAACTAAACTAATTCCTGAAATTTGAAGGGGCTCAACGAGTAATAGAGATTGGGGTTAAGGGAAAAGTCGTATTTTGTTTTTGCTTCTTTTTTTTTTCGCACTTTGGTTTCTACATTTCCTTTTTTTTTCTCATCGCAAATCTCACAAGTCAACAAAGCAATTTCCGAACAAAAAAGCAGTGAAGCATTAGCAATTGACCAAATCATAATTGTTGATATAATTCTAAAATAGAAACAAAAATAAATGTCTTTTCCCTTCCCTTATCCCATCACTGCCCAACCCCTAAATAAACCACCTTGCTCAACAATGGAGTGATCACAGTAACTATGTGCTTTCAACTTGAGATTGGAAATGCTAATACAAATAAAAATTTTTAAATGAAAGTAAACATAATAAAAAAGAAAATCCAGACATACCCTAAGGTAAAAGAACAATAAGCATTAGTCACCTGACACTATAGCAAAACACATTCTAACAATGAAATGTATGTAAATACATTATTGAACAAAATACTCTACACCCATAGTATAGCTGAGTTATGCACATTCAATTTGAACCTCAACTAGTGAAAAGGAGCCAAAAAAAAAAAAAAAGTAAAAGAGTTAAAATAATGATCAATATCATTGAGGAATATATGATTACATAAACTCCTTTCATTGGGTTCATTAATTTTTCTACAATATGACAGATTTTCACACAAAATAGATAAAATAAAAAAATAAAGTAATCTATTTGTCGATAGCAATTGAAAAATTAATATAGTGTTGCATGCTGAAGGGCAAACAAATGAGACATATTTCAGCCATAGACTCTTATTTCAGCTTCAAGAGCATTTTTGGTGACTAGCACAAACTTGTTCCTATTGGAATCGTGAGCTTGGACACAGTATAAATGTACTATTGATTTGTTTTCCCTATTTATGGTAGGGGAGGAGAGTTGATACCCTTAGGGAAAGATCCATAAGATAGACGAAGTAGGGCAGGCACTTGGATATTGTCATGAATTAAATAAACTATTGAATATTGTGATTTTCTTCTCCCTCTCCCGATATCTACTTCTCTTTTCTCTAATCCTCCTTCTGTTTCGCCCTCTCTTCTCAGTTTCTTCTCCACCCCTCCCTACTGCTTCTCCTTTCTCTGTATCAAATTTTATATCAAAGACTAATTCTCTATTTTCCTATACTATCTTCCCATGCAACCAACACAATTAGTGCCATCGCCACATCTTTAGTCACCGCCAAGCCAAATCAAGCCGAAAACAACCATCCAAAACACCTAAAGACCCTAATCGACCACTCACCCAAAACCCTAATCAATCCCTCAGCTAAAAGCACAACGCCAAAGTTCCACCACCACAAATTAAATCAAACCCTAGCCGTCACCTTTCTGCAGGAAAAAAAACGAATTTGAGATCTCAAAGAGAGAGAAATCACAAATCGAGTTGTGCCGATTCCTAATTTTTGTCTTCTTTGTCTTCGTCCTCGTCTTCATATTGTCTTCATCTTCTTTGTCGCCGTTGCCGTCTTCTTTGTAAACTTTTTCAGCTATGTCCTCATCATCTCTTTTGTCACCATTGCTATCGCCTAACTGAGTGAGTGTTGCTGTCACGGCCTAAGCATCCGCGTCTGCGCTCTGTGTGTAGGCTTTCAGGCCCAAGTGAAAAGGTGAGAAGAAAAAAGACAAAAAAAAGCAGCAAAAAAAAGGCAAAAAAAAGGAATAAAAAAAGGAGCGAAAAAAGGGGCAATAGGCAGAAGGCCCTCATTATACAAGGCCACCTCACACAAGCGGTTTAATTATCTTGATATTCAAGTATGTTCGTTCCATTTTTTTTTAAGTAATATATTTTATTTTTCTTTAATATTATTTAGTTTTATTTACATGTATTATTTTATTTTTTAAAAAAGAAAGCATTTATCATTTCACATTTTATAACTATATTTATAGTGGATACAATCACATTACAATTGATTTCTACTTTATTATTTTAATAGAGTAGCAAAACTTGTTTGTATGTTCTGAACCATACAAAATCTCACAAAAAAATATTGGCTTAGATTGTTTCAATTGTTTATTGATCTCAATCCTATTAGTCATATTGATATTACATGTACTTGGTCAAATTAGTTTTCATCACACTTCTGACCTAATCATAGACTCTAACCAATTTGAAACATTTAAATCAATAGCTAGCCCAATTGGTTTCTACTCAATAATTATAATATACCGAACTTTTTACCCAATTTAACTAAAATTATTTATTATTTTGGATAATTTGGGTGTATCAAAAATTAATTAAATATTATAAAAAAATTGAATGATATTTAGATTAGTTGGGCTAGCACCCAAAATACGCTCGTATTGTTATCTGAGTATTGATTTGAATTTTAAAATAAAAGAAAATGAATATATAATAACAATAATAATAATAATAATAATAATAATAGAAAGAGGAAGAAAAAGGGGGAATGGGCGTCAAGGGATTTCAGGGGAGGAAAAGAAAAGAGAGGAGAGAGAGAGATAGAGAGATATTATTATCTCGATACCCGACTCATATACATATTTTGTGAAACCTACGATTTAGGCTGGAAAATTTATCAATTTGTTGTCAGATTTCTTGGTTATTGACTGATTTTCACACCGGAACCCCAGCCCTACGCCCGGATGCCTTCACCCTCTGATTTTTGGGGCTTTTACCCAAATTGGCTCTAAGAATATCATTACCCATACCTTGTATATGTTAATTTATCAATTGGATATCCGATTTGATAGTTTTATATGAAATTTTGTTTGTCAGAACCTTAACCCGTGCCCAGACCACATTTAACCAATTATTTTGAGTTTTATACATGATTTGGATTTAGATAATGAAAATTCATATCTTGAATGTGGATATTTACCGGTTGGGTGTTTGATTTTCCAAGTTTAGTCCGATTTTGCACATACGGGATGCCAACACTCGCGCTGACACTGTTCACCTAAGCTATTTTGATATTTTTGTATGATTTCGTTTTGTTTAGTTGACATTTAAATTATGTATAATTGTATATACTCAATTATATATTTCGAAAATATTATTCTAATGGTTTGTGAATGAATTATCGTCCGAAAGTTTTAAAGTTATGTTTGGCCGATGTAGTAAGAATTTTCTAATTGTTCCAAAGTATCATATTAAATTATACATATATTTAAAGTCATGTGAAGATTTAAACTCACAAGAAATAATTATCCGCATTTATATATATAAGAATTAATCAAGATATGTAAGTATATAAAAGGAATACCACAATTAAATATATGTATGATTTGTTCTCCCAAAGTGAGAACTTTGTGAAAGAAGTTTGGTAGGTTTTCACTCAAAGAATAAAAATCGTAAAACATGGACCACGAATTTATATTTCAGAGGATAGTATCCCCCAACATGCCATTGATATTACAGTGAAAACTCAAGAATTATCTTGGCTGTGTATTATAACGGGTGATATTTTTTGGCATGCCTTACAATATTACTGTGAAAGAACGAGGACTGACTCTGGGCCATAGGAGACATTGTGGCATACGTGATATGGCCCGTATATCAGGTTAAAGGTATACCACTCGTCACGGGGTGTTGAATTGTGTGGATATGCGCTTTAGAATGTGTAGAAATAAACACATTTCTTTTCTCATTCTCCCGCACCGTTAGTCAGCAAGGTCTACTGACCATGGTCCACAAAGATTAAGAAATATATGTATATTTTGAAATCCTATGAGAAGAAAGATAAAATATGAAAAGTTATTTATATTTCAGAAATGTATTTATTTATATTTCATGCTATGCATCATATATCATACTTCTATCTCATTCCCTATTCTATTTGAATATATTGTATATTATCTTTGATTATATTACACTTGTTGAGCATTGGGCTCACCATTGCTATTTTTCTTTCCTTCAAATGAGCACGACCTCTACTTGACGTGGCAGAGTAGGGCTTAGGAGTTGGCTAGGCTGCGGATCTTGGAGGAAGAGCATTGTGGACTTAGTCTTGTAATTTTGCACATTCCTCATGGAGTATTTGGTTCATTGAGATGATTTGTATATTGATGTATATGTATGATGATGACGATGTGGTATATGTAGTCTAACTTCTATTATATTTGATAGATATAGATTCTTCCGCAGGTTTAATAGTCTTATTTTGATATCTAATAGTATCTTATCTGAATCGACGTCATAATTTAAATTATGATGTCGGTGCCATGTGTTTTATTGTGGCTTGTGGATCCTGTGTTGTGGAGATGTGGATTATATGTGTTATACATGATATTTTATAGGTTTTTCGTATTTGGTTGATGATTGTATTATAGCTAGAACTCTACCGAATTTTCAATTGAAAATACAATACGTCATAATAACAATTACAAAACCACATGATTACCATTTAAATTGATTTGCCCATTACACGTCAAATAAATTTTGAATTTTGCAAATCAAGTTGCCACCTTAGAAATAGGGCATTACTCCTCAGATGCTGACAACTCTGATGCATCCCATAACAAGACTTACCGACGAAATAAGATAATTGAGTACCTCATAGACGCGATTATAGGCCCCGACATTATGTTCAAGAGCGGGATCTAGATGACCACCTCTTTAATAATATCAGACTTGATGCCCCTAATTTTGACAATTGCTTGGACTCTCGAGTTTTCACTCAACAAGTTCGAGATATGGATCATTTCCTTAAATGGTATGATGTGTCCGAAAATAAGAAATTTCAATTTGCTAACCTCAAGTTGACAGAAAATGCTTAATTATTTTAGAAAAGTGTTGAGGACCTCCTTGTTAGGTATCAAGCCGCCACTATCAAGAGTTTGATCGAAATGGGCCTTCAAAAGAAATATTTACCTTGCTCCAATAGTAGCAACTTATTAAAAGAATGAAATGTCCTTCAATAGAGTAATCGATCCATGACTGAGTATATGGCTCAATTCAATAATTTTCTAATGAGATGTCACATCGTAGAAGACATGACCATGTCATTAAGTAGGTTCCGGTAAGGATTACATAAGGATCTCAGCAAAGAAATTGTCCTCCGTGAGGTACCACTTTAGATCATGCGTATAGTTTGGTCAGAGACTTTAAATTAGTTACATGGACACCGTATTGTCAATCAATATGTCATACTTTTACTGTAAATTCTAAGTCTATCTTAAGATTCGCTCCGTCCACCATTTTCCCTGCAAGGGAAGTTCAAGAAAAGGGTGTTAAAACTCGGAGCAGAAATTCTCAGTTATAGTGCTTCAATTGCAAAATTTTTATACACATTTCTTCCAAATGTCTAAATAAAACCTTATTAATTGACGGACAAAATAGAAAAATGAGGAGTCATTTGAAGAACAAATATATAAACCCAAGTTATAGGAGTTTGATAACTTAAATGGAAATGACATTGACACATTTATAAGCTGCATCAAAACTAACTCCTCTAGCCTAGACTCCCATTCTTCCTTCCCTGATAAGCCATTTCTAGGTAAAATACGATACATCTTGACATAATCTAAAGGAGTCAATGATTGGTATTGTCACGCTATCTTTACACTTATATCAAAGTAAATGAAAAGGCTTGCAAGATTTTCCTAGATAGTGGTAGTTAAATTCAACACAGTCTCAACTAACATAATTTCTTGTTTGGGGTTAAAAGTTGTCTCACCCTAATCCATACAGCGTCTCATGGATTGACACATCTTCTATAGCCGTAAAAAATATTGTCTTATACACATTCAATTCTTAGAATATAAAGATCATATTTGGTGTGGTATGATAACAATGGACATAGGTCATGTCATTCATGAGTGCCCTTAGCTATACGATTTGGATATCATAATCAAAGGTCATTCTAATTCCTATTCTTTTATTTATAAAGGCAAGAAAATTCACATTTATCCTTTGTCTCCAAAACCGATGACTCTCAATGAAAAAAGGTTGTGGTAAAGACAAAAGGATTATATATTATTCGCATGACAACATTTGAACGTGTAGTTATCGATGAGTTTATTGTTTTGTTGTTATTGTTCTCAAAACCTTTCCGAATTCTTTCATATTGATTCCTAATGAGACCCATCAAGATCGTCAGAACTTTCAAAATGCCTTTCCTTTCTTAGTTGTGCATGGTTACAAACCGTGAAAACCATTAGATATTATCTCGATATCCCCACATGTTAGTATGTCTATGACAATCGAAACTTTTTCACAATATCTTCATTACTTACACATTGAGATCAATAAATAATTAAAATTAATTAATACCTTATATAAATTTCGAGTTGATATACATAATAGTCATATTGCATTTTATGTCAGAGGTTCTGTTATGGTCAAAGCTTGCCAAAGCGGCACCTACATAGGCCCGTTTATCAATTGCAGACTCATAGTACTAGTCCATTTAAAATTTTACTGTAGATTGAGTCTAATGAATACGTTATCGATATTCCTATCTCCTTTTGGTTTTTATAATACTTTTTATGTTAAAAATTTACTCCATTATAAAGGTAGTTTTACACCACTGGTTGATCTCTTTGACGTGCTCCCAGTTGCGCCACATATTACATGTCCACCCATTCCTACACAACCCTCAACCCTACTGGCACATAACTACAAAATCGATATTATTCTAGATGAGCAAATTATGTTTTCCAGTAATAGAATGGTTCATCACTTCTTTATCCATTGGATTAGCCGACCAGAGTCTGAGAATGTTTGGATTTCTAGAGAGACACACTTACAATTTGAACCAGGTATTTTGACATTCTATCTGAATCAGCAGGATTGTCCATCTCTAGGCCTAAGTCTTTTCTCTTTCGGAAACATTGGTGGCTCAATCCAACTTTAGCCCCACTTAAATGTGTCTACCACGTGCAGCCACTCAGCTTGTAGTTGGGAAATTAACTATAGAAGTTTTACTTGTCGAGGTCGATTCCCAACCACTCAGGGAGAATTAACACAGATATCATGGATGTAGAAATTTAATTTAATTTTATTTTTAAATTAGATTTGATTTGATTTTCAATTAGAAGAGATTTCTAATTAGAAGAGATTTCCAATTTGATTAGAAGTTATTAGATTAGCTTTTCTATCTTAATTAGATTTGATTTTATTTCTAATTAGAAGAGATTTGATTTTATTTTTCAGTTAATTTTAATTTTAGATTAGAAGTTATTATATTTTATTTTATTTCTAAATTATATTAGGCATAGGGTTATCTATATAAGAATCTTAACTCTATTATTTGAGGAGTATTGATGAATTAAATGAGCTATTGAGTATTATGATTTCCTTCTTTCTCTCTTAATCTCTACTTCTCTTCTCTCTAATCCTCATTTAATTTCTCCCCCTCCTCTCAATTTCATCTCCTCCTATCTCCTACTGCTCCCCCTTTCCCTGCATTAGGATCACTAGCGACCAAACCTAATGTTTCATTGAAAATCAATGTATAGAATCCAACTTGCAATGAAATTTGCAAAAATGTCAAAAAAAAAAAAAAATTAAGCTTGAAGAGCTGGCATTTGAAGCCAACACTAATAGCAGAACAACATGATCACAATCTTCAAGCTTTTCTATTAAATTAAAATCATTAATTTAACAAGCCTTTCTATTACTATTAATACAAGATTCTAATGCATATTAAGCCTAATAAAAGAACCCATGACGATACCAATGCTAACTAGAAAAAAAAAAAAAACTGAATTGCAACTATACATGTTTGTTTCGTATTCTGGAGGTTCATAATTTTCAAATCCTTGACAACTCCCCTTGCTTGCATCCTAATCAAATCTTAAGATTGTGCACGAAATTTGATATTCAATCTGGTAAACCAAGCTAATACAAACCAGTCACCTCACTGCCTTGCTCGGCAATGAAGTGATTATGGCTTTCAACTTGAGATAGACAATACTAACACAAATAAAGACCTAACCGTATAACAAATAAATCTAGACACTCTCTGATATGAAAAAAAGAAGCATTTATAACCTACAGATAATAGATAATAGATACGCCACCAGAGCATCTCTTGTGGCCTAGGAGCATTCCTTGATCTACCACTTTTCACAAAAAATAAACAATGTAAAAAATGAAGTGCTCCATGACATAATTGTAATTGAATAAGTAAATAATATCATCTTGGTACTCATACTATATAACTGCAGACATTTTTAGAATAAAAAGACACGGATATAGTCTAATGGTAAAATATCAATAAATTTTAAAAAAGACATCCAAATCATAAGCAACCATAAGTACCTAACTAAACTGACTATTAATTTGACAAAGTCTTCCTCCAACTTGTACTGTTCCTAAGGAGACTATTCTACTACCAATATAGTATTATGATTGAGCATAGATGTCGAATCAAAATGAAGAGTATCATGGAAATAGTTAGCTTGAGCACCAACTTGCCAGCTTGAGAGCCCATTGGGATTGTTATTACTAATATTACTTGGATTTTTAGAAAAAGTTTGTAACATTATAATTTGCTATGCAGGAATTTCCTATGGGTTAAAACAAAGATGTGTAATCTCAATATTGTCTCTCCTACATGTCAAATTAACGTTGCATACTCGTGATATCTGCGACTTCCAATACTTGTATATTCCGTTATGTAATTTCGAATTTAGTGCTGACTTCAATTCTAAACTTTAGATGTAAATCCCCTTTATAGGTTGTGGACATAGATTTGATCAGATGAATGGTTCAAGACGACTCGCGAATTGATTTTGAAAATATAGGTATGTGTTTTGTTGGGTCCCATGTCCTGGCTCATAAGAAGACAACGGCCCAAGCCTCGCCTCACTTTCTTTTGATTCGCTTGTACGAGAAGCCGCCTGTAAAAGATCAGAGGCCCGCGACGGAGTGTTAGCCCAGCCAAGGGAAGAATGGCTAATTAAAAAGAGATTTGATTTATTTTTATTTAAAACGGAAGGAGGTTATTAGATTTTATTTTATTTCTAAATTATATTAGGCGCATTAAATAAGAATCACGGAACAAGACAAAAGGGCGGAAAGGCTATTGAGTATTATGATTTCCTTCTTTCTCTTTAATCTCTACTTCTCTTCGCCTAAACTCATTTCTCCCCCTCGTCTCAATTGAATCTCAACCAATCTCCGCTCCCCCGGGAGAATCGGGCGTGGTCAACCTAATGTTTCATTGAAAATCGGCGTATAGAATCCAACTTGCAATGAAATTTGAAAAATGTCAAAAAAAAAAAAAAAAAAGCCGGCGTGGACCATTTGTCCACCAACACTAATAGCAGAACAGCATGATCACAATCTTCAGCTTTTCTATTAAATTAAAATCATTAATTTAACGTTTTGCGCCCGAGAATCCAATGGGGTGAGGAGTATAAAAAAAACCCTCACCTAGAAAAAAAAGAAAAAAGGACAACTCTCTCTTTTCGGAACAAAAAAACAACTCTCTTGATCTTGATCAAATCTTAAGAACGATCAATCGATAGGATCTAGAACTCTTCGATCAAACAACGGTCAGAAGAAAGAGATAGCATCGAGACGCAACTCAATCGTTTCTCAAATCCTTTCTTCGATATGAAAAACACGATAAGACGAGTCTCTCGAGAGCTCTACCTCATCTAGGTGATTCCGCTCATACCACCGTATCCGTTGAGATCAATGGAAAGTTAGCCACTTAATTGTAATTGAATAAGTGCATCACGGACTCTTGAGACATTTTCCAACACCTAATGGCTCAAAACTCTTCCCACATCATCGCATAAGCACTTTCACGCTTTCTGACAAAGTTTTCTCCAACGCACCACCTTAGCGACGCATTTCCAGTATAGTATTATGATTGAGCATAGATGCGGGAATCAAATTGAAGAGTATCATGGAAATGGTTAGCGTGAGCACCGGCCTTGAGCCCATTGGGAGAAATTACTTGGATTTTTAGAAAAAGTTTTCACCTCTTGTTCATTAGGTTGTGTTGTCTCTCCTACATGTCAAGTTAACGTTGCAGGACGGATCTGCGACTTCCGGATACTTGTTCTTCGTTATGTAAGAATTTAGTGCTGACTTCAAGGAAACCGAAATCCTCTCTATAGGTTGTGGACATAGATTTGATAGCTGAATGGTTCAAGGGACGCAACATGTTTTAATTTGTTGATGAATATATTAATATTTTTTCCTCATATATTATTAACAATATAAAACGTTATCTGGAGAGTAACATTCGAAAGGTTATAGAAGAAAGGTTAAAAGGAGTCTGGACATTATTTATGTCCAAAATTTTTGAATAAAATCTTGCAGCGGTGAGGATGCATGGTAGCATGTGAGAAATTACCCGACTTTACAGATATCAATTTGTATAACTTCAAACGACATGTATTTAATTGTGACCTTGCAGGTACATTATTCTCCGACTTTAGTGAGGATATAAAGTAGCCATCTTGAAAATGATATTCATAGGAAGAAAAAGTAAGCTAGCTATTATAATTACAACCTTTAAAGCCCGTTTAGAGTTTCGTGGCAAAATGTAGCGAAATAGTTGTATTGTTGGAAACATTATATGTAGAGATAAGCATACATGCGCATTGCTTACTTAGGTTTGACAGGGACATTTTTGAAGAAGCTTTCGAGTTCCTCCAAAAGTATGTATGTATATCAAATATTTGATACTGTATGATGGTAATTTTTAATTTGCAGGTGACAATAGCAGAATAGGAGCACTCTACGTGAATTTTTATTTAGTCGAAAAGCACTTGTTAAATTGCCGAGGTACGCATTCTTGATCCTCGCAACTTTGGAATTCATACATATAATATTTTAAATCGTCCTGCATTGTTAGTCTTAGTTTCCCAGGTCTTAGGGTTACGGGTCAGGTGTTAGGGTCAAGTTCTTGGTCTAGGTTTCTGCGGACAAGATTAGGGTTTAAGCTTTTGATAGTGGTCCTAATGTTTCTAGTGAAATAATATGTTTCATGGAATTATCATCAACTTATGTTGATTTGACATGTAGGAAAGACAATATTGAGATCTGAAGGTATCTAAGAGGAGAAAGAATGAAAAAATTGTTGACGAAAAGATGAAAAACTTGCCAAAGAGACCGTTGAAATGGAGCTTTTGTGTAAGTACTCACCAAATTATATGTTAACCTATATGCATTGTAAATTATATTTTTATTTGTTCGACACTAATACTGATATAGCATGCATCTGCCTTCAACAAGAATGATGCCAAGTATCCTTTAGGATTTGTACTCACAATTAAAATATGGTTGCGACTCATCGAGGTTGCATACTCGTGATATTTGCGACATCCAATATTTGTACATTCCGTTATGTAATTTCGAATTTAATATGGACTTCAATTCTAAACTTTAGGTGCGAACCCCATTTACAAGACGTGGACGTGGATTCGACAGATGAATGGTTCAAGACAACTCGCAAATTGATTTAGAAAATATAGGTATGTGCCTTAATTTATTGATGAATATATGAATATTTTTTTCTCATACACTACTAACAATATAAAACGTTGTCTAGGAAACAACATTTGGAAAGTTATTGAAGAAAAGGAGGAAAGGGGTCCGGACATTATTTATGTCCAAAACTTTTGAATAAAATCTTGCGAAAGTAAAAATGCATGGTGGTATGTGAGGAATTACCTGACTTAATGGATATCTATTTGTATAACTTCAAATGACATGCATTTAATTGTGATTTTGTAGGCACATTATTCTTTGACTTTAGTGAAGATATGAAGTAGCCATCATGAAAATGATATTTATAGGAAGGAAAAGTAAGCTATCCATTATAATTGCAACCTAAATTTGGCAGAGAAAAAACATACATGCTCTTTGCCTACTTAAATTTGGCAGGGGCATTCTTGAAGAAGCATTTCAAGTTCCTCCAAAAGTAGGTATGCATATCGAATATTTGATACTATAGGATGGTAATTTTCAATTTGCCGGTGACAATAACTGTAACGACTGAGATTTTATTATTCATAATTTGGTAAACTAAATTAATTTATGAAAATTAAGATCAATAAATAGTAAAAATTTATAAGTTAAGAACTCACACCAAAATGTGATAAAAAATTATTTGGTAAAATCGACTTCAATTTCGATTAATAAATGACAAAATGAATGATACGGAAGTAATACGATTAATAAATTCTTAATCGATTAATAATTAAATTAATTTTGGTTGACGACAAGATAATCTGATTATGAAAATTACACTAGATTAACAACCGAATTTGGCCTAATTGATTAAATATAGCTCAAATTAAATAAGAATTAAATCGCTAAACTTGGTTGGTAACCGAACAAGTTTCGGTTGATCAAATTAATGTTCCGGTAGACCTGAAATTAGCCCAAAAGTTGCCAAAACTTTCAAACAATAATCTAACTAAAATTTATGATCAAAATTAATATTTAAAATGACCCGAAAGTAGTTAAATAAAATTTTATACAATGAAATAAGATTAGAAGAAGTATAAAATTAAGGAGCTAACTAATACCATAATAAATTAAGTTAATTTTAATACACCATTGACAAATGTATTTTAATTGAATTTAAGGGACACATGTCACCTCCTCATGAACCAACACTAAGTGAAATTTGGATGAAGAAAAAAAAGAAAATGAGAGGAAGGAAGGGACAGCACTCTCACATAAACACACACGTGCACTTGTATATTAGAAAAAAGGAAAAGAGAAATACTTTTGCATGAAAATTTTGGTGGGACACAGGGCACATCGAGGGGCTTAACATGTAACCAGATAACCCCCAATTAGGATCCAACAAGTGACTCATGGTGGATCCAACAACTCACCCCATGCAAAGGGTGAGTCATCCTTGAGTAGTTAAGGAATTGTCCCCTTATGGGGCATGTGGCAACTCCTAAAAATTTAACCAATAATTTATTAATTTAGAAGACTAATAAGGCTAAATATTCACCAAAAGAGAGAGGAAAAATCAGAAAGAAGCTGAAGGAAAAGAGGAGTAAAAACAAATAATGAAAGCTGAACCAAGAGAAGGGCTGGCAATTTGGTGTGGGAATTTCCAAAATTAGTCTACATTAAATCGGCTAAGCACTCCTCTCTCTCTTTGATTTCTTGTTGAATTCTTGATCTTAGTTTGAAATATTGTCGGTCCAATACTTAAAAATCCCAACGAATCAATGCTAGAATGAGCAATGTTTAGCAACATGTCAAAATAAGACTCTGTTACTGAACTATGCTGCACCTTACTGATATCAGAATTTTTTTATACCTCATTTGATCGATTCATATAATGAAATTTTTACTAAAAATAATTTAATATATTAGCTAAATCACCATATTTTTGTTCTGGAATAGTCCTTACTGTTACCATACTAGAATAGCCAAAATTTAAAAGCATACATCATTAAGTTGGTTCTACAACCTGCTATTATGCTTGCTGATATGCTAATTTTTACATACTGTTAATGGCTGATTTATCCCATGAAAATTTTTGTGAAAAAACTTTCATGTGTTGGATAAATCACTATATTTTTATTTTGGAATAATTCTTCATGAAATTGGCCAGTTCGATGGAAATAAAGTAGACTGACAAATTGAACTTGATGAAAATAGAGTAACTGCTGGTGTTGACTTTGGCTATTGTTTCCACTAAGTTTTAAGCTGATTCAAGCTCCACAAAAATTATGTAAGGTAATTCAATTTACCAAAAATGTGCCATAAAATTGGCGTAATTTTATCACCTTAAAATCTGAGCAATTCAGCCAAAAGAAAAGAAAGCATCACTGAACTGGCTAGAAGCAGAGCTGTGCATGAAAGATCAGTGCATAACTTTGAACCGGCTAGGGACAAAATTTGAAAATTTATTTGAAACGGTCCAAAATTATGTGCTGATTCGAGAAATGTATGGAAAGTAATTTTGTATGGTGATGTAACCACTGAACCGGACCCAAAATGATAGCTGAACCAACCCCTATAAACTGACACTAAAATTGATAGTTTGAAAAAATTAGGTCAGATCAGCCACCATCCGACTACCAAACCAGCTCAAAATTGGTCACCAACTAGCTAAGACCTTTATTAAGACTGTGTAAAATCAGATTATGAAAATAGATTGAATGGACCACTGAATCAGATTCCCAAATGAGCAGCAGAACCCTACGTCCATGTGGATGCTGAATCTAACAGTTCATTTGATTGATTGAACCGGCCATGAACCGGTTGAACAAGTAGCCAACTCATTCATAGTATTTAGTACTAGGGTTGATCTATCACCATATAAAATGGTTTCCAAAAATACCTTGAATTGACCCATAAACCGGTGCCCAAATTATAGGCTGGCGCTGAACCGGCCGCTGCGCAGGTTGCCTACTTTGTTAAATTAGAGTGAATTGGCTAGAAAATAAATAATAATTCAACCATATATGGTATGTTAAATTAGTAAACAAATTATAAATCATATAGATCGGGTTACTTTTATAAGAATCAGATGTTAAAAATTAGAAATGAACCGATTTCTAATAAACTGGCTAATTTAGTAAGTTAACTAGCTTATGTATAATTCTTTAAAATAATAAACCGGTCACTTATTATATCGATAATGGGAAACCGACTCACATGGTATAATTGAAAAATATTATGAAAAGTTGAACCGATCAATAAATCGGATTTGTGATCAAACCGGTTAAAGAGATCAAATAGAACTAAATCGGTTAGTAAACCGATAAATTATAAAATTTATGCACCGAAAATCGAATAATATATTGTCTAAAAATAAGTTCAGCACATGTTAAAATATATGTGCACTTATATTATACATTGATATGATTTTCTTATGGATATATAAGATATATTTTATCGTGATTTTGTTATGAACATATATGATATGTTATGCATAAGTGGAAGCTAATCTGATACCAAGAAAATATGAATTTTTTCTAAGATGAAAAAATTAAGAAGAAGAAGCAAGATTATGAATAAGGGCTTCCACTACGAAATTTTAAGAAGTAAAGAAATTGAATGAAGGATTTATTTCAACAGATAATATTCTCTAATATATCTTAGGATATTATAGTATAGATCGTTATTTGAATAAGTATCATTATGCTATTTTAGCTCCGTCTATCGGGAGATAATATGTAGTACCATCCTGTCTTTAGAATGTAAATAAGAAAGATAAGACTTTTGATTTGTGTGAAGTGAACATGATCCATTATATCTTTGAGATGTAAATAAGAAAGAAAGTATTGCCGTGTTGTAAGATTTTGACCTTTGATTGTGTGGATTAACATAATCTAGATATTGATCAAATGTGTCATTAGTTGGTAAGGCCTACTAACCTTGGTTTATCAAAATATACAAGGTAAGAATGTATTGACAAGTAATAAGAATTAAGTACAAGAAAAAGAAAAGTTATTTGTATCATAAAAATGTTCTGAAGGTATGTATATATATATATTTATATATATCATAATCCCTACTCCTCCTTATGATTTATTTTAAAGATAAATATGTATGTTCTTGACTATTATATTCTTATTGAGTATTTGACTCACTCTCATACTATTTTTTCCTTCAGATATTTCGTAGAAATTCAAACCAAGTAAATAAAAGTAAAGAAGAACCATTAAGTATACAATAATCAATAACGTTATAATTAGTTTAATTTAAGTGATGATGAAAGAGCTTATAAATTTATAAGTATCTCAAAAATGTAAATTTTAGTATTGGTAGTTTAGAAATATGTTCGCGAATCTCTTATGGTTATCATGTAAGTTTCGATGCAATTTTGTAAGATGAATATTAGGATGTTAGTTGGCATCTTTCCTTATCGCAAGCTACATTCATATTATTGTTGAAAAAATACCAGAGCCATAAATGATTGGCCTTGTTCTGGATCCTATGTATTATAGTTTGTTATAATTTATTGATGATTAAGATAACCACACGTTTTCTATGATTAAAATGGATATAAGAATGTGGGACGTGACAATAACTAAATAGGAGCACCCTACGGGAAATTTTATTTCCTCGAATTCCACTTGTTAAATTTTCAAGGTATGCATTCTTGATACTCGCAACTTTTGAATTGATATATGCCATATTTTTAACCATGTCGCTCTGTTGGTCTTAGTTTCCCATGTCTTAGGGCTACAAGTTTGGTGTTAGGATTAAATTTTTGGTCTAGGTTTTCACGGACAGGATTAGGGTTTAAACTTTCGATAGTGGTCCTAATTGTCCTAGTGAAATAATATGGTTTATGGAATTATCTTCAACTTATGTTGATTTGACATGTAGGAGAGATAATATTGAGATTTGAAGACATCTAAGAGGATAAAGAATGGAGAAATTATTAACAAAAAGATGAAAAAATTACCAAGAGACCGTTGAAATGGTGTTTTCGTGTGAGTACTCGCCAAGGCATATGTTATCTTATATATATTGTGAATTACATTTTTATTTGTTAGGCTCTAATATTGATATAACATGTAGCTACCTTCAATGAAATGATGCCGAAGTGCCCTTTAGGATTTGTACTCATAATTAAAACATGGCTATGGCTCTTCTAGGTCGTATACTTGTATATCTGTGACTACAAATACTTTTATTTTCCATTATGTAATTTCGAATTTAGTACCAACTTCAATTCTAAACTTTAGGTGCGAACCCCATTTATGGGATATGGACGTGGATTCAACAGATGAATAGTCAAGATGACTCTCGAACTGATTTAGATAATATAGGTATGGGTCATAATTTGCAGATGGCTATAGTAATATTTTTTTCATACACTACTAATTATATAAAACGTTGTCTAGGAAACAACATTTGGAAGGTTATAGAAGAAAAGGAGGAAGGAGTCTAGACATTATTTACGTTCAAAATTTTTGAATAAAATCTTACAGAGGTAAAAATGCAATGTGGTATGCGAGAAATTACCCGACTTTACGGATATCTATTTGTATAACCTCAAATGACATGCCTTTAATTGTGATCTTGCAAGCACATTATTCTCCGTCTTTAGTGAAGATATGAAGTAGCCATCTCAAAAATGATATTTACAGAAAGGAAAAGTAAGGTGTCCATTATAATTGTAACCTTTAGAGCCCCGTTTAGACTTTAGCGTAAAATATAGTGAAATATTGTTATTATTGGAAACACTATAGGTAGAGATAAGTATACATGCGCATTGCGGACATCCTTGAAGAAACGTTTTGAGTTCCTCCAAAAGCTGGTATGTATATCAAATATTTGGCACTGTGGGATGGTAATTTTCAATTTGTAGGTGTCAATAACAGAATAGGAGCACTCTAGGTGAAATTTTATTTACCTATAAATTTTCAAGGTATGCATTCTTGATACTCTCAACTTTTGAATTCATACATGCCATATTTTAAACCATGTTGCTCTGTTAGTCTTAGTTTTCGAGGTCTTAGGGTTACGAGTCAGGTGTTAGGGTTAATTTTTTCGTCTAGGTTTTCGTGGACAGGATTAGGGTTTAAGCTTTCGATAGTGGTCCTAATTATCCTAATGAAATAATATGTTTTATGGAATTATCTTCTACTTACGTTGATTTGACTTGCAGGAGAGACAATATTGAGATCTGAAGGCATCTAAGAGGAGGAAGAATAGAGAAAATGCTAATGAAGAGATGAAAAAATTTCCCAAGAAAACTATTGAAAAGGTATTTCCATGTGAGTACTCGCCAAGTTTTATGTTATCTTATATGTCTTGGAAATTGTATTTTTATTTGTTAGGTTGTAATTCTGATGTAGCATGTATTTGTTTTTAGTAAAAACATGGCGAATTATCCTTTAGGATTTCTACTCATAATTGAAACAAGACTATGGCTCATCAAAGTAGTATACTATTGATATTTGCGACTTCCAATACTTGTACATTTTGTTATGTTATTTCGAATTTAGAACAGATGTTAGTTCCAAACTATAGGTGCTAATCTCGTTTATAGGATGTGCACATGGATTTTGTTGTGTCATCTGGATCTGGGTGGTAACGAATTAAGGAGCTGGCCAATTTAGGGGGCCCTACTTGTATTAGGTCCGGTCTTCGTTGACCTAAACTTGGATTCTACACATCACAATAGAAAAAAAATATGTCATATAGGACTTGCGCTCTAATATGTCTTCCGACTCTCAAGTTAGTAATATTTCTACCATGAAGAAAAGAGAGGAGGATGAAAATGAGTGGATACAATTGTGAACAGGGGTGAGTGTTCATTAGAGGGCCAGGCTCTGAACGGTGCACCCGAAGAGGCGAGCGAGTGTGAGTTAGAAGGCTTGCTCCGATGGGTGCGGTTGAGAGCCGGAGTGACTTCGAGAGAGGAATGCACCCATTGTGAGAGCAGACTTTTTGTTGGTGTGCTTATATGCCTAGAGAGTTTTTCTCCAAAAGGGGGGGATGCTTTTCTACAAAGGAAAAGGTGGACTTATAGAGGGGGTGATGGTTTATCCGTGCTTAGGCGTTACGATTCTGCAGTATTGAGAGACGTTTCGTGCTCTGCAACTCCGAGGGGTGCTTTGTGCGCCACCACACTATCTGCAATTGTTCGCTGAGTCATAGTGGCTGTTGGCTGCTAATTTGGGGCTGTAATATTTTTCTTCCAGCTCATCAATTAACCCTAATTAACCCTAATTCTTCCATATGGTAGTTCCCTCCAATTGGATAATTTCTAACAATGGGGGTAGAATTAAGGACGTGTACTGCGAAAATGTTTTTGAGAGGTACGTCAAATGGCTTAACCTCAGACAAAACTCATTGAGGAGAATGTTGCCATCCTGCGTCATATGGATTGCTGGCTCACTCGGAAGGCATTTGTTGAGATCCAATGGGAGATTTGGGTGGAAGGGGACGACGTCATAGCCATGCCGCTTCACTGTCCTAAGGGGAAGCCAAGAGAACTGTTCATCCGCGACTCTCCTAAAAGGGCAACTATTGAGGTGGAGTTTCCCTCTACTTCCACTTTGAGCTTAGTCGGGCCATTGACAAGGCTTGTGAAGAGGGATCTTCATTGCATGCCAGCAAGTTGTCAAGGAGGCCTGGCTTTATTCATTCTTCCACGGGTTGTCTAATTTTTGAAGAGGCGACCGGACTATCTGAGGGTGACGAACCCCCTATCCTTTTTTCTTTTGGAATAAATGACCCTTCAACAAGCAGTTAGGTAAACCGATTGCCGCTCCAACCTAGCAAGGGGTTCCAATTTTTGTCGCTTCATCACCTGGGGCACCTGTCGACATACCTCTCGTTGTTTTTGTTGTGGAGGGTGTTAATAATGATTAGGTGGCTGATGAAATAATTGTAAATAGCTCAAAGGCTGTGGTCATTGAAGAAGTGCCTTATTAAGAGGCACCTATACCTAAGCTTCTGGATGCTTCTAACTCATCTCTCTCCCCTCTGATTTTTTTGTGATGCTTCATCACTAGGCGCTGCCTCTAATGTGTTGGAGGCCTCAGTCTTCGTCCGAACATGAGGATTCTCCTAGTCCATCTTTTCAGAAGGATCCATTTCTTCTAGAGGTTTGACTTACAGAACTCCTTATCTTTACATTTTTATTCTTTATTTCATTCATTGTTGACCGTTTCCCTTTGTTTGACAGTCACAGGAAGTGCTTCGGGGGATGGTGGAGGCTTTCTTCCGTCGAGATGCAGAGATCTCTCATCGGGATAAAACGTATGCCTATCCTACTATATTCAGAGATATAGAGATCAAGATGGATGCTGCCATGTTAAGGCGCAACAGAGTCAAGAACAGGCTGACTTCCTTGATCGAGAGCTATCCGAGTCTGAATCAAGATCCCAAGAGCTTTAAGACCAAAAATCTCAAGCTCTAGATCAGATCACTTTGCTTGAGGACAGGCTTTAGGAGGGTGAGGAGAAACTTGCCGATCTTCGAGGTAAGTGTGCCAGACTCGAAGGAGAACTAAGGACTCACTTTTGTCCAAAAGAAGTTGGCTATGCGTTGAATGACAAATTCTGCAATGGTATCACTCATTGCAAACAGATTGTGTCCTTGGTTTCTTTTGACTTTCCCCTTGGCTTCCTTGATCTGAGAAATGCCAAAAATCTTCGTCGATCAAATTTGGTTGATTTCTTGAAGACAGTAGGGGAGCATTCGCTACGTTCGATGGGAGGCTTCCGGCCTTAGGATCATCGTTTGTTTGAGTTGTAGGCATAGGGCAGCATCTTGTAATTCTCTTGATGAGCACTCCATGTTGTTTATATTGATTTTTCAATATGTCAATTAGATTGTTCAGATTATTGTCACTGATGTCTTCAAGTTTATGTTGAACTTTAAGGTCGTCGTAGCATTAGGGAAGCCGCCTTAGAGGCTGACTAGGTTTTATTTCCATAGCCATCGGACTTTGACGGAGTCTAGACCTTCTCCTACACTTATTTAGTGGTGCTCATCTCTATTAGAGGGAGTTGTTGCACTAGTGCTTCGGGTTCTAGTCCGCCGACTATTGCCAACTGATGGTGCTATTTCCTATAATAGGAAGCCATTGTACACATGTTGAAAAGCCCCCTAAGGTTTTATTTTATTTTAGCTGCTAAAAAGGGGTTTTGACTTCTGTCTTGAAGCCCCCGGGCCATCGCATTCGATCTCATTCGGGCCGCTTGGTTTATAGGATCAAGGGTTTGACACTGCTTTTGCAGGTTCGTTTATAGGTGAAGATTTCTCCCGACTCAGGGGTAGTTTAGACCATCGAATTTATGCAATTACATATAAGCACTCACATGAACGTGAGCAACAAAATGAGATAAATGACTACTTTATTAATTTAAAAATATTGCATTATACAAGCAATTCACATGATAGATGCAAAGTTTACCTATGATTGGGGAGAACTCATTGGTTTCTTGAGGTGGATGGTGTTCTATGTCCTTTGGACCAAATTTTCATTCTGGGTGCGTAGCTTATACACCATGTTTCAAAGAATCGATAGAACTAGGAATGACCTCTCCCAATTCAGGGACAGCTTGTTCCTATTGGTAGTTTTGCTTATTGCCTCTATGCTCCATAAAACTAGGCTCCCCACCTCAAATTAGTGTGCTTTCACCTTCTTATCATTGTACCGAGTGATCTGTTGCTTATAAGTCGCTATGAGCAACCTTGCTGCATCATGTGCTTCTTTTAGCAAGTCGAGATGCTCCCTGAGATGCTAGGAATTGCCCTGTAGGTTGACGTTTTTGACTCGGAGGTTCGACAGACCGATTTCTATTGGGATGACTGCTTCTTTCCCATAGCATAAAATGAAAGGTGTCTCTCGATTAGGTTCCCTCAACGTTGTCCTATAGGGCCACATCATGGAAGTTAACTCATCTTCCTAGGTGCCCCTTGCTTCGTCTAGCTCATCTTCAACCCGTTTAGTAGTATCTAATTTGTAGTTTCGATTTAGCTATTCGCTTGTGGATAGGCGATGGAAGTGTGGACTAGTCGAATTCCCAGACTCGTACAATACTTGAAAAATCTTTTACCAATGAATTGGTTTTCTTTGTTGGCCACTATGACATTAAGAATCCAAATCTGCATATAATGTTCTGTCAAATGAAGTCGGTGGCCTTCTATCGAATCAGCAATGAGCCTAATTTGTCAAGCTCCCACCGTGCAAACAACTATGGTGATTGTAGGGCCTGTAGCTCTGTGTGTGGTTGGTGGGGAATGATGCAATGGATCTAATAGTTCTCATATTCCTTTAGGAACTCTGCAACATTTCTTTTCATTGTTGGCCAGTAATAACCCTGTCGCATGACCTGGAATGCTAGGTTATTGACCAGAATATTTGACCCATAGATTCTGAGATATACCTCGCTTAGCGTATAATCGACTTCTTTTGGTGTGAGACATCACATGTAGGGCATTAAGTAACCTCGCTAGTATAGTCTCTCGTCCATGATGGTGTACTAGCCTGCTATATTCTTAATACACCTGGCATCATCAGGGTAATTCGAGAGAAGGCCTTCAAGGAGGAATCTTCTGCACGGAGTCATCCAATTTTCATTGTCTGAGATTTAAAGAATCTCTTGTTTTGGGACTTGTATTCTTAGGGTTGTAAGAACTTCTCACATGTTATAAGCGTACTGCTTGGGATTTCCAGTTGTCACCGCCTTCTCTAGCTAATCTGCCTTCTAATTTTCCTCTATCGGGATGTAAAGCATTTCCATTCTATCAAACACCTCAATGAGACCCCTCACTCTAGTAAGTTACCTTTCGAGCAATGGGTTAGATACCTCAAAATTCTCGACAACCTAGTTGACAATCAATTCCGAGTCACTGTGGACGATCAAATGTCTAGCGGAGCATTCCTTCACCAGCCCAAATCTGGCCAACAAATTTTCATACTCAACGACATTGTTGGTGGTTTGGAATCTGAGATACATCGAATATTTCATCTCTAACCCATCTGGAGTCCTCAAAACCACACCTGTTTTGCTTCCTAATTCGAGATGACCCATTCATGTGAAAGATCTAGACTGGAGCTTCTTCTTGCCAGTCGGTGCTTCCGCTTGCATCAAGGCCGTCAAGAAATAGGGTTGTTGTCTCGACTATGAAGTCTGCAAGTTCTTGACCTTTTATGGTCAGCCGCGATCGAAACTCTATATCAAACTTGCCCAACTTAATAGTCCATTTGACTAGCCATCAAGATATGTCGAGTTTTTGCAGAATCCCTTTCAACGGCTGGTCCATCAGTATGATGATATTGTGAGCCTGGAAGTACGATTGTAACTTCCCAGCGGAGTAGACTAGTGCTAGCATGATCCTCTCAGCCCCTTGAGTAATGGGTCTCGACGTCTGTCAAGGCCTTATTGACGTAGTAAACCGGCCGTTGTATCTCGAATTCTTTACTGACTAGGACTGAGCTCAACGCTGTGTTTGATACTGCAAGGTAGAGAAATAGTTCTTCTCTTTCTTTTGGTGAGGTCAGGAAAAGTGGGTTTGTGAGGTACTCCTTCAGCTTTTGGAAGGCTACCTGGTAGTCAGTAGTTCACTAAAAATTGCCCGCCATTGCTCCTCTAAATGCCTTAAAGAAAGGGAGGTATTTGTTTGCTAACTTCGATAAATACCAGGAGTGCGCTACGAGTCTCCCGATGAGTCTCCGAACATCTCTCACTGAGCGAGATGGGTTCATCTCTATGATGGCCTTTATCTTCTCGAGGTTCACCTCGATTCCCCAGTGAGAGACAATAAAGTCAAGGAACTTTCTTGAGGTTATCCTGAATACACACTTGGTCAGATTTAACTTCATTTGATGTATTCGGAATACCTCAAATGTTTCTTTGAGATTGCGAATATGGCTATCGGCGACTTTACTTTTAATGAGTATATCATCCATATATGCCTCCATATTTTTGTCGATCTGTATTGCGAGCATTTTGGTCACAAGCCTCTGGTAGGTCGCTCTTGCGTTCTTCTACCCATAGGTATGACCCTATAGCAATACATCCCTTAGTCTGTCATGAATGACGTGTACTCTTTATCGTTAGAACTCATCCGAATCTGATTATAGCTTGAGTAAGCGTCCATTAAACTTAACAGCTCGTATCTAAATATTGAGTTTACCAATAGGTTGATCTTTAGTAATGAAAAACTATCTTTCGGACATGCCTTATTCTCATCAATGACTTTGACGCAGATCTTCTATTTTCCATTCATCTTCTTGACAAGTTAGTATTTGATAGACAATTCGGATATTAGACTTCCCTTATGAAGCTTGGGTCAAGTAACCTATTGACTTCTCCCCTCATGGCAATTAACTTTTCGATTGAATGGTTCATTCGCTTCTATTTGATGAGCTTGTGATCAAAATTAAGGCCCAACTTGTGAACCATTACTCCGATCGATATGCATAACATGCCAGCGGGTGTCCATATAAACACATCAAAGTTTTGTCGAAGAAAAGCCATCAGTTGTTCGCACAAGTGACCCGACAGTGAGCTTTCGATTTGTATGGACTTCTCAAGCTCACTGGGGTCCAAGGGAATATGATGAATTAACTCGCCGGACTCTTCTTGCTATAATGTTGCTTCGTTTCTGAGACAGAAGTCTTCTATATGCTGATTTGGAACCACCTGATTGAGTTGAGATAAGTAACATGTTCGGCCAGTGATTTGGTTTCCTTGGACCTCTCTGATGTCGTACGCTATCATAAATTTCATATTGAGGTGTGAGATCGACGCCATTACTCTGAATGAGACTAAGTAGGGCCATCTCAAAATAGCATTGTAGATAGAGGGCCGGTCAACAACCAGGAACGTGAGCATGCAGGATGCTGTCTTTAGATACATCCCTAATTTAACCTCCAGTTGAATGGTTCCCTGGATTGAAACGGGTTTATTATCAAGTCTGTATAGGGGTTCTTCAACCGGTCTCATTTGATTCTTCTTTAGTCAGAATTTAAAATATGTGATGTTTCAAATCATGAAATATAATAATTAGAAAATAATTAAATGAATATAATTGAGATTAGGTTTAATTCATGTAAAAAATTTTAATTTTGGGAGCATAGGATGGATCGACGGGGTAGGCCTGTCGGGCACTCATACCAGTGGGCCAACGCTCGCCGGACGCTAAAAATAGATTAGGGCACCCCTGCACGCATTGGCTGGATCTCGAGGTCCTGCCACAGGCAACCCGTGATATAAAAACTCCCGCAAGGGTTTCGGGCATCATTTTTTTGGCTTTTCACAATAGAAGATAGAGAGAGAGAGCACAAGAAGAAGAGAGAGGAAGAAGAAACCAAGGTTTCTAACTCTGAATCCGAGCTAGAGTCAGTTAGAAAAGTGATAGATCTGGTTGAGACAAGTGTACCCATATGCTTTTTTTCTCTTGTTGCACTTTTTTTCCGTTTCTCTCAGATATTTTTGTTCTGATACCCATATGAGTATATATTTTATAAAACTCATATCTTGAGCGTGATTATTTGATGGTTTGGTGTCTGATTTGACGATTTTATATGGTATTTCGTACACAAGAAACCTTAACCTGCACTCGGACCACTTTTGTAATACCCTAACCCGCGCCCCACACATTTTCTCCCATTTGCTTGGAAATTTATACATAATGTGGACTTAGAAAATTGAATCCTAACTTATGAACATGATTGATTAGTGTTTAACTACATATATTCTGAATATGTTAATTTTGTATGTTTCGAAAATCATGTTATGAACCGTTTGTGAAAGAATTTATCATCCGGAAGTTCTAAAGTTAAATTTGGCTTAATGTAATAAGAATTTTGAATTCTTTAAGCTCCAAAGGAATTTATGCATGTAATTAAGATCATGTGAGGATTTAAACTCATAAGGATACGAAAATATGTATCTGAATAAGATTTATGGAAAAATGATCAATAAGGGATATTCTGCAAAGATAATACAGATGGCCTATCTATATGTTTGAATAGTATTGTATCGGTTTAAGATTTTTGGTAATAAGCAACCTGTTCTTCAAAGTTAGTCTTTTGATTAATCAATATGTGAGTCACCGATTTTCAAAGGATAATTTAGACATGTATTATATTTTATATTTTAAAATATTTTGGCCTTCTAAAATTTTTCCAAGTTATAATACGGTTATTTAGGTTTCACGTTTTTATGGACGCATCACATGTTTGGAATTTTGACGTTTTCGTACAATTTGTATATTTTGAATATTCATATATTTGAATTGCTTAAATGAAATCATGACTTTCGCATACAATTTATGATTTCCTGTGTCTTTCATATCTTTTATTAATACATATTTGTGTAGTATGTGTATATGTACATAATGAACATCAGGCTCATATTTTATAGTTGTTTTCAAACCCTTTTATATTAGCATATAGTAAATACTTGTAGGATATGAATTAAATATTATTGTAGACTTTTTTTTTTTTTTTTTTTTGTATTTGTAATATTGAGGGTTATTAAATTTCATGTACTATAGCGGATATATATAGAGAGAGAGTTTTGCAATTTGGATTTTTAGACTGTGGAGCCAAATGTATGTCATGTATAAATTTCTATTGTTATCTATTTGGGTATTTTACTTAGATATTTTTTGTTGTCAAAATTGATGAATTGAGTAGGTACTATATTGTTTCAAGGCCAAAAAATATTAGTTTGGCTAATTTTGTAACCATTGTAAACTTATATTTAGTTATGTTTTATTTTTGGTGTTGATAGAATGTGCCCGACCCAGCTTTAGGATATCATATTGTGATTTTTTTATGGGAAAATTTTATATTAGTGTCATCGTTATTAGCTGCTCAGGCAGAATTCGCAACATGTTAGCCTCTCCAACTAAAACTGTTACAAAACTCATGCAAAGCATTTGGCCACTAGATTGATTGAGCAAACATCAAGTGAAATGCCAGTGAAATATTCTTGAGCCAGATAAATTGAGCGAAGACCTGGGTGAATGTCATAAAACTCCCAAGACCAAATCGGCTAGAGTGAAGCTCATGCAACCCTCAAATGTAAGGTTCTAGTCCAATTCAGCTCGAGCATAACTCAAGCAAACCTCAACGAAAGGTCTATGGAATTGCCCAGCTATTCAGCTCGAGCATAACTCAAGCAAACCTCAACGAAAGGTCTATGGAATTGCCCAGCTATAGCTAATCTCTCTAGAGTTACTTGGACAGAGTGAAGCTCAAAGGGACCTCAAATGAAACCTCTCTGGAGCTCCTAGCTTAGGCGAACCATAAGCAAAACTTCCTGCACTAATTCAGCTCTAGCATTTCTGAAATTGACATCTACCACAACCCCTTAACTTTTCATAACTACTTAAAATTTTATACAAGCACATTGATAAAAAGGTCCCTTAATGATGCAGATAAAATATGAAATTTGCATCAAATAAGGCACTTATCGGTATTCATTAGAAAATACAGGATACAAAAGTTGAAAATAAAACACTTAACATTTCTTTCATTTCTTAGGGAATCACCCACCTTGGTAATTGGAAATCACTCATCAATTAAGAGGATCAATCATTTCTATTAGAAAATTAGCTCTTTTACAAGAAACTTAATGCATGATCCATCTTATCGGACTAGCTAGGTAGAGTGCATAATGTCATAGCCTGAATTTTATAACAACAAATTGTTCAACATGTCTGTTCTTATTAGGTGTCGGATGCCAGCAAAGTTGACACCTAACACACCTAAGTGTTGAGGTCAATCCCAAGACGTAACTGTAAAAAATGTACCAGTATCAAGTATGTCAAATACAAGTAAGTTGGTGGTTAAATATGTAAAAATACAAGTAAATAATTAATAATAATATGTAACAATTGAATATGAAATAAGATTTTTTAAAATTCATTCTCCCATATAGACAGTTTTTGTAATACCCGATTTCTAATTATTAATTTTGATGTTATTAATTTATTTTGAGTCAATTTAAAAAATAAATGTATAATAAAAATTTGGTTGAAATTCAATCAAAAGGGTATTAGGTTGGTGCCTAATGTGCATCTGATATGCACTTATGAGTATTTTCGACAAAATTTGTGGCACATAAAGTGCAGCCCTACAGTGCTCGTACGCAAGATTAGCAAATTGCTTGTGCTTGAGCCATGCTTGATGCAATGCTTGTGCATGCTTTAGGGTTCGAGCAGCGTGATGACCAATACTCGTGTGCTGATTTACATTTATGAACTGTGTTGGCACTATTTTTAGGTAGATTTTGTGGGATGGAAGAGAAAGGAGAGAGGAAGTGAAAGGGAGAGAAAAAAGAGGAATAGATGATAGGTGATTTTAAAGCATTATTTTGTCTAATCTGTTAAATTTAAAGGTAAAAACAAGTATTTTAAAATATGATCTTTGGTCTATTTCAATTCTTTTTTAATTTTGTTTATATTTTGTGGTTTATTATACATTTAGTTTTACCAATTATTTTGAGATTTTTACTTTATTTTACCAAATATTTGAGAATTTTTTTATTTATACAAAATTGGTAAATAGTTTAAAATATTATATTTATATATGAAATATTTGGAAAGAAAAAGTCATAACAAATACGCATTTGGCCTTGCATATAGTAAGCTATATATATGCTTCAAGTCTGACTTTATTTTGTTATTTATTTTGGTATTTGTACATCTCAATAGGGTAAAAAATTTTATATTTGTACTTTTTTAAAATAAAAATTTTATACTTTTTCATTAGAGATGAAATATTTTGGATATTTATTATAGAGTTTTTCAATTTAGTATTTTATTGAGAATTAGTAAGAAATTAAACGGAGTTAATATATTCGGATACCCTAATTTATTTAGATAAATTTAAGTATTACACCTATCAACCATAGGTGGCAAAACAAATGTGCGTCTGACCATATCTATAGAGTGAAATATGTAGACAGCCTACTTATGAATCTAAATAGTAGTAATTTGATTTAAAATTATCGAAAGTACGTACAATCCTTTTTTCAAGTTAATCTTTTGATCTTTGGTTATCATATTTTGTCATCTTTTGGATTTTTATTATTTTTACCAACATCTGATTTGATATTCAAGATGTTGACTTTGAGACTTATAGGTTTTGACCACCATTCAAATTTGTGATATCGGACTTTGAATGATTTCGTATATTTAGATTATTTGATATTCTTATTTGGATTATAAATTTTATATACGAGATAATGTTTGCACACTTATTGATTGATTATTTGATATGTTTGGACCTTTGACTTATATGAAATTTTATACATATTTTATTGATTTTATTTTTTTATCTGATTTATGCACGTATTGGTTTTGTTATATATACACTAATACTTACTGAATATTTAATTCATGACTTTACTGTTTCTAACCGCTTTCAAATTAAAGGATTGTGGATTGCTTGCAAGGGGCTTAATCGAGGATGTTTGGAGGGATTTCATTTATGCATTATAATTCTTAAATTTGTATTTGGGTTTGTAATTGTATTTCGATATTGTGGAAGAACTTTTTGCATAGGTTGATGTTAACATGTTGTCTTTTGATAAAGATTTATTCAGTTTGTTTCAGCATTGGGTTAGTAGTTGTGGATGGCCATACCGATTTAACATTGAGATGCATATAGTCTTTGGACTATTATTTTTCCTTACGGATGGTATAGTTGGTTATGGCTACCAATGTTTGGTATTCGAACTGATAGTTCAAAGAGATGTTATAATTATTGATGTAATTATTATTATTATTAGTGGTTTTGATTTGATTATTTTGTCAGATTCGGCTCAATATTGGGTATTGTATTCAGGGTGTTCTCTTTATGGTTACTCGTAAGGATTCATGGATTAAAATGTTGTCATAAATTATTAAGTGAATTCAATCTTAGAAAAACTTGGGTTTAATATTGAATTTTCAAGTCACTTAATAAATAAAAGGGAGACATTGAAGGGAGGTTAGTGGCTGGAATGAAATCGTAACAAGGTAATCATACTAGATATCTATTGCTTAATGAATAATATTTGCTACCAACGGGTTGATAGCTTTCACGGCCCATGCACAATAATAAAAATGGAATGGCCGGATTTGAGGCACAAAAACGGTATAAGAGTTAATTGAAACTAAACATAAGTAAACGACAATCATGCACCATCTATGTTTGCATTCCCAAAGGCACCCATCTCTTTCAAGATGACTCTTCAAGTCAAAAAGCGCATCAAATACTTACCTGAACTAGTAGGTCCTTAAGCGGATGCCACATTAGCCCTAAGATTCTAGAGGATCTAGTCACAGGATGACTAAGAACGGAGAGCTTTTGGGATCGGATTCATGATAGTTTTGGGCCTTTAAGTATTCAGCATTAGTAAACAATAAAAATCCTTAGCTTTTACAATGAAGTATTTAATTTTTTTTACAATACTAAAATTCAAACTAAATTTACTTAAAATTTTCATAAACATTCAATGATATTAGAAAAATTATATATAAATTTATATGATTTAGTTTGGATTCTAACGTGCTCACTCTACTAAATTGTTGACGTCCTCCTCACATGAAAGACTAAGTGGATTTTCATCTATTCATAAGGATTTGTCTTACACAAAGTCTCCCTCACACGAGTAATAATCTATATGGCCATTATATTTTCATAAGAGGCACTTATCTTTTCCTCTGATGAACTATATCTACTTTTAGAAAAGTTTTCCCAATATAAGATCTCCCTCAATGAATTACATGGCTTGCATCTTCTGATCTACTCACTTCTTCAATTGATAAGGTAGTTTCATCAGGTAGGCTTTGGTAGTCTTTGTGTTTTGTTGCCACTATTGAGTAAAGTTGTCAATACAATGATACTTAACTTTATGTGACTCAATCACAATGTGAGAAAAAGGCAACTAATGACCTGTTACAATTTTGAAAGGACTTTTGTTTACAAAAGAACACTTTTAAGTATTAAAATAAACTTAAGTAATATCGAAGATCTTCACTTAATCTTTCTTATAGGCAATCACAAAATGTTACAGGTATTTTTTAAGTTGACCATTAAATCTCTCTATTTGACCGTCAATTTGAGATATTAGCTTGATGAGATATTCTATTTTGAACCAAGTAGTTTAAAGAGTTCTATCCAAAAGATTTTGTTAAAGTGATTATTTTTGTCACTCACAATACTTTAGGACACTCCAATATTTAATAATGTGCTTGACAAAAAGTAATGTTGTCTCCTCTTGTAAACAATCTTTTGATGTCAAAATGAAAGTGGTGTACTTTAGGAAATGGTCCACGCCTACCAAAATATACGAGTACTCATCCATCTTAGGTAATCTCGTAATAAAGTTAAGGAAAACACTTTCTCAAGATTTAATAAATACAATAAAGAGTTCTAGCAACCCCACTAACTTATGATATTCAATCTTATCTTATTAATAAGTGAGACATACTTTTATATAATTGATCATATCGTCCATCATCTTAGGCTAATAATAGCTCTTCTATAGTAAACTTAGTGCACACAACTATTTCAAGTAACCAGTCTATAGAGTGTTACAATACCTTCTAAGGACCATCCTCCTTAGTCTTTCAGCCTTAGATATAAAAGTTTGCTATCCCTTTGTGAAGATCAAATTATCACAACCTAGATTTTTTGAGTCTTGCCTTCTCAAATAAATTAAAATAGTCATGGCTATTAGGTTCTTCTTAAGGTTTAACTTTACTTATCATTTGATGGTTATGGCAATACCACTTACGATATATGGGCCACTTGAGATAGGGTGGCAAGTTCCGGTGTCAGGTTTGCAAGTTCTCAATCCCAAAACTCGAGTTTCTTTATTTTATAATTTCATAATTAACTTAAAATCAAACTCTAATTTAATACGTTCAAATCCCAAATAGAATTTTATTAATATTAATCAGACTTTAATTTCAACCCATAAATAAAAATTAAAACAAAGGGTATTACGAGCCACTCAAAAATTCTATATCATGTAATATATGTAGTTTTTAGTTCATCTCCCTCCACGATTCTAACTTGGTGATAGCTAACCTTGGGTTGAGCTTGATAAGTATTTTGCATTACTCAATTGATCCAATAAGTTAGTAATCAAAGGAATTGGATAATAATTCTTTATAGTTACCTTATTTAAAGCCCTACAACCAATGCAAAGGGGTAGCTCCCATCATGCTTCTTCCAAAATAAAATAAGAACTTCATAAGATACTTCTGAAGGGCAAATTAATACTAAGTAGATTAACCCTTCAAATTGTTTTTGAATGTATGCTAACTCTGGATGTGCCATCTTGTATGCTCCTCGAATAGGTGACCTCACCTCGGCATTAGTTTGATTTAGTAATCTATAACTCTTCATGTGAAAGAACCTTAGGCAACTCTATTAACATTAGCTCCTCAAATTCCTCCATGGACAGGCTAACTTCATAGATGAATACCTAACCTTGACATTATCGTCCATTGACAACTTTACAAGAAATGTAAGCTCCCCTTTCTTTAGACATTTTTTAAATTAGAGTGTAGACAATAACTTATCCTTAGCCTTCCTATTTAATTCTTTTATTTATTTGGAGACACTCACTGGATACAGACTCTTACCCATAAAGAGCACCATGTTTAAGTAGGTTATGGGCACTCCCTTAGTCACTTTAAGGAAGTCCATCCTTAAAATTAGGTCAAAGTTATCTATATGTGTTGCCATGAAGTTCAGTTTTCTGTTTACTCTAAGTCACTTTAGCATAGATTTAGCAATACCAACGGTGGATTTTGCCTTTAGGTTCACGACCTTTATACCATCATCATCTCGTTCCAACTGCATACCCAATTAATCCACTTCAATCCTAACCATAAAGTTATGAGTGGTGCCCGATGCCCGTGTTAACATGGTGCGGGCACTCCTTTTATTCACTTGAATTTTTACATATATTAGGTATATGGATTTGATAGATTTATGAGGATACTTTTTCATGGCACACGAGAAGAGCATCGCACCTATACAAGCATGGTCCCCATTGGTCTTATTTTGTTTTAATAAAAAAAAGGAAGTCCCTCGATTACAAATTATGAAATGGAAATAAGGAATGTCCCGAAAACCTAAGAGTTTCTCTGCAAGATTCGTCTATGAAGAGTGAATCAGGGCCATAGATTAGGCCGAAAGGTATAGTCAATGGACAACAGGTAAATATTCGTGTACTTCCCAATTGATCACTTCTCCATTATAGTGCATAGAGCTCCTTTGTGTTGGTATTGTGTTATCTTATATGGCCTGTCGCACTTGAAACAACCAATAGAAGATGACTTCTTACTCATTGGCATATTGATGCTTCCCATGATGCTTTGGAAATTTACTAGCGATGAATTTTTTTCAAAAGTTACTTTCCACACTCTTGACATTAAGCTCTAATTTATTAACATCGAATGCACTATGTGGGTGCTTCATTGATGAATTAATTCCATTCCCATGATTACGATTGCACATCTTAATGGTATAGTTAATAAGTCTTCTAGTCGCATTTTTTTTTTATGAATATTAAATCTTTTAGTTGCTGTCTAAATAGTTCTATTTGAGCCAATTGTTACAAGTTATCTATGAAATAAAAGAAATATTATCTAACATGACTTTGATATCTACCATACATATTGGAGAAAAATTTAACATACTCTTTGGTTGTCCCCGTATGTTTAATCTATTATAGCTTTCTTCATGTCCGTGAATTTTGTATTCTCAAGATAGAATTATGCTATCAATTTTCTCTTGGAGTCTGCCCACAAGTCCATGATCAATCTCACCTAGGAAATTTTCTTATATTTGGCGTGCCACTATAGTTTGGTATGCCACCATAGTTTGGTATTTTTCGTCAAGTACATTGTCACCATGGAAAACTTAGCTTCACCCAAATCCATCTTTGCAACCCTAAAATATTTTTCTAGTTTGAAGTGAAGTTATTATGCACCTTTGAATCTCGTATGCTACCATATGAGCGAGGTTCAAGGGGCTTAACTCTAGCATTACTGAAGGTATTACTATCAATCACAACAGCAAATATGAGAAAGCTACTTACTAATGAACTCAATTTTTTCTTCTTATAATACTCTTATTGAGTCATGGATATCCTTAATTAGGTTTTTAACCACCTCTTCAAAAGACTTTAATTAGATGATAAGGCTATCTGCCCATCTTTCCATCATGTAAAAAATTTATCTAGAGTTTCAAGCTCAATCACCCTTCTCTCAAGAGTTTTAAGACATGTCACTATAGTCAAATGAATAGTAAGAGTCATTTAACTAGTTAACTAAAAAGCAAGAGTCATATGATGGTTGTGGTATCATTTGGGCAATCACTATACCACTATATGAGCTTTCTTCAAAATTGAGGCATTTCTTACAGCTATTTTCATATGTGAGACTTTGATGCAACAAAATTGTACTATGAGTCCATTCTTATTGGGAGTTGGATACTAATTCTTGAGTATACATAAGTGTCGAGGTTGATCCCAAGAGAAAATCATAAAAAATACATTAGTAATGAATATGTCGAATGCAGGTAGGTCATTAGCTAAAAGTGAAAAAAAATACAAACAAGCAATCAATGACAATTTACAATAATCGGATACGAAAAAAAAATTCTTAAATTTATTTTTTTCATATAGAGGGTTTTGAGCCTTTTGACATTTGGAACTAATATATATTGAAAATCTTTGACTTTCACAATGGAATGTTTATTTTTTATAATATTAAAATTAAAACTAAATTCATTTAAATTTCTAGAAGAATTTAAAGACACAAAAAAAATTATATAAAATCTATATTATTGGATTTGGATTCTAACATATAGCTTTTGGCCCACGAGTTGTCTTGATATCACTCTTGGAAACCTCCCTTATTTGGGTATCCTCCATTTGACCGATAGGAAAGGCACTATCTTAGAAGTAGGAGTGTGTGGTGTCAAGGTATGTGGGGACTTGCCTCTTTGGAAATAGAATGATAGCTTGGGCATATCCCAAGCATTGAATACTCATGTTGACTTCTTGTGAAGTTGGTCATGCATATATGAATTGAGTAGAATCCTAGTTTGGTCATCTGGTTTGGTTCCTGTATCTCATTGAAAAAAAACTCGACATTGACTTTGATATTATGACAGTCCTCTAAAGCCTGGGATTAAGTTGTTGTAATTCCTCACCCATGATCTAGGCACCTTCATAATCGGGCTTTGTTTTACTATTAATGTGCTAGGGTATACGTCACCTGCTAGGTAAGAAGAGAACAGGAGTTAGAAGTTCAAGGATGTGGTGTTCACGGACATCATCCGCAAGCAGGATCGATGAAACTAGCATGATTGAATCAAGATCCCTCTAGAATGGACATGGATCCATGTGGTTGAAAGTCGGACGGACTCATAGCCCTTTCTGGTGCTCAATTCGTTAGGTATTTGTCCCAAATCTTCTCATTCATTTCGGTAGGGGCCAAACGTGCAATCTTTGAGCTTACTATATTTGCATGTGGGGAATAGTTCTGTAATATCCCCAATATTTTTAGTTTAGTTAGTTGGGTGCATTATAAAATTAATTT
The DNA here is from genome assembly GCA_033239525.1 of Nepenthes gracilis. NCBI lineage: Eukaryota > Viridiplantae > Streptophyta > Magnoliopsida > Caryophyllales > Nepenthaceae > Nepenthes > Nepenthes gracilis. The sequence goes on along the minus strand of BSYO01000028.1, from coordinate 7,510,482 downwards.
TCATGAGAATACATTGTTATTTAGAAGTAGATTGATTTAGATAATTAAGTTGGTATATATTGAATTGGATTGCATGAACTTAAAAATTTGTGGATAATTAGGATTTGGACTTTGTTGCATCATTAGACTGAAAATTTAGTTGTACTTAGTACTATAACTAAAATAATATTAATTTTTAGTGACAAAATAATTTATTACTAAAGATGATAAATTTGTCACTAAAGATAATAAATTTGTCATTAAATTGTCACTGAATCTTTGGTTATAAATTTTTATTTTGTCACTAAAAGACTTCTTTAGTGACAAAAAATAATTTATCACTAATAATATTCTTTAGTGATAAAATAATTTTATCACTAAAATATATTTTTAATTTGTCATTAAATATTATATTTAATGACAAATAATTTTCACAAAAAGTATATAATTTTACATTTGAATTATATATTTTAATGGATAAAAATTTAACACAAATATCAAAAATACAAATGAATTTCATATAAAAAAACACAAATTGTCTTACAACAATTAAAAAAACAAATAAGAACAAATCTTCATATCTTCTTCTGGCTACTGCTGCTCAGTACAAGGCTGCTACTCTCATATCCTTTGGCTCAGTACATCTTCCAAAGAATTTAAAAAAAAAAAAGTCCAAATCTTTCAGCTACCAACCATGACTTCTGTATGCTCATGATCATGAGTATTTCAAGAATTCTGTATTCTTTTGATGCTGTAAGAATTCTGTATTCTTTTGATTTTCACTCTAAATTTTCTGCATCCAACACAAAACAAAATTGAATTCTTCATCCCTGCATTCCTTGTTGGTTTTGCTCAGAGCCACTTCATCCCTGTAACACAAAACATTAAATTATCCTACAATTTCTCTACTTATAAACTGTTTTGATTTCTTGGGTACTTGGTTGTCGAACAACATGACCATAAATCAGGCATGGAATTCGACAAATGAGAACGCCATGGGCAGACGGACCAGAGTATGTGACACAATGTCCAATTAGACTAGGAGGAAGTTACACATACCGGTTCACAATCGAAAATCAGGAGGGAACGCTATGGTGGCATGCCCACAGCAAATGGATGAGGGCCACTATTTTTGGTGCCCTGATCATCAACCCTAAATTGGGATCATCATAACCCTACCCAAAGACTACAAGAGAATACCCTATTCTTCTAGGTAAAGTAAATATCATCGCCTACTATAAGATATCTGATGAGTTAATGGATAAGCCATAATTTTGGTCACGATGGCAATGGTGACTGTGTTGATTAACAAGGAAGTGGTGGAACAAAAATCCCATGGATGTCCTCAAACTAGCAGAACACATGTCAACTAGAAATGTCAACCAGAAATGCATCAATCTAAAAGAAAAGGCTTATACAAGAGATACTTGGTATTCCAATCGAAGTGTAGTAAGTTGAGAAACAATATAACCGATAAAGAGATATAGTGAAGATTTGACTGTTAAAAGTTCAAAAAATGGTTAGAACAATACAATTATGTAACTGGAAAGCGGAACACACTCTCCCTATCAATACAGCCGTGCACACACAGGCATAGATAGCTAAAAATGTGATATATCTATATCTATGGTAATAGACGGTGCTACTAAATCTAAAAGTAGGCATGGTTCAACTATATAATTGCCAATTATTTAGAAACAGATATCAAAGGACTTCAATTTCACATTGCCAATAGAAATCCATTACTAGCAAAAATAATCCATTACCAGTCTGCGTTGGCAAAACATGCTCTGAAGCTAATGAAAACCAGCAATATGTTTCATTAAAACCAGCAAAGAAGTAGCAGCTTTCAACAGGCAAAAACTAGCAATATGACAGTTTACTTAGTACTAGTAAACTGTATCTTTTGTCTCCATGATGAGAACCAGCAGCATGAGCTTTCAACCATAGTTAGCAAATTATACTCCAGAAAGCCAACAGCAGCAGCTTTCAGCCTTTTTCAGCAAATCATGCTCCAGGAAACTAGCAGCAGCTTTCATGTCTCGGCTGCTAAGAATTCGAATGCGGCTTCTTCATACCGATACTTTGATTAACACTTTGATTCTCGTTGCTCAGCCTCACAATGTTTGTCCTAGACGGAAGCCAAGGCTGTCAAGACCCTAACACTTTGTCCAAAATACTAGTTAGAGTTTATAACCTAATTATCAGATTAAAATAATTCACACAGCTCAAAAGTTGACAAGTAACATTGAGAGTTTGATCAACAAATAATTCTAAATGTCAATCAGATCAAAAAAGAAAAGAGATAGTAATCAACTAATTCACACATTAAGCACTCAAAATTTAAAGATTACAACCTGAATTTGACCTTACATATATGCCTCCTTTGAATGCTGAGATCATCTGATCTATTCTTTTATTTTTTTAAATGTTCAGCTATTAAGAACAATGAGTTATTTTATAAATAATCTTGTAATATGGGAATAAACTAAACATATATCGGAAAGAATATTTTTAACATCTCCTCAAAGGCTCCAACCTCCACTTGTTTCTACACACGATCAGCCAAGGAAGAGAAAACCAATTGTCCTTTTAAGACTTTAGATTGGCTCGTAGTTTCGCTAGCAGGCCTACTAGATTGATCACAAGTTCGCTTCATATTCTTGTCAAACGGCCTTGCACCTTCTACCTTCAATGAGTAATATGTAAAGTGCATAGTCAAGTTACAATAAAATCTCCCCCAATCCAATTAAGAATTCTTTACCACCAAGCTACAGTAATTGAAAACAGGTGTGACGGGCCGGCCTTATTCCACCGCATAAAACCGCCGTCAAGCCTAAATCCTTGCCTTAAAATAAATTAATAGATAATAATTAGGTGGATATAAAAATTTTTCTTTTATATACAAGATTGCTTGAGGCCGAACTACATGAGCTGGCCTTCCGATTTTAATTTCATACATGGCCGGCCAACACTAAGGTTAGACGAACCTGAAAGCCTTAATATGACCTGAGATGCTTACTAGAATTATCAATTTCATTTATCCAAAAAGTAATCACGGAAACATGCTAACATCCATAGATTCTTATACAGCGAAACTGTTCCACAAGTCTTCTCAAAACATTAAAAGGAAATAAATCAAGTTCTTCATTGATCAGCTCCGGCCAGCTATACCGTCTAGTTACTTCATATGGTTCTACTCAAGTTCATCCTCCATAAGCCTCTCGTCATCTGAAAAATTATAAGAGTGAGCTACAAAACCCAGCAAGATACTCACATGCAGAAAACATAAACATACATATAATCAGATCAAAGTAAGGATTCATAACTTTAACATATAAAATTACCATATAATTTCTTCTTTAGTTCAGAATTCCTCGTTCTTATTCTTATTATCTTATCTTCATAGATTCATAAAAACCATTCGAGATTCTTATCATCTTTAGGGACCGGACGGAAGTAGACAATATCGAGGAAGGGTTGTGTGTTATCCCACAACCTAAAGCCGTATCCTCTCATTATGCTCCCTGAGGCGATAGGTAATGCCTTTAACCCGGCATATGGGGCCGTAGTTCAGAAGTCTTATGCCACCAAAAGTCTCCCTCCGTGGCCCAGGAGGCAGTCTTCGAGTATCACTCCAATATCCTTCATCCATCTTTAACAGCAAGTTTAATAAAAACTCGGTTCTTAGTTCATGTCTTTTAATGGCCATCCATCATAGTTCGAAAGTCAAAATTCGTAGAGTTCCACTTACTGTCCGGATTACATACATTTTTCTTATTCTTATAAAAAGGCCGGAGTTCTTTTTTTAAGAAAAAGGCCGGAGTTCTTTTCTAAAACGCCGGAGCTCTTTTCTCAAGAAGGCGGAGTTCTTTTCTCAAAAGGCCGGAGTTCTTTTTTCAAAAGCCAGAGTTCTTTCCTCAAAAGGCCGAAGTTCTTTTCTAAAAAGGCCAGAATTCTTTTCTAAAAAAAAGTCGAAGTTCTTTTTACTGAAAGCCGGAGTTCTTTTCACTGAAAGTCAGATTTCTTTTTACTAAAAGCCGAAATTCTTTTTGCTGAAAGCCGAAATTCTTTTTACTGAAAGCCGGAATTCTTTCTACTGAAAGCCGAAGTTCTTTTTGCTGAAAGCAGAAGTTTTTTTTACTAAAAGTCGGAGTTCTTTTTACTGAAAGCTGGAGTTCTTTTTACTGAAAGCCGAAGTTCTTTTTGCTGAAATCCGGAGTTCTTTTTAACAAAGGCTGAAGGGTCGGAAGTCTTTTCTTTAAATATGTAATTATCAAAGTTCATATAGATATACATATAATCACACTTCAAGCAGAACAAAAATCGAACATCATGAATAACAGATATGCGATTAAGAACGATTCTTTCTTAAATCATATGAACAGAACAAACATCATATATACTGAAACATAAGTTTATCAGAAATCAGATATACTTGCATTGCAAACATGCATAATCATGAACTTAAAACAATGGTGAGTACTCTTGCCTAGATTTCTTTTACTTTGCCTTGAACTTTTGGTCTCCCTTTACTAGAAAACTCTATTGCGTGCATCTTTCTCACGCCCTCTAGTTCTTATTTATAGGCCTTGGGTCTGGCGGCCGTCGTTAGGGTTTGGCCACACTAGGGGGATGTTTCGGAGTATGTTTTTTATGGCTTTACATTCCCGAAGAGTTTCCTCATTAAATTTCTAGGTTATTTATGGTTCACACTAAGGGGAATGTTTCGGAGTATGTTATTTATGGCTGTACATTTTCAAAAAGTTTTCTCATTAAATTTCTAGTCAACTGACCTTGACCGGATTCATCTTTCTGATTTAAATACATTCCGGTCAACGAACTGGCGTTGATCGGATTACCTTCCTCTTTCCAATCCTTTCTTCCATTCACGTTTTTCGGTCAACATTTTACGTTGACCGGATTATTTCTTCATCACGCCTTCCGGTCAACACTTGTTGACCGAATTACTATCCTTAACTCGTTTTCCTCGGTAATTTTAACTTGACATCGGGGATTTTCTATATTTTAGGTTCTAGGTCATTACAATCTCCCCCACTTACAGGAATTTCGTCCTTGAAATTTAACAATCCTAACAACCTCCTATGAGAAGGGATAATTCTTCCAAATTTCCTTCCAACATTCCAAGACATATTCTTTGATGAGAAGGTCCTTTTCAGAGAAACTAAATCAGTCGGATTGTCTTGACTCTTTATACATGAGGTTTCTTTCTTACTAGGGCTTTACCACAAGGTTATCTCCCGATTTTATATAATGGTTGAACCCAATAAATCTACTTGTTGTGGTAATCCACTCAACTTTTAAAATAAGTTCCTTGATTGACTATTTCAAATGAATAGATGGACTCTCATTTCGATTCATCCTATGTTTCAAAGATGATCATTCATTTGGATTCTTACTATATCATGGAATTTGCAAGTGAAGGCCCACACAATTTCATTGCGCTACTCTGATTAAAACCGTTCTAGGATAGTCATACTTATGAAGACAATTCCACAATTCTCAGACTACAGTCACATTCCAGGTTATAGTCATAACGATCACTCGAAGAGTCAACATAACTTTAAATTCTTACCCAGAATCTTAAGATCCCAATCATTTGGATTTACTCACGATCTATCTTTCACATCTCCTATGAAACATCAAAGACATACAAGTCCAAAGACTTGCAGCATCAATTGCCAACATTGATGCTTGCTTTCCCAAAGAAAACACCGAGGTTCACTTTCTCAACATTTAAATAGGTCTGTCCATATGCAATATCATATGATCATCCTTTTTAATGGTACAACTATTTTAGCTCTTAAAACTTTAGGCAATGACTATCTTCAAAGACAAGGTTATAAGTTCTTAAAGTAGAGACTTTAATTGCTAATTCTGACTTACATATGGGGTAATACTAATCATGAACTTCTCCCTCACTTAAATCAAAGGTATCCACCTACCATGACGTGAGAGTAACATAACCTTAACGTTTTTCAAGGGCATTACATTCCATGATAACTCACCAGAACCATCAGGGATTAACCCAAATAAACGTCAATTACCCCCATCCAATCTCCGAAAACTACCATTTATCTTTTGTTCTGACAATTACAAATCTCTCTAAGCCAAATGTCTCACTTGAATTGTAGTCCTCAAAGAATACTTGTCGAATCACTTAATAATTCCGGTTAGACCCAAGATGACCATATACTTTCACGACACTAATCGGTTTTTCCCAATAGCCATCACTTAAAATCTTATAGATCCCAAGATCACGCTACCAAAGAGTCACAAGGGCATCTCCTCCACTAAACTCACATTCCTTTGAGTTTAACTATGAAGTCACCTCAGCATGTGCCTGAATATGGCCAAAAGATCCAACCCATAAAATTTCATGAAATACCAACGGACCTACAAAACCCAAACGGCATTTTTTGGACTTCATAGTGGCCATATCCTCATTTTTTATATTCATGAACAACCTTATCGGTCCGTCTTATCTACCTTGAAGGTTCAGGGGTATTTTATAATGATACCAAAGCCTATACTTCCCCGTCTCAGCGTGGAACTCTCAATAATTACCGTCAACTTCGACACGACCTCGAATTATCGGTCAACAGATAAATCAACCTAATCTTCCTTCTATAATCATCCTCAAATAGTCACACACGCAGAAGCCCCTCCATGACCACAAAATAACTTTAAGATGTGGCCGCATATACTAATTAGACTTAACGCAGATTCTCATCGAATGTTCCATAGGAAGATGTCATCAATCTCTTGATGCCTTAATTAATTCAAACTTATGCCTTAGATCCCTCAACTCAATTGTCGAATGTCTTTCTTTACCAATCCAACAGTAATAGTACTGAGGTTCGCCCACCGAATTACTATTAGGATCAGATTAAGACTTGGTACCTTAGTTAACTCAATTTCATACCTAAAATCATACAATTCAATTCCAAGATTCATACATAAATACCCACTTTGATATGTCTTTTGTCCTTCCAAGTACTAGGTCACATTTACCGCTATTACAAAGCTTAGGTCTCCCAATTGCACATAACTCAAAACACAATGCAAACATGGGTTTGGAATCCTCAAAACAACAAACAGATTACAATATTAAGCCCAAAGGCCCTACCTCCTATCACAACAGGTCGCACTTAATACTTTAAGTTAATATCTTAGAACCCTGGTCTAAAACACTGAACCTCTTTGCCCCCCCGGTCCATGGATAAGGACATCCCTAAATCTTGCAATCAAACCAACCATTCTTAAAACATGCTCCCGAGAGTCTCATCAAACAAAGTATTCATCCTTAAAGCTTTCATAGGCACATAGAATAATACCTCTTAATTCTCAAGACCATAATCTTCCACCACAAAAGGAGTATAGCGAGATAGCTCTACAAACTTTGCATCGTACTCAACCACAGAGCTAGTACCTTGCCTTAAGCGAAGGAATTCATCATCTTTCTGTCCGCGAAGGTTAGTTGGGAAGTATTTTTTCAAGAATACTACTTCAAATATTTCTCAAGTAATATCCCTATCTGGTACCTCGAAAACTCTCTTCTATAATTCCCACCAGTGGTGGGCTTCACCCACCAGCTTATGGGTGGCAAATAGAACCATATTTCCAACAGGGCACTTAATCTTCTTTAGTCGTTGGATCCAGGTATCTGTCTTCAATGGGTCGGGTTCACCTGAGAATTCTGGGATTCACTTGTTGATAAAGCGATCATAGACCGACCTCTCCTGTTGAATAGGAATTGGGGAGGTCACCGGAGTTGGCGGAGCCAAAGCTTTTATGACGTCTGCCATCCTGTCTAGCAGGTTCAAGTACCTCGTTTCCGAGTTCGGAGGGTTGCTAGTCCGGACGGCTCACCTTCCTCTATTTGACATGTCTTTAGCAATGACTTTGATTCCTGAAAAGGCCGTTTTGGTCAGAATACTAGCCAAAGACGGCTAACACAAAGTACTCCGTCCTAAACATACGTAGAGCTAACCCCCTTCTTGCCTCAACTAATCTGTCCTAAGTTTCCGTTTTGATTTAAATTGACCTAAAGTATCTCAATTCTTTCTCTGATACCAACTGTGATGGACCGACCTTATTCCACCGCATAAAGCCGCCATCAAGCCTAAATCCTTGCCTTAAAATAAATTAATAGATAATAATTAGGTAGACATAAAAGTTTTTCTTTTATACACAAGATTGCTTGAGGCCGAACTACATAAGCTGGCCTTCCGGTTTTAATTTCATACATGGCCGGCCAACACTAAGGTAAGATGGACCTGAAAGCCTTGATATGACCTGAGATGCTTACTAGAATTATCAATTTTATTTATCCAAAAAGTAATTACGAATATATGCTAACATCCATAGATTCTTATACAGCGGAACTGTTCTATAAGTCTTCTCAAAATATCAAAAGGAAATAAATCAAGTTCTTCATTGATAAGCTCCGGCTAGCTATGCCATCTAGTTACTTCATATGATTCTATTCTAGTTCGTCCTCCATAAGCCTCTCGTCATCTGAAAATTGGCAAGAGTGAGCTACAAAGCCCAACAAGATACTCACATGCAGAAAATATAAACATACATATAATTAGATCAAAGTAAGGATTCATAACTTTAACATATAAAATCACCATATAATTTCTTCTTTAGTTCAGAATTTCCTTGTTTTTATTCTTATTATCTTATCTTCAGAGATTCATAAAAACCATTTGAGATTCTTGTCATCTTTAGGGATCGGACGGGAGCGGACAACATCGAGGAAGGGTTGTGTGTTACCCCACAACCTAAAGTCGTATCCTCTCATTATGCTCCCCGAGGCGGGAGGTAATGCCTTTAACTTGGCATATGGGGCCATAGTCCAGAAGTCTTATGCCACCAAAAGTCTCCCCTCGTGGCCCAGGAGGCAGTCCTCGAGTGTCACTCTAATATCCTTCATCCATCTTTAATAACAAGTTTAATAGAAACTCGGTTCTTAGTTCATGTCTTTTAATGGCCATCCATCATAGTTCGAAAGTCGAAAGTCGTAGAGTTCCACTTGCTGTCCGGATTACATACATTTTCCTTGTTCTTATAAAAAGGCCGCAGTTCTTTTCTAAAAAGCCGAGCTCTTTTCTCAAGAGCCCGGAGTTCTTTTCTAAAAAGGTTGGAGTTTTTTTCTAAAAAGTCGGAATTCTTTTCTAAAAAGGCCGGAGTTTTTTTCCAAAAGAGCCGGAGTTCTTTTTACTGAAAGTCAGAGTTCTTTTTACTGAAAGCCGGAGTTTTTTTACTGAAAGCCAGATTTCTTTTTGCTGAAAGCCAGAGCTCTTTTTACTGAAAGCCGGAGTTCTTTTTACTGAAAGCCGAAGTTCGTTTTGCTGAAAGCCGAAGTTCTTTTTACTGAAAGCCGGAGTTCTTTTTACTGAAAGCCGAAATTCTTTTTGCATAAAGTCGGAGTTCTTTTTAACAAAGGCTGAAGGGTCGAAAGTCTTTTCATTAAACATGCAATTATCGAAATTCATATAGATCAACATATAATTATACTTTAAGCAGAACAAAAATCGAACATCATGAATAACAGACATACGATTAAGAATGATTCTTCCTTAAATCATATGAACAGAACAAACATCATATATACTGAAACATAAGTTCACTAGAAATCAGATATACTTGCGTTGCAAACATGCATAATCATGAACTTAAAACAAGGGTGAGTACTCTTGCCTGGATTTCTTTTACTTTGCCTTAAACTTTTGGTCTCCCTTTACTAGAAAACTCTATTACGTGTCTCTTTCTCACACCCTCTAGTTCTTATTTATAGGCCTTGGGTCTGCGGCCGTCGTTAGGGTTTGGCCACGCTAGGGGGATGTTTCGGAGTATGTTATTTATGACTTTACATTTCCAAAAAGTTTCCTCATTAAATTTCTAGGTTATTTATGGTCTACACTAGCGGGGATGTTTCGGAGTATGTTATTTATGGCTTTACATTTCCAAAGAGTTTTCTCATTAAATTTGTGAGGACCCGAAACCAAAAACGTAACAACTAGATGTGATTAAGGTAATTAATATCAATAAGAGGCTATACATGTATTGGAAAAGTGGTAGTTAAAAGTGAAAAATTGAAAAATGTCCAAAATCCAGCGAGCAGCCGAGTGGCGCTCGTTGAGGGCTCGAGCACTCCTATTGGGCGGAAGAACCAGTAGCATGCACAAATCCCTCCGCTCGCTGGCCGCTCTAGCCGGCCTATCGAGCGGAAAATCCAAAATTGAATTCGGGCACCAGCCGCTCGCTGGCCGCTCGAGCTCCGCTCGAGCGGCTGGGTGTTGAAAGCCGGGCGCTCGCTGGCCGCTCGAGCCGGCCTATCGAGCGGAAAATCCAGAATTGAATTCGGGCACCAGCCGCTTGCTGGCCGCTCGCTTCGCCAGGGCCGGGTGTTGAAAGCCATGCGGCCGAAAGCGCAGCAAGCAAAAACGCGACCTGCTCCTCTCCGTTTCATTTTTGCACGATTTAGGGTTTGAGGAGAGAGAGAGGCCGCCGACTTAGAGAGAGAAGAAGGGAGAACGAAGCCCGGGAGCCCGAATCCAACCCCGAGCTAGTTATAAAGGTGAAAGCCCTCGACAAGGTAAGTGTACCTCGGACGCCGTTTTACGTTTTTACCAATTTTCAGATTTTAAAGTTTATGAAAATGTTGTAAGAATGAGGTTGAAGCTTGTTTCCTTCGATTAATCGGTTAGATTTCATGTTTGTTCATGTTTATTGAAGTATTTGGCACCGATTTCATGTATAAACAAGTGATATGTGGTTATTCAGATTTTTTTGAGAACGTGGCCAAACCCTAGCTCGAAATTTTGGAGATTTATGGTTTAAATGCATGATTGAGTATATATATATATAGTTATGGCATCAATTTCATAATTGAACACATGTTTAGATATCGATTTATGTCCGGAAGCTTAGGCGAAGCGCTAAGTACGAAATGAAAGGGTTTTAGTGATTTTTAACTGAAGTTCCAGTTATGAGAAAGTTAATTGACATCGAGATGTAACTTCCGGTATAATTTATTTTTGAAAATATGTACGGACGTATACCGGCAAAATCTCCATGTAATTTAAATAAGTGCTGAAATTGTATTGTGAAAGGTTGATTTTTGAAAATGGGATTTTTGATAAAGAGATGATTCCCGTACAGTTATTTTAGGACCCGAGACTGACTACAGTCTAGGTAAGTTCTTGGGTGAGGCCCTAGAACTTACGGTGGTAATCGAGGATAGCTCTATCCATGGAGCGATTCATGGTCCGCCCTGTCCTCAAGGCCGTTAAGCCAGGAGGAACATAGGCCGACCTTCGGGTGGCATACAGTACAGACATCCCTCGGTATGGGATATATATGACATGATAGGCCTTGGATTGTGTGGACTGAACACAATCTATCCTCGATCATTCGCCCCTTCCGCTAGTAGGGTACACTGGCAGGGTCTAAAATTGTTAAGATATGTCACGATAAAAAGATAAAAATGTATCGTACAGTGAAAAGATGATAGAGCATCCTCCGAGGAAAAATGATGATAATGAATCGCATACAGTGAAAAGATGACAGTGAACAGTATAGAATATTGTTTTCAGTTTTTCCATGCATCCATAAAGTTTATAGTTATTGTTTTACAGCCTATAGCGATATGATTTATGAAGCATGCCCTTACAGTTTCCTTTTCAGATGATGTTTGATTAAACATTATGATTTTTGCATGGTTATATGATCGATTTGGCATGATCGTTTTACAGTTCATATGCATGTACCTTACTGGGCCTCGGCTCACTGTTTTAGTGTTTTCCCCCTCTTCCAGATGAGACAGTAGAGCTTTTGCCTGACGAAAAGGAGTAGACCAGGGAAAAGCTTCTGAAGGCTTTTTTTGAGGACTTAGAGCATTGTGAAGCCATTTTTTTGAAGAGCTTGTGGGTGCAATGACCTAGCTAGAAATGTGATCTTGAATACTGATTTCACGTTTATTGATGTTATAGAACTTGTGAATTTTTGTAAAGAAAGCTCATGACATGTATGATAGTAAAAGAGAATATGCTATGCTTCTGCAGGTTGTAGTGTACTTCCGCTATACTATGGATTTCTTGTGCAGGTCCTAGATGGCATCTCGTTATTTATCTGTTAGAATAGTAATTGTTTGACGGATTTGTGCCATGGATGGCACATAGGATCCTGTGAGTGATTGTTGTAGGAATTGTGAATGATGGATAGTTGTGTGCTTGTTATGGATGAATATTACAGGTTTGTATTTTTGGGTTTTCATCCAGTTACAAAGGAGACTCTGCCGAAATTTCTGCAGAAGTCTTGCCTTAATTAGATCGTTAATTATGTTATCTGTTTGACAGAAGCTTTTGAGGAAAAAAAAAAAAATCCGTTCCGTCACAAAATTTCTAGTCAACTGACCTTGATCAGATTCATGTCTCTCATTTAAATATATTCCGGACAACTAACTGGCGTTGACCGAATTACTTTCCTCTTTCTCGTCTTCCTTCCATTCACGTTTTCCGGTCAACATTTTACGTTGACCGGATTACTCATTCATCATGCCTTCCGGTCAACACTCGTTGACCGGATTACTCCTTCTTCATGCCTTCCGGTCAACACTCGTTGACCGGATTACTCCTTCTTCTCGCCTTTCGGTCAACACCCGTTAACCGGATTACTATCCTTAACTCGTTTTCCTAGGTAATTTTAACTTGACATTGGAGATTTCTATATTCTAGGTTCTGGGTCATTACAACAGGAGCCAAAAGATTTACAAGCAAAGGATCTCCAAAAAAAATTTATTTACATGGTAAGACATTAAGGGCAGAAGGAAAACCAAAACAAAAATTGAGGACAAAACAACGGATAGAACAAGGATGAATTCATTTCCCTAACAGAGAGTTACCAGCCGTGCTATTGTAGTTGATGTTGATATTGACCCCAGAGAAGTTTACTTTCTGATCGTGCATGGTATTCAAGATGTGGGATACATAGTGGGGATGAGAATGATGATGGTGTCTCTTTCCCTCTAAGCTATGAGATATTAATAAAACTATATGTCAAGCTTTCATACTAATATTTAGGCTTAGTAATACTAGAAGCTTACTTCAGTGTATGAAGTCAATAAAGGAAAAATGGACTATGTAAGAAACCACTCAACCTAAAGGGAGCCAACAATTGTTTTTATACTCTAATATGTCCTCTCATGCAAATGCCTATTGGATGAAAATATAAATAAGTACTAGCTGACCTATATTCAGTGTTGAATATAATTGAAGAAAATAGAGGTCCATATGATTCGAACTCTGGAATCTAGACAAAGCAACGGACAAAGCAACCGAGGAAGTGTTTAGAACCACAATTTTGATGTCACAGCTAGGGCTGTAATTCTTTTATGTAGCAAATTTCTGTGTCATCAAATTTGTACTTCAAACATTGATGAATCAATCAATAGAGTTTTTCCTCTAACATTGAAATCATGCATGGATCACAATTGATCAGTTTTGAACTACTACTACTACTACTATATTTGATCATATAATGAACAGAGAGCATTAATGCCATTTTTTCATTGTAAATAATTAAAAGCATAATAAGAAAAGATAGTTATAAATTTATCATTTTTGTAGTTTATATTGTATATAATTCTTCTTTAATCAAATATCTCATATCAGAATATATATCAGCTTTCAGCTCGACAAGCAATTTGGAATGAATCTCGGCTTCTTTTTGATTTAGCAGATCTATTAACCGTCGTTGTACTTTAGCCTCAATCTGAGAATTAATGTCATTTTTCAGGCATATGGGCATCTTACCACGACTTTCTAAATAGTTATAGTCATTTCTAGTTGGCCAAGAACCTTCTCCCATCCCTCTTATGTACGCAGACTTACATCCAAGAACAATTGAAAAAGCATCCTTTGTCATCAAGTTATCAGTACCATTTTGTTCAACTTGAGTCTCGTGTAATTCTAACAGCTTCTGATATGCATATTCCGACTCATTATCAACCCAATTTCCATCTTTTCGTTTCTTTTCTTTTACAAACAATTTCAAGTATTCTGTTGACTCTATCGATTCTTCAAGATGTGAATATGGGGCACTTCGCTATTTGTAAATTTTCAAGTGTTAGCTAATAACAAAAAGATGTCATATATACAGGCAATAATAGATACAGTATATAATCATAGGAACAAGACTAAGATACAGGCAATACTAAAGTGTAACAGAAAGAGTAGATATCATAAATAGTAAGTCAACAGATAGCAGCAATAGCAAATCTCCCCCTAACAAAATTAAGTACATCTCGCCTAAGCTCCCCCTATCAGCATGCACCAAAAAGAAACCCCGATCTCCCCCTTTTTGTCAAGAAGAGCCAAAGAGAGGGGATCACTTAGAATCGCTGGGAGGTGGAGAGCCACAATGTCGCTGCCAGCGTTGAAGCGCAGCCTCCTGGGTAGCCAAACGAGCATCCAACCGCTCAAAACCAGCAAGAATGTGGGACTGGAGCTGAGATTGGGAAGCAAGAATCTGCTCTTAGGAGGAGTAATGACACTCAAAACGGTCAGCAAGGCGAGACATCTGACCCATCAGAGCGGCCAGGAAGAGGTGGAGTGCCAATGCGAGGTAGACGGTCCAGGACCCGAGGGGTCAGGAAAGGATGAAGCAGAGCCAGAGGGGTCTTTGTCGGGCTGAGGAGGAAGCACGTCAGGGAGAGGCTCATCGAACGGCTCCGGGAGGTCGGCAGTAAAGCGACGGGCATGAGACCGACTCTGAGCGAAGGTGGTGGAGGTGATGGGTCGGCCGAGCGGGAGGCGAGAATAGTCAGCAAAGGGGTGACCGAGCCCAGCAAGCAGTTGTTGAATAAGGCACCCGTAAGGAAGGTTGGCCTCTTTCCGGCCGGAGAAGTGGGAAACAATGTGAGTGATAAAGTGGGATGGTAAATCAATGGGCTGACCACTTAAAAGAGCATACAAAAATAATGTCTTCTCCTTGGAAAGGGACGAGAAGTGAGAAACAGAGAACAGGTTCGTGAGCATGATACGGCTCACGACCAGTCGCCGAGAGGACAGGTACGAGGACTGGAGAGCTCTGCCATTCCACTCCAGAGGGGCACCGTGGAGAAAAGTGGCAATCTCATTATAACTAGGCCGAGAGAGCGCCGAATAAGGGTAGGTTGGGTTTTCCACCCGAGGGAGACCAATAACACATGCAAGTATATCGGCAGTAATGTGGAAGCATGCCCCCTGCACGAAAGTGGAGAAAGAATTGTAAGAAATTGTATGAATATTGGAGTAAAACTCTTGAATAAGAATGAGCGACGGAACAACCAAACCTGTAAGGACCGGCGCCCAACCGCGGTCAGTGAAGAGAGAGAAGATGGTAGGATCAACTGAGTCAAAGCGGACTTCCCGTTCCAGGGAGAGTTGGCGATGGGACATGTGTGTATTAAAAAGAGCCTCGGCCTCGGGAGTGACAAATCGATCAGGAGCGGAGAGCCCACTCGGCCGAGTGCGTTTGCCACTCGACTTACGTGACACAGACTTTCTTGGAGCCGACATCTGGAAAAAATAAGAACACCTCAATTAAAAAAGATATATATTGGTGGAGGTATATATATATATATATATATATTTATTTATTTATTTATTTATTTATTTATATTTATATATTGAAGGGTTGGAATTATTGGTGGGGAAAGCCAGGCACGTGACTCTGACGCCGTGAACAGTGCCGGAGTCAACCGGTCGACGGTGGCGTGAAGAGGCACGGACGGCGCAAGGCGGGTGGTAGCCACTTACGGGAACGCAGCTCCAGAGGCCGCCAGAGCACCACCTTTGGCACCCATGTTGCCGACCAATTGGGACAGTAGGGAGGAGCACCCACACGGTACTTGGCCAGTGGTGTGGGTGAAACCACTGGAAACGCAATGAACGGCCGTTGGCAAGGAACGTTGAGGACTCACGGATCTATGGACACCCCTCAAAATCCACCCAAGAACCGGTGGATTTGAAGGAATGAGGTGAGCGATGTGTGACCCATGAAGGCAGCCAACCAAAAAGGAGGCAAATTTGGGGCCGAGACCACCATGAACGGCGGCGGTCACAGAGAACCGGAAACAGAGAGGGACGAGGGAGGAGTTTACCTAGAGAACGCCCCCAATCGAGAAAAAGAAGTGTAGATCTGGCCAATTTGGTGATGAGGGAGAAGAATAGAGGTGACCGACGCAAGGAGAGGAGAAAGGCAGCGAAGAAAGTGAGGGATGTGGGCGGCGCTCGCTGCAGGCTCGAAGATAAAGGCAGGCAACGGGCGCTCGAGCCCACAGCGAGCGAGCGCATAAATGCGCCTCTTTCCTTTTTTTATTTTTTATTTTTAATTTTATTTTATATATAAGGGGTAGGAGTCATTTAACAAGAATTTACCATAGGAAATTTTAGTTCACTTTTCTTAACCCAAATATTTCTCCCCGAATTCACTTTCTGGTTTAATCTTTGTACTTGTTCATTTAGTTTCTGAATGTGATCAAAGAGTTGATTCATTTTTGGCCATTTTTTTTCGTTGTACAAAGAATTCATAGTGTAGCATCGAGGACGAATGTGGCCTACTTTTCCACATGCATGACAAGTAGGCACAAATTTAGGTATAGTGGAACGGTCCATAGATCTTTGATTTATATTGATAGAAGACTTGAACGATTTTGATGATTGATTCACCATTTTTTGATTAGGTAAATTTCGCAAATGAGTTGAGTCAAATTGAGTAGCCACACGTCAAGCCGGTTGCTTAGTGACTTTTGATGTGTTAATGTGTTGGTGTGGCATTTTCTTGGTGGGAATAAAAATTGTTTTATGTTTCATGTCATTTCAGAACATATTCTCAACATATCCCAACCCATGTTTATTTTCTCAAATTTTACCCAACCCGAGTATATGATCAAGTTTTGCTGACCCATTTAAGAATTGTTTCAAATCTTTTCTCGTAACCTCAAGTTCAGATTCCAAGGTCGTGATTTGTTTAGAAAATAAAATTTTCAGATTCTCAATTTCTTGGCATTTAGTATCTACCTTGGATTGTAGAGATAAGTTTTCTTTTTCCAAATCGACGATCCTATCGTTTAGGGTTCTATTTAATTTCTTTACTTTCAAACATTCCCTAAATAGTTTAGCGTATGCTTCTTGAAGGCCAAATTCAGCTTCTGACTCAGCTTCAGAGCCATCAGATTGATTAATATTCTCTATAGTATTGTCACACATTGAGGTCATAAATGCCATGTACTTGACAGGGTCATTTTCAGAACATTTGTCACACTCTTCTTTTTCGTCATCGCTTAAGGTCACATTAGCTTTAAAAGCTTAACCTTGTTGGCGTTTAAGATTTGGACATTCAGCCCGACAGTAACCAAACCCTTTGCATTCATGACATTGAACTCCTTGAGTAGTATTTGATTTGAAGTCCTTAGGTTCATGTCAGTCTTTCTTCTCAAATTTAGGTGAACGTTTATCATCAGATTTGTTTGAGGAAGATCTATTTGTCTTCAAGAACTTTTTAAAATTCCTAACAAATAAGGAAAATTCACCATCGCTACCCGATTCTTCATCAGAATCCCGATTTTGCTCTTCCCTACTTGATTTTAGAGCAAGTGATTTATTTTTCTTAGACTGTGGCAATGTGTGCTCATAAGTTTGTAGAGATCCTACAAGTTCTTCAATTTTTATTTTATCAAGGTCTTTACTTTCTTCAATAGCAGTGACCTTAGGTCTAAATCGTTCAGGAAGTGATCTAAGAACTTTTCTAACAATTTTGTTCTCAGAGATTCGTTCTCCTAAATTAAACGTGGAGTTTACAATATCATTCAATTGAGCATAGAATTCATCAAAGGTCTCATCATCTTTCATTTTTATTTCTTCGAATCTAGTGGTGAGCATTTGTAATTTTGAATTTTTAACAAGTTTCGTGCATTCATGAGTAATTTCTAAGATGTCCCACACATCTTTAGAAGTCTCACACATTGAAATACGTTTAAACTCATCGGGAGATACAGCTATAAAAATAGCATGTAGCCCCTTATTGTTCCAATTACATACATCAAGTTCCTCTTTGGTTCATGAAGATAAGGCTTTTGATTCGTTACCAGAGAAACTAGTGGGTGGAGTCCACCCAACTTGGGTACTTGCCCAAATACGTTCATCCAGAGATTTTAGGAAGACTCTCATCCGGACCTTCCAATAGGCATAGTTGTTCCCATCAAAGAAGGGAAGTACGGAGAGAGATCTACTTGTATACATCTAGAGCGGGGTCGTGGATCGGGGTGAGTCTCCGATACCAATTGAAAAAGTACTTTTTGTGCTAATGTAAACAATCAAGTTTCGACCCCAAAAAATATAGCGGAAGCAAAAAAAATAAATATCTAATACACATAAAGGATAATTAGTACTAGATGCTAACGAGATAACAAGCATGCACAATATATATAACGATGAGCAATAATAATAAAGACACGATTTTTGGTGACGAAGTGAAAACTCGATACTCACGGTAATCGAGAAAAATACTCCGGGCTTCAACGGCCAGGGAAGAAATGCACTATGAAAATCAACTTACAGACTGGGTGATAACGACGCGCTAACCTAGCCGACTTACTCCCGTCACGTGATCCCTACCAAGGAACTCCTTGAATTTGCCCGCGACAACGGAACCGGACACCTTCCGGTCTTCACGTCAATCTTCCCTCAAACCACTTGAATTGCCAATCACGATCGAATCTCCTTCTTCAACGCACCTACGTCTCCAACGAAGGTAGAAGGATGCAAAAGTTTAAATGGAAAAGGAAAAGTGATGAGAAAACTCTTTAGAACATGAAGTTTAAAGTTGTAACTTTTGGTTTTCTCAAGAGAAGCTAAATCAATGAAGCATGAAAGGCTTTCTTCTCGAGTTTAACGGCTCCACAAGATATCAATAGAGGCTCTAGCGTGCTTAGGGTTTCAAAAACATAAGGTAAGTATTTATAGAGGGTTCCAAATTTTCGTTTAAAAATTTGCCCGTTGGACGCTCGAGCGCTCAGCGAGCGGAATACATTCTGGTTTTTCGGCTCAAGCGGGTATCGAGCGCCAGGCGAGCCGGTACATTCTGGATTTTCGGCTCGAGCGGGTATCGAGCACCAGGCGAGCACGGGGGGTTTCGGACGGCTCGAGCGACTAGAGGGCGGAAAGGACAGAACGGACTTTAACCCGATAACCCACAACCCGACATTGATACAATAATACATATGGTCACGGAATATGCTAATTATACAAATGTCTCTAACACTGCACAATAATACACAGACAATGTTGTAAAGACAAATCATAAACACGCTGTATATGTGAAATTTCAAGATTTAATCTAATGACTAATTATATACAAATTTCTATTGAGTTTGAAATTTTGCAACTCACTGGCTCTCTCTCTCTTTCAACTTCTGCTTTTATCTACTTGAGAGAGGAGTACAGTAACTATAGACCAAAAACAAAATTAAATTAAAAATAAAAAGAAAAAAAATATTTCTTTGGCTTCTATTGAATACTTTTATTAATCCTTTGGAGATAGAGTTTTTGTTACGTTGGATTAGGGAGATATCACAGAGAGATATTCACTATATTAAGTTCCAGGACGCCTCATTTTTTTCATTTATCTTTATCTTTGCATTTCATTATCACTATTTCTAATCGGATACGCTGCCTATGTCAAAGTTCCACACTATCAAGTTATTTTTTATTTAGCAAAAAAATTAGAGAGAAAAAAAGAAAATAAAAAGCAGTAAATGGTCAAAGTAAAAAGCAAACCGGTGAGTCTATTTAAGTACCAATCCAACGAAAATAAAAACAATGAAGGTTATGATCAAGCAAATTGACACTATATCTCGAACAATGAATAGAGAACAACGGCTACTCTGATTGTAACGTTGAACGGAAGAGGACGATACCTCGAACACTATACTTTAGTCACGGCTTTTCGTCAACTATAAGATTGAAGAAAATATTCGAAATAAGAGAATAGAAAAAATTAAAGAAAAACAGTTAAACGAAGGCGACAATAGTGACGATAAATAAGTGAAAAATATTTTAATGTAAAAATAAATCTTATTTTATATATTGAGATTCAACCAATTTTAACCATCAAATCGTTATATTTTAACAACAATAAAGTAGATTTATAGTTATTTCAAGGAATGGAAGAGATTGCTTGCCTGATTTGCGATGATAAACAGTGACGACAGCTCCAAATAGTGACGATAGACAACGACGATAAGAAATAACGGCCACGATAACAGTAACTCTATTTCTCATGTGATGACAACGGCAACGGGAGAAGAGGAAGAGAGATTGTGACGCATGGAAAAATGAAGAAGAGGAAGAGAAAGGGTGACGCTCAGCAAAATGAGGAAAAGTCTGAAGGGAAGAGGGTTTACTTTGGCTCACACGCCTGCAGCCGTTGGATGCCTTTTCATCCAACGGCTACATGTCACCCTTTTTTTTTTCATAAAAAAAATATCTTGCACGTGGCTGATGGCTATTAGCTGGAAGCTTCTAGAGAAATTATAACGGGCAGATTATATTTTACATTTTCACGCATAAATTTCTCCTACGTAACAATATTGTTACATTTTAATTTGTATTTACTAAATTTTTATTATATGATTATTTAAATTTTAAATTTTAAATTGTAATAAAATTATTATTTATTTAATTTTAAACTGTTAGTGATAAAATAATATTTTTTGTCACTAAATTATAAATATTAATTACTAATAGTGATAACAATATATTTATCACTAATTTTTTGTCACTAAAAATTAGTTTTTTGTAGTGTATGGTGGAACTTACTAGTAAAAATTCTTGCAAAGATTATTATACAGTATTTAGAATAATTTTAGAAAGTGGAATTTATTGTCTTGTGCTATTAAAAAGTGAATTGTTAGGATATTTTGATGATTGGAAGGTGTTAAATACTTGATAATTAATTAGAGCCAATAAATTTATTATATTTAATCTTGTTATTATTGGGGTTTTGGACGATGGAATTTTTATAGTTTGTAATACTTTGACCAAATTATTTTAACAACATTTTTGGTTAGGAGAATTTATTAAGTCTCGGTTGAGGGAAGTAATTTAAGGAAACAAGAAGTTTACTTCCAAATTTAAATAATAATAATGATGATAATATTAAAGGACTTGAAGGAAATGTGAAAACCAATATTAGTAAATTCACTAATATCTCGACTATAGCAGAGGATTTTTCCTAATTATTAAATTAACTTACTCTTTTGACTAGATTGGATAAGTTAACGAATTGAAAACCTATAAATTTGGTAACCATTTAACGGCAAGTTTAAATGATATATATGAATATTTGGAAAAATTATTGATAGTGTAAAATCAATATTTTAGCAAGATCATAATGGAGACTTGGGGGAAATGTTATTTACATTTTAAAATACTTAGGGACTTGATTTTTATATATTACACGATTTCAAATGAGGAAAGATCCACCATTTTCAAAATCTAGGAAGAGAGAAAACTAATAACTTCAACCTTAACCCCTCTTTCTGTTTAAATACTTGGAGTCTCATTTGTCACCGTCCCAGTTTCGTCTATGTGAAGACAGGAGAAGGGGAACCGGCAGGTGGGAGGTGATCAGAAAGTGAGGAGTAATCATCCTAAGGCAAGTTTACCTGTAACATTCATTAATTATTCTTGAAAAATCTTTTTTTTTTATTGTTATAAAGAATGGGTTTTAAATTTTAAATTTTAACTATAATTAATTAAGTTAAGATAAATAAAGTCAAAATCAAAGAAAAATTTTTGGTTAAAATTTATTTTAGACCAGGTTACATTGAGTTAAATGACGATTGATCAGTGCTCGACGCGCACACATCAGTATTCTGAGCAGAAAGGTCACACCCAACAGATGCCCGACTGAATTTCAAGCACATTTTTCAATATGTTCACGCTCGATATACGTCCAAATGACGCTTGAGTGTGCTGTAGTAAAATGCCAATACCTGATGTGAGCCTGATATGGCGTTGATGCACCATATTGTTTGGCCATAGTGCCCGATATTCTCCTGATGAGTGCAGGTACGCCAACCTGCTATATATGTCATGTTTGGCTAATTTTTAGTCATTTTCTATCAAATTTTAAGGGATGAGAAAGAATGGGACAAAGAGAATAGAGAGAAAAAGAAAGGAAGCTAGAGAAGGGCTTTTGAAGTCAATCCAAGCAAAATTTTAATAAGATTGAAGTCATGGCAAGTACATTCAAAGCCTAATTTTCTTTGTTACTGATTTTTTTACTTTATTAAATATTTATTATTTTAAATACTTATACATGTCACATTTTTATAATTAAAAATTTTATACTTTATATGTATGGACTCTCACTCTTATTTTTTATTATTTTTGTAAAGATCATGTTCTTGAATCACATTCATTGGTTTGCCAAGTTATTTCTCTATAAATATACTTATGTATGTATTAAAAATCTGATTTAATACTTTAATATGCTACAAATTTCATACATAATATTCTTATATATTTAAAATCACTAAGAATATATTTTACATGTTCTGAAAATTTATTAATTTACCCCTATATATTTATTAATGGAAATAAAATGTTAAAATTTTAAAATATCATTGATTATTCTGCAAATTCTTGTTAAAAATAATTCACATATTTAAAAATCTTATAATATGGCATTTCATGTCTTAGAAATAAGCATGTTTAAATTTTACTGAACTTTAAATCATTTTATGATGGGTAATTGAAATAATTTTAAAAAAATTATAATTTGTGAAAGAATTAATAACATTTTCTCTAAGATAAGAAAATGCAATGATTATTTAATTATGTAGAGTTTTTATCTATTTGCGCATTGGATCAAGATAAAAATTTAGATGTGGTATATTATGGCATACCTTAATATATTATAATAATGATTCAGGTTTAAACGAATTATTCGCATGTAAAAGTAGCATTTGACCTCAACTATATGGCTATATGTATAATGGCTTACTTACCAATTTTAAATAATGGTATAAGACATATTTAGTTGTATGAAAATAAATATAACTCATGTTTCAGTTACTGGTCCTTGATCCATAAGAATTACATAATTTTGCATAGCATATTTGATTTAAAATCGAAAAAGAAAAATTTAAAAGCTGTGCATATTTATTAGAGAAATTTATAGCATTACATTTGATTTTAATCAATTTTTTCACACTATGTTTTAAAGTAAATTATATGCTTAATTATACAATTATATGTTTTATTGAGTTTTCAACCCACTCTTAATCTTATTTTTTGTTAACCCCTTTAGAATAGTGGGTCTAGACACTTACATATGAGGATTATGGTCGAGGAGTTGATTGAGAAAAAATCTTAATTAGATATTTTGATGTTGTATTTTATTCAGAATTATAGGACATTTATTTAAATTTTTGATTGGCAAAGTTAATATTATATGATAGTTTTAATGCTATTGCCGGTAATGTTGTTGGACTCAGATTATCTTATTTGATTACTTGTTTACTCTACTTTTGGTATAAATATAATTTCTTACGTATGTATTAATGATATGATATGGTATGTATTCTAACTACCTAGTGATGTAACATTTCGGATTCTATGGTTAGATTATTTATTCTATTTTTGGACGGTTGTGATACCGAGTTGTAGTTTATATCCATCCTTAATTGGATTTATTAGTTTGTTAATGAAATGATATCGTTAATTATATTTCTGGTTGGATATGGGGATGTGACAATTGTTTTTTTAATTCTAACTATGAGGAATTATAGGTTTATTGTAGAATAATGATTTTGGCCAATTAGAATACTTTTTTATGGGTATATTATTCAACACAAGTGCGGTGTTTGATTGACGTTGAAATGCCATTACTTTATAGGCATAGTGTTTGAGCATCATTCGAACGCTAGTCGTGTTACTATGCATATGAGTATTTTCTTGTTAATAAATTATTCTCTATTTAATGCTATACAAGTATCAATTCTACTAATCAATAATAGTAGTGTGTAGGTTTATTCTTATTTTTATGAGCAAAGGTAGATTTGAGATATGAAATTATGTTTGACATTTGAAGCCCATTTGGGGGCATGTTTGAACGCAAGATAGTTGATTAAGAGAACATAGATGTGAGTAATCCAATTAGTTTTCTTAGGAATAATTGAATGAATAGTTTTTATATAGCCTTAGTGATAAAAAAAAGTAACCTAGTTAGGGATTCGGATTCGAATTTCTTGAAAATTCAATCTATGTATAGATGGTGACTAAGGTACTATTCGAATGCTAGTGTTGAAAGAGAGGGATAGATTCAGAATTATAGCTTAGATAATAGGTTTTGAGACCCAGGATCAAGATTTTAAAATTTAGAGTATTAGAGGATGTTTGTGGGCCTTTATGAAATATAACTATGTGGGGTACTTAGTACTTGTATTGATTCCTCAAGTTTCTCGTTCCATTAATTTGTTGGCATTATCCTTTAAATTATATAAGTATATGTCTTGACACTATATGATTAAGTAACAAAGAGCATATGAAGATTTTAAAGAATCTAGGTAAATAAAAGTCTAATATCTTAATATAATCTATACTTATATATATATATATTCTATTTGTTATGGTAGAGGCTGATTGATTTTGTGATGACATCTAATGTATCACAAATGAGAGGCATCTGAGGGCTATGGGCATGTTAAGGGTATAGCTATTGGAAAGAATTATAGCAATAGTTGCATATCATGGATGTTGGTGACCTCAAAGTACTTATTCAATCGATGGCAGTGTAAATATGAGAACTTTGGTCACAATAACAAAAGATTGTGGATGTCAGGTAACATCATAATACTTACCAAAATCGTTGAGGGTATAAATATTCAACATTTGATTCACTGTGATAAAATAAAGTTTATAAAACGTTATTATTATTTTGTACAGTGAATATTATTATTTCACACAGTGTGACCTCGTATTAAATTAATGATCAAATTAGTAAAATTTTTGTTACATTCTTGATGTTTAATTGTTTTTATGAATTTAGGGTAGTGTATATGGAATATCATTCAGTTTTATATAGTTGTTGGTATGTTATATGTTTTTATTACTTTTTATATATTTAAAATTATGGTCTGAAATATTTACTTATATTCTTTTATTATTGATTATATTTATTTATTGTGTCTGAGATATTTACTTATATTCTTGTATTATTGATTATATTTATTTATTTTCATGATGAGATATTTGAGACTATTTTAATAATTTATTAGGTTTTGGATATTTATCATGATTATGTTCATATAAATATATATATATATACGGGTAGCATTAGATGATTGATATTTATAAAAGAGATCGCGGGAGAGAGGAAAATAATGGAGACAAGCGTTTGCAATCCTAACTCAAAGTAGATGATTGATATCGTGATAAAAGAGATCGAAACCTAGCAACGAACATTCAGCGCCCAAAGTCCTTTGGGAGGAGACTATAAGAGCTCTCTTTTCCTAATAAGTAAGATTCTAGGTATAGTTGATCTTGAACTCTGAATTTTCATGATAAGATATTTGAGACTATTTTAATGATTTATTAGGTTTTGGATATTTATCATGATTATGTTCATAGAAATCAGATGTTATGAGCATATATATTATATTTTATTTTAAGTAATTCATTATTATAAATATTATATTTATTAATATATTTATAATAATTATTTATGATCTGAATCAGATTTAGATCGCCACATTTTTACAGGAGATTATAGTTCTGATAATCATCAATTGTGTTCATTACAAAGCTTTCTGTTCCTAAGTGGGCTAGGCTTCATACTCTTAGTGTTCTCTCAAACATTAACAATTTCTACAATCAACTAGACATATATTTTTAGTTTTTTACCCATATTGCTCTGTTTTTTGTTATAACTTGGTTCTTTTAGATTATTGAATTGGTTCCTACGACTAATTTTTTAAAATTTTGATGACCTGTATTTGTTGTACATAATTTTTCTATTTGATCTATATAATTATCAAATATTAAAAAAAAAAAAACCCAAAATTAGAGTCGCCGGCTTGCCGGACAAGAAATGGAGCAATCCCTTCCCCAAGCAATTGGAAGGTATTAAAACATTAGGGCTTCAACACTGCTATTGCCTTGCATTCCCCAGGGTTGGGTACCGTTGCCATTAGAGAGTCCCTAGGAGAGGGGAAGGAGGTGCGAGAAGCTCCTAAATACCTTATTTCCTTAAGGCATCTGAATGATTTCGTTTTGTAGGCGTGTCTTGATCTCTTTCATTGGACGTTCAAGAAGCTCTCTCAATCCACCCCAAGGGTTGGCCATTTTCGTATTACTTGTATGTGCTGCGTGCTTGTTTTTCAGCCGAGTGTTTAGTATTCATTTTGTTACATTATGTTTCCTGGTCATTCCATGGGCAAAAGAAAAAAAAATAAAGGAAAATTAAGGGTGTAATTTTTCAACTCATGTCAAAGTTTATGGTGGACGATTTCCCCCCTCTGTTGTTCGTTTTGATTGTTCTACTGCTACTTAAATCTTGGCTTGTTAATTATAAGTACCTGAGTATACTTACTATGTTCACAACCCTTCTAGGGATCAGAGTTAGTGATGTATTTGAGCTTTTATCAGCTTTGAGTTCGCACCAATTGTCCCTTGACCCGGATTATTCTGAATTCTTAACTTAGTATAAAAATTTTGAGGCATTTATTTCAGTTTATATGTATCTTTTTTGGGATCTGCAGTTCAGTTTATAATTAGAACATCTATGCAAGTTCTTGTGAGTTGCGACTGTTTGATTTATTCTTCTGACCTTTGTTGGTACACTAAATTTGGATTTGATGTCCATTAAATTGTGAAATTTTTATTTGATGTCCCTCATTCCATATGATTTGAACTTCCCTTTCACCAACTTCCATTTGGATGTGAAGTTGACCTCTTGATTGAGATCCCAAGCTGAAACGTTGAGTGATTCTCCAAGGGATTTTAGCCACTGATTCTAGCTCTCATTTAAGGGTGAATGTTGGCATAACAGTAATGCTTGTTTATTTTGACCTCAAGGGCACGGGTTCAAGCTACGGAATACACAATGCATAGATAAGGTTGCGCATAACTTTTATATGCCCTGCAATGAAGAAATCATGATATGCTTGGTTAGATACTAGCTCTCAACTGGCTAGCCAGTTGAATGAAAAGATTGCCCTGGTAACTTTAATTACAGAGCTAGTGTTTTTTTCTCTCAGCTTAATTAAGTACTTGACTCTTGTTGCTTCATGGGAAATATCCTGCTTTGGTACCTTCTGTTTTTCTGATGGATCAAAATTCAGCCAGTCTAATGTGTCCATTACATCTTCCATCTTTAATATTATAGTTGTCTGTCAGCTCTTTGATTATAAGTCATTGATCAGGTTGCGGTAGACTAGTGTAACAATGTGCATTTTCCTTACAGTTCTTGATGCTGATCAGAGTCCCTCTGCTAGTTGTTGCCTGGGGGTCCCAAGGCTATCATAAACACTGATCCAAAGTAATTCTAGTGTATCAGAAGTGTTATCTAAACTATTGATTTGGAATTTTTAATGGTTGATGCATGATATTTATGCTGTGAAGTTTGGGATCATATGCAGTCTTCAGCTGTCATTTTGCCCCCCTGCATTGCAAACTGCATCAAAATTTTGATCCTGATTTCTGAACATCCCTTTCTCTCTCTCTCTCCTCCATCTGTTCTCTCTTAGCACGATTCACTTAACTAAAGATATCAAAGAGACTTACATATTTGAATTTCATTGACCAATGATCAAGCATATTATTGCATCCTCTAAACATGATTAACTGTTCCTTTTCTCTAATTATTGTTCTAGTCTTCCATTAGCAAATCATGTGTGAGTACTGCGAAATCTTTTGTTCTATTTTAAGTTCCTAGGAGAAGGAATACAAATGATCTGTAGAAAATAATTTTGTGCTCATTCTCCAATCTGCTAATTTTTGTTCCTCCAAGGATAATAAATGGTTAAATATTGAGTGTGCTGGGGTATGACCTATAGTACAGAGTCACAGAGTACTTTCTCCAATTTGCAAATTCCTTATATAAACGGCTTTCTAAATTAGAGCACTATCTAACTTAAAGTTTATTAATTAAGAATAGTTTGATGGACTGGGGAAAATAATCTTGAATTTTACAAGTTGTCATATGCACGTTTCATATCCATCATTTTTAGTTCTGCACTCTGTTAGTTTCTCTTTCCTTTTTCTTTTAGCTCAGAGTAGAAATTCTCCTTTTCAACAGGCTTTGCCCTTATAAGAGATGCCATAGCTATGCCAGATCTCCAAGATACAACAATAAGAGGGCAAATGGTCATCAGCAATTGCCTGTGATAACTTCAGAAAGTACTTCAAGATATAATGCAACTATGTTTTATGCCATAGTATGCTTCCTTGACTCTGTTACTTCTTTGGTTATGCATAGTACTTCTGTTTGATATTTCCTTCACAGTATGATGTGGATTGCGAACTTCTTCTGTAATTTGCACACCTTGCCTTATTTCTAGGTTTGGATGGGTTTTTCATTCTACACATGTTTCTGCCTTTTGATTTACAGCCAGCTACAGCTTTACTGGGCATTGTTGGCGTGGCTGCTTTTCTGCATTATAATGATGAGAGGAGAGCGGTCTTAAAAGGTCTTTTCTACACATTCCTTTTCTTTACGTTAATACCAATGATCTTCTGTTATTATGCCTTTAACTTGGACAATTATGTTTGAATGTTGCTTGAATTGTCATTGTTGTTTGCACGTCTGAAATCTTGAGGATTGCTTATACTAGAGCTATTAATACGTCGTTGAAATGGATGAAGTCATGCATTTGTTGCCTAGATATGAGAGATAGGGTTAAAGGTTTTCCTTCACTATTGGCAGAGGTCATTGCTTCCAAGTATTTTGATGTGATAAACTATTTCTTAGACAGAAAACTTGAGGAAAAGGTCTATGTGTTTCTTGCACATTTGGCTGATTGAATATCGGGAGAAGACAAGATCATTGGGTATTATTATGGCTATAATAATCCATGCTGTTTTGCCATCTCTGGCTGGCCTTGTGATTTGAATCCCTCTTGCCAAATAGCTAAGTTTGGCCCACCATTCCTTACCCAGGCTTCCCCCTCTCCATAATCCCTTTAAAATAATTTAAGGATTCTCCAAGCAGGAAAAGAAGAAAGAAAGATCTAACTACTCTAAGTTACCAAGATGGTTTCTAGATCTTATACGTGCAATCTTGACACAATTTCTGGCTACTTCTTAATAGCATTAAGTTTGGAGATTTTCACATTTATAAGTTTCTGTTCAGGATGCTATTTCTTTATCTGGAGAGCTAACAAATAAGAATAACTATTTGTTGTGTCCTTGGGTCCGGGTTCTCTTGCGGATTAGGAAGCATTCGGATTTTGCGCTTGGGTCGGATCTCAAATGGATCCGGTCTTCGCTCTCCTCAACCTAAGCCCTGCACAACACAAACTACAAATAAGAGGTCAGAGGTCGACGGGGTGTTTTCCGACCGAAAACACTATAACGCTCAAGTCAGATATTTTCCACAATAAACGGAGAGATGTAAGAGTGAATGTAAGATGCGGTGGGGTATGTGAGTGTGTGAGAATGCAGGATTTGTTGAGCGGTTTAGGGAGGCTAGGCTCGCTGGGTGCATTGCTAAGAGTGGCTTACTAAGGTTGCTCGATAGAGGCTTTGGGGAGTTAGGACTCTTAGATCGGAGAGAAATCATAGAGGCCTGAGTTGGGGATTCAGAATCCGGATCTTTTTCCTGTTGAAAGAAAGAATATTTATAGGCTCCATGGTAGAGAACCTTGACCGCGGGAACCTCCGACAGATGGCAAATCGGGATTCGTTGGCCGTTGACCGCCGGTGGCAGCTAATGGTGTCAGTTGTCGCCTTGCAGTGGCACGGAGACCATCGTTGGGTGTTGACTATGCTTGGTTAGGTGCCTGCGCGCTGATTGGCCGAGAGGCTTGGGAGGACAGCGTGCGCCGTGGCTTGTAGTGCTAACCTTCTCCTCATTGGCCAGCATTCCCTGGGCGAGCTCCTACTACTTGCGGCTGCCTTAGCAGGCTACAATGGCATGTTGATTGGCTATCGCCCTAAGATGCCGCGTGGGCTGTGTGTCTGGGCCTGCTGAGCTTCAGAGGTATTCTGGGCCTGCTGCTCGATTGGGCTGGCGTTAATTTGACCAGGCCTTGCTTCTCCTGGCCCACCTCCGAGTTGGACCCAAAACTATTATAGAGGGACTTTCATATTTCCCTTAGGATGAGGGAAATTAAAACAAGAAATGCAGTAGGAATTTTGTATCTTATGTTCATAATGTTGTTGGATTATTTGCTCTAGGATTTCATCAAATAAACAAAAAAAAAAAAAAAAATTAGGTTCTTGCGAAAGGTTTATGAGAAAACATGGCTCAAGTTAGTCGAGTAATTAGAATAATGCTATTCAATACACTGCCTTTGTGAATCAAAGTTTGAGAGTGGTACATGCAGCCATTTTCTGCAGGGTTTTGTTTGATGTTTTTGTGTAAAACTGAACAATAAATTGGATTCAGGAGTAATCCATTTGAGTTGAACCTTAGAAGTGCGATCGGATGTTTTATCTACATGAGGTTGAATATTTCAATATTCAAGTTGGTTTCCCATTTTTCCTATTGGATCAGGTCAAGGCAGGAGCCATGGAGGAGTTACTGTTACTGGGCCCACCATTGGTGGCCCATTTACTTTGATTAATACAGAGCACCAGATAGTCACTGAACATGACCTTCTAGGACGCTGGGTTCTCCTATATTTTGGTTATACTTCATCACCTGATGTGGGGCCAGCAGAAGTCCAGAAAATGGCGAAGGCTATTGACATATTAGGTTCAATTTTTCCACTTTAGTTTTATCTATTTACATTTATTTTCTGGAAATCAACCTCTGACATCTTGCATGTTTCTGTGAACAAGAGTCAAAACAGAATATTAAAGTTCTACCCATCTTTGTTACAATTGATCCTCAACGCGATTCTCCTCTGCAGCTTCGAGCTTATCTTAGAGGTGGGTTTCCTTATTCCATGAAATCGTATAACCCATTAACTATTATTTAGTAACCATAAGTGGTTTATGCTTTTCATTTCCATGTGCCTCATTTCTTTCAAGAACCGCAGAGTTTGACTCCAGAATTATGGGATTGACTGGAGCTATTGCTGCTATAAGGCAAATGGCACAAGATTACCGTGTTTATTTCAGAAAGGTTGAAGAGGTTGAGAATGATTATCTTGTTGAGTCTTCCCAAAATATGTAAGCCCTAAAACCAAAGCGTATTAACAGATATCCTGCCTTTTGTGACATGCTCTCAGATTTTGATCGTCCAAATGAATGGACAGGTACTTGATGAACCCAAATATAGAAATAGTGAGATGCTTTGGTGAAGAGTATAATGCTGAAGAACTGTCGGAAGCTATATACAAAATGATCAAGAGGGAAACATAGCAGATCTACATTACTGAGATGCTGTCAGTATTCTCCCACAGGGTAAGAGAAACTTTATCTTCTGTCTTCTCTCTTGGATTTCGGAACCAAGAGCATCTGATGAATTATGAGTTATCAAACATGGGTGATCCTTTTCATCTAATGAGAATGGTTTGGGTGAGTGAAAGCAAATTTCATTACCAAAATTGATTTGAATACATACAAACTCTGATTTATGAAACAATTAATTATTATAACATTCCTAACTTGTTAACATAAATAGGGAGCATGTTGTCATTCACTACAGCGTGCCATCTCTTTTCTGTCTAGGGTCTGGCATTTTCAACTAATGACCGTGCATTTCGTGCTACCTGTGCACATGCAAATTAAACATAACATGGATAATTCAGCTTTGTCAAAACAATGCTTAGTTCCCCTTTTGGAAATTAAAAGCAGTTCTATTACTGTATGCTCTCTCTTGGTTTTGCTGTGTTGTCGAGCTTTCTTTGTCATGTTATGCTCATGATGAATAAGACTCACTGTTACGGAAGTAGTATCTTCTTACTGTTGTTCATTTGGTTTGAGCTGGGCACATGAATCTGGGCGTCTATGCAATTGACTGAGGTAGTTAACTAAATTATTAGCTGAAATACCCTGTCCGTGATACAACTCAGCCAGCCTGATGCAGAGAAAAGCCTTAGACTGATGTCAGGACTCTTTATATGATGTATGCCATATGATAGACATGCTGTAAGCTTTTGAAAGATGGTCTTGGATATATGAATGACTGGTTATGTGCTATAGGGTGAGGTGTAAAGGGTAGTACAGGGTTTTACTCCTCCCGTTTTAGCAACCTTTTCCCTCCTAGCTTGCATATCATAAAAGGACGTTAGATGGCTTTTAATTAGGCAAAGTTGAGTAGTGTGAAGTCGCTTTACTTTGAGAGCTGACTTGTTTGTTCCACCTGCATAATTTTGGATGATTTGGCAGAGAAAAACATGGTTGAACCCCCCCCCCCCCTCCCCTTCTTTTATTTCTCCAATATTTTTGCTGCAGTTGCAGTTTTGAGGTCAGCTGTAAATGCTATTGGCTATGTGATCCCAGAATTGTCTAGTCAAGCTTAATTAGCACAATCATGAATTTACGCAATGACTTCTTTTTGTCCTCCCGTGTTCTTTTCCTTCATGGTGATTTATACAAATGATGCTTCTGTCTGGTTTGTCTCAAGCATTGTTGCATGTACATGGTGAAAAAGAAATCCCGTAAAAGAGGGTGGTAAAATACTAAATGACATGATCTGGTGCTGGGCATCACTTTTATTTTTATTTTTTAATTTCTATTGTAGGTAAATATTGTGGAGACTCATGTTAGTCGTCCACTCACACAGAGATGGCAGAAGTTGAAAATGCAGTCCACAATGCATGATTATGTGCTTGCCAACTTTTATTAACTGAAGAGCACGCTTGAAGTTCATGGGATGCTAATCTTGTTGGCTTCCCTTGCCCCAGGCAATCTCTGGGGGTCAACTGATATTTGAGAGGTCATGTCTAAGTTCATTGGGGAATGTTGATGGTGGTGTTGATCTGATCTTTCCATAGTCAGAGGGAACACATTTCTTTGCCAGAATGTGTACTTGCAGTACATTTACGAATATTTTGGGTAATTTCATCTTATGATCTCACCTTCTTACTATTAACCTTGAGAAATTTCTGCCCGTGAACATTCGTAGGGAGTTATGACTAACTAAATGTTGCTCCTTTGTATGATCCATCTGCAAATGGCGTGAATCTACTTAGTTGATGAACTGTTTCTCAACTTAACCTACCATTTGAGATTTGATCATAATCCCACCGCCTTGGTTTTTCTTCATGTCCCGGCATCGTGCCACCATCTCTCGACACAGGTAGTGCTGATTAACTACTGCCACCTCACATTGATTAGCTTAAACTGGAAATCAAAATCTCGCACTCATGATTGCAGTGTGTGCCATCCTGGTTTTGGTGATTTAAGTCTTTGTCTGTTTCGGAATTTGAAAATGCGTTGTGTAATTGTTTGGATTAGTACCACAGGGAAAAAGATTTTCACTTCGTAGTTGTAGAGTAATCGGTTCCATCGTCGAGGACAATTGCTTAGGTGAGTTTCAATAACTTATTTTGGTATTTGTTTGATTGAACTGCTTTTAGGTGTTGCTTTTTAATCTATTTATTAAAATTGATATTAATTGCGGTAACTATTACAGTTCTCATTTTAACAGAAATAATAGCTATTTATTTAATTATCAAAATTTAAATTGCCTGTTGGAGGTCTTAAATTCAACATTTTGTATCCCTATGAGGGAGTGGATGTAAAAATAAAATGAAATAAAAATACTGATAGGTATGAATAAATAAATATAGAAAATGGGGAACAAACATTCTCTTTCCTCTGCAGCGGTGTATATGGACTCACCCATCCTAGTTGTTAACTGTACAGCCTCTTTCCAATCCTCACAGCCGTCGTCTGAAAGGGGGTAGGGTAGACAGGAGCACGGGGGAGCTGCGACGTTGATGGAGTCGTAAAATGATAAATCTGATGGCTTCAGTTTTGTTTTTTAAAAAATTTATAAAATTAAAAAACATATTAAATCTTTTTTTTTAATCAAATATAAAAAATATATATGTAAAAATAAAAAAAATTAAAAATATTTTTTTTATATATAAAATGTGACTGTTGGATTTTTTAATCCAACAGCCACGTTAACAACATGGGAGAAATCTAACGGCCATGTTAGCGTTGTAGGGGGATGCGACGCGTACAGATTTGGGTAGACAGGGCCTCCAGCTGTTGACATTGATTGTCCCTGGAAGATTGAAATAGTTTCACCGGATCCTTATGAGCACGAGATTAAGTTGCATTTGCCTCTCTCAAGTCGAAGACCACAATGCGCCTGGTCGTATTCATCACGTGCGATTTTGAGGTGACTTCGTTGGCTAATAATGATGCCAGCATTATTCACCCATCAAGTGTGAGAACGTAGGCTAATCAATCAATTTTAATCGCATTTATTAATTGAAAGAAGTAGATGAATTATTGTATTTGTGAGGCTACCGCTGTTTAAATTGAGGGATGGTGACTCGGTTGGCCTCTAAAGTGCCATTTGCTATGGCACAATTTTAAATCATGGATGGGGTAATTTTTTTCGTGAACCTTTAATTGTTATAACCCATAAGCAACTGTTCAACCACATTGTATTAAAGCACAATCCAAATCTTTCTAAAAAAGTGTCACAAAATACCATCATGATCCGTCAAGGATTGATAAAATCAATGTCGTCGTCAATCTTTTCTTCAATTCTTGAAACTTATCATCACAATTATCATCCCAAATAAAAACTATCTTTTGTGTCAATTGAGTTAAAGGCGCTGCAATCATCAAAAACTTTTTTTCCAAATCATCAACAATATCCGACTAGACTCTAGATATTCTGCACCTCCGCAATATTAGTTAGTGTCTCCCAATTTGCTATCGCTTCAAACTTCTTTGGATCTATAGATATGTTACATTTAGAAATAATATGACTCAAGAATAAAATTTTCTCCGATCAGAATTTACATTTCTTTAACTTAATAAATAATTGTCTTTCCTTCAAAATTTATAGTGCAATTCTCAAATGGGCCTCATGCTTCTCAAAGCTTCTCAAATATATCAGAATATCGTCGATAAGGATTACCATAAACTAATTCAAGTATGACCAAAAAATTTGATTCATCAAATTTATAAAAGATACTGACTCATTTGATAATCCAAAAAGTATCACCAAAATTTATAATGGTCATACTGCGTCTTGAAAGTTGTCCTAGGTACATCTTTCCGCTTAATTCTCAATTGGTGGTACTCCAAATACAAATCAATTTTAGAAAACATATGATCAATCATTGCAATTGATCAAAAATCATGTATCATCAAGAGGGGATACTTGTTTTTATTGTGATCTTATTCAATTTTTAAAAATTTACACCTAACATCATCGATACATCTTTCTTCTTTACAAAAAGCACCGGAGCACCCCACAATGAAACATTGCATATCATGAAACATTTCTTCAACAAGTCATGCAATTACTACTTTAATTATTTTAATTAGGGACTATTTGAGTCCTTGAAATGTGTTGAAGTCGATACAACCTCAATAGCAAACTCAATTTCCCAATTATGACTTGTTTGTTCCACCTGCATAAAATTGGATGATTTGGCAGGGAAAAACATGGTTGATTAATACCCCTCCCCCTTCTTCCATTTTTCTCAAATATTTTTTGCTGCAGTCGCAGTTCAATCATGTTGTCTCTGTAAACTCTTCTTTGGCTATGTGATCCCAGAATTGCAAAATAAAACCATCTTACTAAAATAACAATCATGAGTCTACGCAATAACTTTTCTTTTTGTCCTCAAAATTTTTTCCTCCATGGTGGTTTATACAAATGATGCTCCTGTCTGGTTTGTCTCAAGCATTGTTGCATGTACATGGTGAAAAAGAAATCCCGTAAAAGAGGGTGGTAAAATCCTAAATGACATGATCTGGTGCTGGGCATCACTTTTATTTTTATTTTTAATTTCTATTGTAGGTAAATCTTGCCACTAGAGACTCCATAATTAGTCGTCCACTCACAGATAATTATGGCAGAAGTTGAAAATGCAGTCCACAATGCATTTTGATTATGTGCTTGATAATTTTATTAACTAGAATATTTAATGAAGTTCATGGGATGCTAATCTTGTTGGCTTCCCTTGTCCCAGGCAATTTCTGGGGTCAACTGATATTTGAGAGGTCATGTCTAAGTTCATTGGGGAATGTTGATGGTGGTGTTGATAAATCTTTCCAAAGTCAGGCATGATAACAAACATTTATTTGCCAGAATGTTTAATTGCAGTAAATTTATCTAAAATTTTGGGTAATTTCATCTTATGATCTCACCTTCTTACTATTAACCTTGAGAAATTTCTGCCCGTGAACATTCGTACAAAGTTATGACTAACTAAATGTTGCTCCTTTGGAATGATCCATCTGCAAATGGCGTGAATCTACTTAGTTGATGAACTGTTTCTCAAGATAACCTACCATTTGAGATTTGATCATAATCCCACCGCCTTGGTTTTTCTTCATGTCCCGGCATCGTGCCACCATCTCTCGACACAGGTCATTTGCTGATTAACTACTGCCACCTAACATTGATTGGGTCTTAAACTGGAAATCAAAATCTTGCACTCATGATTGCAGTGTGTGCCATCCTGGTTTTGGTGATTTAAGTCTCTGTCTGTTTCGGTATTTGAAAATGCGACCATTAATTGTTTGGATTAGTACCACAGGGAAAAGATTTTCATTTCGTAGTTGTAGAGTAATTGGTTCCATCGTTGAGGACAATTGCTTAGGTGAGTTTCAATAACTTATTTTGGTATTTGTTTGATTGAACTGTTTTTAGGTGTTGCTTTTTAATCTATTTAGTGGGGGAGAAGTTCATGATTAGTATTACCCCATAAAATTGATATTAATTGCAATTAACTATTACAGAACTTCATTTTGTCAGAAATAATAGCTATTTATTTAATTATCAAAATTTAAATTGCCATTGGAGGTCTTAAATTCAACATTTTGTATCCCTATGAGGGAGTGGATGTAAAAATAAAATGAAATAAAAATACTGATAGGTATGAATAAATAAATATAGAAAATGGGGAACAAACATTCTCTTTCCTCTGCAGCGGTGTATATGGACTCACCCATCCTAGTTGTTAACTGTACAGCCTCTTTCCAATCCTCACAGCCGTCGTCTGAAAGGGGGTAGGGTAGACAGGAGCACGGGGGAGCTGCGACGTTGATGGAGTCGTAAAATGATAAATCTGATGGCTTCAGTTTTGTTTTTTAAAAAATTTATAAAATTAAAAAACATATTAAATCTTTTTTTTTAATCAAATATAAAAAATATATATGTAAAAATAAAAAAAATTAAAAAATATTTTTTTATATATAAAATGTGACTGTTGGATTTTTAATCCAACAGCCACGTTAGCAACATGGGAGGGCCTGTTAGCGTTGTATGGGCGTTGCGCGTACAGATTTGGGTAGACAGGGCCTCCAGCTGTTGACATTGATTGTCCCTGGAAGATTGAAATAGTTTCACCGGATCCTTATGAGCACGAGATTAAGTTGCATTTGCCTCTCTCAAGTCGAAGACCACAATGCGCCTGGTCGTATTCATCACGTGCGATTTTGAGGTGACTTCGTTGGCTAATAATGATGCCAGCATTATTCACCCATCAAGTGTGAGAACGTAGGCTAATCAATCAATTTTAATCGCATTTATTAATTGAAAGAAGTAGATGAATTATTGTATTTGTGAGGCTACCGCTGTTTAAATTGAGGGATGGTGACTCGGTTGGCCTCTAAAGTGCCATTTGCTATGGCACAATTTTAAATCATGGATGGGGTAATTTTTTTCGTGAACCTTTAATTGTTATAACCCATAAGCAACTGTTCAACCACATTGTATTAAAGCACAATCCAAATCTTTCTTAAAAGTGTCACAATATACCATAAACTCACATGATCCGTCAAGGATTGATAAAATCAATGTCGTCGTCAATCTTTTCTTCAATTCTTGAAACTTATCATCACAATTATCATCCCAAATAAAAACTATCTTTTGTGTCAATTGAGTTAAAGGCGCTGCAATCATCAAAAACTTTTTTTCCAAATCATCAACAATATCCGACTAGACTCTAGATATTCTGCACCTCCGCAATATTAGTTAGTGTCACCCAAGTCGCTATCACTTCAAACTTCTTTGGATCTATAGATATGTCGTATTTAGAAACAATATGACCTAAGAGTAAAACTTCCTCCAATCAGAATTTGTATTTCTTTAATTTAACAAATAGTTGTCTTTCCTTCAAAATCTACAATGCAATTTTCAAATGGGTCTCATACTTCTCAAAGCTTCTCAAATAAATCAGAATATCATTGATAAGGATTACTACAAACTAATTCAAGTATGACCAAAAAATCAGATTCATTAAATTTTTAAAAGATGCTGATTCATTTGATAATCCAAAAATATCACCAAAATTTATAATGGTCATACTGCGTCTTGAAAGTTGTCCTAGGTACATCTTTCCGCTTAATTCTCAATTGGTGGTACTCCAAATACAAATCAATTTTAGAAAACACTCGAACTCATTGCAATTGATCAAACAAATCATGTATCATCAAGAGGGGATACTTGTTCTTAATTGTGATCTTATTCAATTTTTAAAAATTTACACCTAACCTCATCGATACATCTTTCTTCTTTACAAAAAGCACCGGAGCACCCCACAATGAAACATTCGGCCGAATGAAACATTTCTTCAACAAGTCATGCAATTACTACTTTAATTATTTTAATTCTGACAGGACTATTCTATGCAGAGTCCTTGAAATCGGTGTTGATCCCGATACAACCTCAATAGCAAACTCAATTTCCCAATTAAGAGGTAATCTAGGCAAATCCTCTAGAAAAATATCATTAATGGCAACAGAACGACTTCCAAATGTGATTATATATGCTAAATAGGCTTGGCATCCATTTTTCATCAAATAGTTTACATGCAAAATCGAAATCAATCATGTTGTCTCTCTTCCAACTCTTCTTTGAAACTCAAAAGACTTGTAACCTTGGATGCAAAATAAAACCATCTTACTAAAATAACCTACACTAACGGTGATAGTACGCCGACCAATCTATTCTCAAAATAACATCAAAATTTGATCTATTAGGCAAAATTAAATCCACAAATAATTTATATCCACTGATCCAAACCAGACACCGAGGACACACAACATTAACCTTTATTGGATCAAATTTTCACAAAGATTTTGGGACAGGCTTACTCCAAAATCAGTTGAAGGGCGTTCTATCTTGCCCCTGATCGGTCATCCTTATCATAGCAGTCAAATTCTGATCTTGCCACTAGATCATTCTATCCATAATGTCACTCATGCGAGCCATCATAGCCAGATAATTATCCTCTCGATTTGAACCTAAATCTTCACAACTCGAATTTTTATTATCTTTCATAGATAATACTTATCATGTAGAATATTTAATCAATTATTTATCTAAAATAATCCAAAACACTTCTCCTTTACAACTCTTTTCTGATACTATTTTTATCACGAACCTGGATTAAAATAGGTCTAATTAATAATCAATAAATTTTAAAATAATATAATAATGATAAACAAATCCTAAACCTAGGCATGATAACAAACTAGTTATAAAATTTTATCATTTAATAACAATAAAATAGAATCTAAAATCTATCACAAGATCTTATCGGATACTCGTCTGTACAATATACTACATATGACTTGTTTCACAATATCATAAGAGAAGTGACAAACCAACCATAATAATAAAACCCGATATACGTGACCAAACTATTCCCAATATGGAATTTCTCATGTTGCGGGAAATGTTGCTGGTTTCTTCTTCTTTCGCTTTTCAAATGCTGAGATACTAGAGAGGTATTTGAAGGTAGGCCCATGGGCGTTTGGCGGAAAAGCTCTGTTTCTTAGGTGATGGTATCTAGGTATGCCTCTTTTCATGGAAGAGCACAAATCATTTCCTTTTTGGATTAACTTGATGAATATACCAGTAAAATTTTGGACACCTATGGGTCTTAGCTGGATTGCTAGTGTTGTGGGTAAACCACTTCAATTGGATGCTAATACGGCCTGTATGGATCGTATGAATTTTGCTCGTATTTGTGTCGAAGTTGGGTGCTAATGCGACCATTCCATCTAAGATTAGGATAAATCCGAGGTTGAATTGACGGGGTAATTGACGGATGGGGGTAATTGACGTTCATGTCATTTGGGTTGATCCCTGATGGGTCTGGTAAGTTATCGTGGAATGTAATACCTTTGAGAAACGTTAAGGTTATGTTACTTCTCACATCATGATTAAGTAGATACATTTGATTTAAGTGGGGGAGAAGTTCATGATTAGTATTACCCCATATGTAAGTCAGAATTTGCAATTAAAGTTTTCGCTTTGAGAACTTATGGCTTTGTCTTTGAAGATAGTCATTACCTAAAGTTTTAAGAGCCAAAATAGTAGTACCATTAAAAAGGTCTTAAATTCAACATTTTGTATCCCTATAAGGGAGTGGATGAAAAAATAAAATGCAATAAAAATAATGATAGGTATAAATAAATAAATATAGAAAATGGGAAACGATCATTCTCCTTCCTCTACGGCGGTGTATACGGGCTCACCCATCCGTGTTGTTAACTGTACAGCCTGTTTCCAATCCTCACAGCCGTCGTATGAAAGGGAGTAGGGTAGACAGGAGCGTGGGGGAGCTGCGACGTGCGGAGCGTCACAACCCCTGCAACGCTGACGGGATCTGATGGCACCAGTTTTTTTTTTATAAAAAAATCATAAATTAAAAAAATATTAAAATTTTTTTAATCAAATGAAAAAAATATAAAATCAAAAAAATAATTAAAAATATAATTTTTATATATATAAAATATGATTATTGGATTTTTCAATCCAATAGCCATGTTAGCGTCGCAGGGGCTGTAATGCGTATGGGCGTTGCAGCCCCCCGAATTTGGGTAGATGGGGCCTCCAGCTGTTGACATTGATTGTCCCTGGAAGATTGAAATAGTTTCACCGGATCCTTACGAGCACGAGATTAAGTTGCATTTGCCTCTCTCAAGTTGAAGACCACAATGCGCCTGGTCGTATTCATCACGTGCGATTTTGAGGTGACTTCGTTGGCTAATAATGATGCCAGCATTATTCACCCATCAAGTGTGAGAACGTAGGCTAATCAATCAATTTTAATCGCATTTATTAATTGAAAGAAGTAGATGAATTATTGTATTTGTGAGGCTACAGCTGTTTAAATTGAGGGATGGTGACTGGGTTGGCCTCTAAAGTGCCATTTGCTATGGCACAATTTTAAATCATGGATGGGATAATTTTTTTCGTAAACCTTTAATTGTTATAACCCATAAGCAACTATTCAACCACGTTGTATTAAAGTACAACCCACATCTTTCTTAAAAGTGTTACAATACACTATAAACTCACATGATCTGTCAAGGATTGATAAAATCGATGTCGTCGTCAATCTTTTCTTTAATTCTTGGAACTTATCATCACAATTATCATCCTAAATAAAAACTATCCTCTTTTGTGACAATTGAGTTAAAGGCATTGCAATCATCAAAAACCTTTTTTCCAAATCACCAACAATATCCGGCTAGACCCTAGAAACTCCGCACCTCCGCTATATTAGTTAGTGTCTCCCAATTCACTATCGCTTCAAACTTCTTTGGATCTATAGATATATCGCATTTAGAAACAATATGACCTAAGAATAAACTTCCTCCAATAAGAATTTACATTTCTTTAACTTAACAAATAATTGTCTTTCCTTCAAAATTTACAGTGCAATTCTCAAATGGGCATCATGCTTTTCAAATAGATCAGAATATCATCGATAAGGTTTACCACAAACTAATTCAAGTATGACCAAAAAATTTGATTCATCAAATTTATAAAAGATGCTGACTTATTTGATAATCCAAAAAATATCACCAAAATTTATAATGGTTGTATCGCGTCTTGAAAGCTGTCTTAGGTATATTTTTCCGCTTAATCCTCAATTGGTGGTACCCCGAACACAAATCAATTTTAGAAAACACTCAAACTCATTGCAATTGATCAAACAAATCGTGTATCATCAAGAGGAGATACTTGTTCTTAATTGTGATCTTGTTTAATTTTAAAAAATTTACACCTAACCTCATCGATACATCTTTCTTCTTTACAAAAAGCACTGGAGTACCCCACAGTGAAACATTCGGCCGAATGAAACATTTCTTCAACAAATTATGCAATTACTAGTTTAATTATTTTAATTTTGATGGGATTATTCTATGCAGAGTCCTTGAAATCGGTGCCGATCCCGACACAACCTCAATAGCAAACTCAATTTCCCAATTAAGAGGTAATCCAGGCAAATCCTCTTAAAAAATATCATTAATGGCAACAGAACGACTTCCAAATGTGATTACATTTGCCAAATAGGCTTGTCATCCATTCTTCATCAAATAGTTTAGATGCAAAATCGAAATCAATCATGTTGTCTCTCTTCCAACTCTTCCTTGAAACTCAAAAGACTTGTAACCTTGGATGCAAAATAAAACCGTTTTACTAAAATAACCTACACTAACGGTGACAATATGCCAACTAATCTATTCTCAAAATAACATCAAAATTCAATATATTAGGCAAAATTAAAATCCACAAATAATTTATATCCACTGATCCAAACCAGACACCGAGGACACACAACATTAACCTTTATCGGATCAAATTTTCTCAAAGATTTTGGGACAGGCTCACCAAAATCAGTTGAAGGGCGTTCTACCTTGCCCCTGGTCGGTCATCCTTATCATAGTAGTCAAATTCTGATCTTGCCACTAGATCATTCTATCCATAATGTCACTCATGCAACCCATCATAGCCAGATAATTATCCTCTCGATTCGAACCTAAATCTCCGCAACCCGAATTTTTATTATCTTTCATAGATAATACTTATCATGTAGAATATTCAATCAATTGTTTATCTAAAATAATCCAAAATGCTTCTCCTTTACAACTCTTCTCTGATACTTTTTTTATTACGAACCTAGATTAAAATAGGTCTAATTAATAATCAATAAATTTTAAAATACTATAACAATGATCAACAAATCCTAAACCTAGGTATGATAACAAACGAGTTATAAAATTTTATCATTTAATAACAATAAAATAGAACCTAAAACCCATAACAAGACCTTATCAGATACTCGTCTGAATAATATAATACATATGACTTATTTCACAATATCATAAGAGAAGTGACAAACCAACCATAATAATAAAACCCGATATACGTGACCAAACTGTTCCCAATATGGCATTTCTCATGTTGCAGGAAATGCTGCTAGTTTCTTCTTCTTTCGCTTTTCAAATGCTGAGATACTAGAGAGGTGTTTGAAGGCAGGCCCATGGGCGTTTGGCAAAAAAGCTCTGTTTCTTAAGTGATGGTATTTAGGTATGCCTCTTTTCATGGAAGAACACAAATCGTTTCCTCTTTGGATTAACCTGATGAATGTACCAGTGAAATTTTGGACACCTATGGGTCTTAGTTGGATTGCTAGTGTTGTGGGTAAACCACTTCAATTGAATGCTAATACGGCCCGTATGGATTGTAAGAATTTTGCTCGTATTTGTGTCGAAGTTAGGTGCTGGTGCGACCATTCCATCTAAGATTAGGATAAATCCGAGGTTGAATTCACTATCTGAGATGGAACCTCCTGTGGTGGTTGATATCGAATATCAATAGAAACTTGTGCATTGTCCTAGTTGCCATCGTTTTGGCCACAATGCATCCCATTGCAAGACAAAGAGGGTATATAAGCTCACGAGACGAATTCTCAATATGGTCTCATCCGACATTGATTTAGTTAATGGAAAGTCCATAGAGCAAGAATGTAAGTCGAATACCACATCTCGATATGAAGTGGGCTCTGGTGATGCTGAGGAAACATCAAATGCCTTTGATGTGCTCTAGAACTATGAGGAAGATGCTCCTGAGAGTACTGAGATTTCTTTCGCTAGAGGTCAAGAGGGATTGGCACTTGACTTTGTGATACATCAACGTCCGAACAAGAGGGCTGATGAGAAGCAACT
This sequence comes from Nepenthes gracilis, assembly GCA_033239525.1. Taxonomy (NCBI): domain Eukaryota; kingdom Viridiplantae; phylum Streptophyta; class Magnoliopsida; order Caryophyllales; family Nepenthaceae; genus Nepenthes; species Nepenthes gracilis. The sequence goes on along the minus strand of BSYO01000028.1, from coordinate 7,466,143 downwards.
TGATTCCTTCTGTGATCAATCTTCCAGTAGCTACCATCCTGATCATGGTTTTTCAGTATCTACTTTGTAAGTGGCCAGTGCAAGGCGTGTGGCATCAAGGGATTAGGGTGACCATGATATTGAGCGGAATGCTGCTGTTTTACTCCTCTCAGAGGCTAAGCTTCAATACGTGGATGCAGATAACCAACATAATTTGACTTGCAGTCCCGTGCATGCTTCAGCTCTGGTTGAGGAGCCACGATCTAGTGCGTCAGTTGGAGGTCTTAAAGCTGATGCGGGTTTGATTTGGTCTACAATTTATAACTCCTTAAGCTCATCAGAGGTCGCGGCTGGTGGAGAAAATAAGAGCTCGATCCTATTTAAATCGTTGCAGGAGTTTTCAATTTGTATAGAGCCAGCCCAATAGGGGAACAAGTCGTTGGATGGTTCATCAGTGGCCATAATGGATGGAAAACATATGCACCTGATATTAGATGCAATATCTGCTAATGATAAATCACTGATGGGTAATAAAGCTGTACTTTCAACTCCAACCTTACTGTCTGTAGTCAGGGGAGAGAGGGTTGATTTCAATTCTTCATCTCAGGGATTGGCTGATTAGGAGTATGCTCCTCCATGATTAGACCAAGCAAGATCAATGAAACAAGCTCCATACCTTAAGCCGCTGAAATCCATCTTCAAGAAACCTAGGGACCAGGGATTAGCTTTCCCTTCCTTGCCCTATCTTATCGATATTGATTGCAGCAGGGTGGGAGCTGCGAATGACTGAGGGTTTAAAGAAAAGCTGATAGTGATACTCAGGGTCTTTGTTAGATCTTTTGGTATAAACACTGGGTTGGGTTCCATTGTGTTTTTGTTTTTGCTTTCATGATTTATTTCATGGAGTTTGGGAATACCCTAACTTCTATACTTTAACTCCAAGTAGGCAAATCACTTGGAAATAGAATATAATTTGTTATATTTTTTATTTTTAATATAATTTACTTACTTATTCAAAAAAAAAAAAAAAAACTATTCCCAATATATATTCATGGACCTATGCTCGGCTACTCCTAATATCTAAAATACAATCGATACCAACCTAAACTAAAGCGAAGTTAAAGCTTACCAAAATGGATGAACGACAATCAGATCCCATCTAAATTTTTACAATATATCCAAACCCACTAATTTAAAGGAAAAAAATAAAACGTGAATTTAAAGCTCAATAAGTATTAGATCATATAATAAACCATAATATCTAAAATTAGAGGGACGGTCTATAAATACATTTAAAATGGATGAAAGACATAAATCTAAAAGTCTAATACCAAAAGTCAAATTTTAAATTTAAAAATTAGATATTAAAAGTCATATCACAAATCTGAATCATAATCCAATATCGAAAGTCATAAAGATTGTCTTGTATTCAAATCATAATCCATATCGAATATAGTCTTGTTGGGACATATATTTAATATAAGTGATCAGGAGCGAAAATCAAATAATTCAAATCATATTATAGTCCATGGTGAAATAAAAGTGGATGAAAATAGAGTTCGAATTAAAGTCATATAAATAGAATTAGAGTTCAATATGACATCATAGAATAATTAAATATGTTTTAAAACGAAATCATATATATGAGACTAAACAAATCTTATTTGTGGGTAAATCTAAGAATCTTAAATTAAAGTCAGAATATGAATTAATGTAGAAATGTAAAGTATGGACAAAATTGAAAAACTAAAGGTCAATAGGCTAACATAAGAAAGGATTATACATACTCTCGGTAACCTTAAATTAGTGTCATCTACTATTTAGACCTGTAGGTAGGGCCATCTATGTACACTGTCTCTTATAGATAAGGAACTTACTTATTATATTTTGCCATCTATAATTTTAAGTGCAATCCTCAAGTTTAGTACAAATATTAGGACTTTCGAAAATATAAATTTTTTATTCAATTTACTTATGATCATTCTCATTAAAATACAACTATGGTGGGTCAATAACAAAACAAGTATTTTCGTGCCGGCGAAAAAAGGAGTTACAAATTTTTTTCATCGGGAGAGGTATCATAAATCACATATCAAATCATATCATAAAGGTAATGACCTCAATTCCTACATAGAAATATATGGGTACTAATGCACGATTAATGCATATTTTCATGACTTTTTCCATATAAATATGCTGATATTTAAATATACAATATTAAATATTTATTTATTTTTTATAAAATAATAAAATTCTAAAATACTTACAAAACTTGAATAAAATCTCAAACGATCGGTAAAAATATCATACATATATTAAGGAAGCAAACAAGCTAAATAAAAAGAGCGTGCATAATGTTAAACTTTCAAATCACGTATAAAACTTATTAGACACTGAAACAGACAAATGATAGGGGGTTTATAAATATTTCGCTCAATTTTATACTAAGCAGATTTAATAGAAGGATATTCCAATTTTTTTCTTCTCTTCTTCCTCCCTCATCTTCCATCTCCTTTCTCTCTATTTCTCTCTCTCTCTTTCCTTCTCTCGTAATAATGATGAACAGGCATTACTCTTCTTTATTTAGTCTTCACACGGCGCTTGAGCGCCAAGCCCACAACATTCGACGCTTGAGCGTAGCCTCGGGTGCACCTCAACCGCTGGCCCATTGCAAACGATGCTTTAGATGCCATTCGGGCATGTTTTAGCCATCAACCCGCTGATCCAAATTTCATTAAAAATTTCACAATATACTATTAAGTCAATACATCCAAAATATTCAAAATAATATATATCATCAAAATATATCAAATGAAAATCAGTTATTACAATATTAGAGCTACACCTTGACCCTTAATTAGATAAATACTAGTTAGTTATTGTCCATTTCTTTTAACTTTAATGGGAGCAATTGTATGTATTAGAAGGCCCACATGAGAGTGTTCCTATAATCTATGGATAAATGGGTGTTGGGGTAGTATTTAATTAGAGTGGACACTACCCAAAAGTAAAACTAATAATAAAACTAAAGTTTTGTTATTATTGGTTAAAGAGGAATTAGACATGTGCAACTAGAATAATAAAGGGTTGAATGCTAATTTTATACAGTTTTTTCAAACGAGTTCAAACGGATCTCCATTTGTAAAACATCAAATAAAGTATAAAAAATAATTAAAAATTTAAAATTATAAATACTCACTATAAATTTTGAAGAGATTAGGGTGAAAGAAGACATGACTTTTAATAAATTCTATACCAAATTAAATGATATTGTAAATTTTATATTCAATATTGGTGAAAGAATACTTAAAAATTACATTATCCTAAAAGTAATAAAATATTTTCTTAAGTGATTTATACCTAATGGTATGGTCATTGGAGAGAGTAATGGTCTCGACAAAATAAAACTTAAATAACTTATCAAATTATTATAAATCTATGAACATATATTACCTCATTGAAAACAAAAATAAATTTATTATCCTAAAATCTATCAAAGAAGAAATAAAAATAAATTTGATGTAAAATTCCTCGTTGATAAGATTTTGTTCTATTTGTAACAAATTTTAAAATGTCTTTTTAAGAATGATAAAATAACTTCTACTACCAAATGGAGTAAAAGCACACAACGTTTTGTAAAAAACAGATAAAAGAGATGACAAAGATTCAAAGGGTAAAAAATCCCAAGAAATGTAATATTAGAAATATCATGGTTTTAGGCATATTCAAGCTAAGTATCCAAATTTTAAAAGATTAAAAGAAAAAGTTATAAATACTAAACTAACTTGTCACGATCTAATATTTGATTCCGACATTAATAATTAACAACATTAATATATTAATAATTAACAATCCAATTATCCGTGGATATGAATTTCACATCGATATATCAACCGATCAAAATAAAATATAATAATTTGACCATAAGGCTCGAAATGTCATGTCATCAGAAAGCTAGAAGTACCAACTATAACAAAACGCCAGACAATATATAAGAAATCATATCTAATCCAAAAATTAAAGTAAACTACATCCATAATAGATTGATATTAGATAAACAAATATCTATTCTTTTAAATACTGATCATAGCTTAAATAACATAAATATAATAAGTTTTTTTTTTTATAAGTAAGGACGTTATATTAAAATAAAAGAATTTACAGAAACCTATATTCTATCTCCAAATATTTTGCCGACTTGGAGTTAAAATATAGACGCTACGGCATCCCCCGAGCAACACTTTCACACATGTAATATAAATAAACAAACTAAGCATCGTATACTGTGATACACCAAAAAATTAAACAAAACGTATATAGAAGAAAACTAGGACTTCCACCAGTAAAAGACATAAACTAACATGCGCTTTGTTGGGGCATACCCCGAACACCACGACATTCAACACAACACAATATTGCTATCATTCCAAAGACTCTTTTTATTGGGGGTAAGTAACATTTCGAAAGAAAACCATTGGAAATTTTATACCAACTTGCCAAACCAATCATCCAATTATAGAATTTCAGATTTGTCCATTCCATTGTGGCTATTTCTATACCGACTAAAAGTAGACCATCCACCTGCTACCATACCGACTGATTCCATCCCATTTCGGTAAATCTAGTTCATTCCAAGTCGAGACTATTAAAAAGCCAGCCATTTCGGAAAATCCAAAATGAATTAGCTACACCAAGCAAACTGGCATTATTGCACCAAATCGGTCATTTACATATCGGTATAAACTCCATTCCAACAATTTGCATCATTTCCATATCAAGAATTACAGAACATTCCAATCCAACCCGACTGTTTCCAAACCGGATAATTCCAATTCATACCTAGCAATTTCAAAAAGATCATCCACTTTAGAAGATCCAGAAGGAAACAGTCTCTTCAAGCATATTGACATTATTGCTCCATACCAGTCATTTGCATATCGGTAAATACCCCATTCCCAGCAGATTGATATATTCCAACAAAACAACTCGTTAGATACTCCAAATCGACAAAATACACCATATCGGGCATTTTGCACAAAACCGCTCACAGGCACCATTTCGACAATTTGTTCCCCTCCTCTTTTTTATACCGGCAGTAGCACTATACCGGCAAGGTGCATCATTCCAAAATTGCGGCGAACGCACCAAACCAACAAAATACATCATACCGGGCAAATTGCAACAAATCAGCAATGTACCCATACCCAAAAAAATACACCATACTAGGTAAAAAGTATAAAACATCCCACATTTTTTTTTCAAAGCATACCGGCATTTTGTGACATTTTGGCAAGCTGCATCATTTCGGTAAAATGTTAAAGAGCGGCAAACGCTCCAAATCGGAAAAATGCACCTTACTGGGCATTTGTACCATACCGAGCATTTTTTTATAATATTAATTAACCAATATTTCTAATTATAATATCTGCCTTAATTATTTCCTTCGATTCCACTCATCTTGTAAATGCCTGAGTTGTTAATCTGAAGATATTAGTAAAAATTAAAAAGTAAGAGTTAGACAAGAACTCAATAAGATATATAATTTTAAAATTAAATATACAATGCTCGTCAAACATGCCGGAAGGAATAATGAAATAAATTTAATAAAATGCTATGAATTTTTTATGACAATATACACAGCTTTTTAATTTTTTTATATTTTTATTCAAATTGTGTCATAAAATACATATTTAAATATGCGAATTCTTATGGATTAAGAGTCGGCGGGGCATTATCGATCAAATGAACGGATAATCAAAACTCGGGTTATATTTATTTTCACACAATAAAAGGCCTTATGCTAATATTTAAAAACCGTAGGAAGGCCGTTGTACATATAACTCTATAGATAGAACTGGACGTCATTTTTATCCATGGATGATAGGTTCAAATTTTGATTATTATTATAATATATTAAAGCATATCATAATAAGCCACCGGCTAAACTTATTACAATGGTCTAATATTTAGACATATAAAAATTTTAAATAATTTTACATAATTCTTATATTTTCACAATCTGAAAAAAATATTCTTAATCCTTTAATCAATTGTAAAAGTTTTTCCATAATCTTTTCTAATAATTATCATGCAATACATAAAAATTTTGAAAAAACTTAGACATGTAAATTTTTAAACATGCAAGGACTATATTATAAGTTTTTCAACCTAAATTGTAGAAAAATCGGTAGCATCTTAAGAATTTAATATTTCATTTCAAATAACATATATGCATGGGCAAATTACTAAATTTTTAGAGTATGCAAAATATAAACTTAGTAATTTTAAGCATGTAAGAGCATTTTATATGAAATTAAAGCTTACAAGAGTAATACAACCATGAATTTAACACATGCATGTCAGAAATTGTAGGAAATAACTTAGTAACCCCAAAGTATAGGAATTAAGAATATGTTTTTTATAAAAATTATAAAGACTAGGAGTAAATAGTTATACATATAAAATATCATTATCTTAACTATAAAAATACTCATATATGAGTATTTAAAATAAAAAAATATTTAAAAAAATGAGGAAAGAACAGCAATAAAGGAAAGAAGGTTTAGAGATGCATTTATTTTAATTTCAAATTATTAAAAATCTTGTTTGGATTCACTTGAGTTGGGCTTCTCTAACTTCCTCTCTCTTTTTCTCTCTTCTCCTCTTCTTCTTCTCTTTATTCTCTAAAAATTTGATAGAAAATAATCAAAAATCATTTGAATATGATATATATAGAAGAGTGACACTTGAGCGCACGTCGTGCATGCGTTAGGCTCCACGACCAAACTCAGTGTCACAAAAACGCTGTCATGGATGCGTATCAGGTGCTGGCATTCTATCTCAATATGCTTGAGCGTCTCCCGAGCATATATCAAGCACAGGCTAAATCAGAAAGCACGTTCGAATTCCACTTAGGTGACAGTCAAGCATGACCTCCTTACCTAGAACCCGTATAGGCACACGTTAGGCGCCGGTCAGGCATCTATCAACTCATAGATTTTCAATTTAAAATTAACTTTTGACACAATTTATTTTATCTTTTGATTTCAATTTCAATTATTTTAATTTAATTAATTATAATTAAAATAAAATTTAAACTTGAAACCTTATATTACTGATGATGAAGAGAAAGATAATAATAATAATAATAAATTTTTGAAATAAGATGAGATGAACAATATGCCATCTAGAGCTTTATTATTAATTGTGATAAAAATGTTAGTGAGTGACTTAAACATTCCGAGTTTCTCCTCAAAATGAATTTGATAATGAATCTAGAATTCTTCAGAAGGCTTATGATGAACATTTTAGGAAATATCTAAAAGTTAAGAGATCAAACAAGTTACTCAATCACAATTTGGTTAAATCCAAAAAACAAAAAGTAGCTGTTAGGACCAAATAAGAATTTACTAACATAAAAAATCAAGAATTTAAAATTTTAAATAAGTCTAAGTGAAAAAATCAAGTTTCTTAAAATGGATCTCAAAAATACAAAAATGATAAAATATAATTTTTGAGTGAAATTAAGAAACTTGATCACTTGTTAGATTTAGGAGAGGTAGCTGGAAATACAAATAGCTCCAGATTTATTGAAAACTTATCAAAAATGAATGTTGACTCCAAAACTATTTTCATTCTAGCTATCTTTGTTCCTAATGGGAATATTATTACAGTCATCTCCAACAAATTGGGGTCACAAAACTTGAATAAACTAAATATACCAAATGTCTTGGTCAAATAAACCAAATACTAACGAGATGACCAAAAGAATTATGAATAATGTCCAAACTTTATAATGCTAGTAGAAAGGTAAGAAAGGATATTTTCAAAAACTAAACTAAGGGTCAATCTAATAGATCTTACTTTTTCTCTAATTTTATTCCTATATGCTACGGCTATGAAAAATTTGGTCATATCCACTTTTATTATTATACAACTAGTTTTTAGAATTATTACAAACAAAGTTCAAAGATCACATAGTCTTGTTAATTGTATCAAGCATCTAAATAAACAAATAACAAAATTGACCAAAAAAGTTAACTTAAGGAAGAAGGTATAGATAAAAAAGGCAAACTTAAAAACATAAAATGAAATTTAGCTTGTCATATTGCTCATATTGCTTTAAAAACTCAAAATCTATTGTGTGGTACCTCAATAGCCGATGATCTAGGCATATATGTGGTAATAAATCTATATTTTCATCGCTTGTTGACCATCCTAATGAGATGGTTGTACTTAATAATGGAGCTAAGGCTCCTATTCTTAGTAATTGACAAATTAACATTTCTAGACTTATGGAGCCCTAAAAGTGTTATATGTAAATAACTTGAAATCTAATTTCATAAGTATAAATTAATTTTATGATAAAATTTTAAGATTTGATTTTTTTAAGATAAATACTATATTTATGATACAAATGGATCGCTCATGTTAGAATGTAAGAAAATTTTTGATAACTTCTATGGCATTGTCACTAGACTTGTCATAGAGTGCCATTTCATAGAGATTGATGCGATCAAAATTTTGCATCAACGCCTTGGTCACCTAAGCTTTAATAATCTATGTAAAATCTCCTGTATAAACAGTGTTGATGAACCATAAAAACTAACAAATAATGAAAACCATATGCATGGTCCATGTCAACTTATAAAACAAACTCAATCAGGTCACACTATGATTTTAACATTCACACATCACACCACCCCCTTGAATTGATCTATATGAATCTTATAAGGCCATCTAAGTTCGAGAGTCTAGGAGGTAAGATGTATATCTAAGTGATTATCAATAACTATTCAAAATACTTTTGGATTAAACTAATGCATGAGAAATTTGATATGTTTAATATTGTGAAAATTCTTTTCAAAAAGTTTGCAAATAAAATAGGATGTCCTATTCAAATTAAAAGTGATCATGAAAAAAATTTTAAAACTCGAGCTTTGACAATTTTTATGATGAAGAAAGAATCAAAAATAAATTTTCTGCTCCTATCACGTCTCAATAAAATGAAGTAGTTGAATAAAAAAATAGGGCTACCCAGGAAATAGTTAGCACGATGATGCAGAGTAAAAATATAGTTATATATTTTTGGGGCGAGGTGGTAAGCACTGCATGCCATATCATTAATAGGGTTTACTTAAGATTTGAAATTGATAAGACTCTATATAAACTTTGAAAAGGAAAGAGACCCAATATTAAGTATCTTTGTATTTTTAGGAGTAAATGTTACATTTTATGGGATAGAAAATATCTAGAAAAGTTTGCTTCAAAAAGCTATAAAAGAATTTTCTTAAAATATTATCAATTCAATAGAGATTATAGAGTATACAACCTTTGTTCGTTACCATGATGAAATATATCCATATTGTTGTTAAAGACATTTCAAAAAAGCTACACGTAGAGAGTGAATGTTTTGAAGAAGAGAGTAGCAAACAACTGTTGATGTAAGCTCCCATAAGGCTTAGGACATCACTAGGTAGGAAACCCTCGTATTGAATCAAGTTAAATCATCCTAAAAGACTACATCATTGGTGACTTAAGTGAGAAAATACGATTGTATTGACAAGTTATGAATTAACTCGCTTTTGCATTCTATAGTTCTCTAATCGAGCCTAAAGAAGTTGAAGAGGGTTTGAATAATGAATGATGGACTAATACTGTGCATGAAAAACTAAATCAATTTATTAAGAATGATATGTGTGTTTTGATCTCTAGACCAAAAAATATAAATGTTAATGATATCAAGTAGATCTTTAAAAATAAATCAAATAAAAATAGCAACATAACTAGAAATAAAGTATATCCAATTGCCTAAGGCTATACTCAAATTAGTAGTATGAACTTTGATGAAATTTTATCTGTAGCTCACATTCAATCCATCAGAATTCTCTTATTCATGGCTTATACGATTGGGTTTAAATTTTACTTAAGGAATGCTAGTAGTACCTATCTTAATGGCATCATTCAAGAGAAAGTGCACGTCGAGCAATCAAAAGGATTATTGATCTCTTGTTACCCAATTATGTGTGATCAAGAAAATCTTGTATGGTCTTAAGAAAGTTCCTAGAGCCTAGTATGAACATCTCACCTTCTACCTTAATGACCATGAATTCACTAGGGTAGTGTAATATTTTGAAATTTTATTCGATTTAATTGAGGTTATTTATTATTTTGAGTAATTTGGATATAACAAAAAATTAAGTAAATATTATGAAATTTTGAAAGATATTTGGATTTGTTAGGTCGCGTCTTTATCTTTATTGCTTAGTAATTATTTTATTATGCATCTTGTTATTTGTTAGGTCGGTATCACGCTTTTCAAAGAAAATTCTATGTTCTTAAGAAAGTTCCTAGAGCCTAGTATGAACATCTATCTTAATGATTTGGATTTTAAAATATAAGAAACGGATATAATAATAATAATAATAATAATGAAAATTTGGAAGATAATAGGTCGGTGTCCGGCGCGCCCATTCGATAATAATTTTAAAAATAATAATAATAATATAATATTAATATTATTATTATTATTATTATTATTAAAAACAAAACAAAAAAAAGGAAAAAGGGAATAAGCAGTCTGGCGGCATAATCGTGGAAGAAAAGAAGAAGAAGGAGAGGAGAGAGAGGGAAAAGAGAAGAGAGAGGAGGGAAATTAGAGGTTTTCGAATCCGATTTCGACTTCGAACCAGTTAAAAAAGTGATAAATCAGGTAGATGAAAGTGCATTCATACCCTTTTCATTCTCTTTTTTTGATTTTCATTCCATTTTCTTTGAATATTTTCATTTTAGTACCCACCTAAAACTTGTATTTTGTGGAACCCATATCCATTGCATGATTTATTTGTTATTTATTGTCCAATTTAATGATTTCACGCGAATCTTGCACGTGCTGAAACCCTAACCCACGGCCGTGTATTTTCCTCCGAAATTTTTGAGACTTGGGCATGATTTAGAGTTAGAAAATTGAAAGCCATATTTTGAATATGGTTATTTATTGATGGGGTGTCCAAATTTGTAGTTTTGTATGGTTTTAGTGTTCTTCAAAATTATAACCCGCGCTCATACCCAATTTGACCAACTATTTCGAGTTTTATATATATTTTAGCATGAGATTATGAATATCTATGACTTAATTATGGATATTTACCAGTTGGGTGTCCACTTTTTTAAGTTTTGTCCAATTTGCACATACGGGTCACTGTTCACATGCTGGCACTGTTTACCCGAGCCACTTTGGTATTTTTGCATGATTTTATTTTATTTAATTGATATTCAAATTATATGTAATTGTATATATTCAATTATATATTCTGAACATTTTGTATGAATTATTTATGAAGGAATTCATGATCGGAAGCTTTAATTTTGAGCTTGGCTTAAATTGGTAAGAATTTCTAAACTTCAAGTTATGCTATGCATGTAATGAAAATGTTTGATTCATGAATAAAGATAAGAAGGGGGGATATTCTGCAATTAAGCTATGGGTTTCGGCTATGGGTTTCGACTATGGACTTTGGCTATGAGTTTCGATTATGAACTGTTATCCTGGAGTGAGAATTATAAAATTTTGGGTTTAAGAGTAGAATTTTCCAAAAAATAAGAAATTAAGAATTTAGATATAGGATGCTCATCGGACAGTATATTTTGACCTGTCTTAGTATAATTTGATAAGATAAGAAATCAGGAATGAACTAAAGGAATTGAATGGATTTATAAAAGTTTAACTTTTCATACATGTTTTGAAAATTAATCATTATCATTTCTTCCTGCACATATTCATATGTATATATCGTTATATTTTGAATATGAATTACATGTTCTTTGATATTTTTGTGCCTTATTGAGTTTTAGCTCACCCATTGCTATTTTTACTAACCCCCAGATAGACAGTACCTGTTCCTACTTGATGAGTAAGATTGAAGGATTAATGTTAAATTGAGGGTTAGAAATGTTTATGATATATTTTGAGATATTTCTTTTGTAATCTTGGTACAATTATTATTCTTTTGGGGCAGGAAGGATGTATATATATAAGTATTTTGTATTGTAAGTTAGTAAGCTCATGCTTAGATGGATGGAGTATTATGTTAGATTTTTGTATATCTTGCAAGTATTGTGATGAGATTACGGGACATTAGCGGTATTTCTCTATTCTGACAAGGTGTTTAGAGACCAAATATTGGAGCCACATAATATTGTGAAAATTTTGGATCCTGTGTGATGATTGTGTGATATTGGATGATGTTTTAATTTTTTTTTGGGTTTGGATTTTATTGTTGAGAAGGTTTTGTATTGGCCCGACGTCTATATTACAGCTGAACCGTTATTGGTTTTCAATTTTGATACGGGACGTCATAGATTGTATTAGAGAATGATTTGAGAGATGCCATAGGATTGGATTGATTGATCTTAGTTTGAGGTTTATGTTGATTTAGTTTGGTTTGAAGTTTAAGTTGAACTCCCTGCTTAGGTAGTTTGTTAAGTCTGGTGCTATATCTAATTCTGTTGCTTATGTGTGTGTTGATAGGAGTCAGAATGTATGGCAGAGGAAGAAGTTTCTGCACCACCAAATGGAAGGAGGTGTATCTAAACATTATGGTGAGGATGGTAGATGTTATGGAGACGATGGCCCAGTGGCATCGCCACTCTGAGCCTGCCGTAGCCCCTACTCTAGCTCTAGCGGTTCAAGGAGCTACGGCCTATGACCAATTCAACAATGAGAGGGCACCGAAATTATTGGGGGACCTGGACCCAGCCAAGGTGGAGGCATGGATTAGGAGGATCGAAAAGATTTTCAATGCCAGTTGCTGTCCAAAGGAGGATAAAGTGACACTCGCCACGTACAATCTGGAAGGAGAGGTGGACCATTGGTGGTCTGTACAGAAAAGAGCTTTGGGCGTCTAGGAGGATCAGATTACTTGGTAGATGTTTAAGGACGAGTTCTTTGAGCAATACTTTTTGACCAGTTTGCGATAGCAAAAAGAGGATGAGTTTTCATGGTTTTGGCAAGGGAATCGGACCGTGGTTGAGTATGCGACGAGATTCATGGAGTTGTCCCAATATGCCCTGCATATAGCTGATGACCCGATCAGGAAGGCCAAAAAGTTTCAATCAGGGCTAAGGGATAACATTAGAAGATAGCTGGTCACGCACAAATTGCGCAACTATGGAGAGATTCTGGACCGGCTCTCATTTTGATAAAGAGCTTGAGCAACAGTTCTTTGCTAAGAAAGCCAGGAATTAAGGAAGTTCGGCTGCAAATCAAAGGTCAGGAGGATCTCCGAGAAGGACCAAACCAAATGACAAGGGGAAGAGGAAGGCGGAGCAGCCCGCACTGCCCAATCCGCCGACATCGGGTGGTGTGTGTGATTTTTGTGGGAAGTTCCACAAAGGGAAGCAATGCTACAAGAGTTTGGGAGCTTGTTTCAACTACGGTAAGACTAGTCACATAGTTAAAGATTGCCCCGTTCCGAGGAGGCCGATGGAGAAGAAGCCTATAGTTTTAGGGAAAGCCTTTGCGGTTATGGCCAAGGATGCGGAGGCGTTGCCGAATGTAGTGGAAGGTATTATCACTATCTTTAATACTCCTGCACATATTCTTTTGGACTCGGGATTGACCATTCTTTTATATCTCCAAGATTTGTAAGTAAATTGCTGTCCCTTTGAGAATATTGGATCACATTTTGATCGTTTTCACACCCTCGTGATTGCCGGTAGTCACTGATATTGTGTATCCGAAGTGTGAGATTTTGATTAATGGGTTACAATTGATAGTGGATTTGATTTTATTAGAGATACGTGATTTTGATGTGATCCTAGGTATAGATTAGTTGGTGAGTTATCATGCCAGTGTTGATTACTTCCACAAGCAGGTTCACTTTGCCATTCTGGGATGTGAACCGTTCTATTTTCAAGGTGTGCAATGGAAGGGACCAACTTGCTTTATTTCGGCCTTGCACTCTTGTCATTTGATGGATTCTAGATGCCAAACCTATTTAGCTTATACTTGCCTGATTGGGAATCATAGTGTGCCAGCTAAGGATATCCCCGTGGTTAATGAGTTTGAGGATGTTTTTCCTGAAGAATTGCCTGGGTTGCTGCCCAATTGTGAGATAGAATTTGAGATCGAGGTAGTTCCTGGTTTGGCACCTATGTCGAAGGCACCATACAGAATGGCACCTATTAAATTGAAGGAGTTGAAACAATAGTTGTAAGAGCTTCTGGATAAAGGATTTATTCAGCCAAACGTGTCTCTTTGGGGTGCCCTGGTGCTTTTTGTTAAGAAGAAATATAGAACGATGCGGCTTTATATTGATTATTGGGAGTTAAATAAGATCACTATTAAGAATAAGTACCTGTTGTCGAGGATTGATGACTTTTTGATCAATTGCAAGGGGTACAAGTGTTTTAGAAGATTAATTTTCACTCGAGGTATCACTAGTTGAGAATTAGAAAGGAAGACGTGGCAAAGACGGCCTTTCAATCGAGGTATGGGCATTATAAATTTCTAGTTATACATTTTGGATTGACAAATGCCCTTGCTGCTTTCATGAATTTGATGAATCGGGTATTTCGACCCCATTTGGACAAATTTGTTGTTGTGTTTATTGATAATATACTAATTTATGATGAGTATGAGGTGTATTTGAAGATTTCTCTTTCGACCTTTCGGGAGGAGAAGTTGTATGCTAAATTGAAGACATGTGAATTTTGGCTAAAGCAGATTACATTTTTGGGTCATGTTATATCGAAAGGAGGTATTTCTATAGACTCAAAGAAGACTAAAACTGTTGCTAATTGGAGCCGACCGTCGTCGGTGACTGAGTTCCAAAGCTTCCTTGGGATGGCGGGTTTTTATCAGAGATTTATAAAAATTTTCTCCAGGATTTCTTTGTCATTGACCCAATTAACAAAGAAGGATATTAAGTTTGTTAGGACAAGTAAATGTGAGCAAAGTTTTTAAGAGCTGAAGGACCGTTTGACATCTCCCCAATCATGACGATTCCAGAAGGTTCCGGTGGGTTTGAAATTTATTATGATGCCAGCCGAACAGGTTTGAGTTGTGTTCTTATGCAGTATGGGAAGGTGATAGTTTATGGATCGAGGCAATTAAAGATTCATGAGAAGAACTATCCGACACATGATTTAGAGCTAATGGCGGTAATTTTTGCTTTAAATATCTTGAGGCATTATTTATATAGTGAAAAGTTCATAGTGTATTTAGACCATAAGAGTTTCAAGCATCTCTTTTCTCAAAAAGAGTTGAATATGAGGTAGAGAAGATGGATGACCATTTGAAGGACTTTGATTGTGAAATTCAATATCAGCCGGGTAAGGGCAACGTAGTGGTGGATGCTTTGAGTCGTTAGACGAGTTTTATGGCTCACTTGAGGATTAAGGAAATGGAAATGTTAGAATGCATGAAGCAGTGCGATATCCAGAGATATGCTCAGGAAAATTAGATGATTTTGTTATATTTTCAGGTCTAGCCAGAGATATTGAACTGGGTTAAGGAAAATCAAATGAGTGATCCTTTCTTGGCGGCCATTGCAGGAGATTTGAGCTAAGGTTTTCGAGTTGATGGAGTTTTGAGATTCCGAAACGGGATTTGCATTCCTAATGTTGGAGAAGTGAAGGAGAAAATCATGAAAGAGGTTCACCGGTCCAGGTATATGATTCACCCAGAAATTAATAAGATGTATCAGGATCTAAGAAAAATATTTTAGTGGAGGAGTATGAAGAAGGAGATTGTAGCCTTTGTGGGTAGATGCTTGGTTGTCAACAGTTGAAGGTCGAACGTAGGAAGTTGTCTGGTCTTTTGCAACCTTTGCCTATTCTCAATTAAAAATTAGAAGATATATCCATGGATTTTGTATCAAGATTGCCAAGGATGCTTTGGAATCATGATGCCATTTGGGTGATTGTCAACCCCTTACAAAATCAGCGCATTTCCTAGCCATTCGAGTGACTTATTCGAGGGATTGCTTAGCCGGATGTATATTAATGAGATAGTATGATTGCATGAAATTTCGGCAACCATTGTATCTAATCGAGACCCGAGGTTTGTCTCAAAGTTTTGGGAGAGCTTACATCATGAATTGGGGACAGATCTAAAGTTTAGTACAGCTTATCAACCGCAAACAGATGGAAAATCTGAGCGAACCATCCAGATTTTAGAGGATATGTTAAGGGCCTCGGTGATGGAGCTAAAAGGCAAATAGGACGATCATTTGGCTTTGTTGAAATTCGTATACAATAACAGTTATCAAGCGAGTATTGAGATGACCCACTTTGAAGCTCTGTATGGAAGGAAGTGCTGCTCGCCTATTCATTGGGAAGACACCGGTGATAGACTGCTTTTGGTGCCAGAGATCATTAAGGCGACCTCTGATAAGAACAAGATGATCCATGAGAAATTGAAAGTAGATCAGAGCCAGCAGAAGAGCTATGCCAATCGGAGAAGGTCGGAATAGAGGTTCGAAGTTGGAGATTTTGTATTCTTGAAGGTATCGCCATCAAAGGATTTTTCCAGATTTGGGGTCCGAGGAAAGTTTAAACCGAAATTCATTGGCCCATTTGAGATTTTTGAGAAAGTGGGGGAGGTGACCTATCAATTGGACTTGCCACCGACCTTAGGAGAAGCGCACAATATTTTTACGTATTGATACTCCGAAAGTATATTTATAATCCCACTCATGTTATTGATTTCAAGCCTCTATCAATCAATGAAGATTTGTCTTATGTTGAGGAGCCAGTGTAAATTTTGGATTGTAGAAACTAAGTGCTTCGAACGAAAATGATAACTTTGGTTAAGGTCTTATGGAGAAACCATGCTATGAAGGAGGCCACGTGGGAAAACAAGGATGAATCCAGGAGGAGTACCCCAATTTGTTTCAAGGTATGTGTATCAGTTTAACCTCTTAGACTCATTAATTTCGATGACGAAATTTTTATGAGTGTGAGAGAATACAATATTCTGAATTTTTATCTAATTTAATTGGAGTTATTTATTATTTTGGACAATTTGGATATAATAAAAAATTAAGTAAATATTATGAAATTTTAAAAGATATTGAATTTGTTGGTTCGACACCCGAAATGCACCCATTAGGTTGCTCGAGTATCGATTTAGGTTTTAGAATATAAGAAACGGATATATATATATATATTATAAACAAAATATAAAAAAAAAGGAAAAAGGGAATAAGAAGTCTGGAGGCAAAATCCGGCGAGCAAGGAAGAAAAGAAGAAGAAGGAGAGGAGAGAGAGAAGGGAAAGAGAAGAGAGAGAAGGATGAAAACAGAGGTTCTCGTGTTCGATTTTGACTTCAGGCTAGTTAAGAAAGTGATAGATCGGGTCGAGGTAAGTACATAAATTCCCTTTTCATTCTCTCTTTTTTTTTTTGTTCAATCTCTCTTGGGTATTCACTTTTCAATACCTACCCAAAACTTATTTTTTGTAGAACCCATATCTATTGCATGATTTATTTGCTATTTGTTATCCGATTTGAAGATTTCACGTGAACCCTGCGCGCGTTGAAACCCTAACCCGTGGACCGTGTATTTTCCTCCAAAATTTTTGGGACTTTGGCATGATTTACAGTTAGAAAATTGAAACCTATATTTTGAGTATGGTTATTTATTGATTGGGTGTCTGAATTTATAGTTTTGATGATTTTAGTGTTTGTCAAAACCCTAACTTGCGCTCGGACCCGATTTGACCAACTATTTCGAGTTTTATATATGCTTTAGCATGAGATTATAAAAATCCATGACTTAATTATGGATATTTATTGGTTGAGTGTCCGATTTTTCAAGTTTTGTTCAAATTGCACATACTGGACACTGTTCACGCAATAATACTGTTCATCTGAGCCACCTTGGTATTTTTGTAAGATTTCGTTTTATTTAATTAATATTTAAATTATATGTAGTTGTATATATTCAATTATATATTCCAAAATTTTTATATGAATTGTTTATGAAGGAATTTGTGATTGGAAGCTTGAATTTTGAGCTTGACTTAAATTGGTAAGAACTTATAAGCTTCAAGTTATATTATGCATGTGACGAAAATGTATGATTCATGAACAAAGATAAGAAGGGGGGATATTCTGCAATTAAGTTATGGGTTTTGGCCATGGGTTTTGGTTATGAACCGTTCTCCTAGAGTGAGAATTATGAAATTTTGGGTTTAAAAGAAGAATCCCCAAGAAATAAGAAGTTAAGAATTTGGACCTAAGATATTCATCAGATAGTATATTTTGGCCTACCTTAATATAATTTGATTAGATAAGAAATCAGGAATGAAATAAAGGAATTGAATGGCTTTATAAAAGTTCAACCTTTCATGCATGTTTTGAAAATTAGTCATTGTCTTTTCTTTCTACACAAATTCATATGTATATATCGTTGTATTTTGAATATGAATTGTATGTTCTTAGATATTTTTGTACCTTATTGAGTTTTAGCTCACCACTTACTG
The DNA here is from genome assembly GCA_033239525.1 of Nepenthes gracilis. Classification (NCBI taxonomy): domain Eukaryota; kingdom Viridiplantae; phylum Streptophyta; class Magnoliopsida; order Caryophyllales; family Nepenthaceae; genus Nepenthes; species Nepenthes gracilis. The sequence goes on along the minus strand of BSYO01000028.1, from coordinate 7,447,678 downwards.
TTTTTATTTACCCCTAGATGGACAGCATGAGTTTTTACCCGATGAGTAAGATTGAAGAATTAATGTTAGATTGAGGGCTGAAAATATTTATGATGTATTTTGAGATGTTTCTTTTATAATTTTTTACCAGTTATTATTCTTTTAGGGCATGAAGGATGTATATGTATAAGTCTTTTGTACTGTAAGTTAATAGGCCCATGTTTAGATGGATGGAGCATTCTGTTGGATTTTGGTATTCCTTGCAAGTTTTATGATGAGATTACAGGTATTAGCAACATCTCTCTGTTTGACAAGATGTCTAGAGACCAAATGTTGGAGCCACATAATATTGTGGAAATTTTGGATCCTTTGTGATGTTGGATGATGTTTTAAATTTTTTTTTTGGGATTAAATTTTATTGTTGAGCAGGTTTTATATTGGCCCGACATCTGTATTACAGATGAACCGTTGCCAATTTTTGATTTAGATACGGGACGTCACAGGTAGTGTTGATAAAACTCTATTTGTCAAAATTACAAATAAATACATGCGTATAGGTCAAGTCTATGTAGAAGATATTGTTTTTGGTTCTACTATAGACTCTTATACTCATAAATTTATGAAATTTAAAATGGGTATGGTAGATGAATTAATATTCTTTCTCAGCCTTTGTGTCGAATAACTTCACTATGTGATCTATCTCTTAATCAAATATGTTAAGGATCTTGTCAAATAGTTTGGGATGGACAACAAGAACATAATTGAACACCTATCACAATGACCAAATTAGATCTTGACTCTATTGATAAGAGTATAGATCAGACTCTTTATAGAAATATAATAGGCATTCTTATCTACTTAACAACTAAATACCTAACATAGCGTTTAGCGTGGGTGTGTGTATTTGTTATTAATCAAACCCTAAGGAATCACACCAAAGTGCAGTGAAGCAAATAATATACTATATAAATGACACCTTCGATTATAAGATTTTCTACTCTCATGACTTTAATCTTAACCTAGTCGGTTTCTCACATGCCAATTGGGCTAGAAATGTCAATGCCTGAAAACATATCTTTGTAGGATGTTTTTATTTAGAATTTAATCTTATAGTATGAATGAATAAGAAGCAACATTCAATCTATTTATTTATTGTCGAATCTAAATATATTGTTGTTAAAAGTAGTTGCACTGAACTTCTATGGATAAAATAAATATTGTCAAATCATAGTATCACTCAAGACATTATGATCATTTATTATGACCACTCTAATGCTATTAATATCTTGAAAATCTTGCTCAATATTCACAAACTAAATATATTAATATTAAATATCATTAATTTATAAACCTGTTGAAACCTATATCATTCTTGAAACATATTCCAATTGAATACCAATTGATCGATATACTTACCAAACTCTTAAATAGTCTTTGGCTCGTGTCACTTCAAAAGGGTATTGGTATTTGCTCCCCACCATTGGCTTGATACAAGTTTTTCCTTTGTAAAAAAAAAAATTATGGTTCCTAAACCTTTCCATGTCTTCTTTAGAAGAGAAGTGAATTAGAAAAGGCAAACAGAGGGTGAATATAACAACAAAAAAGGGAGAGTTGAATAAAAAGAAGAAGTGAGAGTATAGTATTGTATTTTTTGTTTATGTATACACTTAAACTTATTATGATATATATTATACGTGATTGTACATTTTTAATACACGATAATGTACCTACCATTTTATTTATTCACATATTTCATATAATTGTACCAACCATGCTTGTTTAGGAATAATAGGACTTATTGTATTTAAAAGTTTAATGTATAAGTGGTGTTATCAGTCATTTATCTCGGAGTGAATTTTTATATACACAAATTCTATCTCAGTAGTATCTAAATTTATAATTCATATGTTTTTAATTTCTTTTTATTTATAAGGTGTTATGTCACAGAATTATTAAAAAAAATTATTAAAAATATATTGTATTGGCATATTTTATCATTAGATAAATAAATATTTTGAATAATTCCTTGGCATAAGTGAAGATAAACGTGGGATACACATCTATTGTTCATAAATATACCATCTTCCAATATTCACAATTGATCTATGCTAGATCTACGTATGAGTACATTTTGACCAAAATATCCGCACATAATATGCATTTGAGTTGCACATAAGTGCAATTTATCTAGAATACCCATGTCCAATTTGCATCCAAGCCATCATGAGTGTAGTTTATGCAAAATGTCTGCATTTGATGTGAATCCACACCACAAATGAGTGCATTTTATTTACAATGTCTACATCTTGTATATGCCTAAATGGCACACATGCACTGGAGCGCAGTCATCTTGCTAAAGTTTGTGTCTGATGTGTACTTATTTAGTGCCATACCAAGTGCTGTTTTTTGAAAAGTTTGTATATTTTTAACCTAATTTTTGACATTCTTATTAAATATATCTTTTTTATTTATTAATTATAATGACAAATAGTGTCTAAGGGTTATAACTTCAAAGCTCTATTTGATAAAAGTGAATAGCCATTTTTAATTTGAAAAAACAAAATCAATCTTCAGATAAATTGCCAAGATTTTCTTTCATAGTATTTTCTCCATTATTTTATATTCTAGTTTTAGCCCATAAGCCTTCATTTAGCACGTTGGTAATGTGGATATTGAGATTTAATAGTATGTAAAAATTATACTACAAAGAAACAAGACCGATAAAAAAATTGAAGGGTATCCGATTTTATTATTATAACTAAAACTAATGGATTCCATGGTAGAGGTTACAAGTTAGGAGTATACTGATTAATAATTAGTATGTATGTATTATTTGAGGTATAAATTGACTTTCTCAATGTATTACTTTTACTAGTTGTAAAAATGTGAAAAATCTTACTTGATAATTATTAGTTATCGACTATTATATCGTTATTGAAATCTGTGTTAATTTTATTACTTTTTAGGTTTATTTTGATATTGCTATTAGTTCTGAATATTTATTTCGATTTACATCGAGTAAATATATTTTACGTATATTATACATTCAAATATATTTTGCTTAAGAATCCCCTAATCTATTTATAACTTATTTCAATAAACCATCTATCAAATAGTTGTAATCGATGTTTGGTCAGTAAAATAAAACATATTTCTCGAAAAGTGTTTGCCGAATGGTATAAAGCCTAACTGGCAGGAAGCTCTGTTGCCTTAACTACAGCGCCTCCCTTCATAGAAGTGGGTTATGCCCTATGAGAGTCCATTCAAACCTGTGCGGCCAACATTTTGGGCATAAGATTTTAGCTTATTGGGATCATGAGGCAAGGGGGTATACTTGATAATATGTGCCATATGATAGGCCAAGGTCCCAATGCAACCTCACAGACTGAATTGTCTGCCTTGCAAAGCCTTTGGCTGCTTGTTAGTGGGGACAAACATTCATTCTTTTTCCTTTGTTGGTATCCTCCGGCCAAAGTTCCTCAAGAAATGGGTCCATATTTTGATATCACAAATGGCTTCTTTTTTCATATCAAAGTCATATAGGAGACAATAAATATATATGCAATTAAGTATATAAATTGAAAAAGCAATTGAGTCAACTTTTTCATAGTACCCGACAAGTATGAGATTTCGCCATCACAAATTTCAAACCTAGTTGTTTTACAATATAATATAAATGTATAAACTTTAACTTTAAATAAATAAAAAATAATAGCGACAAAATAAATGGTAATATGTTTTTCATATGTGAAAAAACAACGTGCCTAAATTTTATGAAAAATGAAGAACAAAATTGAGTTGTATTTCTTGTTCGTTTGAATTCAATTAGATCTTAAATAGATATCAAAGTTTTTGCTTCTTTTTTTCATTTTTCTCTATTTAGCACCCATTTTTATTTTAAAATTCTCTCTTTTTTCATTTTTGACTTAAAAAATCAGCCCTCCATTTTATAGTTGCGTCTGACATTCACATATCAATTTCTACGTTAAAAATACAAACTACTATTTGAAATTACAATTCAAACTTTAGATTGAACTTAAAACATAGTGGTCAATAGTAACATCAAACACAATGTATAATATTGAAGTCATATTGTTGACGGAGATTAATGAGTTTAATTTAGAGGGCTTTATTTGGCGTAATGTGCTCGGGGGTTTATAGTTGATAGAATGAATCAGACTTGGTTGAACAAATTGACCTAGATATGAAAATAAACGCACAGCATGCATACTTACTAGATTTGGTACCTTAGAAGAACATATAAGACAAATGAAGGGCAAATTATCTACAGGTGCCATAAAAAATAAAAAACTCATGCAACCAATATCAATGCCACGTAAACAGATACCAATAAGACCAATATTGAGAAAATCTCCTAATTTTAATATTTTATTTAAAAATAGATGTTATAATTTATTATTCATAAAAATTAAAAATTATTTAAATTTAATTAATTTAAAATAATTAAATAATAATTATTTATTTAAATAAAATGCTTACTATTTAAAAAATTAACTTGATCTGCCCGGATCCAGTACAACACGCAAGTGATGAAACCATATAACTGTTTTTCTCAACCTCCTAAAATTCATACCCCCTGATCAACCAAATCCTCCTCTCTTTCTCTCTCTCTCTCTCAACGATGGAGGGGCACAACTTGGATCAAATACAGACGGGGGACGAATCACAAACCATCGCCCGGCGAGTTCAACGGCTTACATTACACCTGATCGCCCCAATCGCGGTTGCCGACTACAGCAACCTGCAGCTGCTAACTTGCGGCGGGAGGGCGAAGAAGCTAATAAATAATGTAAACACAGGGGCACTCTCCGATTACATGAGAGGGAAGTACAGAGACATACAAGAGAAGGTGTACGATTACTTCAACACTCGGCCTGACCTTCAGACCCCAATCGAGATCTCCACCGACCAGCACCGTCAATTGTGTATGAGGCAGCTAACTGGTTTGGTAAAGGAAGCTGGGATTAGACCCTTTCGTTACGTCCTTGAAGACCCCGCCAAGTACTTCGCCATTCTAGAGGCCGTTGGTAGTGTTGATTTTTCCCTTGGCATCAAGATGGGTGTCCAGTACAGGTCCCATTTCTATTCAATCCTCGTTCTTTCTATTTTGATGGAGCTG